>OZ014521.1:558447766-559664959 GCA_963966055.1 Lathyrus aphaca
ATTCCCCGATATGAAAACTTGACATTTATTATTTTAATATTTTAAATAAGTACTGACATGTAGATCATGTCGCAAATATTTTTTTTAGCATCGTGAAATTCACATGTCAAAATCACACCATTGGACAACATTTTTTTTAGTGAATAACATGAATTTTCTATAAACAACACATAAAACTACAACAATAAAAGGAATGATTTTGTGAAGTTGAAGGTTGTGATGTTGTTCTTGATGGAAGTAAAAATGGTGAATGTTCTATGTATGAAGATGGTGGTTTGAATTGTTGATGAAATTAAAAGGTGGTGTCTTTTAAGAGTTAAATTGAGTATTCTTTCTTCAATATCAACCTCTCTTTTTTCCCGTTTTGAATGCTCTCTCTTTTTTCTTTCTTTTTTGTAGCCTCCTTCATACACACCCTTTGTGAATGAGAATGCATTCTTTTTATACCCAAAATATTAGGGTTTTCTCTGTTGCAAAGCACTTGCAAATCAAGTTTCATTAACTGTTAATTAGTGGTGTGTGTAGGGAGCGAGTGGAAGAATAGTGGCGAGAGTGTAGCAACATAATGTGTAGAGGTAACATCACATGTCACTACTACAAAACACGTTTTCAACAACGCTATGGTCATCACGGTTTTTCCCTACACCGTGGTGATATACTTTACAAAGACGCTATTGTCGCTCCCCCGAAAAGACACCTAGTCAGACAGGGTACAGACGCGAACGGTCGACGAAAGGAGAAAATGAAATGAAGGTGAAAAGAGTCGCCAGCTAGGCATTTTTATCCCGAAGGAAAGGTAATGTTGCATAAACCTAGGAAAAGATGGATAAGACGGTCGCGAACCAGAGAAACTGAGAAAGGGGGTTGGTTACAACCTGGGAAGGTATTAGCACCCAGATTGTCCGTCGTACTCGACGGGATCCACGCTTGAAAGTTCTGTTTAAAGGGGAAAGTATATGTGCTATCTGTGTGCAAAAGCTGGAAGAGAATATACAAGTGTCAGTGCAAAAGGTGAAGTGAAATGCTCAGGAATGAGGCTTAAAAGAGAATGCTGAAGGAGTGGGGAAGACACAGAGACTTTTGTTCGATAACAGTTAAGTTATGCCTATGTATCCTCTCGTGAAATAAGGAAGTCATAACACCGTAGTTCGACTCAAAGAGACTGAAAGATAAATTGAATGATAAACTACTTGCTTGTCTATGCTCAAGTGTATTACTCGTCTGGATCGAGTGCTAACTGTCTTGCATTAGACGGAAGAAGCAAGTTCTCGTTTGTGAGTGAGTGTGATGAGAAAAGAATCCCGAAGGAGACGATTATTGTTTGTTTTTGTGTTTTCAATTTTGTTATTGTTTTTGGTGTTTGTCATAAGTTAATGAGTTTAATCCTAAATAAAAGGTAGTAAACTCATTATATCCTCCCTTGATTAGGGATAATGAGAATACTTAAGTGTGAGATAAGCACCTCAACTTAATTACCATGATGATATAGGATTAATATCATTAACCTATTTGTGATTATTTAGATGTTTTTGGTTTTTTTTTGTTTAGTGTTAAGTAATGAGTTTAAGCCATAATCAAGGATTAGTGGACTCATTACACCATCCTAATAGAAGGATAATAGATGAGCACACTTAAGCTGAGGAAGATACCTCAACTTAATCCATGATTAGGGATTAAAGTCATTATATAACAAACCTTTATTAAGTGGATTTTAATTAAGAGTGAGATTAAGAAGTGAGTTTTATGATTGGTAAGACAACTTGAGGGGGACTTGTCCATTAAACACTAGGGTTAGTCCTTCTTAACCATAAAGGAAGAATTAGAACCCTATTGTAAGACCCAAGTTACAAGTTAATATCTTAGTGGTTATTAAGTGGATTTATTAAGAGGTTTAAACAAATTAAGGGTTAACACTTAGGATTAAAGTTATACACTCCATCCTAAGAGAAGGATGCAGGCATAACCCTAATTCCAAAGTCTTAAAGCCTTAAAGGTTTAGTCTCTAATGATGAGGTGAGAAGAGAGACACAAAGAAGACTCAAAGGTAAAAAACTAAGGGGGATTAATAACAACCCTAATTATTATCATGCTTGTATGTTCCTATGGTTTGTAAGGATTGAGAAAGATCTTTAAGGAAGCCACCAATGGAAGAAGCAACAGAAAGGAGTAAGAAGCAGAAGAAATAAGTTACTTACTTCATTGAAGAAGATAAGTAACTTAGAGAAAGAAAGTGAGAGATGAACATGAATGAGCAAGCCCACTCAAAGTCAATCAAAAATGCAGCAAAGATGCATATGAAGAAAATGAAGAGAAATGAGAAGTGAAGGCAAATCCACTTCTCAAATTACTTACCACCTGAAAATGTTAGCACAAGGTGCATAAGGAAAGAAAAGAAATGGAATGATGCATATGCAAAGACAAAAAGCCAAATTCAGAAGCATACACATGATGCAAATGATGCTATGACATGTTGCAAAGATATACAAAGTGCAATGAATGGTCATACAAAGAGAATGAATGCAAATGAAGCATGCTTTGAAGTTGAAAGTTCATGAAAGTTTAATGAAATGAAATGAATGCAAATCATGGCAAATGAATGAGGAAATGATCAAGCATGATTATAACATGTCTTAAGATGTCTAAGATGACATATGAATGCATGAAATGTCAAGGCAAGTTCATGTATGGATGCATATGCAAGATGAATGCATGAAATGTCAAGGAAATTTCATGTATGGATGCATATGCAAGATTAATGCAAATGAAGATGCAAAATTAGGGTTACATGAAAGGATGAGATGAAAATGATCAAAACAGAAGCAATTCACATGATAAAAATTTGCAAATGAGCTCAAACAAACCCTAACCCCATGTGGTATCACACCCCAAAGGAGAAGGTCTAACTCTTGTCCTAAAGAAAGTTATGATTTTTCTAAGTTAACTAGGGTTTTTGGGTACCTTAAAAGGGAAAATGCAAATCAATTTGAAAATGAAAGATAAATTCATGACATAAATATCTTAGATACTATATGATATGTGGAAAACAATGCAAAAATAATCATCATCAAACCTTTCATGGTTAGGCAGAAAAGATTTTTTTAAAGTTAGGGTTCTAAAAAAGGGATTTTATGAACCCTAAATTCAAAGAAAATGTCAAAGTAGGATCAAAACCAAAAAGAATGTTGTATGAATGATTTGACAATGTTTGTAAATCTCTTAAGATGCAATGTGAATTTTTTGGTGATTTTTAGAAACCTAAATGGTATTTTAATTAATTAATTTCCATTAATTAATTAAAATAAACATTTAAATATTTTAAAAATGCTTTTTAAATGCAAAAAATAAAATAAAAATCGTTTTTGGATGAAGAAAAATATTTGAATCAGAAATGCAAAGTTTGAAATTTTTTGGATGAGTTTTGATATTTTAAAATAATTATGCAAGAAAATACAATTTAAATGAAATAAAAATCAATTTAAATAGAAAGTATGAGGATCCAATGGATGAGATTCAAAGCTGAAAGAAAGGTGTTGACTGGCGCGCAGATCAAGGGTTAGCATTCAAATTGGCTTTTTTAATTTAATCCTAATTAATTAAACTAATTAATCACAATTATGGTTAAATGGACACATCCTGACCCTCCAAAGCACGCGGGAAAACTGATCCAACGCTCCTCATTCAAACTCACGCTAACCCTAACCCTAATCTTAATCACCTTCAGACGACCGGAACAGTGGTTCCGGACGGCTTCTCCGGCGAGACCCCAAAACCAACTTCTTCCCTATGCCATTTCAGGATCTCTAAAGCTCCAGATCAAATCCCCAACACTTCTCAAGCCTGAATCTACCCTGAAAACAAATTTCTAATGGCTCAAACTCAAGATACGGTTCAAAACATCAAAACTGAAAAAGTTTCAAAGGCACGGTACAACCTTAATACTCAACCATTTTTACAACTAAACACATCACAATGATCAGGGAGACACAAAGAGCAATCTAGGAACTTAAAATAGCATTTCTGGAAAAAAGGTTCATGAGGTATACCTGAGCTGGAGCTTTGCAATCTGAGCTATATGGCCTCCTCTTTTGTGCAATCCTACCTCAATGAGTCCCTTGATGATGTTGAAAAGCTTTGCAAGAGTTTATATGGCTTGATTTGAGAGATTGCAAATCAGCTGGTCCAAAATCGTGTTTGTTTTTGGTTGACTTTTAGGGCTTGGCAATGGTTGGGAAATGATCTATGGATGATGGTGAGTTGATCTACGTAATTTGTTTGAAGTTTTATGGCTTGTGCAGAGAGAATCGAAGAGATGAAGGTTGAGGGTGATTTTTGTGAACTTGGCTTGTGTATGGTTCTAAGCTCCAAGGTTATGTGAATTGGCTTGCTTTTGGTCCACATAACATGTCTCTATTGGCCAGAGAGTGGGTGGTGGCCTATGGTGATTGGTATGGGTTCACTTGCAAAAAGTCAACAATTTGTGTACCATAGGCACGGGCTTGTGCAGAAGCTGTTTCATGGCATGTCTGGCCTCAACATGAATCAAGGAGGTCCATGGAATTGAAATTATGTAGCTGGATGGCTTGGAGGGAAAGATTTCATAGGTTTTGCAAGACTTTGTATTTTTGCCCCTTTTGAAATATCTTGTGATGCAAGGCATGAAAACAAGTGATTCCTTGGGAAATTCTGATCACAATGGATTGTACCATGTTTGTATGATGCCTATAGATGCATTAGAGGTTACAAAATGACTTGGAAAGTGGTTTTGCAAAAAATCCTCTTTGGTGTATTCTTGAAAATTATAGGATTTTTGCCAACTTTGCAAGGCCATAACTTGAGTTCCATAATGAATTAGAACATGTTCTTGTACTTTTTTAAAATGGAATGATCCAATCTACAACTTTCATGACCAACAATTTTTCATTTGAAGCATTTTTGGTTGAGAAAGAGGAGGTTGAAGAACTTTCCCAAAATGGAAAGTTTCCATTACAAGTCATTTCCATTTTTGGCAACTTTTGGTTTAGCTCAAATTTCTTCACTTTTGTGAAATTCCAAGCACTTCAATGATCAAATAAAGATCATATAACTTCAATTTGCTAAAAATACCCCTTTGGTTCCATTGTTGGGGGCCTCAGATGCCCTGATTTTGCTCTGACTTGCTCAAGAAGTTACCCAATGAACAAATGACTTCCACAATGAATTTCCTTATCAAACTTGGTACATATGATCCTTATAACATCCTAAGAACAATAGAAACAAGAATGACCAAATATTTTGGAGTTAAGGCCTCTGAAACCAAAACCCTAATTTTGGTCATCTGTGTAGTGAAAACCCTAGCTATGCTTCCATGCCTTGCCAGTTCTTGTGATTTCTTGACTTCCTTGAACTTTGAGGAACATAATATGATGGTATAACACACATGGACCCTCTTGAAATGCTTGGAGGCCCTTGGAGTGGCTCAGAAGGATCCTTGGATTGCTCAGATCACAAACCCTAGATGCAGATGAACTTGAATTATGCAGATGAAACAAATATGCAATATGATATGATATGCTTATACTAATGCAAACATGAAAGATCACAAGCCAATGGTGTGAAATTGGTGAGGGAAAATTTGGGGTGTTTACAGCTGCCCCTATTCACACATGAGTTAGTTGTGCAGGATGTAAGCGCTTGGCTTAACAGACAAACAAGATAACTTGTGGTTGAATACCAAAGACAGTCCAAAATTTGCACTCACTGGGGAGAAGAAGAAAAGGGATATAAATTGTAAAAGAAAGTATAGTATGATTATCAAATAAAGGCGATGGAGAACGACCATCAAGCAGAGGACAACTGCCGGAGATAGGGTGGTAAGTAAAGCAATGACGGGGACGGCCGACAAGTTGGGGAGATAAAGAAATCATGATAGGGACGACCATCAGGTAAAGAAACAAGGTTTTATGGGGATTAAAACAAAGGCAATGATGGGGACGGCCATCAGGCTTGCAAAGTAAAAGTAACAATGATGGGGACGGCCATCGGGTTAAAGAATAAGAGAAATAATGATGAGGGACGGTCATCAAAGGTGAAGGACGATCACCTAGCAGGGGACGGCTGCTCTTTATCACGACATAGGACGAATGTAGGATAGAAAAGGTCGACGATGGGGACGGCCATTGGATAAGCATGATGAAGGACGATCATCAAGAGGTGAAGGACGATCACCTAGCAGGGTACGGCTGCTCTCGGGGTTTATCACGACATAGAACGAATGTCGAATAGAAAAGGTCGACGATGGGGACGGCCATCAGATAAGCATGATGAAGGACGATCATCAAGAGGTGAAGGACGATAACCTAGCAGGGTACGGATGCTCTCGGGGTTTATCACGACATAGGACGAATGTCGGATAGAAAAGATCGATGATGGGGATGGCCATCAGATAAGCATGATGAAGGACGATCATCAAGAGGTGAAGGACGATCACCTAGCAGGGAACGGTTGCCACAGTATCACGACATAGGACGAATGTCAGATAGAAAAGGGTTCCAATAATGGAGACTCCGCTGGGGAAAGGGATGAGGAACGGTCATCCAAAGGTGAAGGACGATCACCTGGCAGGGTACGGGTGCCGAAAGTATCACGACATAGGACGAATGTCGGATAGGAGAAAAATTGTTCTGTTGGGGAGATGGTAAACACGGACGAGTGCTTATGCTCCAGAATAAAACGGTATAAGTGTTTGACGTTGTGTATAAATTAAAGATGCGGACGAGCATCCTTAAGACCATGATACGAACGAGTATCGATAGAAACAAACGTTGATGCGTGTTCAGAGATGATGGTACGGACGAGTACCAACTGGTTAACAAAGAACACAGACGATTGTCGAATCTATTGAAGAGTGATATATATATATACGAGATACGGACGAATATCAAAGATTTATGTATAAGTATTGATGAAGTATGAGCAAGACACAGACGAGTGTTCAACTTGTTGGGGAATGTATGACACGAACGTGTGTCAAAAGAGAATGTATAGGTTACGAACAAACATTTGTATATGAGGGTGTAAAAGGTGTCCTGGCAACCTGTGGGGATAGGATGACATGGTCGGGTGTCGACAAGAGTGTATTATGAAGCAGTGTTTGTTTTGCAATAAGTGTTTTGGTAACTGTGCTGGGGAAAGGTGACACGGACGGGTGTCAAAAGGGTATATATGTTTCTGAATGCAAAGATGTCTTGGCTTACATCTGCAGGGGAATGATATGACACGGACGAGTGTAGAAAGGGTATATATGAACATGTATCTATGTTGGAGAGTGCAAAGGGGACGCTTTGGCTTTTATGAGCTTTTATATACATTGCTGATGAGATACTAAGGGTATTTGCAGGTGACTGGCTCGAAACTGGCTTGTGATCGTGAAAATGTTTAATTTTTGCCGTAATGCTCCGTATTAGACGGAATGCTACGCTCTACAGGGAAGAATGATGTGAATGCTATGATTATGCAAAAGAGAAACCAATTTGGGATTCGTATCCCACTTAAGATTGGATTTCTGGTTGATCTGCTTGGAGGAATATCCCAGCTGGGGAAGACCATTGGTCGATCTACTAAGAAAAACAGCTCTGCCTGGGGAAATAGATCCTTGGTAGACCTATCCTGTAAGGAGAAAACCCAGCTGGGGGGAGGAAACTTTCGTCACTTTGTTGTGTAAGGGTTTCAAACATTGCTCTTATGGGGAGAGGCTGGAACTTCTGCGGGGAGATAGTTCTTTCATCTTTGAGAGACCTGGCACTCTGTTTGGGGAAGAAAAAGATCACTGAACGATCTTCCTTAGAGAACCCTGTGGGGATCCCAACTGGGGAAGCTCCTGTTGAATAGACTTATGCTGGTGATGAGGAGGCTTTGACAACTCCGCTGGGGAAAAGCATTCCAGATGCTGCTTGGAGGAGGTATGCTGGGGAAGTGCTGCTTGGCATGCCCCATGCTGCATATTGAATATCTGCAACCTGTTAAGATAAAAGAAACGCGCAAGTACCCTGAGGTATCCCTTACCGGATTCCGTTATAGGAGTTAGATATTCCTGAGAGTAAATATATTTCCTGCAAGCATTTATTAATAATGGCTCACATGTTTTTATGCAAGTATTATATCATGGATATTGGACATTTTGCAAACAAAAATGTACAAAAAGAGATGTGACTGAAAACTCTGATTTTATTAATCTGGGTGCCCTGAATTGGCAGATACAGTCAAAGAAACAGATCCCCTGGAATGAGGAGATTGTTACAAATTGAAAAAGTAAAAGTGCTGGCAATGTTGACGAAGCTCCGGTGAGCTTCCTTTGCTATGACCTATATGACCTTGGCGTTCTTCTCATCTTGCTTTCTGAAGAAGGTTGATTCTGACTGATGTTTTATCCTTTTGAAGCTTGTCGTGTTGTAAATGATACAGACGAATTCAGAATGCAGTTGTTCGCTTATTCCCTTATTTTGCGTGGATCGCCCTTTCGGGTTTTCAATCCACCGGGATACCTTTTTTTCCTGAGCTGTCCAATGTGGCTTTTCAACTCAGCGGGTGTACACATTTATTTTTTATTTTTCCCTTATTTTTGCCCGAGTCTTTTATTCTGTTTTTGACTCGTCGGGATGCCCTATTTTTGCCTGGACTTACATTCTGTTTTTATGTCCAGCGGGTCCTTTTGTGCGAAGTATTTTTTAACTGCATCTGAATTCATAGGGGACAAGAAATCTTCACCATCCATAGTAGTGAGCATCAGTGCTCCACCAGAGAAAACCTTCTTTACTATGAACGGACCATCGTAGTTTGGAGTCCACTTGCCCCTGTGGTCTGTATGAGGAGGAAAGAGTCTTTTCAGCACAAGATCTCCTACTTGGTATTCCCGAAGCCTGACTTTCTGATCAAAGGCTTTCTTCATCCTTTTCTGATATAACTTCCCATGACAGATTGCAGCTAATCTCTTCTCTTCAATCAGATTCAGTTGATTGTATCGAGACCAGATCCATTCTGCTTCATCCAGTTTCACGTCCATCATTACCCGTAAGGAAGGTAACTCAACTTCAACAGGTAGGACAACTTCCATACCGTACACAAGCTGATAAGGTGTTGCCCCAGTAGACGTTCTGATTAAGGTTCGATACCCATGCAAGGCAAACGGTAGCATTTCATGCCAGTCTTTGTAAGTAACCACCATCTTCTGCACAATCTTCTTAATGTTCTTGTTAGTTTCCTCAACAACGCCATTCATCTTTTGCCTGTAAGGAGAAGAGTTGTGATGTTGGATTTTGAAGTCCCGACATAATTCTGCCATCATTTTGTTGTTCAAATTGGAACCATTATCAGTAATGATTCTCTCGGGTACTCCATATCGATAAATGATGTCTCTTTTCAGGAATCTGGATACCACTTGTCTGGTGACGTTCGCATATGAAGCTGCTTCAACCCATTTGGTGAAATAATCAATGGCTACCAGGATGAATCTGTGACCATTTGAAGCAGTCGGCTCAATTTTTCCGATCATGTCAATGCCCCACATGGCAAAAGGCCAAGGTGAAGACATCACGTTCAAAGGATTTGGAGGCACATGCATTTTGTCTGCATAGATCTGGCATTTGTGGCACTTCCTGGCATAGGCACAACAGTCTGCATCCATTGTGATCCAGTAGTAACCTGATCTTAATAATTTCTTAGCCATTGCATGTCCCCCAGCATGGGTACTAAAAGATCCTTCGTGCACCTCGTGCATTAGCAAGTCTTCTTCTTTCTTATCAACACATCTGAGAAGAACCATGTCAAAATTTCGCTTGTACAATGACCCATCAACATTAAGGAAGAAACTACCAGCCAGCCTTCTTAATGTCTTCTTATCATTGGATGATGCCCCAGGTGGGTATGTTTGATCCTCTAAGAAGCTTTTGATGTCATGGAACCAAGGCTTATCATCTTTAGCAATGTCTACGGAGAATACATATGCTGGTCGGTCTAGTCTGGATACCGAAATTCGAGGTACAAAATTGGCAGTTTGAACCTTGATCATGGAGGAAATGGTAGCTAAAGCATCTGCGAACTGATTTTCGTCTCGATGGATATACTCAAGTTTGACCGTTGTGAAGAAAGTCAATAATCTCTTCATGTAGTCACAGTATGGGATCAGATGCTCTTGGTGAGTGTACCATTTGCCGTTGGTCTGATTGATTACCAAAGCTGAATCTCCGAATACGATTAAAGTCTTGATCCTGAGGTCAATAGCTTCCTCAAGGCCCATGATATATGCTTCGTATTCAGCTTCGTTGTTAGTGCATGCAAAGGTGAGTTTTGCCGAGAAAGGCATATGAACTCCTTTGGGTGTAATGAGCACTGCACCAACTCCACGACCATTCATATTGACAGCCCCATCAAACATCATTGTCCACTCTTCTTCTGGGTCAGGCCCTTCAGTGTGAACATGCTCTTCATGATCTTTTGCTTTTAGGAACATGATGTCTTCATCAAGGAAGTCAAATCTCATGGGCTGGTAATCATCAATGGGTTGCTCAGCTAGATAGTCAGACAATACACTGCCCTTGATAGCCTTTTGAGATGTGTACTGAATGTCATACTCTGTCAGAATCATTTTCCATCTTGCAACCCTTTCGGTAAGTGTTGGCTTCTCAAATATGTACTTGACGGGGTCCATTTTTGAGATCAACAAAGTAGTGTGAGTCAACATATATTGTCTTAGTCAGCGAGCAACCCACGCTAAAACACATCAATTTTTCTCGAGCAGTGAATAATGTTGTTCACAGTCGGTAAACGTTTTGCTTAGGTAGTATATTGCATACTCTTTTCGACCAGACTCGTCATGTTGGCCCAACACACACCCCATTGATCCTTCTAATACTGTCAGGTACATTATTAGAGGTCTTCCTTCAAATGGAGGCATAAGAATTGGAGGTTCTTGTAAATACTCCTTGATTTTGTCAAAATCCTTCTGACAATCTTCGTTCCACCTGACTGTTTTTTCTTTTCTTAGCAATTTGAAAAGGGGCTCATAGGTTGCAGTAAGATGAGATATGAACCTTGATATGTAGTTCAATCTACCCAAGAACCCCCAAACTTCCTTTTCAGTACTAGGTGCAGGCATCTCCTGAATGGCTTTGACCTTGTCGGGATCAACCTCAATTCCTTTTTCACTTACAATAAATCCCAGAAGTTTACCGGACCGTACCCCGAATGTGCATTTGTTGGGGTTTAGCTTCAATTGATACTTTCTCAGACGCTTGAACAACTTCAGCAGATTTACCAGATGATCTTCTTCTGTGAGGGACTTGGCAATCATGTCATCCACGTAGCATTCAATTTCTATATGGATCATATCAACGTTACCATAGCCCGTTGATAAGTTGCACGGGCATTCTTCAGTCCAAAAGGAATTACCTTGTAACAAAATGTGCCCCAAGGTGTGATGAAGGTAGTCTTCTCCATGTCTTCGGGTGACATCCTGATCTGATTATACCCAGAAAAACCATCCATGAAGGAAAACACCGAGAACTGAGCTGTGTTGTCGACCAATACATCAATTTGAGGTAGAGGGAAATCATCCTCCGGGCTAGCTCTATTCAAATCCCGGTAATTCACACACATCCGCACTTTGCCATCCTTCTTAGGCACTGGTACAATATTAGCGACCCACGACGGGTAACTAGTTACAACAAGGAAACCGGTGTCCCACTGTTTTTGTACTTCTTCCTTAATCTTCATGGCCATATCCGGACGAGTACGGCGTAGCTTTTACTTCACTGGAGGGAAATCTTCCTTTAATGGCAGCTTATGCATAACAATATCAGTATCCAGACCCGACATGTCTTGATAGGACCAAGCAAAGACGTCGACGTATTCTCGAAGCATGTCAATGAGCTGTTCTTTTACTGAAGCCTGCAGATTGGCCCTAATCTTTACTTCTTTTAAATCCTCTTCGGTACCAAGATTCACAGTTTCAACCTCCTCCTGATGAGGGGTAATCACTTTCTCTTCTTGCCTCAACAACCTGGCTAACTCTTCAGGTAACTCATAGTCTTCTTCAACCCCTTCGTCAGCTTGATTAATTGGATTGTCAAGATCTTACAAGGTCATAGCAGTGCTGTTGTCGGTGTAATCTGGAGGATAATCTCTGCAAGGGTTGAGATTGGTTCGTTTTAGTGGTCAATTTTAATCTTGTTTAGAAAAAGTGAAAATGAAGTTATTATTTTGAAAACATTGCCATTTTATTGTTTTGTACAAAAGTGAAAAATGAAAAGACAGTGAGCGAAAAAAGAGACTTGTTTGCAAAAGATGTCTGATATTCATTGATTAATCCATTTGCACAAAATTACAATATGGCCCTATTACAAAATGAGTCCTGACACCTTGGGAAAGATGTAGGAGTTGATGCATTCTAAAAAGACAGGAAATAATAATTACTCTGTAGGAGTAACCCTTATAATTTCCTGGGAAGACCAGTTAAGGACTTGGCGCCCCGGGATCCTTGGACGTATCCAACTCTCCAGGTTGCGGTCGCTTTCCGCCTCGTCTTCCAGGTTGTTAACAACATCTGGGGTGAGCATCCCCCCACTGATGAACTTGGGCTCCTTTGCAGCCTCTGATTGATCTTGTCGGAATGGTTTGTAACCCAAACCGAATCTATCCTCCTTCTTCTCCACTGGCAGCAACTTGCCCCATCCTTGGGCATTACCATCTTCAACAACCTTTTGGGCTTACTGATAGGAGACAATTGAAGTACCCATCCAGTCCTCCTGGGATGCAGCAAATACTTCAGTCGTCGCCTCATTGACATTCAGGGTCTCAAACCCTTGGCTTATAGTTTCATGGATTTCACCATCCATCTCAATATACTTGTATGTAGCCAGATGGCTAACAAAGATGTCCTCCTCACCACAGATGGTGATAATCTGTCCTTCCCACTCATATTTCAATTTCTGGTGAAAGGTCGACGTTACTGCGCCTGCAGCGTGAATCCATGGCCGACCCAACAAACAGCTGTAGGCCGGCTGTATGTCCATCACATAGAAAGTAGTCTTAAAGACCTGCGGACCGATTATCAAAGGCAGTTCCACCTCTCCAAGAACAGACCTCTTGGAGCCATCAAAAGCCCTGACCACAAGATTACTTGGCCAAAGAGCTATTCCATCATATTCGAGCTTGACAAGAGCTTTCTTTGGTAAGACATTGAGTGAGGACCCAGTGTCAACAAGAACATGAGATAGTACAACTCCTTTGCACTCTAGGGTTATGTGCAAAGCTTTGTTGTGGTGACGTCCTTCTGTTGTCAAATCAGCATCAGTGAAACCTAGCCTATGGCTAGTATTGACATTTGACACAACTGTTTCAAGCTGATTTACTGTGATCTCTTCTGGCACGTAGGCAGCATGCAGAACATTGAGTAGTGCATCCCGATGGGCTTCGGAACACAACAACAGGGATATTATATAGATCTTAGAAGGAATATTGTGGAGCTAGTCCACAACTTTATAGTCACTTATTTTAATTATCCTCATAAATTCATCCACATCCTGATCAAAGGATGATTTATGAGTCTCTTTTGGTGCAGATTCTTCAGGTATCACACTATTCCCTTTGGCTTTAGCAGCAGCCTCTGCCTCAGTATTAATTCTGGGAGCTTGTGACGCGAAGAAACGTCCGCTTCGGGTGAAGCCTCTGCCTCCCCCGACATTGTCCACTTGGGGAGTGAGAACTGGAGAATCAAGAAGGACTTTTTCTCCATTGCAGTAAAGGTCAGCACCATAATGCCATGGTATAACACTGTCTTTATCATATGGAATTGGCCCTGGCACCGTGATGGTGACTGGGCTCACTGTAGCAGAAGTTGGAACCATAATTGTCTGTGGGTTATAGAAGATAGTGACAAGATTTCTGGTGGATGTTGGTGGTGGTGAATTGAAGCTTGGTTGAAACTGTTGTTGAGATTGTTGAAAGTTGATGGAATTCGGGACCGTTGTCGGGTCGTAATAAATTGTAACTGTGGAGACATCATTGTTGGTGGTTGTTGGAGTTGTAGAAGGAGATGAAATGGAATTGTTGTTTGTTGAAGAGATGGGAGAAATGATTGCTGAAGTTGTAGATGAATCAGTAGGAACAATAGTTGTTGCAGTTGTAGAAGAATCATTTGTTGATAAAAGAGTTGTTGGCGTTGTAGAAGCGGTTGTTGTAATTTGCAAAATGCCTTCTCTAATCAAGCTATTGATGCCATTCCTCAAGCTTGCACACCCATTCTCGGAAAGTTGCATGATTCGTAACAGGCCTCACAGCCTAGAAACACTTGGAATTTCAAAAGCTGAGCTTTAACCTCTGCCAGAGGTGTCTGCATACTTGCAATATCTTCTATTAAACTCATGGGTGAGCCATCCTCTATAGCATTAATCCTTGGCCCATTGTGGCTTGGCATAGGATTTTTCATGACATTGGGAGGTGGTACAAAGTTCAGGGCCTTTGAATCTACTAGATCTTGGACCTTCATATGCAGAGCTCTGCATTTTTCCGTGGAGTGACCAGGTGCATTGGAATGAAAAGCACACCTAGAATTGACATCGTAGTTTCTTGGAAGGTTTTGAGGATCAGGTGGAGCCAATGTCCTCAACTCAACAAGATTGAGCTTTAGGAGTTGTGGCAGCAATGTAGCATATGGCATTGGAATAGGGTTAATCACCCTGTTGATCTGGGATGGCCGTTGTTGAAAAGGGTGTTGTTGTTGATTGTTATTGTTGTTGTTGTAAGATCTTTGTTGAGGAAATTGTTGTTGTTGCGGAAAATGTGGTGGTTGTTGAGTATACTGAGGAGGTGGAGCAGGGATAGTAACAACAACTGTTCTGGGCAGGTATTGGGGTCTCCCTCTTCCCATGTGCACAGAGTTTGTCTCACCAGATCTACGGGGCCCAGCAAATGGTTTCCTTGCACTTCTTGAACTGGCACCGTTATCGGAGATATTTCCCATCTTCAGTAGGCTCTCAATTCCTTCCCCAGCTATCACCACATCTGTAAAGCTGGTGGAGGAAAATGCAGCAAATCTGTCAATATAGGTACCCTGGAGAGTATTCATGAACATGTCTGCCATCTCCCTTTCTGACATCGGGGGCTGAACAACAGCAACCAGTTGCCTCCACCTTTGGGCATATTCTCTAAAGCTTTCACGGGAATATTGTGACATTCCCATCAGGAGGGTCCTGTTTGGAGCCATGTCCAGGTTATATTGATACTGATGGATGAAAGCTTCAGCCAAGTCTTTCCAGTTTCTTATTGTGGCTCTGGTCAAGTGGGAGTACCATTCTCGGGATGCCCTGGTTAAGCTATCCTCTAAGTAAGACATCCACAGCTTCTCGTCCATGGTGTATGCTTTTAATCTTCCCAAGAATGACTAAAGGTGGGTGCGTGGGCAAGATGTGCCATTATATCTTTCAAAACACGGGGGTTTGAACTTGTGAGGAATTCTCACCCCTTCCACCAATCCCATGTCCATGACATCAAAACCTAGGGAGTTTTGGGATTCAAGAGACCTCAGTTTGTCTGCAATCTCATCTAACCGTCGGTCGTAAACTTCGTCTCCAGCCCCTACTACAGTGAACTGCTCTTCTTGAGGATCTTCCCGCAAGACCCTTCCTCCAGCAGTGTTACCCTGAGTATTTCTTATGGCATTGATTTTTGGGTTCAGATGAGGTCCAAACTCTGGTGGATCAGTGCGAGGCTGCATGTGATCGTTGTTACTGGTACCCCTTGTACCTGGATGGTGTTCCTCAGGAGTTTTTCGCTCAACTAACTCCCTCAATCTTTCCTGGCTCTGAGCTAGGCCAGTCATTACTGTCATGAATTGAGTCATCTGATTTCTCATCTCAACCCTTTCATTGGCCATCTGGGCCCTTACTTCATTCAAGTCTTGCTGAACTTGATCCATCTGAAGTCCCGAAAGGTTGTTTCTTGTCGGGTACTGGTGTATTCTATTGACAGGGAACACTCTTCTACGAGCAATGTTTCCTGAAACCACAACAAAGTGAGAAACAATAACAAAACAAAGACCTACAAAACAAAGAAAAATGTTAGTATGCAATGTAGGATGCCTATTTGTCTTCCAAGGGTATCCGGTTTGGTTCTTTGGTTTTGACCTTTCCAGCCCTCGAGGAAATGCTGATGATGAAGAGAGATTAAGCCCACCAAAAATAATACAAACCATATATATTACAAAGAGTGAAGATACATAGTTTGATTACAATACATTCCCATGGTGGGTCAAAATACATCAACAAAAAGAAAATACAATCAAAATGAAGTACAAACAAAAAGAGTCAAACATCCAGCTCAAAGTCATATTCTCTGACTTCCTTCAGAAGGGCCTCAGTCACTGGACCAACCGGGTGCTCTGTGATAGTCCTGATGAGGAGGTTCCTGGTAGCAATGGCACTGGTTAACTTCTTATGCTTATCCTGATCCTTTGACCTTTTTAACCCCTCCCGGAGTTTCAACTCAGATATCTCCTTCTGTGCTGCTATCAAGGCTCCCTGATTCTTCTTCTCACTAGCCTCTAGTTGCTCTATCTTAGCTTGAGTCCTTTGATCTTCCTGTGCACGGGCTTCAGTGATCCTGATCCACCTAGCCTGGCTTTCCTCTAAGTAGTGCTCTGCCCTAGCCTTCTGAGTCTTTGCTTCCTTGCAAGCATTCTTTAGTACTAACTCCCCTGCTCTAGCCTTCCTGATGTAGTCATTCGTCTTCTCAATCTTGGTTAAATGCTCAATCCTGAGCTTCTCTAACCTCTCATTATCCAGACGGCTGTCATTCCTCTCCTAGAGAGTCTTCTTTAAGGCTTCAGATAGCTGAGTATTCCTCTCTTTCAGCTTCTCAAACTCTTCCAAACTGACAGTAGCTGCAGGTTGTACTTTGGAAGGTCAAGGTACATCTTCTACAGTGAATGGCATCCGGGTGATCTGTGCCCTGGTGCGAGACCAATCAAGATACTGTGCTGAAGCAATGTTGTTGCACTTGCCAAGGATGGCTGTCCCTTTAGTCTGGATGTTGTCCCAGGCCCAGGCTGCCTATCTGACAACAGTAGAGTTGTGCTGGATTTCATAATAGAGGGTCTCAGTCAAATCTTTCCCTCTTGGAGGATGAACCAAAGCATACCCCAATTGTCTCTTAAAAAGTAAAGGGTTGTAATTGACGCAACCTTTTACTCCAATCAAAGGCACATTAGGATATTGCCCACAGCTAGTAATGATGTCCTTGCCCTTGGTGCTCTGAGTGCACTATCTGATGTCTTCTGATGTCAAGGCAATCAATCTCTTAGCCCAGTTCTTTGGCTGATGAGGGTTCAGGAAAGTATCTGACTTTGGAAAATGTCTTAGCAGCCAACAGTAATAAAGGGGAGCACAACATCTGACCAGTCTTCCTCTTTGCTTCTCATTCCTCTGGTGTACTGAATAATAGAAGTCTCCGAGAAAAGTAGGAACTGGGTTCCTCAGTAAGAAAAGGTGAATAACATTCTTGCTTACAAACTTTGGCTCCTCTGCAAACAAGATAATCCCATATATGCTGAGGGCTAAAAGTGCACAAACAACATCCCACTTTCCTATTGCAGCATGCAGGGTGGCCTGGGAGATCAGGAAATCTAGGTGGAGACCTGGAACCCCAGCCTTAGTGGTCATGCTCTGTTCAATGAGGGCAGGCTTCAAATGCAATGCCCTAGCTATGTCTTCATTCTTGGGAGCAACCATCTCAGGGTTGAAAGGAATCCCTCTCCTGATGGGGACACCTAACAACATGGAAAACTCTTCTAGCAGAGGTCCCAACTGAAAATCAGGGAATGTGAAGTATCTGAGAAGAGGATCATAAAACTGGAGACAGGTGTGAATCATGCTACTCTGGGATGCATCCAGGTCCATAATCATGTCCAATATGCCTCCATAGTGTTCTCTGTATAGTGGGACATGATCAGGAGTAATGAGAGACTAGATCTGTCGGATGCCTGTCAGGGTAGGCTCAAAGAAGTGGTATGTGATGTTGCTCTTCCTGGAAGTGTCCATGCTGATAATGGATGTTGGTGAAGGAGACTGAGAGCAACTGCTGATGAAGTTCACTGAATGAGGTGCTGGAGATGAGTCTCTGATGAAGATAGCTGGAGAAGAATCTCTGACAAACTAATAAAGGTACTGGAGAAGATAATTGAAGAAGTCTGAGCAACAGAATGGGTCAAAACCAAACCAATGACAATAAAGTGGATACCCTGTAAAACAAATAGGCAAATGTTAAATGATGCAAAAAATGATGTATGCAAAATGATATGCAAATGGTTTGTGATCAAGTGCTGGATCTGGTATCTGCCTTGATAAGGTCCATATGTTCATAAGTCCGGATGGAGGCTCAGAAAACCGGTAACCAGGTGGGGGGACTCAAATAAAGAGTCACAAAACCAGGGTTTTCACAAGAACTGTCCAAAGTGATGCATTCTTAAACAAAACTAGTAACAGGGTATGATGAGGCCAGGGGTTCCTGCAAACCTGTAAACATCCCAACCCCCTCACATGTATTGTTCTAGAACAAGGATCCTCAGACTTGGATCAGTTATGAGACGTGTAAACACTTCTAACCCGGAGGTACAATGTTTACAATAACCATAAAATATCCTCCCCTAATTCACCTCAGATGCTGAAGGTCATAAAAAAGGTCATCCAGACTTAGCAGGCTTCCCAGATAGCCCTAGTACTACAGGAAATACGTAGCACAGAGTTCTCAAGAAGAAACCCATGTCTGAACCGTGTTTCATATTCCCGCACCAGACCGAAATGGAATGGGAAATAATATGAAGCCACTCTAGCCTATGTGTCACTCAGGTCCCCGGTATAGGACCTTAATCACTCAACAATCCCTCCCACCAAGGAAACAATAGATCCAACACAAATGATAATGACAGTATGAAATGCATAAAACTATAAACGAAAGCAATAAATAAAGCTGTACAGAAAGCAATAAATAAAGCAATAAATAAACACAAGTAGCACATAACACCCCCGTAAACACAAATCAAACAAGCGCTAGGAGGAACCCATAAAAAGAACCAGAAGCCCTGGTTGTAGTATAAAGCGCTAGGAGCCCTGATAAGTAACTTAGAGAAAGAAAGTGAGAGATGAACATGAATGAGCAAGCCCACTCAAAGTTAATCAAAAATGCAGCAAAGATGCATATGAATAAAATGAAGAGAAATGAGAAGTGAAGGCAAATCCACTTCTCAAATTACTTACCACCTGAAAATGTTAGCACAAGGTGCATAAGGAAAGAAAAGAAATGGAATGATGCATATGCAAAGACAAAAGGCCAAATTCAGAAGCATACACATGATGCAAATGATGCTATGACATGTTGCAAAGATATACAAAGTGCAATGAATGGTCATACAAAGAGAATGAATGCAAATGAAGCATGCTTTGAAGTTGAAAGTTCATGAAAGTTTAATGAAATGAAATGAATGCAAATCATGGCAAATGAATGAGGAAATGATCAAGCATGATTATAACATGTCTTAAGATGTCTAAGATGACATATGAATGCATGAAATGTCATGGAAAGTTCATGTATGGATGCATATGCAAGATTAATGCAAATGAAGATGCAAAATTAGGGTTACATGAAAGGATGAGATGAAAATGATCAAAACAGAAGCAATTCACATGATAAAAATTTGCAAATGAGCTCAAACAAACCCTAACCCCATGTGATATCACACCCCAAAGGAGAAGGTCTAACTCTTATCCTAAAGAAAGTTATGATTTTTCTAAGTTAACTAGGGTTTTTGGGTACCTTAAAAGGGAAAATGCAAATCAATTTGAAAATGAAAGATAAATTCATGACATAAATATCTTAGATACTATATGATATGTGGAAAACAATGCAAAAATAATCATCATCAAACCTTTCATGGTTAGGCAGAAAAGATTTTTTTAAAGTTAGGGTTCTAAAAAAGGGATTTTATGAACCCTAAATTCAAAGAAAATGTCAAAGTAGGATCAAAACCAAAAAGAATGTTGTATGAATGATTTGACAATGTTTGTAAATCTCTTAAGATGCAATGTGAATTTTTTGGTGATTTTTAGAAACCTAAATGGTATTTTAATTAATTAATTTCCATTAATTAATTAAAATAAACATTTAAATATTTTAAAAATCCTTTTTAAATGCAAAAAATAAAATAAATTTTTTTTTGGATGAAGAAAAATATTTGAATCAGAAATGCAAAGTTTGAAATTTTTTGGATGAGTTTTGATATTTTAAAATAATTATGCAAGAAAATACAATTTAAATGAAATAAAAATCAATTTAAATAGAAAGTATGAGGATCCAATGGATGAGATTCAAAGCTGAAAGAAAAGTGTTGACTGGCGCGCAGATCAAGGGTCAGCATTCAAACTGGCTTTTTTAATTTAATCCTAATTAATTAAACTAATTAATCACAATTATGGTTAAGTGGACACATCCTGACCCTCCAAAGCACGCGGGAAAACTGATCCAACGCTCCTCATTCAAACTCACGCTAACCCTAACCCTAATCTTAATCACCTTCAGACGACCGGAATAGTGGTTCCGGTCGTCTTCTCCGGCGAGACCCCAAAACCAACTTCTTCCCTAGGCCATTTCAGGAGCTCTAAAGCTCCAGATCAAATCCCCAAACCTTCCCAAGCCTGAATATACCCTCAAAACAAATTTCTAATGGCTCAAACTCAAGATACGATTCAAAACATCAAAACTGAAAAAAGTTTCAGAGGCACGGTACAACCTTAATACTCAACCATTTTTAAAAATAAACACATCACAATGATCAGGGAGATACAAAGAACAATCTAGGAACTTAAAATAGCATTTCTGGAAAAAACGTTCATGAGGTATACCTGAGCTGGAGCTTTGCAATCTGAGCTATCTGGCCTCCTCTTTTGTGCAATCCTACCCCAATGAGACCCTTGATGATGTTGAGAAGCTTTGCAAGAGTTTATATGGCTTGATTTGAGAGATTGCAACTCAGCTAGTCCAAAATCGTGTTTGTGTTTGGCTGACTTTTAGGGCTTGGCAATGGTTGGGAAATGATCTATGGATGATGGTGAGTTGATCTATGTAATTTGTTTGAAGTTTTATGGCTTGTGCAGAGAGAATCGAAGAGATGAAGGTTGAGGGTGATTTGTGTGAACTTGGCTTGTGTATGGTTCTGAGCTCCAAGGTTATGTGAATTGGCTTGCTTTTGGTCCACATAACATGTCTCTATTGGCCAGAGAGCGGGTGGTGGCCTGTGGTGATTGGTATGGGTTCACTTGCAAAAAGTCAACAACTTGTGTACCATAGGCATGGGCTTGTGCAAAAGCTGTTTCATGGCATGTCTGGCCTCATCATGAACCAAGGAGGTCCATGGAATTGAAATTATGCAGCTGGATGGCTTGGAGGGAAAGATTTCATAGGTTTTGCAAGACTTTGCATTTTTGCCCCTTTTGAAATATCTTGTGATGCAAGACATGAAAACAAGTGATTCCTTGGGCAATTCTGATCACAATGCATTGTACCATGTTTGTATGATGCCTAGAGATGCATTAGAGGTCACAAAATGACTTGGCAAGTGGTTTTGCAAAAAATCCTCTTTGGTGTATTCTTGAAAATTATAGGATTTTTACCAACTTTGCAAGGCCATAACTTGAGTTCCATAATGAATTAGAACATGTTCTTGTACTTTTTGAAAAGGGAATGATCCAATCTATAACTTTCATGACCAAAAATTTTTCATTTGAAGCATTTTTGGTTGAGAAAGAGGAGGTTAAAGAACTTTCCCAAAATGGAAAGTTTCCATTACAAGTCATTTCCATTTTTGGCAACTTTTGGTTTAGCTCAAATTTCTTCAATTTTGTGAACTTCCAAGCACTTCAATGATCAAATAAAGATCATATAACTTCAATTTGCTGAAAATACCCCTTTGGTTCCATTGTTGGGGGCCTCAAATGCCCTGATTTTGCTCTGACTTGTTCAAGAAGTTACCTAATGAACAGATGACTTCCACAATTAATTTCTTCATCAAACTTGGTACATATGATCCTTATAACATCCTAAGAACAATAGAAACAAGAATGACCAAAAACTTTGGAGTTAAGGCCTCTGAAACCAAAACCCTAATTTTGGTCATCTATGTAGTGAAAACCCTAGCTCTGCTTCCATGCCTTGCCAGTTCTTGTGATTTCTTGACTTCCTTGAACTTTGAGGAACATAATATGATGGTAGAACACACATGGACCCTATTGAAATGCTTGGAGGCCCTTGGAGTGGCTCAGATGGATCCTTGGATTGCTCAAATCACAAACCCTAGATGCAGATGAACTTGAACTATGCAGATGAAACAAATATGCAATATGAGATGATATGCTTATACTAATGCAAACATGAAAGATCACAAGCCAATGGTGTGTAATTGGTGAGGGAAAATTTGGGGTGTTTACAGCTATCATATTTATTTTATTTTTTGATTAAAAATTATTTATATATAACAGCGATTACAGAACCAACCGTTGTGATATAATCAAACTTTCATCGGTTCGAACATCAACGCCATAAAATATTTTATTCCTTTAACATTAAGGCGCACCTTCTCTTTTTTATTTATTTTGAAATTCACAAATAAAAGGATATCACTATTGTTCTTCTGGTTAACCGTTGTGATATATTTATAAAAAATAAATACTTATCAATACGGTTGGTATTGTTAACCATTGTGAAATAGTTTACCCATATATAAGCGAATTAATATTCACTTATTGACAGTAGCACCGTTTCTTTCATAGAGAAAACCTTGAACCCATTTTTTCTCTTCTTCTTCACAATTAGTCGTGAATCTTGTGCTTCATACATTAAGGTATTCTTCTTCTTCCATCTATTAGTAGATATTTCTCATTATCTCGTTGTTGCATATTGTTTTTATTGATTGTTCTCATTTTTTTCAAATTCAGCTTCACTACCTTAACAAAGATCATACTTTTGCTATCGTACATAATGTTTATGTAGCTATGAAAAGAAAGTACAAGAAGCATAAAGCTTCGATGGAAAATTCATCCACATTGTACTTCTTCTTCATAACTTCACAAACAAAATATTAGTAAATGAAGAAACAACATTGGTAGTGATCGTACCTGGAGATTAGGATCCGATATGGCTGGCGTCGAGCGTTACTAAAGGACGGTGGGTGAGGAGAAGGGGGGTGTACCTGCAAGGCACTCTGATGCTAAAGTAAGACACTGAGCAAAGAGCGTGCAAGTACGAGAATTAAGGTGAGAGAATTGAATACCTGGCTCTCTCCTCTGAGAGGGTTTATATACTGTCGTTAGTGGATGGTTATAGGTTCAAACCGTTTGGCGCGGATCGCGGAATCCGTACGAATAGGTAACGGTCAAAACTAGCCGTTGGGGGATTTCATTCTGGTCGGTACAAACTTGGTCGACAAGGACCGTTATCCTCGGCATGGTGCTCGACGCCGAGCGTGTTAGCTTGTCACTTTGCCTGGCCCAACTCTAGGAGTTGGGCCTGCCCGGAAGAGGAGCCCCCCAAGTCGTTGCTTCTACGGAGGAGCGATGACTTAGTGATGGTTTTCTGTCTAAGGCGTACGTAGTGCGTCTGGTGTTTTTCGTGCGTGGACCAGGGAATGATTGTTCGATGACCCACGACAGGAGGGCAGTTGTTTGGTCGCTCGACGAATGGGGGATATGAAATGAAAAGTTGGCGTGTCTGGGAATTCACGCCTATTTAATGTTCTGACGGCTAGCCTAGGGGCTAGAGCGTAGGTAATCATTGCCTAAGGGTAGGGATCACGCGTTCCCGCACGTGTTACCTTCCCTATAAATAGGAACCCAAGGCATTCTGTAAGCTTTTTCGTTTCATCTTCTTCTCTGATGTACTGCTCGTAGATCAACCACTGTTCTCAGGTGTTGACCACCGCTTTCATCTGCTGACCACCGCGTTCCAAGCCAACTTCTTCTACAATGGCCTCCCAAGCTCAAGGTATGGTTCTTTTTTGCATTCTTCTTAGTCATAGGCTTGACATTTTAGCAATGCATGTGGCATAGGATAGATATTCCGGTAGTTTAGGCTTAAAATAAGTAGATTAGAGACCTTCTGTCATCGTTGCTCTTCGATTACGAACCCTAATTCGTGGTCAGTGATGGTCCTGGTCGACTTTGACCTGGGACATGATAAGCACCTAGGATTTAATCGTATCCTCACTGTCGTTGGGAGCTGGCCATCGTCTTGAGCGATGGTTAACCGAGGGTTATGGCTTGGGATCTTACTCTTGGGTCGATACGTGCCCTTTCACTTGTTGAGCGGTGGAAGGGTGGATTTGATATTCTAATCGAATTCACTAACGCCTTTCCTCTGCTTTTCAGGTGAGAATTCGCTTATTGACCCGCTTGATATTTCCTCGGAGGAGGTTTCCTCGGAAGATTCCGGTTCTTCCGCATCCGTTCCTTCTGACTCTGAAAGCTCGTCGGATGAATCAGACGCGACCACGACGGAGGATGGAGCCCCTGATTCAGGAGAGATGACCGATGCCCCTCGGGGTCTGGAAAAAATAATTGCGCCCGAAGAATGGGTAGTGGAAGACCTGCTTGATAAGGTGTCGTCCTTCTCGAGGCCTCGTGCGGAGCCTTTGCCTACTGTTGGCGATCCGGAGGATTGGGTCGTCACCTGCCCGGGGGATGATGACCAGATATTTTCAGACTTTGGCGGCCGAAAGTTTTCAATGTACGAGTACACGACATCGATCCTAGGGGTAACCTTGCCCTTCAGTGATCTGATTTATGCCGTGCTCGGGCACTTGGGTGTAGCCCCGTCTCAGCTGCACCCCAACTCCTATGCGTTCCTGAGAGCGTTCGAGGTGACGTGCGCCCATCTGGGTGTTTGGGCCACGCTTCCTCTGTTCTTTCGCTTGTTCTCGCTGCAGCGCCAGGTAGGGCGGGGGACCGACCGGAAGGGATTTATTTCCTTCAAACAGCAGACCAAGATCTTCAAAGCTCACTCGGAATCTATCCGGGCTTTCAAGACAAATTACTTTTTGGTAAAGCCGGCGAGTAAGGAAGCCGTGAGAGCACTGAGTTTCCTGGGGGTAGATACTGACGAAAATGATGAGCCCAAACTCGATGACCGAGGGCAGGTGATCCCGAGAAGGCTCTGGCTGTTTCCCTTCTCATGGAATTACTCTCATTACGGACGCCCAGTTAGTGAGTTTGTCCAAGTAGGGGATTCTCTGAACGAGGACGATGCAGCTAGCTTCGAGGAGTTTCGGAATTTGGTAGCCTCTTTTACTCTGACCCCTCTGCTGGATGGGGAGGGTAAGATAATGCTGGATCAGGACGGGGGAGAGGCTGTGGAGCATCCTTTGATAGATGTCACAGATCTCCTGGTGTGTAACACCGGGCAAGAAGTGTCCGAGTTCTTTGGTATTTGTTTTCATTTCTGCTTGTTATTATGTTTTAATAATTTTGGCGTTCGTGACTAATTTTGTATTCTTTTCTTTGAAGGCTCCATGTCGAACCCCTTAGACAAAATCCAGGAACGACTGCACCAACAACAAAAGAAGAGGTCATGGGTTGTTCAAACCAAGCTGACCGAAACGAGCGGCTCAGGGTCGGGCCCCCTGGTCCAAGGGTCTCCGAGTGCGTCTACTTGCTCGCTCATGAAGAGGCATAAATCTGCAGCGACCGTGGATTTGACGGTCAATGCTCCCCCCAAACCGAAACATGTGTTGCCTCCTTATTTTGTGAAGCAAATTTTTTCCGAAGGGACGAGCATGGAGGTCGACCTGGCAGATTCTCTGTTCGTTGAGGCAATGGATCGCCCTGCCCGACGCCTATCTCTGGCCCAGGATGCGAGCACAGTTATGCGGGTATTGTCTATGGCCTGGATGACGGCCGAAGGGAACCTCGGACAGGAAAGGGAGGTGATAAAACTAAAAGAGCTCTTGGCCGCTGCCGAAGGAAAGCTGGCTACGGCCTATGAGGAAGCTGCCGCCTCTGCTAAGGAGCTAACTGATCGGGGGAACATTATCGCCAAGCTGGAGGTCGATAAGAGGAGGGCCTTGGTGTTGCACCCCAAAATTTTCCCTCACCAAGACAAGACATAGTGTACTAAGAGGCTCACAAGGTTCACAAGGTTCACAAGACATCTCATGAGGTTCACAAGGTTCACAATTAGTCAGAAAGTTTAACAATTCCCTCAGACAATGCATCCTCCTAAGCAATGCATCTTAAACTAGGGTTTTGACTTTCATCAGGCTAAATGGGCTTCCAAGACTTCAAGTGAGCTTCATAGCATCCTATATATGTTCAAGAATCCCCATGTCAAGTTTCAAGACTTTCCTAAAAGATTTGCTCAGTCAGATGATCAGAAAGGTTAAAATCAGTCAAGGCAGTCAAAAAGTCAAACTGAGGTCAACTGTGGTCAAACCAAAGTCAAACTTCATGATTTTTTGCCAACATCAAGTATATGAAGTAAAATTCATCATTTTATCAAGGTTTGATCATGATTCATCAAGGAGATTTCAGATCATCAAGAATCAGGAGTTTCTAAATTAGGGTTTTCATAGGAAAAGTCAACTGAACTTTGACCAGCCATAACTTTCACATGCTTCATCAAAAATTTTCCATCCAAATCTCATTTTGAAGGAAATTGAATTCTCTACAACTTTGTGTCTCACAAGCCAAGCCCAAAAATGCTTCATTTGCAAGGTATAAGCTAAGACATTATAGGTCCTTTTAAAAGTCAACAAAAAGTCAACAACGTCCAAAGAGCATAACTTGAGAATGGTAAAATATATGGACATGAGACCAAAAAGGTTGGTTAGAGGACTCTCTAAGCTTTCTAAAATGTCCAAGAACACCTTCATAGAATTAAAATTGAAGTATTTGTGCCCTTGCAAAGTTGGGAAAGTTTTGGGAAGTTTATGAAGCAAATAAGGCCTTAAAACTAATTTTTGCTAAATGAGCCCACCAAATTGCCATCCAATCTTTATAATATCATCAAGAACGACCCAGCCCATGCATTTTCTGATTTTTTATATTTTATTTGATATTTATTTGAATTTTATTCCTTAAAATACAAATTAAATTAAAATAAAATATGAAAATCATATATTTGGAAGAGATTATGATTCTAGAAGGTCATAAACACCATTCAAGACTAATTGATCACATCCAAATTCGTGCTAGACCAAGATAGTAAGAATATATTGGATTTTTTGACATTTTTGGATAAGAGATTTCTTCATAATCAAGCAATCAATTGTCATCATCACAAAGCCCATAAATCCATGACTTTTTGACCTAATTTTCATCTCTATATATACTTGAAGACATCCCAATCACAAGGACACGAAATTCTGCCTCCAAGGATACTCTCCAAACTTCAAAAAATTCAAGAACAAACTCACATTCGGTTTGCAAGATTAAGGTAGTTACAAGGCCAAATTATGATGGAAATAGCTTCCTAGAAACATTTAGAGTGCATTGGGATCATCATATTCATCAAACACCTCATATATCATGGAAACCGAATTCATGTTCTTCACTTTCTTTTTCGATTTTCGATTTCACTTATTTATCCATTATAAATCGTTTTTGTGCTTCTAATCTTGTTTGTTGTTGTGTATGGATGATTTATGGGCAAAGGAATCGATGTTTTGATGCGCGGATATTCCCGTACCATTGTTAGGGTTTAAAAACTTTAAATTAGGGATTCCGTTTAGACGCAATTTCAGATGGAATTGACTGCACAATTGGATTCACAAGACCTCTTTTGATAGGTTTATACCATTGGGACAAATTTATCTTGTGCATATAACATTTTTTGATTTTCAGGACCTCTAGTGACGCATGAAAACCGTCACTAAAAGTTGTAGTGACGGAAGAACTGTAGGTAAAGCCTAATGCGACGGCCAGAGGAAGAAGATGGTTTTGGCGCACGTTTCTAATTTTTGAAATTTGTTTTATTTTATAATATTTGTTTTCCGTTTCTAATCACACACAAGCGTGTGTCCCAGTGGTTGAGACTCTGTGTTGGTAAGCTTGGGGGGCGAGTTCGATCCCAGGCTTCCCCCCCATTCTCTTTTTGCGCCTACTTTCTTTCTTCTTTTTATTTTCTTATTTTAATTATTATTTATTATATTAGATTAATTAGTTAAATAATTATAATTAATAGAAACTTAATTAGAATAACCACCATTAATTTTTTCTTTTATAAATAAAATTTCACAAATAAATATTAATTTGTTTTTCTTACATAATATATTTTATAAATATTTTTTTTAGTTTTTTTTATCAAACATATTAATTTAATTAGAATTTAATCACGTCCTGATTTCTTTACTAACCCTGATTTATTTTTTTTATTTCTAATCTTGATAATTATTGTTTTATTTATATATTGTTCAATTATTTATTTATTTCTCGTTTTAATTTAATTACTAGAAAAATGTATAGACGTATATCAAAAAATGTAATTTATGTTCGTCGATCATTATGTATCTGCCCCAAAGCGATGTAATAGCGTAGATTTATTTTCTTGCCCTTTTATTTATGCCATTTAATTGTGTGGTTAGTAATTTTAGGGTGTGTATAACATATTTGTAATTAAAATTAACTTAGAATCACTAATTTAATAAGATAAATATATTAATATGAACACTCACACACGTAAGTCGATCTTTGATCGCCATCTCTCACTTTCTAAGGGTATTCCTCATGTTGCCTAACTATCAGGTCAAGTAAGGTGTCTTAAAGAAAAGTCCCTTTTTCTCCTAAAATATCATCAAGTCCCTTTACGATTATAAGATCAAGTCCCTTCAATGTTGCCTTCGTGAATGATCTTGTCCCTTTCGAATAAAAGATGATAAGTCCCTTCGAATTGCTAAGACACCTTACAGTTGCCTAAACACAGATGACCCTTCAAATGTCCCATACAACATCTAAGGTAATGACTACCTATTCTTTAATAATAGGGATAATCTTACAATGGAAAGAACATTTAAGAACAGTAAAGATCCAAATTAGGGTAGGTTCCTCTTAAGTACTTGCTCACTCATTCAAAAACATTTCAAAAACACTTCACATTTTCAAACAATTTTCAAAACAAAGTCTTTATATATATCCATACAAGGATCATTATAAAGTACTTAATAAAAATTTTAATCACACACTACACTTCTCAAAACAGTTTAAAGTGAGCTAAGTAACTAAGAGCCCATGGATAACCATGGATGTAAAGGGTGCTAACACCTTCCCTTTATATAACCTACCCCCCGAACTCAAAATCTTTTTAAGGTCTTTCCTGTTCTTTTATGCCCTTTCCTTTTGGATAAAATAAAAGTCGGTGGCGACTCTTGCTATCCGCAACATTTAACTAAAGTCAGTTCTCCCACCGTGTTACAGAACTGGCGACTCTGCTGGGGATTTAATAAAAGAGGGGTACCCTTAGGAATTAGATCACTTTAAACTTGTTTGCTTTGTTTGCTTTATATTACTTGTTGGGCTCTTATGTGTGAAAGATCCTAACCCGGATCTAGTGTACCTTAGGTAAATGGCAATAGACCAAGGAAACTATACGGTGTATACCGATATGGTTGATCTGGTGGCCATAGTTAGTGTGACTTCTTGGTTGGTGCTTATGTTCCTTAAGTAAAGTTGAGGATAATATGAGGCTGCCATATGTTGTCAATACACTAACTGACTTTTAGAACCCTAGTCATCCCATCTTGGCCTTTAGAAAGTAGTGAGATAACCGGCTTTGGTGAAGACTGAAGTTGGTTGATACTCGATGCTACGCTCATTGAGATCCTAAACTTGGAGGGTTTTGGTTGGCAAGTAAGTTGCCTACTGAACAACCACCCTTGTGAAGGATCAATGATATTGAGATCCCTTAGAACCTGGTTACTTTATAGGACAGGATGAACCAACTAACTTCAGGGGGGGTACTTACCTTTAAACCTCATGCAAGCCTTCAAACCTAGGGCTATTGTGTGACTTGTTTGTGTGTGCCACATGTTTGTGATTGAGCATAACATCATAGAATCATCATGCATCATAAACATAGCATTTTCACTAACCATTTCAAGGACCAAAGGATTTATCTTTGTTCTTTGTTGCAGGTCATGGCTTCTGCTCATAGGAATACTATCCGGATCAACTTTGTAGGAATACCTCCTAAGCTTAAGGAATTGGTCTCTCAAGTTTCTGAAAACTCTCAGTTCATCAAGAGGCATGGTCACCTATTGGATTTAGTCACTTCAGGGTTCAATGAAGACATGATGAATGTTTTATTTCAGTTCTTTGATCATAAACATCATTGCTTCACATTCCCCGACTATCAGCTGGTTCCTACAATGGAAGAATTCTCCAAGCTTCTAGGTATACCTATCCTTGATCAGAAACCCTTCATAGGCTTGGAAAAAGAGCTTAAACTTGAAGTCATTGCTGCATCCCTACATTTGAAGAAATCAGACATTGTCCTAGAAACGAGGACTGGAGTTAAGGGTATTCTTGCTAAGGTGTTGATAGAGAAGGCTCAAGTGTTCTTGAAGGCTATGAGCTATGATGCTTTTGAGGATATCTTAGCCTTGTTGATTTATTGTTTAGTATTGTTCCCCAATCCAGATCAGTTCATAGACGTTCACGCCATTAACATATTTCTGAGTCACAATCCAGTGCCTACATTACTTGGAGACATTCTGCATTCTCTTCATACTCATACTACGAAGGCACGAGGAACTCTGATGTGTTGCATACCTTTTCTATCTATGTGGTTTATTTCTCACCTTCCTCGATCAGTGATGAAGAATGAACAAGGATTCAGATGGTCTAAGAGAATCATGTCACTCTCTCATTCAGATATTCATTGGTGCTCTAGATCCATGGAGAATGTTACTATCATTGACTGTTGTGGGGAGTTCCTTAATGTGCCACTCCTTGGCATAATATGGGGCATTACTTACAACCCTTCCTTAGCTCTAAGTCAGTTTGGTTATGCTCGGAGTGATGGTCCTCATGACATGTTGATTCAGGGTATTGTGTTTGACTACGACAACGATCTTCAAGGTTACCATCAAAGGTTCATTCGAGCATGGGGGAAAGTGAACAAGGTTGACAGCAAGACTCTGGAGCCCAAGTACACTATTCCTATGGAAGCTTATCTCAGATGGGTACGATCTCGTGCTCAGATTCTTATGATGCGATATCCTGCCATCCTGCCAGTTACTATGGAGCTTGTTGCTGAAGGAGATACTTCTTATGTCATTCTTCACCCAGACATGCCCACTGACATGGAAGACTTATAGAGGTCCTGGATCCAATTGAAGGAGAAAAGGGATACTTTTGAGACTCATTACAAAGCAAGTCAAGAAAGAATCCTGGAGCTAACAAAACAACTTCACGAGGAGCGGAATCTCAACTCATACCTCAACACAAAGAGGAAACGTCCGAACGTTCTCTACAGACAGATACATATATACACACTTCCCCGACACTCGTCCGTGTCACCTTCCCCAACACAGTTGCCTAAATACTTGTTTATAATACATTTCTTTCGACACCCGTCTATGTCGTACTATCCCCAGCATGTTGGACACTCGTCTATGTCTCACTCATCACAGATACTCGTCCGTATCTTGTATACATCACTTAAATCCCCTTAGAGTCGACACTCGTCCGTGTTCTTTGTTAATTAGTTGGTACTCGTCCGTATCATCATCTCTGAACATGCACCAGGCGTTTGTTTCTACTGATACTCGTCTGTATCATAGTCTTAAGGATGCTCGTCCGCGTCTTTAATCTATACACCATGTCAGACACTTATGCCTTTTGCTTTCCTGAAATTAGTGTCGCTCCCACCAAATGAGGCTAGGTCAAATGGGGTACAGACGCGAACGGTCGGCGAAAGAGGAGAAATGAATAGAGTCGCCAGCTAGGCATTTTTATCCCGGAGGAAAGGTAATACTGCATAAACCTAAGAAAAGATATGGATAAGACGGTTGCAAACCAGAGAGACTGATGAAGGGGGTCGGTTAACACCTGGGAAGGTATTAGCACCCAGATTGTCCGCCGTACTCGACGGGATCCACGCTTAAAAGATTTGTGTTTTAAAGGGGTAGTGTCAGTGCAATTTGTGTATCAAGGCTGGAAAGAATGCAAGTGACAGTGTAAAAGAAATGTGAAGTGTATAAGAGAAGTGTCGGTGTAAGAACAAGAGTGAAATGCTCAAGACTATGAGGCTTAAAAAAAACAATGCTGGAAGAGGAGGGAATATACAGAGACTTTTGTTCGATAACTGTTAAGTTATGCCTACGTATCCTCTCGTGCAATGAGGAAGTCAGAACACCGTAGTTCGACTCAAAGAGACTGAAAGATAAATTGACTTGTGAACTGCTTACTTGTCTATGCTCAAGTGTATGACCTAACTGGCTCAGGTGCAAACTGTCTAGCATTAGACGGAAGAAGCAAGTTCTCGTTTGTGAGTGAATGAGGTGAGAAAAGAATCCCGTAGGAGACGATTATTGTTTGTTTTGGTGTTTTCAGTCTTTTATTGCTTTCCGGGTTTGTCATAAGTTAATGAGCTTAAGCCTAAACCAAGGGTTAGTAAGCTCATTACATCCTCCCTCTGATTAGGGGTAATGAGAATACCTTAAGTGTGAAGTAAGCACCTCACACTTAATCACCATGGTGTAGGATTAAGATCGTTAACCTACTTGCATTTAGTTAGATGTTTTTTTTATTTTTGTTTAGTGTTGAGTAATGAGATTAAGCCATAATCAGGGATTGAATGGACCCATTACACCATCCTAATAGAAGGATAATAGATGAGAACATTTAAGCTGAGGAAGGCTCCTCAACTTAATCCATGATTAGGGGTTAACCTCATGACAAAACAAAGCCTTTATTAAATGGATTTTAGTTAATGGTAAGATTAAGAAGTGGATTTTATGGTTGGTAAGACAGCTTGAGGAGGACTTGTCCATTAACACTAGGGTTAGTCCTTCTTAACCAATTAAGGAAGAATTAGAACCCTAATGCAAGGCCCAAGTTACAAGTTTGATGTCTTGATGATTATTAAGATAATTGATTAGAGGATTTAAACACATTAAGGGTTTAACACTTAGGATTAAAGTTATACACTCCATCCTAATAGAAGGATGTAGGCATAAGCTTAATCACAAAGCCTTAAAGCCTTTAGGGTTTAGTCCTTGATTATGAGATGAGAAGAGAAGACTCAATGATGACACAAAGGTAAAAGCTAAATGGGGGACTAATCAAACCCTAATTATTATCATACTTGGAGATACTAGGGTTTGTGAGGCTTAAGAGAGAAAGAAATCTTCAAAGAGCCACCAGGGAGAGAAGCAGATGAAAGGAGGAAGGAGCAGAGAGAAGCAAGACAACTTGCTTCACTTAAGAAGGCAAGTTGCCTGAAGAAAGAAGGTAGGAGATGAACATGAATGAGCAAGCTCACTCTAAGACAAAGATAAAATGCAGCAAAGATGCAAGAGAGATGAGAAGAGATTGTGAGAAGTGAAGGCAAATTCACTTCTCAAAACAACTTACCACCTGAAAAGTTAGCAAAAGAAATGAAATGCAATGCAAATGAGATGAAATGTCATGATGCAAACCAAAGTCAGAAGCATAAACATGATGTTAATGATGCTAAGAGATGATGCAAACACATGACAAGAGATGAGAGTGATCAAACAAACATAAGGATGCAAATGAGGCATGCTTTGAACCATAAAGATTCATGAATGTTTCTGAAATGAAATGAACATATAACATGGCAAAGGGATGATGCAATGATCAATCATGATTCTAATATGTACTAAGATGTCTTATGGATCATATGGATGCACAAAATGTCATGGCAAGTTTTTGAATGCAAGCAAATGAGAGAGGGATGCAAGGGAAGGCATAAATCAGGGTTTACATACAACATGCAATGCAAAAATTCAAAACCAGAAGCAAATGATGTGACAAAAAATTGAAAATGGGATCAAAGGAACCCTAACCCTACACAAGTTCACTGCCCAAAGGAGGGGACCTAACTCTTAACCTAGTGCAAGTTATGAATTTCTCAAGTTGGCTAGGGTTTTAAGGTGCCTCACAAAGAAAAATACAAAACAAATTGAAAATGCAAGATAAGTTCAAACCAATTTTATCCTATAAACTACATGATATGAAGGATGCAATGCAAGAAGAACCATTATCAAACTCTCAAGGGTTAGGAAGAATGGCTTTTTCAAAGTTTGAACCAAAATATTGCCCTTAAATGAATTTAATTCCAATGAAAATTGTTAAAATTCATCAAGAACCAAAAAGAAATTTGTTTTAAGAGTTTGATAATGTTTCTAAATGTTTTAAAATGCAATGTGAATTTTTTTGTGATTTTTAAATACCTAAATGTATTTTTAATTAATTAATTTTCATTAACTAATTAAAAATAAACATTTAAATGATTTAAAAATAAATTTTAATGCAAAAAATAAAAATAAAAATATTTTTGGGTTCTAAAAATTAATGAAATCTTTGGAAAAAAATTTCAGAATTTTTAAATGTGTTTTACTATTTTAAATAATTCGTGCAAATAAAATGAAAAAGAAATAAAATAAAATAAAAATAAAAGAAAGTAAGCTGAAGGAGAGGTCAGGATTTGATCTGGGTTTGAAGGTGTTGACTTGGCGCCACATCCAATGGCCCAAGTTCAAACCTGGCTAATATTTATTTAATAATTAATTAAACCTAGGTTAAGTTAATTAATTACTGATTAGGGCTTAATGAGCCATCTGGACCATCCAAGCGCGCGGGAAGCAGGATCTTAAGGCCACTATTCAAAGTTGCTAATTAAACACAATTAGGGCAAATGACTTTCAGGTGACCGGAACAGTGGTTCCGGTCATCTTCTCCGGCGAGCATAAACCCTAGATTCTTCTACAGGTTACCAAACATGAAATTTCTTCCACCAAAATGATCCTCTCATCAATCTAAACCTAAACCCTCATCTCAAATTCATTTATTTTCTCTCACAAGCCTGAATCGAAGCAAAGTATGAAACACGGGCAAATATTCAGAGGTGTCATACATGCTGGTTTCTTCACCATTTCAAAAAATAAATACATATTCATGATCAGGAGAGCACATAGCATCATAAAAGAACTTAAAAATCAATTTCTGGGAAAAATGTTCTTCAAGTTACCTGAGATGAAGCTTTCCTGATTTTGAGCTTTCTGGCCTCAAGCTTTGTGCAATCCTTCTTCCTTGAACCTCCTGATGATGGAATGAAGCTTAGAAAGCTTGGGGAGTGGCTGGTTTGAATGATTCAAGTCTGGTGTAGCAGAAATGGAGGTATTTGTGTGTGATGATTCAAGTTGTTTCAGGGGGTGGATTTTGTTCTATGAGTGATTTGTGGTTTGTGGGTGAAGAAATTTTTGATGTTTGAGGGCTGTGTGAAGAGATTCGAAGAAGGGAAGTTCTTGGCAGATTTTGTGGATGCTAGAATGTGGGAGCTTTTTGGCTGGAGTGTGGTGTGTTTTGGGATGCATGATGTCCACATATTTGACTCTGATTGGGCAGAGAGTTGGTGGTGGCACTGTGGGATTGGCATGGGCAAAATGCAAAAAAGTCAAGATCTTGTGTACTATGAGCATGGCTCGGGTCAGAGGAGATCTTAGGGCTTGTCCTGCCTTAGCTTGAGTCAAGGAAGGCCTTTGGATCTGACTTTGTGAGCTGGCTAGCCTTGATCAAGGGTTTCCAAGGCTCTTGCACATTTCCCTCTTTGGATTTTCTCATGAACCAAGGCAAGGAAACTTGTGATATTTTGAGCAAAATGTGACAAAATGAGTTATGTAATATTGTTATTCTGCTTTGATACTAATTGGAGTTCAATTCAAACATGATAGGTCCCTTTTGCAAAGTTTCAAATTTGAAGCCTTTATGAAAAGTGCCTTATGCAACTTGTAATCCAAGGCATGGAAATGAAAAATTCTTGGCACAAATTTGACTTTTCTAAGTTGTAACATGTTATAATGATGCAAAGAAGTCACTTAGAGGTCTTGAAAATGCTTGAAATTTGAATTTGCAAAAATCCCTCCTTGGTGCCAAAAGTGGAAATTTCATGATTTTTCCCAACTTTGCAAAGCCATAACTTTTGATCCAAAATGAATTAGAAAAAGTTCTTGTACTTTTTGAAAAGGGAATGATCCAATCTACAAATTTTATGACCAAAGTTTTCTCATTTGAAGCATTTTTGAATCAATTTGAGGAGGTTGAAAAACTTTCCCAAAATGGCAAGTTTACATTACAAGTCACTTTCCCAAAAAGGAAATTTTGCAAATGGCTTGAAATTCTTCAATTTTGTGAACTTCTAACATCTTCTATGATCAAATAAAGATCATACACATTCAAAATGATGGAGAACACCCTTTGGTTGGGTCACTGGGGACCTCAGATGCCCTGATTTTGCACTGACTTGCTCAAGAAGTCATCCCTTGATCAGATGCCTTCCCCATGGAATTTCTTCATGAAAATTGATATGCATGATCCTTATACCATATAGAGACCAATAGAAACAAGAATGACCAAAAAATTTGGAGTTATGGCCTTTGAAACCAAAACCCTAATTCTAGGTCATCTGTGTAGTTAAGCCTGACTCAGCTTCCATGCCTTTCTCAGTTCTTGTGATTCTTTGACTTCTTTGATCTTGAGAGGATATAATATGATGCTTGAACATACATGGACCCCTTTGAAGTGGTTGATGACCTTTGGAGTGGCTCAAATGGCTCAGGGAGGGCTCAGATCACAAACCCTAGATGCAGATGACTTTGAATCAATGCAGTGAATCAAAAATGTGGTATGAGATGCTATGATTGAATTTATGCAAATGAAAAGATCACAAGCCATGGTGTGAATGGGTGAGGGCAAATTTGGGGTGTTTACAGCTGCCCCTATTCAAGCCTGAGTTAGCTGTGCAGGATGTAAGCATCGGCTTAACAGGCAAACAAGGTAACTTGTGGTTGAATACCAAAGACAGTCCAGAATTTGCACTCACTGAATGAAGAAGAAAAAGGGGTATAGATTGTAAAAAAATAAAGTATATTATAAAGTGCGGGTGACGGAGAACGACCGTCGAGCAGAGGACGACTGCTGAGGATGAAGCAATGACGGGGACGACCGACATGCTGGGGATATAAGAGATTATGATGGGGACGGCCATCAGGTAAAGCTATAAGACTCTCTGGGGATTATAGATAAATGATGGGGACGACCATCAAGTTCAAGGTATGAATGAAATAAATGATAAGGTACGGTCGTCAAAGGTGAAAGACGATCTCCTAGCAGGGGATGGCTGCTCAGTTGGGGATAAGATGAGGGACGATCATCTATTGGTGAAGGACGATCACCTGGCAAGGTACGGTTGCCCAAAGTATCGCGACATAGGCCGAATGCCGGATAAAAAGGTCGACGATGGGGACGGCCATCGGATAAGCATGATGAAGGACGATCATCAAGAAGGTGAAGGACGATCACCTGGCAGGGTACGACTGCTCTCAGGGTTTATCATGACATAGGACGAATGCCAGATAACAATATCGACGATGGGGACGACCATCGGATAGGATGATGAAGGACAATCATCAAAAAGGTGAAGGACGATCACCTAGTAGGGGACGACTGCTAAAAAATATCACGACATAGGACGAATGTCGGATACCAAGATTAACGATGGGGACGGCCATCGGATAAAATGATGAAGGACGATCATCAGAAAGGTGAAGGACGATCACCTAGCAGGGGACGGATGCTAAAAGTATCACGACATAGGACGAATGTCGGATAGGAAGGAAATAATTCACTGGGGTTTGTTGCGACTCTTCTGGGGAAGGGTAGACACAGACGAGTGTCTAAATTTAAGGAGACATAAGTTTTTGACATAGTGTATAGATTAAAGATGCGGACGAGCATCCTTAAGACTATGATACAGACGGGTATCAGTAGAAACAAACGCTTGACGCATGCTCAGAGATGATGATACAGACGAGTACCAACTAGTTAACAAGGAACACGGACGAGTGTCGAATCTGAGGGGATATAAGTGGTATATACAAAATACGGACGAGTATCTGTATAAGTAAAAGTAATGAGTGAGACACAGACGGGTATTTATCTTGCTAGGGAAAGCATGACACTGACGGGTGCCAGAAAAAGTGTATTATAACAAGTATTTGGTTTGCAAAATGTTTAGGTAACTATGTTGGGGAGGGTGACACGGACGGGTATCACGGAATTGTATATATGTATCTGTGAGTGCAAAGGGGACGCTTTGGCCTTCCGTTGGGGATATGGCACAGACGAGTGTCAAAAAGTATTTGTTTGCTGTATTTGGGGATGTAATACTTCGGCTTTCTGGTGGGGAATTTTTGGAAATATTCTGTATATTGTTGACGGATGGTCATTTTTTACAAGTGTTCAGTTCGACACATGGCTTATGATTATGCAATATGTTTGATTTTTGCCGTAATGCTCCATATTAGACGTAATGCTACGCTTTGTGGGGAAAATATGATGTGAATGCTATGATTATGCAAAGATACCGATCCGGGATTCGGATCCCGCTGCTGTGGAGATCTCTGGCTGATCTGCTTGAAGTGGACTTCCCAGCTGGGGGATAAGATCATTGGTAGATCTGGTACATATGACTCTGCTTGGGGCAATAGATCACTGATAGATATTTCTTAGTAGCGAGGGACCCAGCTGGGGTTTGTAGAAGCTTTCGTCACTCTGTTGTGCGATTCTTCAGACATTTCTTCTCTGGGTAGAGGCTGAAACTCTGTGGGGAGATGGTTCCTGGTCTTTGCACTTTAGCTGAGGAAGAATGATTACCGACAACTCAGCTGGGGAGAGAGCACCTCCGGTGCTAATCGGGGGATAGATAATGATTAGACAACTTGCTGGGAAGAGGCCTTCATGCCCCATGTTATGCTCTGAACACCTGCAATCCTGTAAAGACAAAGAAACGTACAAGCATCCCGAGATATTCCTTATTGGATTCCATCATAGGAGTTTAGGCAATCCTAGGAGCAAACATATTTCCTGTAAGCATGTATTCTTTAGAAAGGAAGCATTTGTATTTATGCGAATCAATACCTTAAAGACATCAGACATTTTTGCAAACGAAAATAAAATGTACGAGACGAAACATGACTGAAAATCTGATTTTATTAATTCATGTGCCTTGAATTGGCAAGATACAGTCAGAGAAACAGATCCCCTGAAATGAGGAGATCGTTACAAATTGAAAGACAAAAAGGTGCCGGAAATGTTGATGACGTTTCAAGGAGCTTCCCTTTTTGCTATGACTCGTATGACATTGACATTCTTCTCATCTTGCTTTCTGAAGAAGGCTGATCCTGACCGAAGCTCGAACCTTTCGGAGCTTGCCAGGTTGTAAGTGATACAGATGAATTCAGAATGCAGTTGTTCGCTTATTCCCTTATTTTGCGTGGATCGCCCTTTCGGGTTTTCAATCTACCGGGATACCCATTTTTTGCCTGAGTTGTCCAAGGCGGCTTTTCAACTCAGCGGGTGTACATTTTTTCATTTTATTTTCCCTTATTTTTGCCCGAGTCTTTTATTCTGTTTTTGACTCGCCGGGATGCCCTATTTTTGCCTGGACTTACATTCTGTTTTTATGTTCAGCGGGTCATTTTATGCGAAGTATTTTTTAACTGCATCTGAATTCACAGGGGACAGAAAGTCTTCACCATCCATAGTACTGAGCATCAGTGCTCCTCCATAGAAAACTTTCCTTACTACAAATGGCCCTTCATAGTTCGGAGTCCACTTGCCCCTGTGGTCTGTATGAGGAGGGAGGATTCTTTTCAGCACCAGATCTCCTACTTGGTACTCTCGGAGCCTGACTTTCTGATTGAAGGCTTTCTTCATTCTTTTCTGATACAACTGCCCATGACAAATTGTAGCTAATCTCTTTTCTTCGATCAGACTCAGTTGTTCGTGTCGGGATCGGATCCATTCTGCTTCATTCAGTTTAACATCCATCAATACCCGCAGGGAGGGTAATTCAACTTCAACAGGTAGGACTGCCTCCATACCATAAACAAGCTGATACGGTGTTGCCCCAGTGGATGTTCTGATTGACGTACGGTACCCATGTAAGGCAAATGGTAGCATTTCATGCCAGTCTTTATAGGTAACCACCATCTTCTGCACAATCTTCTTGATATTCGTATTAGCTGCCTCGACAGCGCCATTCATCTTTGGCCTGTAAGGAGAAGAATTGTGGTGTTGGATCTTGAAGTCCCGACACTGTTCTGCCATCATTTTGTTGTTTAAATTGGAACCATTATCAGTAATGATTCGCTCGGGCACTCCATACCGAGAGATGATATCTCTTTTTAGAAATCGGGCTACCACTTGCCTTGTAACATTTGCATAAGAAGCCGCTTCAACCCACTTGGTAAAATAGTCAATAGCAACCAGGATGAATCTGTGGCCGTTTGAAGCAGTTGATTCAATCTTGCCAATCATATCGATGCCCCACATGGCAAAGGGCCATGGTGAAGACATCACATTCAAAGGATTCGGAGGCACATGCACTTTATCCGCATAAATCTGGCATTTATGACATTTTATGGCATAAGCACAACAGTCTGCATCCATTGTGATCCAGTAATAGCCTGATCTTAACAACTTTTTAGCCATTGCATGCCCTCCTGCATGGGTACCAAAGGATCTTTCATGCACCTCGTGCATCAACAAGTCCGCCTCTGCCTTGTCAACACATCTGAGAAGTACCATATCAAAGTTTCTCTTGTACAAGGAACCATCAGGGTTTAGGAAGAAACTGCCAGCAAGCCTTCTTAATGTCTTCTTATCATTGGAAGATGCCCCAGGTGGGTATGTTTGATCCTCCAAGAAGCATTTGATGTCGTGGAACCAAGGCTTATCATCTTTGACAACATCTGTTGAGAACACATATGCTAGTCTGTCAAGTCTGGACACTGAAATTCGAGGCACAAAGTTGGCAACTTGAACTTTGATCATGGATGAAATGGTAGCAAGAGCATCCGCAAACTGATTCTCATCTCGAGGGATATACTCAAGCTTGACTGTTGTGAAGAAAGTCAACAACCTCCTCGTATAATCCCAATAAGGTATCAGATGGTCTTGGTGGGTGTACCATTTGCCGTTGGTTTGATTAATTACCAGAGCTGAATCTCCGAACACAGTCAAAGTCTTGATCCTGAGGTCAATGGCTTCCTCAAGACCCATAATACAAGCTTCGTATTCAGCTTCGTTGTTAGTGCAGTTAAAGGTGAGTTTTGCCGAAAAAGGCATGTGAACTCCTTTAGGTGTAATGAGTACTGCACCAACACCGCGACCATTCATATTAACAGCCCCATCAAACATCATAGTCCATTCTTCTTCCGGGTCAGGCCCTTCAGTGTGAATAGGCTCCTCATGATCTCTTGCTTTTATGAACATGATGTCTTCATCAGGGAAGTCAAATCTCATAGGCTGGTAATCATCAATGGGTTGCTCAGCGAGATAATCAGACAATACACTGCCCTTGATGGCTTTTTGAGATGTGTACTGAATGTCGTATTCTGTGAGAATCATTTGCCATCTTGCAACCCGCCCGGTAAGTGCTGGCTTTTCAAATATGTACTTAACTGGGTCCATCTTTGAGATCAATAAGGTAGTGTGGGTCAACATATACTGTCTTAGTCGGCGAGCAGCCCACGCTAAAGCACATCAAGTTTTCTCGAGCAGTGAATAACGTTGTTCACAGTCGGTAAACTTTTTGCTTAGGTAGTATATTGCATACTCTTTTCGACCAGACTCGTCATGCTGGCCCATCACACACCCCATTGACTCTTCTAATACTGTCAAGTACATGATTAGAGGTATTCCTTCAACTGGAGGCATAATGATCGGAGGCTCTTGTAAGTATTCCTTGATTTTGTCAAAAGCCCTTTGGCAATCTCCGTTCTACCTGACCGTTTGTTCTTTTCTTAACAGCTTGAACAAAGGTTCACAGGTTGCTGTAAGGTGAGATATGAACCTTGAAATGTAGTTCAATCTACCTAGAAACCCCCGAACTTCTTTTTCAGTCTTCGGTGCAGGCATTTCTGGAATGGCTTTGACTTTATCAGGGTCAACTTCAATCCCTTTTTCACTTACAATAAATCCCAGCAGCTTACCAGATCGCACCCCAAATGTGCATTTGTTGGGGTTCAACTTCAGCTGATATTTTCTCAAACGCTTGAACAGCTTGAACAGATTTACCAGATGGTCTTCTTCAGTGAGGGACTTGGCAATCATGTCATCCACATAACATTCAATTTCTTTATGGATCATGTCATGGAATAATGTTACCATAGCCTGTTGATAAGTTGCACCAGCATTCTTCAATCCGAATGGCATCACCTTATAACAGAACGTGCCCCAAGGTGTGATGAAAGTTGTCTTCTCCATGTCTTCAGGTGACATTTTGATTTGATTGTATCCTGAAAATCCGTCCATGAAGGAGAACACCGAGAACTGAGCCGTATTATCCACCAGCACATCGATGTGAGGTAAAGGGAAGTCATCTTTCGGACTGGCTCTGTTCAGGTCCCGGTAGTCCACACACATCCTCACCTTGCCATCTTTCTTAGGCATTGGTACAATGTTAGCAACCCATGGTGGATAGCTAGTTACAGCAAGGAACCCGACGTCCCACTGCTTTTGTACTTCTTCTTTAATCTTCATTGCCATATCTGGGCGAGTACGGCGCAACTTCTGTTTTACTGGTGGGCAGTCTTCTTTCAGAGGTAGCTTGTGCATGACAATGTCGGTGTCCAACCCTGGCATATCCTGATAAGACCAAGCAAAAACATCCACATATTCCCGAAGCATGTCAATCAGTTGCTCTTTCACTGAATCTTGTAAGCAGGCCCCGATCTTAACTTCTTTCACGTCTTCTTCCGTACCAAGATTAACTGTTTCAATTTCCTCCTGATGAGGAGTGATAACCTTCTCCTCTTGCCTTAATAGCCTGGCTAGCTCTTCGGGTAGCTCATAGTCTTCTTCAACCCCTTCATCGGCTTGATTGATTGGATTGTCAAAGTCGTACGAAGTCATAGCTGTGTTGTTGTCGGTGCAGTCTGAAAGGCACTCTCTGCAAGGGTTTAGATTGTTTATTTTAGTGATCAATTTTAATCTTGTTTAGAAAAAGTGAAAATGAAGTTATTTATTTTGAAAAAACATTGCCATTTTATTATTTTTTGTACAAAAAGAAAAATGAAAAGACAGTGAGCGAAAAAGAAACTTGTTTGCAAAAGATGTCCGATATTCATTGATTGATCTATTTGCACAAAATTACAAGATGGCCCGATTACAAAATGAGTCTTGACATCTTGGGCAAGATGCAAGACTTGATGCATGCTTAAAAATACAGGAAATAATAATTACTTTGCAGGAGTAACCCTTATAATTTCCTGGGAAGACCAGTTAAGGACTTGGCTCCCCGGGATCCTTGGACGTATCCAGCTCTCCAGGTTGCGGTCGCTTTCCTCCTCGTCTTCCAAGTTGTTTACAGCATCCGGGGTGAGCATCCCCCCGCTGACAAAGTTGGGCTCTTTTGCAGCCTCTGATTGATCTTGTTGAGTTGGTTTGTAACCCAACCCAAATCTGTCTTCCTTCTTTTCCACGGGCAGCAGCTTGCCCCAACCTTGGGCAGTACCCTCTTCAACAACCTTCCTGGCTTGCTGATAAGACGTCATGGAAGTTCCCAGTACATCAGATGCTTCATTAATGTTTAGGGCCTCAAACCCCTGGCTCATGGTTTCATGGATTTCTCCATCCATCTCTATGTACTTATACGTAGCCAGATGGCTAACAAAGATGTCTTCTTCCCCACAAATGGTGATGATCTGGCCTTCCCACTCGAATTTCAGCTTCTGGTGAAGGGTAGACGTAACAGCGCCAGCGGCATGGATCCAGGGTCTACCCAACAAACAGCTGTAGGCCGGCTGAATGTCCATCACATAGAAGGTAATTTTGAAGGTCTGCGGGCCAATCATCACAGGCAGATCAATCTCCCCTAGCACTGATCTTTTAGAGCCATCAAATGCTCTCACCACCAAATTACTCGGACGCAGTGCCAAACCATCATACTCTAGCTTCACTAAGGCTTTCTTTGGTAGAACATTGAGTGACAACCCAGTGTCCACCAGTACATGAGATAAAACAGCACCTTTGCATTCTAGGGTGATGTGTAAAGCCTTGTTGTGGTTACGTCCCTCAGTTGTTAAGTCAGCATTGGTGAAACCCAGTCCATGGCTGGTGTTGACGTTTGCCACCATAGTTTCTAGCTGATTAACGGTAATATCCTCTGGCACGTATGCTGCGTGCAGGACTTTCAGTAATGCATTCTTGTGAGCTTCAGAACACATCAACGGTTATAATATGGAAATTTTTGAGGGAGTTTGGTGAAGCTGATCCACCACCTTGTAATCACTTCTCTTTATGATTATCATAAACTCGTCTACATCTTGTTCAAAAGATGTCTTCTGAGTTTCTTTGATAGCTGGCTCTTCAAGTACCACACTCTTTCCTTTTGCTTTGGCAGCAGCTTCTGCTTCAGCATTAGGCTTTTGAGTTTGTGAGGCAAAAAGGCGTCCGCTTCTGGTGAAGCCTCCGCCTCCCCTAACATTATAAATTTGTGGAGAAGAGGTTGAAGAATACAAAGTGATTTTCTCCCCGTTGCAGTAGAGATCAGAGCCATAATGCCAAGGTATGACATTACTACTTTCATAAGGAACGGGTCCAGGCACCGTAATGGTAACTGGACTGACTGCTGCAGAGGAGGGTACTGAAATGGTGTGCGGATCGTAGTAAATTGTGACTGGTGACCTGGCAGGAGGTGCCACTGTTTTTTGCTGAAAGTTGTTATTTGGAGGAACATTTGACGGATCATAGTAAATGGTAACTGCGGAGACATCTTCATTAAGTCTTGCTGGTGTTGTAGAAGATTCTGCTGAATAAATGGATGCTGATGTTGTAGAAGAAAGGGTTGTTGACATTTGATCTGTTGAAGTGATGGATGGAGCCATTGCTGACGATATTGATGAATCAGTAGGAATGATTGTTGCTGCTGTTGTAGAAGAATCAGGAATTGTTGTCAAGGGAATTGCTGGATTTGTAGGTGCCGTTGTTGAGATCTGAAGTATTCCATCTTTGATAAGACCATCTATGCCGCTTCTTAAATTATCACACCCGTTGACTGCAATGTTGCAATACCCACAACCGAGCTCACACCCGGGAAACACCTGGCACTCTAGAAGCTGAGCTTTAATTTCGACCAGAGGTGTCCGAATTTGTGCAACACTGGTGATCAAGGTAGATGGTCTGTCTTCCTCAATGGCATTAATCCTCGGCCCGCCATGATGAGGCATAGGATTCTTGTTGACATTTGGAGGGGGTGCAAAGTTGAGGGCTTTAGAATCCACCAGATCTTGGACTTTCATTTGCAAGGCCCTGCATTTTTCCGTATTATGGCCAGGTGCATTGGAGTGGAAAGCACATTTGGCATTGACATCATAATTCCTTGGGAGATTGGAGGGATCTGGTGGTGCCAATGTCCTTAACTCAACTAAGTTGAGTTTCAGGAGTTGTGGCAATAAGGCAGCATAAGGCATAGGGATAGGGTCAATCACCCTGTTTGCCTGTGATGGTCTTTGCTGAAAGGGTCGTTGTTGTTGATTGCTGTTGCTATTGTTGTAGGTTCTCTGTGGCGGATACTGGGCTTGCTGTTGATAATGTGGTTGTTGTGGTTGCTGATATGCTAATTGCTGAGGAATCGGAGCTGGAATGGTGACTGCTGCTACTGACCTGTGAACATACTGAGGTCTGCCCCTGCTGGCATGAATGACATTTGTCTCACCGGTCCTTCGAGGTCCCACAAAAGGCTTCCTGGGATTACTGGACGAACTTGCACCATTATCAGAAATTTTGCCCATTTTTAATAGACTTTCAATTCTTTCTCCAGCTATAACTACGTCAGCAAAACTGGTGGAAGAAAAGGCAGCCAGTCTGTCAATATATGTTCCTTGCAAGGTATTCATGAACATGTCGGCCATTTCTCTTTCCGACATGGGTGGCTGGACAGCAGCAGCAAGTTGTCTCCACCTCTGGGCATATTCCCTGAAGCTTTCTCTGGAGGACTGAGACATTCCCATTAGGAGGGTCCTATTAGGAGCCATGTCCAGGTTGTATTGATATTGTCTGATGAAGGCTTCAGCTAAGTCCTTCCAGCATCTGATAGTAGCTCTGGTCAAGTGTGAATACCACTCTCTTGAAGCCCCAGTCAAGCTGTCTTCAAAGTAGAACATCCACAACTTTTCATCCATGGTATATGCTTTAAGTCTTCCCAGGAAAGACTGCAAGTGAGTTCGCGGACAGGAATTTCCATTGTATTTCTCAAAGCACGGGGGCTTGAACTTGTGGGGAATTCTCACCCCATCCACTAACCCCATATCCATTACATCGAAACCCAAGGAGTTTTGAGACTCCAAAGATCTCAACTTCTCAGCGATTTCATCGAACCTCCTATCATAAACTTCGTCTCCAGCTCCCATTACAGTGAACTGCTCTTCTTGAGGATCTTCTTGCAAGATCCTGCCTGCAGCAGTGTTTCCCTGTACATTTCTTGGGATGTTGACTTCCGGATCTAGATGAGGTCCAAATACGGGTGGGTTAACATGAGGTTGTCCTCCCTCATTATTACTTGTTCCTCCAGTGCCAGGATAGGGTTCCTCGGGAGTTTGTCTTTCTACTAATGCCCTCAACCTTTCTTGGCTTTGTGCCAAGCCAGTCATCACAGTCATAAATTGAGCCATTTGGTTCCTCATCTCCACCCTTTCATTAGCCATCTGAGTTCTGACCTCAGTCAGGTCCTGCTGTACTTGATCCATTTGGATACCAGGAAGGTTGTTGCGAGTAGGGTACCGGTGCGTACGGTTGACAGGGAATACTCTTCTGCGAGTAATATTTCCTGAGACACAACAGAGTTAGAAACAAACATAATAATGACAAAACCTACAAAACAAAACAAAAGTTAGCATGCAATGCAGTATGCTCATTTGTTTTCCAAGGTATCCGACTTGGTTCTTGGTTTTGACCTTTCCAGACCCCGAGGAAGATGTTTTGATGTTGTTGAGAAAAGAAACCCCAAAATGGAAATAAACTAAAATATATTACAAATACTGAACAATACATAGTTTGCTTTTACAACACATGCCCCTGGAGGATCAAGATACGACACAAAATGAAAAGTACATCAAATGAAAACAACAACAATCAAAAAAGTCAGACATCAAGTCCAAACTCATCCTCCTTAACCTCCTTCAGAAGTGCCTCAGTCACTGGACCAACTGGATGCTCTGTAATGGTCCTGATGAGGAGGTTTCTGGTGGCAATGGCAGTGGTCAGCTTCTTGTGCCTGTCCTGATCCTTTGATCTCTTCAATCCAGCCCTAAGCTTCAACTCTGAAATCTCCTTCTGGGCTGCTAACAAAACTTCTTGTTGCTTCTTTTCATTGGCCTCTAACTGCTCAATCCTGGCTTGAGTTCTCTTATCTTCTTGTGTCCGGGCTTCAGTGATCCTGACCCACCTAGCCTGACTTTCTTGCAGATAGAGATCAGTCCTAGCCTTCTGAAGCCTGGCCTCTTTACAGGCATTCTTCAATATTTGTTCCCCAACTCTTGCTTTTTTGATGTAGTCCTCTGTTTTCTCAATCTTGGCCGGATGCTCTACCCTAAGCTTCTCCAACCTCTCAATGTCCAGACGACCATCACTCCTTTCCCAAAGGTTCTTCTTCAGAGCTTGAGACAGATTCTCATTCCTTTCCTTCAGTTTCTCAAACTCTTCCAGGCTAACAGTGGCTGTTGGCTGAGTTGTGGATGGTCCAGGTATATCCTCAATGGTGAAGGGCATTCCAGTAATCTGAGCTCTAGCATGGGACCAGTCATAGTACTGAGCTGAAGCAACATTATTGCACCTTCCAAGAATAGCCATCCCCTTTGTCTGGATGTTATCCCAAGCCCAGGATGCTTGTCTGACAGCAGCTAGATTAGGTTTTATTTCACAATACAGGGTCTCAGCTAGATCTTGCACTCTGGGAGGGTGAACCAAAGCATAGCCCAGTTGTCTCTTAAACAGCAAAGGATTGTAGTTGATGCAACCCTTTACTCCTATCAGAGGTACATTTGGGTATTGCCCACAGCTAGTGATGATGTCCTTGCCTTTGGTGCTCTGGGTGCACCATCTGATGTCATCTGAAGTCAAAGCAATAAGTCTCTTAGCCCAATTATTCTGTTGGTGGGGATTCAGGAAGGCATCTGTCTTAGGTAGGTGTTTGAGCAGCCAGGTGTGAAACAAAGGAGCACAGCATCTCACCAACTTCCCCCTTTGTTTCTCATTCCTCTGATGAATGGAGTAATAGAAATCTCCCAACAATGTGGGTACTGGGTTCCTCAGAAGGAAAAGATGAATGGCATTTTTGCTGATAAATTTAGGCTCATCTGCAAACAGTATGACCCCATATATGCTGAGAGCTAGCAATGCACAAACTGCCCTCCATTCTCCCAAAGAGGCCTTCAGGATGGCCTGGGAAATCAAGAAGTCTAAGTGTAAACCAGGGATCCCAGCTTTTGTTGTCATATTCTGCTCAATCAAAGTAGGCTCTAGGTACAATGCTTTTGCCACTTCTCCATTGCTGGGAGAAGTCATCTCTGGGTTGAAGGGGATCCCACCCCTGACAGGTACTCCAATCAATGATGAAAATTCCTCCAACAGAGGTCCTAGCTGGAAGTCTGAAAATGTGAAACATCTCAAAGGAGGGACATAAAACTGTAAGCATGTGTGGATCATGCTCCTCTGAGAAGGGTCCAGGTCCATAACCATATCCAGGATACCTCCATAATACTCCCTGAATAATGGGATGTGGTCAGGGGTGATAAGTGACTGGACCTGCCTGATGCCAGTCAGCACAGGCTCAAAGAAATGGTATGATATGCTGCTCTTCCTGGGAGCCATGACTGCTGATGAAGAGCTGAAGACAAGTGCTGATGAAGATCAAGACTGGTACTGGAGATGGGCCACTGATAGGCTGATGCTAGTGATGATGAAGATGACTGAAGCAAACAACTGAAGAGAATAGCTGAAGCAGATAGCTGATGAAGCAGAGGTCTATGTAGATGAAGGGGTCAAAACTAAGCCAGACATAATGTGGATACCCTGAAAGACAAATAAACAAATGTTAAATGATGCGATGATGATGTATGCAAATGATATGCAAGGGTTTGTGATCAAGTTGGATCTGATTATCTGTCTTGATATAAAGTTCATGTATGTTCAAGAAGTCCAGATGGAGGTTCAGAAATCCAGTAACCAAGGTGGGGGACTCAAATAAAGAGTCACATGTCCAGGGTTAATCACAAGAACTGTCCAAAGTGAAGTACTCTTAAACCAAATAAGTGACAAGGTATGATGTGGCCAATGGTACCGGCAAACCTGTAAACAGCCCAACCCCCTCACAGGTGGTGTTCTAGAACAAGGATCCTCAGACTTGGATCAGTTATGAGAAGTGTAAACACTTCTAACCCGGAGGTACAGTGTTTACAATAACCATAAAAGATCCTCCTCTAATTCACCTCAGTTTCTGAAGGTCATAATAAAGGTCATCCAGACTTAGCAGGCTTCCTAGATAGCCCTAACACTACAGAAAATCTGTAGCACAGAGTTCTCAAGAAGAAACCCACATCTGAACCGTGTTTCATATTCCCGCACCAGACCGAAATGGAATGGGAAAGAACATGAACCACTCTAGCCTAGGTGTCACTCATGTCCCAGGTATAGGACCTTATACTCTCAATGAAACCCCACCCACCAAGATAGAAGAACAGATCCAGCAATGATAATGACAGTATGAAATATGAAAAAACTATAAAGAAAGCAATAAATAAGGTTGTACATAAAGCAATAAATAAAGCAACTATATAAACACAATTAGCACATAACACCCCAGTAAACACAAATCAAACAAGCGCTAGGAGGAACCCACAAAAGAACCAGAAGCCCTGGTTACAATATAAGGGTCCCCAGCAGAGTCGCCAAGCTGTCGCCCCCACCAAATGAGGCTAGGTCAAATGGGGTACAGACGCGAACGGTCGGCGAAAGAGGAGAAATGAATAGGGTCGCCAGCTAGGCATTTTTATCCCGGAGGAAAGGTAATACTGCATAAACCTAAGAAAAGATATGGATAACACGGTTGCGAACCAGAGAGACTGAGAAAGGGGGTTGGTTACAACCTGGGAAGGTATTAGCACCCAGATTGTTCTTCGTACTCGACGGGATCCATGCTTAAAAGATTTGTGTTTTAAAGGGGTAGTGTCAGTGCAATTTGTGTATCAAGGCTGGAAAGAATGCAAGTGTCAGTGTAAAAGAAATGTGAAGTGTATAAGAGAAGTGTCGGTGTAAGAACAAGAGTGAAATGCTCAAGACTATGAGGCTTAAAAAAACAATGCTGGAAGAGGAGGGAATATACAGAGACTTTTGTTAGATAACTGTTAAGTTATGCTTACGTATCCTCTCGTGCAATGAGGAAGTCAGAACACCATAGTTCGACTCAAAGAGACTGAAAGATAAATTGACTTGTGAACTGCTTACTTGTCTATGCTCAAGTGTATGACCCGTCTGGCTCAGGTGCAAACTGTCTTGCATTAGACGGAAGAAGCAAGTTCTCGTTTGTGAGTGAATGAGGTGAGAAAAGAATCCCGGAGGAGACGATTATTGTTTGTTTTGGTGTTTTCAGTCTTTTATTGCTTTCCGGGTTTGTCATAAGTTAATGAGCTTAAGCCTAAACCAAGGGTTAGTAAGCTCATTACATCCTCCCTCTGATTAGGGGTAATGAGAATACCTTAAGTGTGAAGTAAGCACCTCACACTTAATCACCATGGTGTAGGATTAAGATCGTTAACCTAATTGCATTTATTTAGATGTTTTTGTTATTTTTGTTTAGTGTTGAGTAATGAGATTAAGCCATAATCAGGGATTGAATGGACCCATTACACCATCCTAATAGAAGGATAATAGATGAGAACATTTAAGCTGAGGAAGGCTCCTCAACTTAATCCATGATTAGGGGTTAACCTCATGACAAAACAAAGCCTTTATTAAATGAATTTTAGTTAATGGTAAGATTAAGAAGTGGATTTTATGGTTGGTAAGACAGCTTGAGGAGGACTTGTCCATTAACACTAGGGTTAGTCCTTCTTAACCAATTAAGGAAGAATTAGAACCCTAATGCAAGGCCCAAGTTACAAGTTTGATGTCTTGATGATTATTAAGAGAATTGATTAGAGGATTTAAACACATTAAGGGTTTAACACTTAGGATTAAAGTTATACACTCCATCCTAATAGAAGGATGCAGGCATAAGCTTAATCACAAAGCCTTAAAGCCTTTAGGGTTTAGTCCTTGATTATGAGATGAGAAGAGAAGACTCAATGATGACACAAAGGTAAAAGCTAAATGGGGGACTAATCAAACCCTAATTATTATCATACTTGGAGATCCTAGGGTTTGTGAGGCTTAATAGAGAAAGAAATCTTCAAAGAGCCACCAGGGAGAGAAGCATATGAAAGGAGGAAGGAGCAGAGAGAAGCAAGACAACTTGCTTCACTTAAGAAGGCAAGTTGCCTGAAGAAAGAAGGTAGGAGATGAACATGAATGAGCAAGCTCACTCTAAGACAAAGATAAAATGCAGCAAAGATGCAAGAGAGATGAGAAGAGATTGTGAGAAGTGAAGGCAAATTTACTTCTCAAAACAACTTACCACCTGAAAAGTTAACAAAAGAAATGAAATGCAATGCAAATGAGATGAAATGTCATGATGAAAACCAAAGTCAGAAGCATTAACATGATGTTAATGATGCTAAGAGATGATGCAAACACATGACAAGATATGAGAGTGATCAAACAAACATAAGGATGCAAATGAGGCATGCTTTGAACCATAAAGATTCATGAATGTTTCTGAAATGAAATGAACATATAACATGGCAAAGGGATGATGCAATGATCAATCATGATTCTAATATGTCCTAATATGTCTTATGGATCATATGGATGCACAAAATGTCATGGCAAGTTTTTGAATGCAAGCAAATGAGAGAGGGATGCAAGGGAAGGCATAAATCAGGGTTTACATACAACATGCAATGCAAAAATTCAAAACCAGAAGCAAATGATGTGACAAAAAATTGAAAATGGGATCAAAGGAACCCTAACAATACATAAGTTCACTGCCCAAAGGAGGGGACCTAACTCTTAACCTAGTGCAAGTTATGAATTTCTCAAGTTGGCTAGGGTTTTAAGGTGCCTCACAAAGAAAAATACAAAACAAATTGAAAATGCAAGATAAGTTCAAACCAATTTTATCCTATGAACTAAATGATATGAAGGATGCAATTCAAGAAGAACCATTATCAAACTCTCAAGGGTTAGGCATAATGGATTTTTCAAAGTTTGAACCAAAATATTGCCCTTAAATGAATTTAATTCCAATGAAAATTGTTAAAATACATCAAGAACCAAAAAGAAATTTGTTTTGAGAGTTTGATAATGTTTCTAAATGTTTTAAAATGCAATGTGAATTTTTTTGTGATTTTTAAATACCTAAATGTATTTTTAATTAATTAATTTTCATTAACTAATTAAAAATAAACATTTAAATGATTTAAAAATAACTTTTAATGCAAAAAATAAAAATAAAAATATTTTTGGGTTCTAAAAGTTAATGAAATCTTTGACAAAAATTTTCAGAATTTTTAAATGTGTTTTACTATTTTAAATAATTCGTGCAAATAAAATGAAAAAGAAATGAAATAAAATAAAAATAAAAGAAAGTAAGCTGAAGGAGAGGCCAGGATTTGATCTGGGTTTGAAGGTGTTGACTTGGCGCCACATCCAATGGCCCAAGTTCAAACCTGGCTAATATTTATTTAATAATTAATTAAACCTAGGTTAAGTTAATTAATTACTGATTAGGGCTTAATGAGCCATCTGGACCATCCAAGCGCGCGCGGGAAGCAGGATCCTAAGGCCATTATTAAAAGTTGCTAATTAAACACAATTAGGGCAAATGACTTTCAGGTGACCGGAACAGTGGTCCCGGTCATCTTCTCCGGCGAGCATAAACCCTAGATTCTTCTACAGGTTACCAAACATGAAATTTCTTCCACCAAAATGATCCTTTCATCAATCTAAACCTAAACCCTCATCTCAAATTCATTTATTTTCTCTCACAAGCCTGAATCGAAGCAAAGTATGAAACACGGGCAAATATTCAGAGGTGTCATACATGCTGGTTTCTTCACCATTTCAAAAAATAAATACATATTCATGATCAGGAGAGCACATAGCATCATAAAAGAACTTAAAAATCAACTTCTGGGAAAAATGTTCTTCATGTTACCTGAGATGAAGCTTTCCTGATTTTGAGCTTTCTGGCCTCAAGCTTTGTGCAATCCTTCTTCCTTGAACCTCCTGATGATGGAATGAAGCTTAGAAAGCTTGGGGAGTGGCTGGTTTGAATGATTCAACTCTGGTGTAGCAGAAATGGAGGTCTTTGTGTGTGATGATTCAAGCTGTTTCAAGGGGTGGATTTTGTTCTATGAGTGATTTGTGGTTTGTGGGTGAAGAAATTTTTGATGTTTGAGGGTTGTGTGAAGAGATTCGAAGAAGGGAAGTTCTTGGCAGATTTTGTGGATGCTGGAATGTGGGAGCTTTCTGGATGGAGTGTGGTGTGTTTTGGGATGCCTGATGTCCACATATTTGACTCTGATTGGGCAGAGAGTTGGTGGTGGCACTGTGGGATTGGCATGGGCAAAATGCAAAAAAGTCAAGATCTTGTGTACTATGAGCATGGCTCGGGTCAGAGGAGATCTTAGGGCTTGTCCTGCCTCAGCTTGAGTCAAGGAAGGCCTTTGGATCTGACTTTGTGAGCTGGCTAGCCTTGATCAAGGGTTTCCAAGGCTCTTGCACATTTCCCTCTTTGGATTTTCTCATGAACCAAGGCAAGGAAACTTGTGATATTTTGAGCAAAATGTGACAAAATGAGTTATGTAATATTGTTATTCTGCTTTGATACCAATTGGAGTTCAATTCAAACATGATAGGTCCCTTTTGCAAAGTTTCAAATTTGAAGCCTTTATGAAAAGTGCCTTATGCAACTTGTAATCCAAGGCATGGAAATGAAAAATTCTTGGCATAAATTTGACTTTTCTAAGTTGTAACATGTTATAATGATGCAAATAAGTCACTTAGAGGTCTTGAAAATGCTTGAAATTTGAATTTGCAAAAATCCCTCCTTGGTGCCAAAAGTGGAAATTTCATGATTTTTCCCAACTTTGCAAAGCCATAACTTTTGATCCAAAATGAATTAGAAAAAGTTCTTGTACTTTTTGAAAAGGGAATGATCCAATCTACAACTTTTATGACCAAAGTTTTCTCATTTGAAGCATTTTTGAATCAATTTGAGGAGGTTGAAAAACTTTCCCAAAATGGCAAGTTTACATTACAAGTCACTTTCCCAAAAAGGCAATTTTGCAAATGGCTTGAAATTCTTCAATTTTGTGAACTTCTAACATCTTATATGATCAAATAAAGATCATACACATTCAAAATGATGGAGAACACCCTTTGGTTGGGTCACTGGGGACCTCAGATGCCCTGATTTTGCACTGACTTGCTCAAGAAGTCATCCCTTGATCAGATGCCTTACCCAGGGAATTTCTTCATGAAAATTTATATGCATGATCCTTATACCATATAGAGACCAATAGAAACAAGAATGACCAAAACATTTGGAGTTATGGCCTTTGAAACCAAAACCCTAATTCTAGGTCATCTTTGTAGTTAAGCCTGGCTCAACTTCCATGCCTTTCTCAGTTCTTGTGATTCTTTGACTTATTTGATTTTGAGAGGATATAATATGATGCTTGAACATACATGGACCCCTTTGAAGTGGTTGATGACCTTTGGAGTGGCTCAAATGGCTCAGGGAGGGCTCAGATCACAAACCCTAGATGCAGATGACTTTGAATCAATGCAGTGAATCAAAAATGTGGTATGAGATGTTATGATTGAATTTATGCAAATGAAAAGATCACAAGCCATGGTGTGAACGAGTGAGGGCAATTTTGGGGTGTTTACAATTAGACACTCGTCTGTGTCTACTATTCCCAAGAAGAATTCCCGGCAAATCTTGATAAACTATCTCCTTTTTATCTGACATTCGTCCTATGTCATGATATTTTCGGCAGCCGTACCCTGCCAGGTGATCGTCCTTCACCTTTTTGATGATCGTCCTTCATCATCCCCAGCGGAGTCTCTATTCATTAGAACCCCTTCCTATCCGACATTCGTCCTATGTCGTGATATTTTCAGCAGCCGTACCCTGCTAGGTGATCGTCCTTCACCTCTTGATGATCGTCCTTCATCATTTTATCTGATGGTCGTCCCCATCATTGATCTTGTTATCTGACATTCGTCCTATGTCATGATAAACCCCATCATTGATATTGTTATCTGACATTCGTCCTATGTCATGATAAACCCCAGGGGCAGCCGTACCCTACTAGGTGATCGTCCTTCACCTCTTGATGATCGTCCTTCATCATGATTATCCGATGGTCGTCCCCATCGTCGACCTCTTTCTATCCGGCATTCGTCCTATGTCGTGATACTTTCGGCAACCATACCTTGCCAGGTGATCGTCCTTCACCTTAGATGATCGTCCATCATCTTTTCCCCAACAGAGCAGTCGTACCCTGCTAGGTGATCGTCCTTCACCTTTTATGACCTTTCCTCATCATTATTTTCTTCAACCCGATGGTCGTCCACATCATTTACCTTCAATCCCCAGAGAGTCTTATTACTTTCCCCAGCATGTCGGCCGTCCCCGTCATTGCTACATTCTCAGCAGTCGTCCTCTGCTCGACGGTCGTCCTCCGTCGCCCGCACTTTATAATTATACTTTATTTTCTTTTACAATCTATATCCATTTTCTTCTTCATTTCAGTGAGTGCAAATTTTGGACTGTCTTTGATATTCAACCACAAGTTATCTTGCTTGCCTGATAAGCCGTCGTTTACATCCTGCGCAGCTAACTCATGCTTGAATAGGGGCAGCTGTAAACACCACAAATTTGCCCTCACTCATTCACACCATGGCTTGTGATTCTTTTCATATTGCATAAGTTCAATCATATCATCTCATAGTGCATCTTTGTTTCACTGCATTGGTTCAAAGCCATCTGCATCTAGGGTTTGTGATCTAAGCCATCCCTGAGCCATCTGAGCCACTCCAAATGCCTTCAATCATCTCAAGAGGGTCCATGTATGTTCAAGCATCATATCATATCCTCACAAGGTCAAGGAAGTCAAAGAATCACAAGAACTGAGAAAGGCATGGAAGCAGAGCCAAGCTTGACTGCACAGATGACCTGAAATTAGGGTTTTGGTTTCAGAGGCCATAACTCCAAATTTTTTGGTCATTCTTGATTCTATTGGTCTCTATATGATTTGAGGATCATGCATATCAATTTTCATGAAGAAATTCAATGGGGAAGGCATCTGATCAATAAATGACTTCTTGAGCAAGTCAGTGCAAAATCAGGGCATCTGAGGCCCCCAATCACCCAACCCAAGGGGTTTCTCCATCATTTTGAATGTGTATGATCTTTATTTGATAATATAAGATGTTAGAAGTTCACAAAATTGAAGAATTTCAAGCCATTTGCAAAGTTGCCTTTTTGGGAAAGTGACTTGTAATGCAAAATTGCCATTTTGGGAAAGTTTTTCAACCTCCTCTTTTTTATTCAAAAATGCTTCAAATGAAAAATCTTTGGTCATAAAAGTTGTAGATTGGATCCTCCCATTTTCAAAAAGTACAAGAACTTGATCTAATTCATTTTTGATCAAAAGTTATGGCCTTGCAAAGTTGGACAAAATCACTAAATTTTCTCTTTTACACCAAAGAGGGAAACTTGCAAATTCACATGTCAAGCATTTCCATGACTTCAAAATGACTTCTAAGCATTACATAAATACAACACATGGCCTAAAAATCAGAATGGCCCAAAGGATTTCTCATTTCTATGCCTTGAATTACAAGTTACATAAGGCATTTTCTCATGAAGCTTCAAAATTGAATCTTTGCAAAAGGAACCTTTTATGATTGGATTGATTGTTAATTGATCTCAAAGCATTCTAGCAACTTCATATGGCTCATGTTGCTGCATTTTGCCCAAGAAATCACAAGATTCTTTGCCTTGGTTCATAAGAAAACTCAAAGAGGGAAATATGCAAGAACTTTGGAAACTCTTGATCAAGACCAACCAGCTCACAAAATCAGATCCAAAGGCCTTCCTTAACTCAAGCTGAGGCAGGACAAGCCCTAAGATCTCCTCTGACCCGAGCCGTACCCATAGTATACAAGATCTTGACTTTTTGCATTTTTGCCCATGCCAATCAAACTGTGCCACTACCAACTCTCTGCCCAATCAAAGCCTCATATGTGGACCTCAAGCATTCCAAAACAGAACACACACAAGCCTGCAACCTCCAAGAAACCAGCTTGCACAAAAACTGTCCAAACCTTCATCTCTTCGAAACTCCTTCCTCAGCCATCAAAAATAAAAAATTTCTTCACCAACAAATCACATATCACTCATAGAACAAAACCCACCTCCTGAAACATCTTGAATCCCCACATACACAGACCTCCATTTCTGCTATACCAGAACTGAAACATTCAAACCAACCATTATCAAAGCTTTCTAAGCTTCATTTCATCATCAGGGTGTTCAAAGAAGTAGGCTTGCACAAAGGGAGAGTCCAGAAAGCTTAGAATCAGAGAGTCCTCATCTCAGGTAACATGAAGAACTTTTTTCCCAGAAGCTAGCTTTTAAGTTCTTTTATGATTCTATATGCTCCCCTGATCATGGGGATGTGTTTACTTTTGAAAATGGTGAAGAAACCACCATGTATGTGATCTCTGGACTTTTGCCCGTGTTTTACATTTTCCTTCGATTCGTGTTTATGGAGTGAAATAAATGAGTTTTAGTTGGGGGTTTAGGTTTAGAATGGTTAGAGGATCATTTTTGTGAAAGAAATTTGAAGTTTGGTGACCTGTAGAAGAAGCTAGGGTTTTGTGCTTGCCGGAGAAGATGACCGGAACCACTGTTTCGGTCATCTGAAAGTGATTAAATTAGGGTTAGGGTTAAGGTGAGTTTGAATGTAGGCCTTTGGATCCCTCTTCCCGCACGCTGTGAACGGCCCAGATCTTTTGGTTTAGCCCTAATCCATGTCATTAACGTTAATTAATTAGGATTAAATTTGAATTTTTCCAGAGTCAATCCTAGCCACTGAATTGCGCGCGGGTCAACTCCCTCCAAAAATCTTTGAATCTCAGCCTCAGGATCTTCATACTTTTCCATTTTTATTTACTTTATTTCATTTTATTTGTATTTAATTTCCACGAATTTTTAAAAATAGTAAAATACATTAAAAAATTCTGAAAATTTTTATCAAATCTTTTATTAATTTTCAGAACCCAAAAATATTTTTATTTTTATTTTTTGTATCAAAAATTATTTTTAAATCATTTAAATGTTTATTTTTAATTAGTTAATGGAAATTAATTAATTAAAAATGCATTTAGGTATTTAAAAATCACCAAAAAATTCACATTGCATTTTAATACATTTAGAAACATTATCAAACTCTTCAAACAAATTTCTTTTTGGTTCTTGACCTATTTTGACATTTTTCTTTGGAATTAAAGTTATTTAAAGGCAATATTTTGGTCCTAATTTAGAAAAATTCATTCTGCCTAACCATGAAGAGTTTGATGATGGTTCTTCTTGCATTACTTTCCTCATGTCATTTAGTTTCTAGGGTAAAATTGATTTGAATTTATCCTTCATTTTCAAATTGATGTGCATTTTTCCTCTTGAAGTGCCTTGGAACCCTAGCAAGCTTAGGAAAATCATAACTTTCATTAGGTTAAGAGTTAGGTCCTCCCCTTTGGGCAGTGAACTTTTATAGGTTTAGGGTACCTTTGATCCTATTTTCAATTTTTTATCTTGTCATTTGCTTCTGATTTTGAATTTTGCATTGCATCTTGTTCATAAACCCTAATTTGCATCTCCATTTACATCCATCCTTCATATGCTTGCTACATGAACCTGCCATGACATTTTGTGCATCCAAATGACATGTAAGACATATTAGGGAATATTAGAATCATTTTTGATCATTGCATCATCCATTTTCCATGTTTTTGCTTTCATTTGATGTCATATGCATTCATGGACTTTCATGCTTCTTACATGTCTCATTTGCATTCTCATCTCTTGTATGAACATTCATATCACTTGACATGCTTTCATACCATCTCATAATGTCATTTGCATCATGAATGTGCTTCTGACTTTGGCTTTCATCTTTGTATTCCATCTCATTTTCATTTCATTTCATTCCTTTTTGCTAACTTTTCAGGTGGTAAGTGTTTGAGAAGTGAATTTGCCTTCACTTCTCATAATCTCTTCTCATCTCTTTTATGCATTCATTGCTGCATTTATCTTTTGTATTGAAGTGAGCTTGCTTGCTCAATCCTTCTTTTCCTTCTTTCTTCAAGCAACTTGTCTTCTTAAGTGAAGCAAGTTGTCTTGCTTCTTGCTGCTTCTTTTCATTTCATCTGCTTCTTCCTAGGTAGCTTATCTGAAGATCTTCCTGCAAGCCTCATTAATCCTAGGAATACCCAAGCATGATAACAATTAGGTTTTGATTAGTCCCCCATTAGTTTTACCTTTGTGTCATCTTTGAGTCTTCTCTTCTCTCCTCATAATCAAGGACTAAACCTTAAAGGTTTTAAGGCTTTGTGATTAAGCTTATGCCTGCATCCTTCTATTAGGATGGAGTGTATAACCTTAATCCTAAGTGTTAAACCCTTAATGTGTTTAACTCCTTTAATCAATCCATTTAATAATCACTAAGACAATAAGCTTGTAACTTGGGCCTTGCATTAGGGTTCTAATTCTTCCTTAATTGGTTAAGAAGGACTAACCCTAGTGTTAATGGATAAGTCCCCCTCAAGTTGTCTTACAAACCATAAAATCCACTTCTTAATCTTACCATTAACTAAAATCCATTTAATAAAGGTTTTGTTCTGTCATGAGGTTAATCCCTAATCATGGATTAAGTTGAGGAGACTTTCTCAGCTTAAATGTTCTCATCTATTATCCTTCTATTAGGATGGTGTAATGGGTCCATTAAATCCTTGATTATGGCTTAAACTCATTACTTAACACTAAACAAAAACAACAAAAACATCTGAATAAATACAAGTAGGTTAATGATCTTAATCCTACATCATGGTGACTAAGTGTGAGGTGTTTACCTCATACTTAAGGTATTCTCATTACCCCTAATCTGAGGGAGGAAGTGATTGAGTTTACTAACCCTTGGTTTAGGCTTAAGCTCATTTTCTTATGACAAATATCAAAAGGCAATAAAAGACTGAAAACACAAAAAACAAACAATAATCGTCTCCTCCGGGATTCTTTTCTCACCTCATTCACTCACAAACGAGAACTCGCTTCTTCCGTCTAATGCAAGACAGTTTGCACCTGAGCCAGACAGGTCATACACTTGAGCATAGACAAGTAAGCAGTTCACAAGTCAATTCATCTTTCAGTCTCTTTGAGTCGAACTACGGTGTTCTGACTTCCTCATTGCACGAGAGGATACGTAGGCGTAACTTAACAGTTATCGAACAAAATTTTATATACCTCCCCCCTCTTTCCAGCTTTATTCTCTAAGCCTCATAGTCTTGAGATATACACGCTTTCTTTACACTGACACTTATCTTGCTCACTTCACATTTCTTTTACACTGACACTTGCATTCTTTTCCAGCTTTTGCACACATAATAGCACTGACACTACCCCCTCTAAACACAAACTTTCAAGCGTGGATCCCGTCGAGTACGGCGGACAATCTGGGTGCTAATACCTTCCCAGGTTGTAACCAACCCCCTTTCTCAGTTTCTCTGGTTCGCAACCGTCTTATCCATCTTTTCTTAGGTCTATGTAGCATTACCTTTCCTCCAGGATAAAAATGCCTAGCTGGCGACTCTTTTCTTTCTGAGTTCACCCCTGTGTGTTCTCACCTCCTTCGCCGACCGTTCGCGTCTGTACCCCTTCTGACCCGGGTGTCATTTGGTGGGAGCGACAGTTATACCCATTGGTTTCAAGGTCCCTGTTTTTGTAGTATATGATGGTGTCTCGTGTCCCAAGCTGCATCTAAGGTCCTATGTCCGGAGGGTTCAACCTCATACTGCTGATAAGAAGTTGTGGATCCATTTCTTCCAAGAGAGCTTGTCTGGAGCTCAATTGGAATGGTACTATCAATTGGAGAGTGTCAACATCCGTGATTGGAATGATCTTGCTGAGGCCTTCTATAGGCAATACCAATATAATGCTGACTTAGCACCTACTCGCATGCAACTCCAAAGCATGTCTATGGGTGCTAAGGAGAATTTCAAAGAGTATGCCCAGAAGTGGAGAGACTTGGATGGTAGAGTACAACCTCCTTTAACTGACAGGGAGTTAGTGGACATGTTTATGAGTACGCTGAATGGTCCTTTTTATAGTCATCTCATTGGAAGCTCATCATCTAGCTTCACTGAGCTGATAATGACGGGAGAGCGTGTAGAAAGTGGCATAAAAGTGGCAAAATACAGGTGGGTGCCTCTTCATCAAGTACTACAAAGAAGCCCCCTAGTGGGAAGAAGGAGTCAAATGTTGTTTATGGTCAACCTGGTCGTAATAGGAGTCATCAATTTGTGAGTGCAGTTCACATCTCCAATCTTACTCCTGCAGCACCAGAGCCACCCAAGGCAATCAGCAGAGGCCTAGAAGACAGTTCACCAAGATCAACATGTCACTGGCCCAAGCCTTGCAACACTTGTTGAAGGGTGAACTCATTACTTTGAAGGACCCTCCTCAGAATCCTAATGTTACCTCTCCTAGGTACAATCCTAATGCACGATGTGCATATCATTCAAATTGTCAGGGACATGATACCAACAATTGTTGGATATTGAAGAACAAGATTCAGGATATGATTGATGCTGGAGAGATTGAGTTTGACCCTCCTGGTACTCCAAATGTGATTACTGCTCCCATGCCAAATCATGAGAAGACTGTTAATGCCATTGATGAAGTTTCACATATTTCCTCAATTGCAGATGTGACTACACCATTGTCTGTTATTAAGAAGAAGTTAGTACAAGCTGGGTTCTTTCCAGGTTGTAAGGAAGATTGTTTATATTGTGCTTATAAACCTGATAGCTGCTGGAAGTTGAAGGATGGTATTCAACGCCTCATGGACAATTACACCATATTGTTTGAGAGGACACCTTCTGTGGAGAGCATGGTTGAACATATAACTCAAGGTGCGAAGGTTGAAGAGGTGGATATGGTTGATAAAGTGCCAGTGAGGATTACTTCCAAGGGCCCTGTCAAGATTACTCATAAGGGTCCAATTAAGATTACTGCTAAAGGCCCTGTGAGGACTGTTGCTGAAGCTAGAGTGGCTCCTATGATTATTACCACTCCTGGTCCTATTCCATATACTTCTGATAAAGCTATACCTTGGCACTATGGTTCCGATGTTTATATCCATGGTGTTAAACAGGAACCCTTAGCTGATACACCTGTTGCTGATGAAAACCTTGATGTTGATAATATTGCGGGATCTAGTAAGATCACGAGAAGTGGAAGAATTTTCTCTCCTCCGGCTACCTCCAAGAATACAGTTACTCCAATTACTACCTCCACTGCTGATGCTCGGGGAAAAGGTCCTGTTATTGAACCTGTGCAAGCTGATGCACCAGCTGCTGATGATCTTTCTAAGCAGATGGAAGAAGTACTGAAGATCATTCGCAAGAGTGATTATGATATTGTTGATCAATTGGGGCATACTCCCTCCAAGATTTCCATGTTGTCTTTATTGTGGTGTTCTAAGGCTCATGCTAAAGCCTTGATTAAATTCCTGAAGACTGCTCATGTACCAAATGAAATTTCTGTAGATCAATTTGAGAATTGTGTTGCACACCTGACCTATGATAATGGGTTAGGCTTTTCTGATGCTGATTTGACTCCTGCCAAAAGGGATCATAACAGGGATTTACATATCTTTATTGAATGTAGGGGCACTACCCTGTCACATGTGTTAATAGACAATGGTTCTTCACTGAATGTACTTCCTAAAGAAGTTCTAAATAAGCTTAGTCCAGAAGATACTGTGTTGAGACCAAGTAATATAGTGGTGAAAGCCTTTGATGGTTCGAGAAGAGTGGTGCACAGGGAAATAGATCTCCCAATAAAAGTAGGTTCTCAAGTCTTCAATGCTACCTTTTATGTAATGGATATTCTTCCTTCGTACTCTTGTTTGCTTGGGCGCCCCTGGATCCATGGGGCAGGTGTTGTGGCCTCCACCTTACATCAGAAGCTGAGATATCCAGTAAAGGGAAAGGTTGTCACTGTTTACAGAGAGGAAGGATATATGATTAGCCATGTGAACACATTTAAATATCTTGAAGTGGAAGGGGAATATGTTGAGACTCCGTGCCAGACATTCGAAGTAGTTCCTTGGGTTGTTCCTACTGCTGAAGCTCCTCCTGCTGTCAAAAGAGTTCCTGTAGTTACCAGAGTACCTCCAACAATGGCCTCCCTCAAAGATGCTAGAGTTGTGGTTGAAGAAGGTGGTTGTACTATTTGGGGTCAACTTCCTAACATTCCTTACAAGTCTGACAAGTTTGGTTTGGGATTCACTGCAGAGTCCCAGAAGGCTGTTCGTCGTGCTCGTGCTGTTCGTATCACCAATCAAGGGATTATGACAGATCAGATCAATGCTGTGGGTGACTATGATGAAGACTACAACCTGGATGCTTGGATTTTTCCTACTGTGGGTGATGGGCTCAATAATTGGAAGGCTGAAGATGTTATTCCTATCTCCTTTAGTCAGGAGTAAATACTATTACTGTGTTGTTACTTTTAAGTTTGTAATTTTTGAACAATTAAACTCTTAAGCCTTGTGCTTTACCCGAGGCACAATGGTATGCTTGTTTCGGGATGTCATTTCATTTGCATACTTCATTCAATAAAAATCAGTGGACGTTTCGTTTTCGTAAATATTGTGTTCCTTGTCTTTCTTTTATTTTTGTTTTATCAGCTATGTGTTCTTACACACACCCACATCACTAAAATGCAGATCCTCATCCACTCTGGATCTTGTTGATAACAGTTCTACTATTGCCAATTATAATTTCGAGAATCCGATCTATCAAGCTGAAGATGGAAAGGAGGAAGATTGTGAAGTACCTGTAGAGCTTGCTAGGTTGTTACAACAAGAAGAGAAAGCTATACAACCACATGAAGAGCCAATCGAAGTTGTGAATCTGGGAACTGAAGAAAACAGAAAAGAGATCAAGATAGGGGCTGAATTAGAAGATGGTGTTAAGAGAAGATTAATTCAGATGTTGCATGATTATGTGGAGATCTTTGATTGGTCTATGAAGATATGCCAGGGTTGGATACAAACATTGTGGTTCACCGTTTACCAGTAAAAGAAGATTGTCGTCTAAAGAAGCAGAAGGTTCGTCACATGCGTCCTGAAATGTCAGAGAAGATTAAGGCAGAGGTGATGAAACAGTTTGATGCAGGGTTCTTAGCTGTGACTTCTTATCCTCAATGGGTTGCAAATGTGGTACCAGTACCTAAGAAAGATGGTAAGGTACATATGTGTGTAGACTATAGGGATTTGAACAAGGCCAGCCCCAAAGATGACTTTCCACTTCCTCATATTGATGTTCTAGTAGACAACACTGCTTAGCATAAAGTATTCTCTTTCATGGATGGTTTCTCTGGTTATAATCAAATCAAGATGGCACCTGAAGATATGGAGAAGACTACATTTGTTACACAGTGGGGGACCTTTTGTTATAAAGTAATGCCATTTGGTTTGAAGAATGTCGGGGAAACATATCAGCGTGCTATGGTGGCTTTGTTTCACGATATGATTCATCATGAGATAGAGGTGTATGTGGATGATATGATAGCCAAGTCCCAGAATGAAGAGCAACATCTTGATCATCTGCATAAGTTGTTTGAGAGGTTGAAGAAGTACAAGTTGAGATTGAACCCAAACAAGTGTACTTTTGGAGTTAGGTCTGGTAAACTCATGGGTTTCATCGTCAGTGGAAAAGGTATTGAAGTAGACCCTGCAAAAGTGAAAGCTATACAAGAGATGCCAGCTCCCTGTACTGAGAGGGAAGTTAGAGGTTTCTTGGGACGATTGAATTACATTGCAAGATTTATTTCCCAATTAACTGCTACCTGTGAGCCAATCTTCAAGTTATTGAAGAAAGATTAGGTAATGGAGTGGAATGATGAGTGCCAGACTGCCTTTGATGAAATCAAGAAATATCTTCTAGAACCTCCCATTTTGATGCCACCAGTTGATGGAAGACCCTTGATTATGTACTTAACAGTGTTAGACAACTCAATGGGGTGTGTGTTGGGGCAACATGACGAGTCTGGTCGAAAAGAGCAGGCAATATACTACCTTAGCAAAAAGTTTACCGACTGTGAAACAAGATACTCACTGCTCGAGAAAACTTGCTGCGCTTTGGCATGGGCTGCTCGCCGACTAAGACAGTATATGTTGACTCATACTACCTTATTGATTTCGAAGATGGATCCAATCAAGTACATATTCGAGAAACCTGCTCTCTCTGGACGAATAGCAAGATGGCAAATGATCTTGACAAAATATGATATACAGTACACTACTCAGAAGGCCATTAAAGGAAGTGTTATGGCTGATCATTTGGCTCATCAAGCAGTGGATGATTATCAGACAATGAGTTTTGAGTTCCCTGATGAAGACATTATGGTTATTGCCAAAGAACCTGGACAATATGAAGGACCTGAACAAGGATCCCGATGGACTATGGTTTTTGATGGAGCTTCTAATGCACTTGGTAATGGTGTTGGTGTTGTGATCAGTTCCCCTGAAGGTTGTCATACCCCGATTACTGCAAGACTTTGTTTCTATTGTACCAATAACATGGCTGAATATGAGGCATGTATCCTGGGTATCAAAGCTGCCATTGAGATGAAGATTTAGTTCCTGGACGTATATGGAGATTCAGCCCTGGTAGTAAGTCAGATCAAAGGAGATTGGGATACCAAGCATGATAATCTCATTCCTTACAGAGAGCATGTGTTGTCTTTGATCCCATATTTTGAATAGATTACCTTTGGACATATTCCACCAAGAGAAAATCAGTTGGCAGATGCACTAGCCACCATGGCATCTATGTTTGAGATTAGCTGGGATGATGAAGCTCCCAAGACTACTATTGACAGATTTAAGAAGCCTGCATACTGCAATGAGATTGACACTGAAGAAGCAGAGGAGAAGCCTTGGTTCTATGAAGTGAAAAGATATCTTGAAGCTCAGGAGTTCCCTGAAGGGGCATCTGTTAAAGATAAAAAATTTCTGAGGTTTTCTGCTAAGTTCTTTTTGAGTAATGGATTTTTATACAAGCGCAATCATGATTCAACTTTGCTTCGTTGTGTGGATAAGAAGGAAGCAACAGAGATTATGGAAGACATGCATGATGGGATATTTGGAACTCATTCTAGTGGTCATACTATGGCAAAGAAAATATTGAGAGCAGGTTACTATTGGTCTACCATGGAAGCTGACAGCTATCAACATTCCAGAACATGTCACAAGTGTCAAATTTATGCTGATAAAGTACATATACCTCCATCACTATTGAATGTGTTGACTTCTCCTTGGCCTTTTTCCATGTGGGGCATTGATATGATTGGTGAGATCAAGCCTACTTCTTTTAATGGGAATCGTTTCATCCTGGTTGCTATTGATTACTTTACTAAGTGGGTGGAGGCAGCTTCATTTGCATCTATTACCAAGAATGTTGTGGCTCGATTCATTAAGAATAATCTCATATGTAGGTATGGCATCCCTGAAAGGATTATCACAGATAATGGCTCTAATCTGAACAAAAATATGATTACTGATCTCTGCACGTAGTTCAAGATTAAGCATCACAACTCTTCTCTGTATCGTCCGAAGATGAATGGGGCAGTAGAGGCTGCTAATAAGAACATTAAGAAGATTCTACAAAAGATGACTATTACTTATAAGGATTGGCACGAGATGTTACCATTTTCTCTTCATGGTTATCGTACTACAATACGCACTTCAACAGGGGCAACCCCATTCTCCTTAGTCTATGGTATGGAAGCAGTTCTGCCCATTGAAGTTCAGATCCCTTCCTTAAGAATCATGAAGGACGCATGCTTGGATGAAGATGAGTGGATTCAGACTCGACTTGACCAGATAAATTTGATTGATGAGAAGAGGTTAGCAGCTGTTTCTCATGGCCATATGTACCAGAAACGGATGATCAAAGCTTTTAATAAGAAGGTTAAGCCAAAGGTATATCAGGCTGGTGACTTGGTAATCAAGTGTATCATATTACCACAGGGTGATCCTAGGGGCAAGTGGACTCCTACATATGAAGGACCATTTGTAGTCAAAACAGTATTCTCAGGAGGTGCCATGATGCTTACTACTATGGATGGTGAAGACTTCCCACAGCCTGTAAATGCAGACATAGTTAAAAAATACTACGCATAAAAAGAGACCCGCTAGGTTGACTGGCCTAGGCAAAAATAAGGGCATCCCGGGGAACCAAAAGGGTTCGGGCAAAAATTAGGGATATATATATATATATATAAAATGTACACCCGGCAAGTTGAAAACCTAAAAAGGCGTATTGGGCAAAAAAGGGTATCCCGGTGGATTGAAAACCTGAAAAGGCAATCCAGGCAAAAGTTAGGGATTAAATCGTATGACTATGTCTCGTTTGGATCACCCATGTAACTACAACAAGTTGTGCTACTTAACCAAGCTCGAACAGATAAAGCTCAATCCAATTGTTTCCGTCTCAGTAGCAGAAGATGAGATGCTTGAAGATAATGGCAATAGTAGAATTGAAACTCAATAGGATTATTTCCCACATAGCTGATTTTCTTTGTTTTGTAAAAAAATTTACGACGAATTCCTCTTACTAGGATTTCTGTCTCCTTGTACAAACTTGCCTATGTATAGGTCACTTTGTGATATAAATAAAATTTCATCTTTGAATCCAGATTTACTTTTACCCTATTTACATAAACGAAACGTCCATTGGTTGTGTTTGAATGTATGTATGCTTTTGAATATGATTGATGTTTACTAGAAATGCATAAAATGCTTGAATATGATTGATGTTTACCAAAAATGCATGAAAATGCAGTAATAGTATTTACTAAGGACGAACGAGGGAAGGAATTCAACGAAGCTTCGCCGGTTCATCCCCACGAGATAACTACAAATCCCCAGTATAGCAAATCTTCAGATTACATCTCCCCTTGAATTTAAGTCCATCTCTTTTATCCTCAGTCGGGATACTCGGGAACTTATTCCTTCAATAGAAGTACGACGAACAAAGACGGGAAGTTATGAATACTATACTATCAAACAAAACGGGAACGAGTTCCTTATATTCTTCAGCAACGAATCGGGATTTATTTTCCCTAGCCAGCAGTTATTATACGAAAATATCCAGACGCTTCAGGCTGCATAATTCATACGTACATCATTTAAATCATACCATAACATATCCATAAATGCATAATACATTTACTTAGGTGTACCATACTATGCATGCATACATATTGCATAAACTAACATTCTCCTTGCAGGAAGGTTATATGCAGATAAAACAATATCAACAATTCACAACAGATCAGAAATGATCCATACATTACTCAAGATGTCCTCGGAGAGTAGGCAAACGGTCTGTAAGAAGATCCATTCCCTAATCCAGGATATTTCCAGAAGATTTCATCTATCTGGTCTTGAATAGCAGGCAAACGATCTGTACAAAGATCCATTCCCTGGTTCAAGATATTTTTCAGAAGAACTAATCCTGACGTTCTTTTGGCCCTTGAATAGCAGGCAAACGATCTATACAAAGATCCATTCCCTGGTTCAAGATATTTTTCAGAAGAACTAATCCTGACGTTCTTCCTCCTTATATTTCTTTTTCATTGCTTCTTAAATTAGATCAAAATTATAATTGATTCCTATTCCGCGATTATTTTCATTAGAAGGTGCATCTTGGAAATTTATAATATATCTCTTTCGATCTCTCTTTACTTTTCACTGGATTAAGGTTTTAGGGTTTGGTTTTAACTGAGGATTCTCATTGTTGAAGTTTGATGTGTTTCCTTCCAGGTTAATGGGAGGATACAAGGTGATGATGTTGGTGGTAGTAAGCATATAATATTAGTTGATAAGGTTCAAATGGTTTGTGTAGCAATGAAGAAAAATACAAGAAGTATGAAGTCATTGTGGAAACTTCATCCACCTTATATTTATTCATCATGGCTACACAAATTATATGAACTTAATATATATTTATTTATTTATTATATCCCACACTCCGACAACGGCGAAGATGGTATATTCTCCTGCTCTCTCTTTCGATCTCTCTTTACACTTCACTGGATTATGGTTTTAGAGTTTGATTTCAACTAAAGATGCTCATTGTTGAAGTTTGTTGTGTTTCCTTGCAGATTAAGGGGATGATACATGGTGATAGGAAGAGGTGGTAGCAAGCGTATAATATAAGTTGATATGGTTCATATGGTTTGTGTATCAATGGAAACAAATACAAGAAGTATGAAGTCATTGTGGAAACTTCATCCATCTTGTGTATCAATGTATCAATGGTGTATCATGTTGTTTAACTTTATTATATTCTATGTAGATTGTTTGTTTCACTAATCCTCACTTAAAATACATTCATTTAAATTGGCATAGATACTTATAATCTGCAAGTTAAGTTGTATTTAAAAACCAACTTAAACAAATCATTGTTGTTTTTGAATTGCATGTGTCTCGTCGTTGAACTCACGTTGTTTACATATATTATGGTATAATGATATGGCTCCTTAGATGCGTCGATGTATTTGATTATAGTTCAACTTCATTGAATACAATTTATTGGATAATCTGCCTCTCCATCAACACTTATAATCGTAAAAATTATGATTATAAAAATTATGAAGATAAGTGATGATGATGAGGTAGATTATCAAATAAATTATTGTTATAAAATTTAACTATAATCGAAGATAACAATGCATCTAAGGAGTCAGGTCAATATACCATAGTATATGTAAAACAATGTGAGATGCGCGGTGAGATAAATGCAATCAGAAAACAACAATGGTTTGTTTAAGTTGGTTTTCAAGAATAGTTTAATTTTCAGATTATAGACTTCTTCATTAATTTGAATCCCTGTATTTCTGTAGTGAGGTGTGTGGAAAATAAGAAATCTATATATAATATAATAAACTCTGTGACTTTCAATAATAGTTATCTATTGTAACCGAGATCAAAGATAATTTATTTTTTGTATAATTTGCTGATTATGAGTTTCGAATGCAATACCTAAATATATATATCACAACGGTTAATAAACATAAATTGATATATATATATATATATATATATATATATATATATATATATATATATATATATATATATATATATATATATATATATATATATATATATATATATATATATATCAATTTAAAAAACTACAAGACCCACAACTCTTAGATTCTTGAGCTATCCAATGTCAAGATACAAATAAAAAATGGTGAAATATCAAATTGTAAATTGCTAACAAGAAATAAACCAAAACATAGCCGAAAACCTTAAGGAGCATCTACCGTTAATCCTAAGAAACCTTTCCAAACAGAAGTGCTAATGCAATAACATTAAAATTTAATTTAACTAAAATGAAAAGCCCTTTTTAAGAGATGATAATTGGCCATAGATAAATACTTGCTTTTATTGGACTATTTATCACCTATATTTTTTTTAAGAAATTGAAAAAGAAATTTTTATAATAAGTTTTACTTTTTAGATTTAAAAAATCACATTTCGAAAATGGAAAATGATATTTCAAAAAATTAAAAAGAAAACTATATTTATTTCAGTGGAAAATTTTAAGGTCCTAAATAGAGAATATGAATGATTATTTAATTATCCTTACTTAATTATCTTTAACAATAATATATGAATGACGAAAGTCTTCATATAATTTTTGTATAATATAATTAAATAATAAATTATCCAAATTTTGTCCTTAGTTGATAGGGATATTAAAAGATCTTAGATCGATAGTAAGTTAAAAGATCGTCTTCAAACAAAATGTTATTATTTAGATTGACATGAAAGTTAAATGATTGTCTTCAACCAAAATGTTAATGCTTAGATCCAAATAAAATTCAAATATCGTATTCAAATGAAACATTAATGCTTAGATCGATAAGAAATTTACTAGATTGTATTCAAGAAAAATGTAAATGCTTAGATCGATAGAAAAGTAAATGATCGTCTTCAACCAAAATGTTGATGCTAAGATTGATAGGAAAGTATATTATCATCTTCAACCAAAGTTTTGATGCTTAGATCGATAGGAAAGTAAATGATTGTCTTCAACCAAATTGTTGATGCCTAGATTGACAAGAAAAGTAAATGACCATCTTCAACCAAAATGTTGATGCTTATATCAACTGGAAAGCAAATGACTGTCTTAAACTGAAATTTTGATGCTTAGATTGACAAGAAAGTAAATGTTTATATTCAACCGAAATGTTGATGCTTAGATCAACCAGAATGAAAATGATCATCTTCAACCAAAATGTTGATGCTTAGATCAACAGGAAAGTAAATGATCGTCTTAAACCGAAATATTGATGCTTAGATTGACAAGAAAAATAAAATATGCCAGTGAAAATCAGGCTTTGAAAATTAAATGGTCAGATCTAATGCAATCGATCCTTGGAAATTAAATGACAGGTTCTAATTAAAAATTGACTTTAGAAATTAAATGACATGTGCCAATGAAAATTAGGATTAGAGTAAGTGCCAATGAAGATTGGGCTTTGGAGATAAAATGACTATTGCCAACAAAAATTGGGCTTTGGGGGTGTTAGTGAATGTTGATCATGACTTGTGTTAAGCATGATGGTTGAAAATGGTATGTGATAGGCCTGATAGTTAATCACTACTACAAAAAACACATCTAACCACAGTTATATATGAGGTATTATCTCAGCTTCTAATGCAAGGTAACGAAAGGCTTCATTAAGAGTATGCCCCTTTATCTCTCGACTTTGATCTACCAGCGAGTATTATGTATAGGTCATGAATTCAATCCCCATGAAGATCCTTTTCAGAATTTTTTAATGACGAAAACATCTTTCTCTCGGATTTGACAATCCACTGACGGGTAAAACAATTATCACATCAGTTTTGACATTCCATCAACGGGTAAAACACAATTGAGTTTATTATATATAATGTGAATTGCTTCTTTCAGTAAGCCCTAATTGAACATATAACTTCTCAAATTGGTTAGGAAAATAATTATATAAACAATTGTGCTATATTTGAAGAACAACTTACGCTAATCAATGATTTTTTAGTGTCATGTAACTCATCATTCATCTCACGTCCTTTTATAGTGAATCTCTTTAATGTTTAAAGTTCTTTTCTACTACTTCATTTTTCAAAGCATAAAATTTGATGCTTTGCAAAAAGAACAAAAATGGAAGAAGGTTAAATAAAAACTATAAGTATGAGATTTTAACGATTAGAGAATATAAGATGATAGTAGTCGTAGTAGTAGTAGTAGTAGTAGTAGTAGTAGTAGTGGTAGTAGTAGTAGTAGTAGTAGTAGTAGTAGTGGTGGTGGTAGTAGTAGTGGTAGTATGTTACTACTACCACTACTACTATCTGTTGTATATTTTGGTTATTTTGTGTTGTGTTGCTTTGTTATAAGTTATATAATTGATTGTTGTTGTTGCTAAGTTTTATAATTGATGTTGTGGTTGTTAAGTTGTAGGCCTTTGGCCAAAGTTGATAAGTTGTAGGCCTTTGGCCAAAGTTGATGAGTTGTAGGCCTTTGGGCCAACGTTGATTGTTGTTGTTGTTGTTATAGTCGTTGCTGGTTGATAATCATGTTAAGTCACATTGCATTTCTAAGTTGGAGCGGATGCTCACCACGTTGGCCTGGATTGAAAAAATTATTAAGTTGAAGGCTTATGCCTTGCAGATGCCTCGATAACATGACATATTTTAAGTTGGGAGTTTTACTCCGTATGGTACCACATGCATGTGCATTTGTCGAGTTGCATTTCTAAGTCGTATTTTGTGTTGTTATGTTGCATTTTATGTTGTTTAAATTGTTGTTGTGTTGTGAGGTGGTGATTTATGAAATTTGATCTAATATGTTATTTATCATACATTCTGATTATATTGTTAGATATCTCACCCCTTCTGTTTGAATGTTGCCCCTATGTTGGTAACGTGCAGGTATTCCAGATTAGAGTTGCTCACCTTCATAGTCAAGTCGGTATCGTCGCTTTGATACGTAACACTCGGGGGGTTGACGTTTGTTGGATATATGTTGTTTCTTTATGTAGTTGAATTTTGTAGTGGTATTTGACTAAGATGTGAAGTTGTTAAAAGATGTCATAATAGATGAATAAAGTCGTTATAAGTAGAAATGATGAACACATTGTTGGTAATAAAAGTTATTTCTTTAAAAAATTAAATATGTTATTATTTTATCACCCTGTGTTTTAAGTGTTACGTATCTACATGTATAGTTGATATTTGTTGTGGTTTTAAAAATTGAAAATGTGACACCTATTTATAACTTGATGATTTACACTCTTATTTACGAATTTCCGCCGGGTAGATTTGGGGTGTTGCACTTTTCGGATAATTCTCATCAACCACATTTATTTTGCGCATTCGCGGATCGAAGCTTCGGATCTCCGGTTTTTTCTCCTACCGTGCATCGTTTCGACATTGCAACAATTTCCAAAGCAAGCCTCCACTTTGTAGGTTAGTGAATCAGTAATCACTTCTCGTTTTAACTTCTTTCTCTTCATCTAGCTTCACACATTCTTCGTTTTTCTTGCTTTTTGGTATTTTGATTATGTTGATCATTAGAAGCTAGAATTGTAGAGTGATCATAGTGTTAATAGGTGTTAGAACGTTGCATTTAGGTGTGATTTTTGTGTTTAGTTGATAGGCTTTAGTTTAGAGCTTATTTGAATAATTCGGTTTTAGTTTGTGCATGAAGATGCAAGAATTTTTGCTTCTTGTACAGGCGTAACCGGTTACCACCTAGGTAGTAGCCGGTTACCTATGTAAAATTTGCAGAAATTTCCAGTTCTTGAACTGGTAACCGGTTACCTTACAGGTAGTAACCGGTTACCACTGAACCAGAATAAAAAATTCTTTCATTTCCTTGCATTTTTGGTATCCGTTCCCCCTCCAATCATCATGGATCTTTAGGATATGATTTTAGGAAGTTTTTAGAAGCTGATTAGGTGCAGGTGCATGTAGTTTGGACAACTTTCGACGCGCGTTTCGTTCATTTCTGATTTTTGTGCTTAATTGTGAATTGGTGTTTAAAAGGAATTGTGAAGGTTGTTACCATGTTTGAAGCATATTGTTAGCATGTTAATGATTGTTTTAAAGTTCTGTTTCGCATCACCTTAGTGATCGGTACTTGTTTCGGATGCTTGTGCGTGTAATCGGAAAATGTTGCATGTTGCTCAAAATTTCTAAATTCTCATGTTTGCACTTAATCTTGATATGCTTGCGCTTAATCTTGATTCCTTGTTCACTTGTTGCATTTAATTGTTGTTGATTTGCTCAAGATCAAAATGCCTGCTAGCATATGTTTGCTTCTTTGTTTGTTCACAATAAATGCCCACTTGTTGAAAATACACGTTCTTGAGTTTATGGAAAATGCCTTGAAAATATTGGTTTGCTTGCACCTTTACATGTTCAAGATCACACTAACCACGTTAAATCCATTGATGATTGTTGTGTGTACAATCCATGCTTTGTAGCTTATGTTTTTTCCATATAAAAAATGATTAAATGTTGCCATACTTTCACTGCTGTATTTTAGAATAGATGTTGTAAAGTGTATGTTGTTTGTCTTATTTTGACACTTTTTACACCTATTTTCATGCATTTTGGTAGATGTAATATGTTGTTTGTGTTATCAATGGTGTTTGGTAGCTGATTGTGTGTTAGAAAGCTGTAGCAGCTGCTGACTTTAAGCTTCACTTAGTTTTTAGGCAACCTTAAGCTTAAGGTTTAATCTAGTTTAGGTCATCTTTTATGCTAAGAATTGTTTGGTATTAAATCACCTCTTTCTTTTTATTCATTTTGGTTGATTTTAACTAACCTTTGTTTTGTAGGGGGTTATGTAAGCCATGTATGTAACACCCACTTTTCCCACAGAATTATTTATATAAACCTTTAATGAAATCAAAGTTAATTGTCCAAAGTGTGATGTTACATCATCATCATTCATCAAAATCGTTAATAAAATAAAACAACGGAATCCAAATCTTTAACATCAATAGCTCAAAGGCTTAACAAATCACACATAATAAGGTTATTCAATTCAAGTTTAATTATAAAAATAAGTTTTTCTAAACATTAAAAGTAAATATGGACAAAGATCCTCGTTCCCGTTACATATCAGAGCTCATAGGACACGGACATCACACCAACGTACTTCTCAAGTACCTGAATTTTCTGCACTTCCGAAGAAGCACAAACGCAACAAAACAAACAGAGGGGTGAGAAATAGATTCATAATATAATGGCACATACGACATAAATGAAGAAGTAATTCACCCCTAATCACACAAAATTAACAATCATATCATTCAATCAATCATAATGCAATGAGACTCAAATGCACAATGCAAATGCGGTACCGACTCACAATAACGGTTCATTAAATAGAACCCCGAATGCATCATTAACATCTCCAACAAGACACGATCATCCCTACAACCATGATTCTCTACGAATCCCGAATAATCACATCCACGACATGATTATTCCATCAAATGTATGCACATGCAGACACAACAACGCATACCATATCACAATGCACATAAACACATCATGCTTTACGATCCTCATGATATCATCAACCAACCATCAGTGCATCTTATTCACACACAGAGCATACACATATCTCATGTTATTCACAATTATAACAATCTACATATCCATATAATTCAATTAAACACTTAGGCTTTCTTATGCAACTAATCATCAAGTCCTATATTCACTATTAGAACACCCTCAAAGTCTTATTTCACTAATATAATCCTACATTAGAAGAATGAGTCAAATCCGCCTTAAAACAGACGAAAAATCACATTTACAGTGGCCTGACACGGCCTCCCGTGTCCCCTGACACGGCCCGTGTCAGGTGTCCTGGGGACGCGCCCCTCCAAATCACCAAAAACCCATTTCCCGTAGCCTGACACGGCCACCCGTGTCATGGGACACGGCCCGTGTCAGGGCACCTGACTCCCAAAATTCTGATTTTTTTACATTTTCCCATTTTCTTCCTCCTTTCTCACCTGTATGAACCCCAATCATTCTAAGTCGAATTTAGCACTAAAAACCAACCAATTTACATGTTTATTATCCATTTATACCTATAACATCAACTAGTTTTATTAATAAACTTTCCTAGATCAAATTAGGGAATCTATGAGGTTTAATCCTCTCCTCTGTTCATCATATCCCCCATAGCTTTCATATGCCATTTCCCCCAATACCAAACATAAAACACCAAATATATTTTCAAAACACATCATATAATCATATTCATCAATAATTTCACAGTATTGCATCAATTCAATCATTATTATCATAATCTCTTAAAAATACCTAAGGGAGGAAGGAACTCCCAATTACCCTTCTATGTCCTATCACCAATCATGAACCCTTTCTCCCCATTACCTTAAAATCGAAGCTTTCCTTCACAACTTTTGGTCTTGGTGATCTACGATCCTTGACCTTGCCCTTCTTTTCCTCTTTCTCCAGACCTCTCTGTTCTTCGTCAAAAATACGATGAATGAGATTTGTTTCTCTATTTCCTCTTTTTATAAAATAACAATTCCACCTTTTCCCCTTAAACCTCTAACCAACTCCTTACTTTATTTTATTTAAATAATAACAACAGTATAATAATACACCTTATATTATTATTATTATTCTCAAAAAATACTTTCTTCACCAATTAATTCAATTATGCCATTATAATATTAATATTTATTTCACAAAAATAAATATAAAATTAAGGCGTTACAACTCTCCCCCACTTAATTATTTTCGTCCTCAAAAATGTACCTGAATGGAATAACTCTAGATATGATTCCCGCATCTTGCTCTCTAGTTCCCAGGTAACACTCCCACCTGCAGCTCCTCCCCAAGCTACTCTCACAAGAGGTATCTCTTTGCCTCGAAGTTGCTTCATCTTACGATCTTAAATCCTCAACGGTAAAGTCTCCACCGTAAGATTGTCACAGATTTTCACTTCATCTCTCTGAATTACATGTGACGGATCAGACACATATTTCCTGAGCTGCGATACATGAAACACTTCGTGCAAATTCGAAAGTTCTGGCGGTAATGCCACTCTGTAAGCAACCTTGCCTACTATCTGCATAATCTGATACGATCCAATAAACTTAGGATCCAACTTCCTAGACTTCAACGCACGTCCAACACCAGTCATTGGGTTAACTCTCAAAAATACATGGTCACCCTCACTGAACTCTAAGTCTTTCCTTCTATTATCATGGTAACGTTTCTGCCGACTCTGAGACGCTTTCATTTTCTCTTTGATCATCTGAATAGTTTCAGTAGTCTGCTGAATAATCTTAGGCCCAAGCATAACATTTTCACCTGTCTCATACCAACACAGAGGTGTTCTACATCTTCTACCATAAAGAGCTTCAAATAGCGCCATTCCAATAATTGAATGATAATTATTATTATAAGTAAATTCAATCAGTGCCAAATGTGTATCCCACGCACCACCTTTTTCTAGCACACAAGTTCTCAACAAATCTTCTAATGACTGAATAGTCCTCTCGGATTGTCCATCTGTCTGTGGGTGGTAAGCCGAACTCAATTTCAACTTAGATCCCAAAGCCTCGTGCAAACTTTTCCAAAACTCAGAAGTAAATCGCGGATCTCTATCCGATACTATACTCGACGGTACACCGTGCAATTTCACAACAACTCGGATATAAATCTCCGCCAACTTAGTTAACGGGTAGCTGATGTTAATCGGAATAAAATGCACGGACTTAGTCAACCGGTCCACAACTACCCAAATAGTATCCAGTCCTCTCGCAGTATTCGGCAAACCTGACACAAAATCCATATCAATACTATCCCACTTCCACTATGGGATCTCTAAAGGTTGCATTAGCCCTGAAGGCTTCTGATGTTCTACTTTTGATTTCTGACATACTAAACAAGCATAAACAAATCGTGCAATATCTCGTTTCATATTGTGCCACCAAAATAATTTCTTCAAGTCATGGTACATCTTCGTAGCTCCCGAGTGAATACTTAAGCTACTTCGATGACTCTCTTCCAGAATTGCTTTCTTTAGTTCAACACTATCGGGTATACAAATTCTCTCCCGAAATCTCAAAATACCATTATTATCCAAACTAAAATCACCGCCTTGATCATTTCCTTCGATAGCCATTAAGTCCAACAATTTCACGTCTTGTCGTTGGCCTTCCTTAATTGCATCAAGAAATTCATTATTTATTCGTAACATGCCCAACTTAACACTTTCAGGTGTCATCTCACACACCATACTTAAGTCTCTAAATTGCTCAATTAAATCCATCTCTTTCATCATCATAGCCGACATATGAACCGTCTTCCGGCTTAATGTGTCCACTAATACATTTGCCTTTCCCGGATGGTAACTTAAATTAAAATCATAATCTTTCAAAAATTCTAACCATCTCCTCTGCCTCATATTAAGCTCCTTCTGATCAAATAAATATTTCAGACTCTTATGGTCACTAAAGACTTCAAATCGCGACCCATAGAGATAATGCCTCCAAATTTTCAACACAAATACCACTGCATCCAATTCTAAATCATGAGTAGGATAATTCCTCTAGTGTATCCTCAACTGTCTTGAAGCATATGCTACTACTTTACCAACCTGCATTAACACACCACCTAAACCCATTTTAGATGCATCACAATACACAACAAAAGCTTCATTCGGATTCGGTAAAATCAATACCAGTGCCGAAGTCAATTTCCTTTTCAATTCTTCAAAGCTTCTCTCATAAGCTACATCCCAAATAAAGGCTTGACTCTTCCTGGTCAATTGAGTTAATGGAAACGCCAAATTAGAAAATCCTTCTATAAACCTTCGATAATAACCAGCTAAACCAAGAAAACTTCTAATTTTCGTTACCGTCTTCGGAGGTTCCCACTCAAGCACAACACTGACCTTCGAAGGGTCTACTGTTATACCTTCACCAGATATTACATGTCCCAAAAAGCTCACTATCTTCAACCAGAATTCACACTTGGAAAATTTAGCAAACAGTTTGTTATCTTTTAACACTTGCAGTGAAATTCTCAAATGTTTCTCATGCTCTTCCTCAGACTTCGAGTATATCAATATATCATCAATAAATACTACGATGAACTGATCCAAATAAGAATGGAATATCTGGTTCATATATTCCATAAACACACCCGACGCATTAGACACTCCGAAAGGCATCACTTCATATTCGTAATGACCATATCGAGTTCTAAATGCCGTCTTCTGGATATCTTCCTCTTTCACTCTGATTTGATGATATCCCGACCTGAAATCAATCGTGCTAAAAACACAAGCTCCCACAAGTTGGTCCATCAAGTCATCAATCCTTGGAAGTGGATACTTGTTCTTAATAGTAACCTTATTCAGTTGTCGGTAGTTGTAAACACCCCAAATTTGCCCTCACCCATTCACTCCATGGCTTGTGATCATTTCATATGCATAAACTCAATCATAGCATCTCATATTACATTTTTGACACATTGCATTGGTTCAAAGTCATCTGCATCTAGGGTTTGTGATCTGAGCAATCTAAGAGCTTCTTGAGCCACTCCAAAGGTCATCAATCACTTCAAAGGGGTCCATGTGTGTTCTTATATCATATTACATCCTCTTAAAGTCAAGAAAGCCAAAGAATCACAAGAACTGGGATTGGTGTGGAAGCAGAGCCAGGCTAGACTGCACAGATGACCTAAAATTAGGGTTTTGATTTCAGAGGCCATAACTTCAAATTTTTTGGTCATTCTTGTTTCTATTGGTCTCCATATGGTATAGGGAGTATGCATATCAATTTTCATGAAGAAATTCCATGGGGAAGTCATCTGATCAAGAGTTGACTTTCTGAACAAGTCAGTGCAAAATCAGGGCATCTGAGGCCCCCAATGACCCAACCAAGGGGTGATCTTCATCATTTTGAGTGTATATGATCTTTATTTGATCATGGAAGAAGTTAGAAGTTCACAAAATTCAAGAATTACAAGTTTTTGCAAAGTTGACTTTTTAGGGCAAGTTTGACTTTTGAAGAATATGTCATTTTATGCCACTTTTCAAACCTTACTTTTTGATCCAAAATTGCTTCAAATGGAAAAACTTTGGTCATGAAAGTTGTAGATTAGATCTTTCCCTTTTCAAAAAGTACAAGAACATGACCTAATTCATCTTGGATCAAAAGTTATGGTGCATCAAAGTTGGCTAAAATCACTAAATTTCAAGTTATGCACCAAATGGAAAATTTGCAAAATCTTGTATCAAAGGCATTTGTGACCTCTAATTGGTATCAAACCATTACACAAACATCACATGTGACCTAAAAGTCAGAATGGGCCAAGGGTTTCTCATTTGTTTGGCCTTTGGAGCAAGCTATTTTCATAAAGATTCAAAAGCAAGCAACTTGCAAAAGCTCATGATCACTTCCATCCACTTGCTGCCTATGTTGCTGACCACTCCTAGCCTTTCTCCTTCACCTTGCTGCGCAGCCCACACCCCATGTACTAGCCTAGAACTTGACCCATGCCTCTCTTACAAGAAGTTGACATATTTGCAAAAGTAGCTACACCTATCACTAAAGCACATGTCACATCTTCTGACCAATCCCATTTGTTTATACAAACAAAAAGGAAGACATTTCATATGGCCAGCAAGCCTGAAACCAGCAAGAACATCACTCTCTCATTTTTCACCCTTGAAGCAAAAGCATTCGAAACTCAGCATACAAGCCACAAACATAAAAACAAACTCCACCAATCATCTCAACTCATCATCCTGAGCACAAAGAACCCCTCACCATTGCCTGAAACAGCCTGAATCCAAAACACGATTCCCACCTGAGCTTGAACAGAACTGCTTCAAACCTCCAAACAAGCCATCACAAACTCCTTCTAACCATCCAGACATCATCAGGGGATCAAGAGGAGTGGATTGCATCAAGAGGAGAGGTCAGAAAGTTGCAAGACTGAAAGCTTCAAAACTCAGGTAGCTCAAGAACATTTTTTCCAGAAATGAATTTTTAAGTTCTTAAGTTGTTCTTCATGCTTCCCTGATCATAAATATGTCATTGGTTTTGAAAATGGTGGAGAGATGAGGGTTTAATCGTGTTCTGAAAGTCTTGCCCTAAATTTTCTTTTGTTTCGATTCATGAGTTTGATGCAATGTAAATGATGTTTGTGTCAGGGTTTTGATTCAGTGAGTTGTGGGGATCATTTCTGTGTTTTTAGATTTCATTTTGGTTACGTTTTGGGGATTTTAGGGATTTTCAGGTGGGGTTCCCACCGGAGAAGACGACCGGAGGTCTTCTCCGGCCACCTGAAAATCATTAGGGTTTTAATCACGTCATTAAGTGCAGTTTAAATCTGGTGCGTTGGATCAGTTGACCTGGTTGACTTGGCGCGTGGGTGTGTGGTCCAGATGCACTCATTAAACCCTAATCATAATTAATTAATTCATAAACCTAATTAGTTTCAGTTTGAATTGTGACCACAAGATCTGGCGCGCAGTCAACAGCTTCAAATCCAGAATGAATCCTGGCCTTCCATCCTGCATACTTCCATTTATTTTGATTTTTATTTCAATTTTTCTCATTTAATTTCTACCATTTATTAAAAATAGTAAAAACCATTTAAAAATTATGAAATTTTTTGTCAAGAGTTTCATAAATTTGTAAAACACAAAAATATTTTTATTTTCATTTTTAGCATTAAAAAAGTATTTTTAAATATTTAAAAGTTTCTTTTTAATTAATTAATGAGAATTAATTAATTAAAAATACTTTTAGGTATTTAAAAATCACCAAAAAATTCATGAAACCTTTAAAAACATTTAGAAACATTGTCCAACCCTCAAACCAAATTTCTTTTTTTGATCTTGATGCATTTTGAGAATTTTTCATGGAATTAAAATCATTTTTGTGCATCAATTTGATCCAAACTCCCAAAAATCATTTCTGCCTAACCCTAAAGAGTTGGACCTTGATTCTTTTTGCATTGCATTGTGTTTAGCATGTAGTTTGTGAGATTAAATGGCCATGATTTGATCTTTCATTTTTCATTTGTTTGGTAATTATCATGTTTAGGAACCCTAAAACCCTAGAAAACTTAGGAAAATCATATCTTGAATTTGGTTAAGAGTTGAAATCTCTCCTTTGGGCATTGGGTTAGTATAGGATTAGGGGTCCTTTGAGTGAATTTTCAATTTTTTATAATGTTGTTTGCTTCTGATTTTGGTTTGTGTTTGATGCTTTGATCATAAACCCTAATTTGGGCTTCCATATGCATTCATCTTGCATTTGCATTCATACCTTGACTTGCCATGGCATTTTGTGCATCCATTTGATTCATTTGACATCTTAAGACATGTTAGAAGCATGTTTGATCATTGCATCTTGCATTTGCCATGTTGTATGCCTTTTGCACTTCATAACTTTTCATGTATGTTCATACTTCTTAACTTGCTCCATTTGCATCCATAAGCTTGCATGATCATTTCCATGTGCTGCCTCATGTTTGTAGCATCTCATAGCATCATTCACATCATGTATGTGCTTCTGGTTTGGTTTTTCATCATACCATTTCATCTCATTTTGCATTGCATTGCATTTTCTTTTCTAACTTTTCAGGTGGTAAGTTATCTTGAGAAGTGAATTTGCCTTCACTTCTCATAACTTCTCTTCATCTCTCTCTTGCATCCATGCTGCATTTTGATATGTGTATGAGTTTGAGCTTGCTCATTCTTCTTCTTCTTACTTTCTTTCTTCAAGTGACTTGACTTCTTGAATAAAGCAAGTTACTTTGCTTCTCCTGATCCTTTCATCTGCTTCCTGGTGGTTCCATTGAAGACTTCTTTTGTAAACTTCACAAACCTTAGGAACAACCAAGCATGACAATGATTAGGGTTTTGATTAGTTCCCCCACTTAGTTTTACCTTTGTGTCTTATTGAGTCTTCTCTTCTCATCTCATAATCAGGGACTAAACCCTAAAGGCTTTAAGGCTTTGTGATTAAGCTTATGCCTGCATCCTTCTATTAGGATGGAGTGTATAAATTTAATCCTAAGTGTTAAACCCTTAATGTGTTTAACTCCTTTAATCAATTCATTTAATAATCATCAAGACATCACACTTGTAACTTGGGCCTTGCATTAGGGTTCTAATTCTTCCTTAATTGGTTAAGAAGGACTAACCCTAGTGTTAATGGACAAGTCCCCCTCAAGTTGTCTTACAAACCATAAAACTCACTTCTTCATCTTATCATTAATTAAAATCCATCTAATAAAGGCTTTGTTTTGTCATGAGGTTAATCCCTAATCATGGATTAAGTTGAGGAGTCTTCCTCAGCTTAAACATTCTCATCTATTATCCTTCTATTAGGATGGTGTAATGAGTCTGTTTAATCCCTGATTATGGCTTAATCTCATTACTTAACACTAAACAAAAACAACAAAAACATCTAAATAATCACAAGTAGGTTAATGATCTTAATCCTACATCATGGTGATTAAGTGTGAGAAGCTGACTTCACACTTAAGGTATTCTCATTACCCCTAATCAGAGGGAAGATGTGATGAGTTTACTAAATCCATTGGTTTAGGCTTAAGCTCATTAACTTATGACAAACTTTCAAAAGCAATAAAAGACTGAAAACACAAAAACAAACAATAATCGTCTCCTCCGGGATTCTTTTCTCATCTCATTCACTCATAAACGAGAACTTGCTTCTTCCGTCTAATGCAAGACAGTTTGCATCTGTGCCAGACAGATCATACACTTGAGCATAGGCAAGTAAGCAGTTCACAAGTCAATTCATCTTTCAGTCTCTTTGGGTCGAACTACGGTGTTCTGACTTCCTCATTGCACGAGAGGATACGTAGGCATAACTTAACAGTTATCGAACAAAAGTCTCTGTATATTCCCCCTCTTCCAAGCTTCATTCTTTAGGCCTCATGATCTTGAGCATTTTATCCTTGTTCCTACACTGACACTGTATATATCACACTTTGCACTTCTTTTTACACTGACACCTGTACACCTTTTCCAGCTCTTACACACAAATTGCACTGACACTACCCCTTTAAAACACAAATCTTTTAAGCGTGGATCCCGTCGAGTACGACGGACAATCTGGGTGCTAATACCTTCCCAGGTTGTAACCAACCCCCTTTCTCAGTCTCTCTGGTTCGCAACCGTCTTATCCATCTTTTCTAGGTTTATGCAGCATTACCTTTCCTCCGGGGAAAAAATGCCTAGCTGGCGACTCTATTCATCTCCAGTGAGTTCACTCCTGTGTGTTCTCATTGTCCCTCTCGCCGACCGTTCGCGTCTGTATCCTATTTGGGCTAGTCCCATTTATGGGGAGCGACAGCTTGGCGACTCTGCTGGGGACCCTTATACTGCAACCAGGGCTTCTGGTTCTTTTTGTGGGTTCCTCCTAGCGCTTGACTGATTTGTGTTTACTGGGGTATTATGTGCTATTTGTGTTTGTATATTTGTTTTATTTATTTGCTTTGTGTACAGTTACTTTACTGCTTTCTTTACAGCTTTACATATATCATACTGTCATGCTGTCTGGCTGGATCTGGTTTTGCTTTGGTGGGTGGGGTTCTATTGAGAGTTAAGGTCCTATACCTGGGACCTGAGTGACACCTAGGCTAGAGTGGTTCATATTCTTTCCCATTCCATCTCGGTCTGGTGCGGGAATATGAAACACGGTTCAGATATGGGTTTCTTCTTGAGAACTCTGTGTTGCAGATTTCCTGCAGTACTAGGGCTATCTGGGAAGCCTGCTAAGTCTGGATGACCTTTAGTTTTGACCTTCAGAAACTGAGGTGAATTAGAGGAGGAACTTTTATGGTTATTGTAAACACTGTACCTCCGGGTTTAGAAGTGTTTACACTTCTCATAACTGATCCAAGTCTGAGGATCCTTGTTTTAGAACACCACCTGTGAGGGGGTTGGGCTGTTTACAGGTTTGCAGGTACCCTTGACCTCAGCATACCCTGTTACTTTGTTTTAAATAAGAGTACTCCATTTTGGGAACAGTTCTTGTGATTCTAAACCCTGGACATGTGGCTCTTTATTTGAGTCCCCCACCTTGGTTACTGGACTTATAAACCTCCATCTGGATTTCTTGGACACATTTGGACTTATATCAGAGCACTTGATCAGATCCAGCTCAGTCACAAACCCTTGCATATCATTTGCATACATCCTCATTGCATCATTTTAACATGTGTTTATTTGTTTTTCAGGGTATCCATACTTTACTTTGGCTTGGTTTTGACCCCATCATCAGCATAGGCCTATCTTCACCAGTCTCTACTCCAGTTATTAGCTATCTGCATCATCAGTTTCAGCTTGTCAGAGACCTATCTTCAGTGTTAGCACCTGTCTCCATTCTTCAGCAACATGGCACCTAAGAAAAGTAACATCTCCTATCACTTCTTTGAACCTGAACTAGCTAGCATCAGGAGGATTCAGACCCTGATTACTCTAGACCATATACCACTTTTTAGAGAACATTATGGAGGAATCCTTGATGTGGTTATGGATTTGGACCCTTCACAAAGGAGCTTGATACATACATGCCTGCAGTTCTATGACCCTCCCCTGAGGTGCTTTACATTTCAGAATTTTCAGTTGGGACCCTTGTTGGAGGAATATTCATCATTGGTTGGTGTACCCATCAGGGGTAGAATCCCTTTCAACCCTGAGATGGCTTTCCCAAGTAATGAGGAGATAGCCAAAGCATTACACCTGGAACCAGTTCTGATTGGGCAGAATTTGACATCTAAAGCTGGAATCTCTGGTTTTCATTTGGATTTCTTGACTTCTCAGGCTAGTCTGAAGGCCTCCCTGGGGGAGTGGAAGGCAGTCTGTGCTCTGTTGGCCCTTAGCATATATGGGGTCATTCTTTTTGCAGATGAGCCTAGGTTTGTTAGCAAGAGTGCAATCCATCTTTTCATCCTGAGAAACCCAGTGCCCACCTTACTAGGAGATCTTTACTACTCTGTCCATCAAAGGAATGAAAAGCAAAGGGGAAGATTAGTGAGATGTTGTGCTCCTTTGTTCTATACTTGGCTGCTCAAGCATCTGCCAAAGACTGATGCATTCTTGAACCCTCACCAGCAGAAGAACTGGGCTAGGAGGCTTGTTGCTCTAACCTCAGATGATATCAGGTGGTGTACTCAGAGTACTAAGGGCAGAGACATCATTACAAGTTGTGGACAATTTCCCAATGTGCCTTTGATTGGAGTGAAAGGGTGCATCAATTACAACCCTCTGTTATTCAAAAGACAGCTGGGCTATGCATTAGTCCATCTTCCCAGAGCACAGGATCTGACTGAGACCCTCTATGTTGAAATCAAGCCTAACCTGGCTGTTGTCAGGCAGGCAGCCTGGGCCTGGGACAATGTGCAGACTAAGGGGGTAACCATCCTGGGGAAGTGTAACAATGTGGCATCAACACAGTACTATGATTGGTCCCATGCCAGGGCTCAATTTTATGGGATGCCCTTTACCATAGAGGATATGCCTGGGCCATCCTCAACACCACCTCCTGTCACTGTCAGCTTAGAGGAGTTTGAGAAATTGAAAGAAAGAAATGAGAAGCTGACTCAGGCCCTACAGAAGACCCTCTGGGAGAGGAGTGATGGTAGGTTGGATATTGAAAGGTTGGAGAAGTTGAAGGTGGAGCATTTGGCTAGAATTGAGAAGTCTGAGGATTACATTAAGAAGTCTAGGGCTGGAGAACAAATCTTGAAGAATGCATGCAAGGAAGCTCAGTTCTAGAAGGCCAGGACTGATTTGTATTTGAAGGAGAGTCAAGCTAGGTGGGTCAGAATCATCGAAGCTCGTACTCAAGAGGACAAAAGGACTCAGGATAAGATTGAACAGCTGGAAGCTAGTGCAAAAGAGCAACAGGAAGCCCTGGCAGCAGCCCAGAAGGAGATCTCAGAGCTGAAGATCAGAGCTGGAGTGAAGAGGTCAAAGGACCAAAGTCAACACAAGAAACTAACTGCAGCTGTTACTACAAGGAATCTCCTTATCAGGAACCTTACGGAGCGTCCAGCTGATCCTGTGACTGAAGCACTTCTCAAGGAAGTTCAGGAGGATGAGTTTGGTCTTAGTGTTTGACTTTTGCTTGTTGTTGCTTTCATTCTATGTACTTTTATTTTCTTATGATGTATTTTGACCCCTCAGAGGGCTTGTATTGAAAGAAACAAGTTATGTATTATTTTACTTTTTGTAATATATGTATCAGTTTGCTCTACCTGAGTTTCTTTCAAAGCAATATCACAAGCATCTTCAAGGGTCTGGAAGGGTCAAAACCAAGTGCCAAGTCGGATACCTTGGAAACAAATAAACATAATTGCATTGCATACTAACCTTTTACCTTGTTTTGTAGGTTTTGATTTATTTGTTACTAACTCTGTTGTGATGTCAGGAATTATTGCTCGACGACGTGTGTTTCCACTCAACCGTCCACATAGATATCCAACCCGCAACAATCTTCCGGGCATACAGATGGATCAAATGCAGCAGGACCTTACAGAGGTCAGAAATCAAATGACCAACGAGAGGTTGGAAATGAGGAATCAGATGACACAATTTATGGAGGTGATGAACAATATGGCTCAAAGCCAGGAAAGGTTGAGAGCACTGGTAGAAGGAAGGAATTAGGAAGATCATCATCCAGGGACTGCTGGGACAAGCAACAATGAAAGAGTCCAACCTCATGTCAATCCCCCAGTCTTTGGACCCCACCTACATCCAGAGGTCAACATTCCTGCAAATGTTCAAGGGACTGCCACTGCAGGCAGAGTGCTACAAGAAGACCCCCAGGAAGATCAGTTCACAGTGATGGGAGCTGGGGAGGAAGCTTATGATAGAAGGCTGGATGAGATAACTGAGAAATTAAGATCCTTGGAGTCTCAAAACTCTTTGGGTTTTGATGTTATGGACATGGGCTTGGTAGACGGGGTCAGGATTCCCCATAAGTTTAAGCCTCCTTGTTTTGAAAATTACAACGGGACTTCATGCCCCCGGACCCACTTACAATCCTTCCTGGGGAGGTTGAAAGCCTATACCATGGACGAGAAGCTATGGATGTTTTATTTTGAGGATAGCTTAACTGGAGCGTCAAGGGAATGGTACTCTCACCTGACGAGAGCAACTATCAGGTGTTGGAAGGACCTGGCAGAGGCTTTTATTAGACAGTATCAGTACAACTTAGATATGGCACCCAACAGGACCCTCCTAATGGGAATGTCACAGTCATCAAGAGAAAGTTTCCGAGAGTATGCCCAGAGATGGAGGCAATTGGCTGCTGCTGTTCAGCCACCTATGTCAGAGAGGGAGATGGCAGATATGTTTATGAACACCCTCCAGGGAACATACATTGACAGGCTAGCTGCCTTCTCTTCCACTAGCTTTGCAGATGTTGTTATAGCTGGAGAGAGAATTGAGAGCTTGTTAAAGATGGGCAAAATCTCTGATAACGGTGCCAGCTCATCCAGCAATACAAGGAAGCCTTTTGTAGGCCCAAGAAGAACTGGTGAGACCAATGCTATCCACACCAACAGGGGCAGGCCCCAATATGTTCATAGGTCCGTGGCAGCAGTCACCATTCCCGCTCCAGCTCATCCACAACCAGCTTATCGACCACCGCAACAGAATTATCAGCAACAACCTCAGTACCAGCAACAAACTCAGTATCCTCCAAGAAACTACAACAACACCAACAACAACAATCAGCAGAGACCATTCCAACAGAGACCTTCTCAGGCCAACAGGGTGATCGATCCGATCCCTATGCCCTATGCAACACTACTGCCACAACTCCTGAAACTCAACCTAGTTGAGCTAAGGACATTGGCCCCTCCAGATCCCAACAGTCTACCCAGAAATTATGACTCCAACGCCAGATGTGCCTTCCATTCAAATGCACCTGGCCATAGTACAGAAAAGTGCAGAGCTTTGCACATGAAGGTACAAGACCTGGTAGACTCTAAGGCTCTAAATTTCGCACCACCACCAAATGTCAATAAAAACCCTATGCCACACCATGGTGGTCCCCGAATCAATGCCATTGAAGAAGACAAGCCGTCTTATTTAATAACCAGTGTGGGTCAGATTCGGACACCGTTGGTAGAGATTAAGGCTCAACTCCTCGAATGTCAAATGTTCCCGGGATGTGAGCTAGGGTGTGCTTACTGCAACATTTCAGTGAATGGTTGTGATAACCTGAGGGATGGCATAGATGGTCTCATCCGGAGTGGCCTGCTTCAAATTACAACATCATTTCCCACAAATCCAGCAATCACATCAGCAACAGTTCCAGTATCTCCTACAACCGCAACAACCATTGTTCCCGACAACTCTTCAGCTTCATCAACAAATGTTTCATCTGTCATTTCAACTGACCAGATATCAACAAACATTCCTTCTATAACTTCAGCACCACTTCATTTTGAATCTCCTACAACAACAACACCCATCCTTCCAACAATGTCTCCTACAACATCAGCAGCAAACAATGAAGATGTCTCAACCGTTACGATTTACTATGATCCTGAAAACGATTCTGCCTACAACTCAGAAAGTGCTACTCCCATCAGAGCACCTGTCACAATATATTATGATCCACAGACTATCACAGTCCCTTCTGCAGCTGCTCTTAGTCCAGTCACTATCACAGTGCCTGGGCCGATACCTTATGAAAGCAGTAATGCCATCCCCTGGCATTACGGTGCTGATCTATACTGCGAAGGACAGAAAATCACTCTTGAACCATCAACACCTGCACCACAAATAGACAATGTGGGAGGAGGCGGAGGCTTCACTCGAAGCGGACGTCTCTTTGCTCCACAAATTCAAAGACCCACTGCCGAAGCAGAGGCTGCTGCCAAGGCAAAAGGAAAGAGCCCGGTGCAGGAAGATCAAGCTATTAAGGAAACTTTGAAAACACCCTTTGATCAAGAAGTTGATGAGTTCATGAGAATCATCAAAAAGAGTGATTACAAAATAGTGGATCAGCTTCACCAGACGCCTTCCAAGATCTCCATTCTGTCATTGCTTATGTGCTCCGAAGCCCATCGGAATGCACTACTCAAAGTCTTGCACGCAGCTTACGTGCCTGAAGAGATCACCGTCAATCAGTTGGAAACTGTGGTTGGGAATGTTACTGCTAGCAATGGGCTAGGGTTCACCAATACTGATTTGACTACGGAGGGCCGCAACCATAACAAGGCCTTGCACATCACTATGGAATGTAAAGGTGCAGTCCTTTCCCATGTGCTGGTAGACACAGGATCATCCCTCAATGTCTTACCTAAAAAGGCCCTGGTGAAGCTAGAGTATGAAGGATTGGCATTACGTCCCAGTAACCTGGTAGTGAGAGCCTTTGATGGTTCTAAAAGATCGGTTCTGGGGGAAATTGAGCTGCCTGTAACGATTGGCCCACAAACTTTCAAGACGACCTTCTACGTGATGGACATTCAGCCTGCCTACAGCTGTTTGTTGGGTAGACCATGGATTCATGCCGCTGGCGCAGTAACGTCTACCCTTCACCAGAAGCTTAAATTTGAGTGGGAAGGCCAAGTCGTTACTATCTGTGGAGAGGAGGATATTTTTGTTAGCCACCTGGCTACTTACAAATATATTGAGATGGATGGGGAGATCCATGAAACAATGAGTCAAGGGTTTGAGGCCTTGAACGTGAATGAAGCATCTGCTGTATCTGGAATCTCCATGTCATCTTATCAACAAGCCCGAAAGGTTGTTGAGGAAGGAACTGCCCAAGGCTGGGGCAAAGTTTTATCTGTGGAGGAGAAGAAAGACAAATTTGGGTTGGGTTACAGACCAACTCAACAAAGTCAAGCAGAGGCTGCTGAGAAGCCCGGTTTTGTCAGTGGGGGGATGCTCACCCCTGATGCTATCAACAATCTGGAAGACGAGCTGGAAGAAGAACGCAATCTGGAGAATTGGATTCGTCCAAAGATCCCGGGGAGCAGTATCTCAAACTGGTCTTCCCAGGAAATTATAAGGGTTACTCATGCAGAGTAATTATTATTTCCTGTATTTTTATAGCATGCATCAAAGTCTTGCATCTTGCCCAAGATGACAAGACTCATTTTGTAATCGGGTCATCTGTACTTTTTGTGCAACAAGATTAATCAATGAAATATCAGACATCTTTTTGCAAATGAGTCTTTTTTCTTTTCCGTTCACTGTTTTTCCATTTTTCTTTTTGTACAAAAAATAAATGGCGATGTTTTCAAAATGACAACTTTATTTCACTCTTCTAAACAAGATTAAAATCAAATCACTAAAATGAACAAACTGAACCCTTGCAGAGAGTGCCTTCCAGACAACACCGACAACAGCACGGCTATGACTTTGTATGACTTTGACAATCCAATCAATCAAGCTGATGAAGTGGTTGAAGAAGAATATGAGCTTCCTGAAGAGCTAGCCAGGTTGTTGAGACAAGAGGAGAAGGTTATCACTCCTCATCAGGAGGAGGTCGAAACGATTAATCTTGGTACAGATGAAGACGTGAAAGAGGTTAAAATCGGGGCCTGCCTACAAGACTCAGTGAAGAGACAAATGATTGATCTGCTTCAAGAATATGTGGATGTGTTTGCTTGGTCTTATCAAGATATGCCGGGGTTGGACACCGATATTGTTGTGCACAAGCTACCTTTAAGGGAAGAATGCCCGCCGGTTAAACAGAAGTTGCGCCGTACTCGCCCAGACATGGCAATGAAGATCAAAGAAGAGGTACAAAAGCAGTGGGACGCCGGGTTCCTTGCTGTAACTAGCTATCCACCGTGGGTTGCTAATATAGTACCTGTGCCTAAGAAGGACGGCAAAGTAAGAATGTGTGTTGACTACCGGGACCTGAACAGAGCTAGCCCGAAAGATGACTTCCCATTACCTCACATTGATGTATTGGTGGATAACACGACTCAGTTCTCGGTATTCTCCTTCATGGACGGATTTTCAGGATACAATCAAATTAGAATGTCACCTGAAGACATGGAGAAGACAACTTTCATCACACCTTGGGGCACGTTCTGTTACAAAGTGATGCCATTCGGACTGAAGAATGTTGGTGCAACATATCAACGGGCTATGGTGACGTTATTCCACGATATGATCCATAAAGAGATAGAATGTTATGTGGATGACATGATAGCCAAGTCCCTTACTGAAGAAGACCACTTGGTGAACCTGTTGAAGCTGTTCAAGCGTCTGAGGAAGTACCAACTGAAGCTGAACCCCAACAAGTGCACATTCGGGGTGCGATCTGGTAAGCTGCTGGGTTTTATTGTAAGTGAGAAAGGGATTGAAGTTGACCCTGATAAAGTCAAAGCCATTCAAGAAATGCCTGCACCAAAGTCGGAAAAAGAAGTTCGAGGGTTCTTAGGTAGATTGAACTACATTTCACGGTCCATATCTCACCTTACAGCAACCTGTGAACCCTTGTTCAAGCTGTTAAGAAAAGAACAGACGGTCAGGTGGAACGAAGACTGCCAGAAGGCTTTTGACAAGATCAAGGAATACTTGCAAGAACCTCTAATCCTTATGCCTCCAGTTGAAGGAAGACCTCTGATAATGTACTTGACAGTATTAGAAGAGTCAATGGGGTGTGTGCTGGGCCAGCATGACGAGTCTGGTCGAAAAGAGTATGCAATTTACTACCTGAGCAAAAAGTTTACCGACTGTGAACAACGTTATTCACTGCTCGAGAAAACTTGTTGTGCTTTAGCGTGGGCTGCTCGCCGACTGAGACAGTATATGTTGACCCACACTACTTTATTGATCTCAAAGATGGACCCAGTTAAGTACATATTTGAGAAGCCAGCTCTTACCGGACGGGTTGCAAGATGGCAAATGATCCTTACGGAATATGACATCCAGTACACCTCTCAGAAAGCCATCAAGGGCAGTGTATTGTCTGAATATCTTGCTGAGCAACCCATTGATGACTACCAGCCTATGAGATTTGACTTCCCTGATGAAGACATCATGTTCATAAAAGCGAAAGATCATGAAGAACCTGTTCACACTGAAGGGCCTGACCCGGAAGAGGAATGGACTATGATGTTTGATGGGGCTGTTAACATGAATGGTCGTGGTGTTGGTGCAATACTCATTACACCTAAAGGGGTTCACATGCCTTTCTCGGCAAAACTCACTTTCAACTGCACTAACAACGAAGCTGAATACGAAGCTTGCATTATGGGTCTTGAGGAAGCCATTGACCTCAGGATCAAGACATTGACCGTATTCGGAGATTCAGCTCTGGTAGTTAATCAAACCAACGGAAAATGGTACACACACCAGGATCATCTGATACCTTACAGGGATTATACAAGAAGGTTATTGACTTTCTTCACAACGGTCAAGCTTGAGTATATCCCTCGGGACGAGAATCAGTTTGCAGATGCTCTTGCTACCATTTCATCCATGATCAAAGTTCAGGCTGCTAACTTTGTACCTCAGATTTCAGTGTCCAGACTTGATAGACCAGCATATGTGTTCGCAGCAGAAGTTGTCAAAGACGATAAGCCTTGGTTCCATGACATTAAGTGCTTCTTGGAGGATCAAACATACCCACCTGGGGCATCTTCCAATGATAAGAAAACTTTGAGAAGGCTTGCTGGTAGTTTCTTTCTGAACACTGATGGGTCTCTATATAAAAGGAAATTTGATATGGTACTCCTCAGATGTGTTGACAAGACAGAAGCAGATTTGTTAATGCATGAAGTGCACGAAGGATCCTTTGGTACCCATGCAGGAGGGCATGCCATGGCTAAGAAATTGCTAAGATCAGGCTATTACTGGATCACAATGGATGCAGACTGTTGTGCTTATGCCAGAAGGTGCCACAAATGCCAGATTTATGCAGATAAGGTGCATGTGCCTCCCAATCCTTTGAACATCATGTCTTCACCATGGCCCTTTGCCATGTGGGGCATTGATATGATTGGCAAGATTGAGCCAACTGCTTCAAACGGCCACAGATTCATCCTGGTTGCTATTGATTATTTTACCAAGTTGGTCGAAGCAGCTTCTTATGCAAATGTCACAAGGCAAGTGGTAGCTCGATTTCTGAAGAGAGATATCATCTGTCGATATGGAGTTCCCGAGCGAATCATTACTGATAATGGTTCCAACTTAAACAACAAGATGATGGCTGAGCTATGCCGGGACTTCAAAATCCAGCACCACAATTCTTCTCCTTACAGGCCAAAGATGAATGGCGCTGTTGAGGCGGCTAACAAGAATATCAAGAAGATTGTGCAGAAGATGGTAGTCACATACAAAGACTGGCATGAAATGCTACCGTTTGCCTTGCATGGGTATCGCACGTCAATCAGAACATCCACTGGGGCAACACCGTTTCAGCTTGTGTATGGTATGGAAGCAGTCCTACCTGTTGAAGTTAAATTACCCTCTCTACGGGTACTGATGGATGTTAAGCTGAATGAAGCAGAATGGGTTCGGTCCCGGTTCGAACAACTGAGTCTGATTGAAGAAAAAAGACTGGCTGCAATCTGTCATGGGCAGTTGTACCAGAAAAGAATGAAGAGAGCCTTCGATCAGAAAGTCAGGCACCGAGGGTACCAAGTAGGAGATCTTGTGCTGAAGAGAATCCTCCCTCCTCATACAGACCACAGGGGCAAATGGACTCCAAATTATGAAGGACCATTCGTGGTAAAGAAAGTTTTCTCTGGTGGGGCACTGATGCTCAGCACCATGGATGGTGAAGACTTCCCATCCCCTGTGAATTCAGATGCAGTTAAAAAATACTTCGCATAAAGTGACCCGCTGGACATAAAAACAGAATGTAAGTCCAGGCAAAAATAGGGCGTCCCGGCGAGTCAAAAACAGAATAAAAGACTCGGGCAAAAATAAGGGAAAATAAGCAAAAAATGTACACCCGCTGAGTTGAAAAGCCACATTGGACAACTCAGGCAAAAATGGGTATCCCGATGGATTGAAAACCCGAAAGGGCGATCCATGCAAAATAAGGGAATAAGCGAACAACTGCATCTTGAATTCGTCTGTATCGCCTACAACTTGGTAAGCCTCTAAAGGATCAAGCTTCAATCAGAATCAACCTTCTTCAGAAAGCAAGACGAGAAGAACGTCAAAAGTCATACGAGTCATAGCAAAAGAGGAAGCCCCTTTGAAAGCGTCGTCAACATCGCCAGCACTTTGTTTCTCAATTTGTAACAGTCTCTTCATTTTAGGAGATTTGTTTCTTTGGCTGTATCTCGCCAATTCAGGGCGCCTAAATTAATAAAATCAGATTTTTTCAGTCATGTTTCGTCTTGTACATTTTTATTTGCAAAGAATGTCTGATGTCTCTAAAAAACTGATTGCATAAGTACAGTTGTTTTTCTTCAAAAATAGAAACACATGCTTGCAGGGAATATACTTACTCTCAAGAGCGTCTAAACTCCTATGACGGAATCCAGTAAAGGATACCTCGGGATCATTTGTGCGTTTCCCTATCTTTGCAGGATTGCAGGTATCCAGAACGCACCTGGGGGCATGTAAGCTTCATCCCAGCAAGCTGACAAATCCACACTCACTCTCAGCACCTGAGTTGCTTTCTCCCCAGCTGAGTTACCACTGATAACTTCCCCCAGTTAAGTTGCCACTTGTCACTCCTCCCAGCCGAGGTACCCATCATTCTTCCTCAGAAGAATACAAAGCCAGGGAACCATTTCCCCACAGAATTTCAGCCTCTATTCAGAAGAGCAACGCATGAAGGAATCACAACAGAGTACAGAAAGCTTCTACAAACCCCAGCTGGGTCCCTTATTACAAGGATATGTCAGTCAGTGACCTATGTCCCCAAGCAGATACATCTCGTCGGATCCACCAATGATCTCATCCCCAGCTGGGATGCCCATTTCAAACAGATCAGCCAGAAATCTTCACAGCAACGGGATCCGAATCCCGGATCTGTACCCCTCGCATAATCATGGCATTTGCATCATATTCACCCACAAAGTGTAGCATTCCGTCTAATACGGAGCATTACGGCAAAAATCAAACACATAGCATAATCATAAGCCATGTTGTGAATCGAACACTTGTGGATAATAACCGTTCATCAACAATATACAGAAAAATCCCCCAGATTCCCCAGCAAAAGCAGTTGCCTCACAATTCACAAACACCAGAATATACTCCTTTTGACACCCGTCCATGTCATCTTTCCCCAGTAAAGTCGCCTGAACACTCTTTACAAACAAGACCCCCCGTATTACAGATACTTCCTGACACCCGTCCATGTCATACCCCCAGCAGAAAGCCAAAGAGTTTCCCTTTGCACTCACAGTTACTTGTATGTATACATTCCCTCGACATTCGTCCATGTCATTTTCCCAACACAGCAATATAAACACTTTGTATATCAGATTTTGTTTATACTATACTTTTCTCCTTTTGGCACTCGTCCGTGTCACTCTCCCCAGCAGATTGAACACTCAGCTATACAATACTCATACTCGCTACTCATGTTACACTTATACAGATACTCGTCCGTATCTTGTATATGCCATTTATATCCCCACAGATTTAACATTGGTCCTTGTTCTTTGTTAACCAGTTGGTACTCGTCCGTACCATCATCTCAGAATATGCGTCAAGTGTTTGTTTATACCTGATACTCGTTCGTATCATAGTCTTAAGGATGCTCGTCCGCATCTTTAATCCATACACCGTGTCAAACACTTTTGTCTTCTTGAATATAGATACTCGTCTGTGTCTAACTATTCCCCAGAAGAGTCCCTTCAGATTCAACACTCGTCCGTGTTCCTTGTTAACCAGTTGATACTCGTCCGTATCATCATCTCGGAACACGTGTCGGTTTTTGTTTCTACCTGATACTCGTCCGTATCATAGTCTTAGGAATGCTCGTCCGCATCCTTAATCTATACACAACATCAAAACACTTATACCTTTTGTTTCTTGGATATAAACACTCGTCCGTGTTTACTTTTCCCCAGTAAGCAAATTTTCCTTTTATCTGACACTCGTCCTGTGTCATGATAAACCCTGAGAGCAGCCGTACCCTGCTAGGTGGTCGTCCTCCACCTCTTGATGGTCGTCCACCATCATGCTCATCCGATGGCCGTCCCCATCGTTGATATTTAGCAGCCGTCCCCTGCTAGGTGATCGTCCTCCACCTCTTGATGATCGCCCTTCATCATTTTATCCAATGGCCGTCCCCATTGTTGATTTTTGGTTATCTGACATTCGTCCTATGTCATGATAAACCTCGAGAGCAGCCGTCCCCTGCTAGGTGGTCGTCCTCCACCTCTTGATGGTCGTCCTCCATCATGCTCGTCTGATGGCCGTCCCCATCGTTGACCTTTTATCCGGCATTCGTCCTATGTCGCGATATTTTCGGCAGCCGTACCCTGCCAGGTGATCGTCCTTCACCTTAGATGACTGTCCCTCATCTCAACCCGACAGAGCAGCCGTCCCCTGCTAGGTGGTCGTCCTCCACCTCTTGATGGTCGTCCTCCATCATGCTCGTCCGATGGTCGTCCCCATCGTTGACCTTTTATCCGACATTCGTCCTATGTCGCGATATTTTCGGCAGCCGTACCCTGCCAGGTGATCGTCCTTCACCTTAGATGACCGTCCCTCATCTCAACCCGACAGAGCAGCCGTCCCCTGCTAGGTGATCGTCCTTCACCTTTGATGACCGTACCTCATCATCTGTTTATTTCATTTATTCTTTAACCCGATGGCCGTCCCCGTCGTGGTCCCTTTTCTTTTTAGCCCGATGGCCGTCCCCGTCGTTGATTACTTTACCTTTATGAACTTGATGGCCGTCCCCGTCATGTTTCATCAATACCCAGAATCTTACAACTTTATCTTGATGGCCGTCCCCATCATAATTCTTTTTATCCCCAGCATGTCGGCCGTCCCCGTCATTGCTTTATTTCCCGCACTTTTCCCAGCATGTCGGCCGTCCCCGTCATTGCTCTTCACCCAGCAGTCGTCCTCTGCTCGACGGTCGTCCTCCGTCGCCCACACTTTATAATATACTTTATTTTCCTTTACAATCTATATCCCTTTTCTTCTTCATTCTGTGAGTGCAAAATTTGGATTGTCTTTGATATTCAATCACAAGTTATCTTGTTTGCCTGATAAGCCGTTGCTTACATCTTGCACAGTTAACTCATGCTTGAATAGGGGCAGCTGTAAACACCCCAAATTTGCCCTCACCCATTCACTCCATGGCTTGTGATCATTTCATATGCATAAACTCAATCATAGCATCTCATATTACATTTTTGACACATTGCATTGGTTCAAAGTCATCTGCATCTAGGGTTTGTGATCTGAGCAATCTAAGAGCTTCTTGAGCCACTCCAAAGGTCATCAATCACTTCAAAGGGGTCCATGTGTGTTCTTATATCATATTACATCCTCTTAAAGTCAAGAAAGCCAAAGAATCACAAGAACTGGGATTGGTGTGGAAGCAGAGCCATGCTAGACTGCACAGATGACCTAAAATTAGGGTTTTGATTTCAGAGGCCATAACTTCAAATTTTTTGGTCATTCTTGTTTCTATTGGTCTCCATATGGTATAGGTAGTATGCATATCAATTTTCATGAAGAAATTCCATGGGGAAGTCATCTGATCAAGAGTTGACTTTCTGAACAAGTCAGTGCAAAATCAGGGCATCTGAGGCCCCCAATGACCCAACCAAGGGGTGATCTTCATCATTTTGAGTGTATATGATCTTTATTTGATCATGGAAGAAGTTAGAAGTTCACAAAATTCAAGAATTACAAGTTTTTGCAAAGTTGACTTTTAAGGGCAAGTTTGACTTTTGAAGAATATGTCATTTTATGCCACTTTTCAAACCTTACTTTTTGATCCAAAAATGCTTCAAATGGAAAAACTTTGGTCATGAAAGTTGTAGATTAGATCTTTCCCTTTTCAAAAAGTACAAGAACATGACCTAATTCATCTTGGATCAAAAGTTATGGTGCATCAAAGTTGGCTAAAATCACTAAATTTCAAGTTATGCACCAAATGGAAAATTTGCAAAATCTTGTATCAAAGGCATTTGTGACCTCTAATTGGTATCAAACCATTACACAAACATCACATGTGACCTAAAAATCAGAATGGGCCAAGGGTTTCTCATTTGTTTGGCCTTTGGAGCAAGTTATTTTCATAAAGATTCAAAAGCAAGCAACTTGCAAAAGCTCATGATCACTTCCATCCACTTGCTGCCTATGTTGCTGACCACTCCTAGCCTTTCTCCCTCACCTTGCTGCGCAGCCCACACCCCATGTACTAGCCTAGAACTTGACCCATGCCTCTCTTACAAGAAGTTGACATATTTGCAAAAGTAGCTACACCTATCACTAAAGCACAGGTCACATCTTCTGACCAATCCCATTTGTTTATACAAACAAAAAGCAAGACATTTCATATGGCCAGCAAGCCTGAAACCAGCAAGAACATCACTCTCTCATTTTTCACCCTTGAAGCAAAAGCATTCGAAACTCAGCATACAAGCCACAAACATAAAAACAAACTCCACCAATCATCTCAACTCATCATCCTGAGCACAAAGAACCCCTCACCATTGCCTGAAACAGCCTGAATCCAAAACACGATTCCCACCTGAGCTTGAACAGAACTGCTTCAAACCTCCAAACAAGCCATCACAAACTCCTTCTAACCATCCAGACATCATCAGGGGATCAAGAGGAGTGGATTGCATCAAGAGGAGAGGTCAGAAAGTTGCAAGACTGAAAGCTTCAAAACTCAGGTAGCTCAAGAACATTTTTTCCAGAAATGAATTTTTAAGTTCTTAAGTTGTTCTTCATGCTTCCCTGATCATAAATATGTCATTGGTTTTGAAAATGGTGGAGAGATGAGGGTTTAATCGTGTTCTGAAAGTCTTGCCCTAAATTTTCTTTTGTTTCGATTCATGAGTTTGATGCAATGTAAATGATGTTTGTGTCAGGGTTTTGATTCAGTGAGTTGTGGGGATCATTTCTGTGTTTTTAGATTTCATTTTGGTTACGTTTTGGGGATTTTAGGGATTTTCAGGTGGGGTTCCCACCGGAGAAGACGACCGGAGGTCTTCTCCGGCCACCTGAAAATCATTAGGGTTTTAATCACGTCATTAAGTGCAGTTTAAATCTGGTGCGTTGGATCAGTTGACCTGGTTGACTTGGCGCGTGGGTGTGTGGTCCAGATGCACTCATTAAACCCTAATCATAATTAATTAATTCATAAACCTAATTAGTTTCAGTTTGAATTGTGACCACAAGATCTGGCGCGCAGTCAACAGCTTCAAATCCAGAATGAATCCTGGCCTTCCATCCTGCATACTTCCATTTATTTTGATTTTTATTTCAATTTTTCTCATTTAATTTCTACCATTTATTAAAAATAGTAAAAACCATTTAAAAATTATGAAATTTTTTGTCAAGAGTTTCATAAATTTTTAAAACACAAAAATATTTTTATTTTCATTTTTAGCATTAAAAAAGTATTTTTAAATATTTAAAAGTTTCTTTTTAATTAATTAATGAGAATTAATTAATTAAAAATACTTTTAGGTATTTAAAAATCACCAAAAAATTCATGAAACCTTTAAAAACATTTAGAAACATTGTCCAACCCTCAAACCAAATTTCTTTTTTTGATCTTGATGCATTTTGAGAATTTTTCATGGAATTAAAATCATTTTTGTGCATTAATTTGATCCAAACTCCCAAAAAACATTTCTGCCTAACCCTAAAGAGTTGGACCTTGATTCTTTTTGCATTGCATTGTGTTTAGCATGTAGTTTGTGAGATTAAATGGCCATGATTTGATGTTTCATTTTTCATTTGTTTGGTAATTATCATGTTTAGGAACCCTAAAACCCTAGAAAACTTAGGAAAATCATATCTTGAATTTGGTTAAGAGTTGAAACCTCTCCTTTGGGCATTGGGTTAGTATAGGATTAGGGGTCCTTTGAGTGCATTTTCAATTTTTTATAATGTTGTTTGCTTCTGATTTTGGTTTGTGTTTGATGCTTTGATCATAAACCCTAATTTGGGCTTCCATATGCATTCATCTTGCATTTGCATTCATACCTTGACTTGCCATGGCATTTTGTGCATCCATTTGATTCATTTGACATCTTAAGACATGTTAGAAGCATGTTTGATCATTGCATCTTGCATTTGCCATGTTGTATGCCTTTTGCACTTCATAACTTTTCATGTATGTTCATACTTCTTAACTTGCTCCATTTGCATCCATAAGCTTGCATGATCATTTCCATGTGCTGCCTCATGTTTGTAGCATCTCATAGCATCATTCACATCATGTATGTGCTTCTGGTTTGGTTTTTCATCATACCATTTCATCTCATTTTGCATTGCATTGCATTTTCTTTTCTAACTTTTCAGGTGGTAAGTTATCTTGAGAAGTGAATTTGCCTTCACTTCTCATAACTTCTCTTCATCTCTCTCTTGCATCCATGTTGCATTTTGATATGTGTATGAGTTTGAGCTTGCTCATTCTTCTTCTTCTTACTTTCTTTCTTCAAGTGACTTGACTTCTTGAATAAAGCAAGTTACTTTGCTTCTCCTGATCCTTTCATCTGCTTCCTGGTGGTTCCATTGAAGACTTCTTTTGTAAACTTCACAAACCTTAGGAACAACCAAGCATGACAATGATTAGGGTTTTGATTAGTCCCCCCACTTAGTTTTACCTTTGTGTCTTATTGAGTCTTCTCTTCTCATCTCATAATCAGGGACTAAACCCTAAAGGCTTTAAGGCTTTGTGATTAAGCTTATGCCTGCATCCTTCTATTAGGATGGAGTGTATAACTTTAATCCTAAGTGTTAAACCCTTAATGTGTTTAACTCCTTTAATCAATTCATTTAATAATCATCAAGACATCACACTTGTAACTTGGGCCTTGCATTAGGGTTCTAATTCTTCCTTAATTGGTTAAGAAGGACTAACCCTAGTGTTAATGGACAAGTCCCCCTCAAGTTGTCTTACAAACCATAAAACTCACTTCTTCATCTTATCATTAATTAAAATCCATCTAATAAAAGCTTTGTTTTGTCATGAGGTTAATCCCTAATCATGGATTAAGTTGAGGAGTCTTCCTCAGCTTAAACATTCTCATCTATTATCCTTCTATTAGGATGGTGTAATGAGTCTGTTTAATCCCTGATTATGGCTTAATCTCATTACTTAACACTAAACAAAAACAACAAAAACATCTAAATAATCACAAGTAGGTTAATGATCTTAATCCTACATCATGGTGATTAAGTGTGAGAAGCTGACTTCACACTTAAGGTATTCTCATTACCCCTAATCAGAGGGAAGATGTGATGAGTTTACTAAATCCATTGGTTTAGGCTTAAGCTCATTAACTTATGACAAACTTTCAAAAGCAATAAAAGACTGAAAACACAAAAACAAACAATAATCGTCTCCTCCGGGATTCTTTTCTCATCTCATTCACTCATAAACGAGAACTTGCTTCTTCCGTCTAATGCAAGACAGTTTGCATCTGTGCCAGACAGATCATACACTTGAGCATAGGCAAGTAAGCAGTTCACAAGTCAATTCATCTTTCAGTCTCTTTGGGTCGAACTACGGTGTTCTGACTTCCTCATTGCACGAGAGGATACGTAGGCATAACTTAACAGTTATCGAACAAAAGTCTCTGTATATTCCCCCTCTTCCAAGCTTCATTCTTTAGGCCTCATGATCTTGAGCATTTTATACTTGTTCCTACACTGACACTGTATATATCACACTTTTCACTTCTTTTTACACTGACACCTGTACACCTTTTCCAGCTCTTACACACAAATTGCACTGACACTACCCCTTTAAAACACAAATCTTTTAAGCGTGGATCCCGTCGAGTACGACGGACAATCTGGGTGCTAATACCTTCCCAGGTTGTAACCAACCCCCTTTCTCAGTCTCTCTGGTTCGCAACCGTCTTATCCATCTTTTCTAGGTTTATGCAGCATTACCTTTCCTCCGGGAAAAAAATGCCTAGCTGGCGACTCTATTCATCTCTAGTGAGTTCACTCCTGTGTGTTCTCATTGTCCCTCTCGCCGACCGTTCGCGTCTGTACCCTATTTGGGCCAGTCCCATTTATGGGGAGCGACAGTAGTCAATGCACAAGCGCATACTACCATCCTTCTTCTTAACCAATAACACCAGAGCACCACATGGTGATACATTGGGTCGAATGAACTTCTTATCAAGTAAGTCACCGATCTGCGATTTCAATTCAGCTATCTCAGTAGCAGACTGTTGCACCCTAAAATTTGCCCTCACAAGACCAGACTTTGGGTACTAAGAGGCTCACAAGGTTCACAAGGTTCACAAAGTTCACAATTAGTCAGAAGATTTGACATTTCCCTCAGACAATGCATCCTCCTAAGCAATGCATCCTAAACTAGGGTTTTGACTTTAATCAGGCTAAATGGACTTCCAAGACTTCAAGTGAGCTTCATAACATCTTATATGTGTTCAAGAATCCCCATGACAAGTTTCAAGACTTTTCTCAAAAGTTTGCTCAGTCAAATGATCAGATAGGTTGAAATCAGTCAAAGTAGTTAAAAAGTCACATTGAGGTCAACTGTGGTCAAACTAAAGTCAAACTTCATTATTTTTTGCCAACATCAAGTATATGAAGTAAAATTAATCATTTGATCAAGGGTTGATCATGATTCATCAAGGAGTTTTCAGATCATCAAGAATCAGGAGTTTCTAAATTAGGGTTTTCACAGGAAAAGTCAACTGAACTTTGACCAGCCATAACTTTCACATGCTTCATCAAGAATTTTCCATCCAAAGCTCATTTTGAAGGAAATTGAATTATCTACAACTTTGTGTCTCACAAGCCAAGCCCAAAAATGCTTCATTTGGAAGGTATGAGCTAAGACATTATAGGTCCTTTTGAAAGTCAACAACTTCAAAAGAGCATAACTTGAGAATGGTAAAAGATATGGACATGAAACCAATGGGGTTGGTTAGAGGACTCTTTAAGCTTTCCAAAATGTCCAAGAACACCCTCATAGAATTAAAATTGAAGGATTTGTGCCCTTGCAAAGTTGGGAAATTTTAGGGAAGTTTATGAAGCAAATAAGGCCTAAAATCAAATTTTTGCTAAATGAGCCCACCAAATTGCCATCCCATCTTTATAAAAACACCAAGCACAACCCAACCCACTTATTTTCTGAATTTTTATTTTTTATTTCATATTTATTTGAATTTTATTCATTAAAATACCATTTAAATTGAAATAAAATATAAAATCAAATATTTAAAAGAGGATTTTGCTTCTAGAAAGTCATGATTATTGTTTGGATTATATTGATACACAAGTTATGAGGATTGTCTTAAAATAGCAAGGTTGGATCAAATGAAAATCAAGTTTTAAGATATAATCTTTTTCAATATTCAAATGATCAAAATATCCAAAGTGTGACATGATTTTTTGACCTAATATCATTCATATATATACAAGGAATTGATCACAACCTAAGGGACACAGATTGGCTGCCTCTAAGAACACTTCCAAACTTCAAATTTTTCACAAAAAAACCAAATTCGGTTTTACACTTGCAGGTAGTTTTAAGAACTTTGAAGGATTGCAATACCTTCCTGAAGGTTCTCTGATCATATCCCCATCATCACTTTCATCCATAGCATCATAAAACGCATAAACCGAATCATATTTTGACTTGATTTTTAATTTTTCGATTCTGATTATTCATGCGATTATAATGCGTTTTGATTCTGTTTTGTTGTTTGTGAAGACTTATGGATGGATTCTGGATATTTAGATGGAAGTTTCATGGCCGAAAACGTAAAACACCATACTTAGGGTTTCAAGCTTCAAATTAGGGTTCTTCGATTCACATAATATAAATGATTTTTGATGACATAATTGAAGTGTACAGGTCACAAGGAGTCTAATGATGTCTTTAATTTGATGTAATTGTACTGGTTATGTAGTGTTTGAAAATCGCAGGTTGAAAACGCATGAAGAATCGCAGGAAAATCCACATCAAAATTCGCAGGTAAACCTGCGAAATTCTGAGGAAGAAGATGATGCAATTGGCGCGAACCAGAATTTCAAATATTTGAATTGTTTGATTAGGATTTTGTTTGATATGGTTATCACAAACGCGCGTTTGTTCCAGTGGTGAAGCAGACTCCATGTTTGCTATATGGCGTGGGTTCAAATCCAGCCAAGAACGTTTTTTTTTTTTTAATTTCTTTTGGTTTTTGTAGGATTAGAATAAAACAAAATTATGCTGCTTGTTGTCACACGTGAGTAGGCTAGCCCAGTGGTGAATCTCTTCTATTTCCAGGTAAAGGACCTGGGTTCAAATCCCAGGTCCTGTTTTTTTTTATTTTTCTTGTTTTTGTGTTTATTTAATGTATTATTAATATTCCTTAATCAAATTAAATATCTAAAAATCATATTTACAAATGTTTTTAATTAAATCTAATTTTAATATAAATGTTCATTCTAAAAAAGATTTTTTAAAAAAAATTAAAATGTGTATATATTTGTTTAAATAATTAAATTCATTATTAAGTATCTAATTAAAATATTTTCACTTAAAACCCTAATTATACTATAAATCTTAATTTATTTTGTAAATTTAAAATATTTATTTGATAATTTGTCTATATTATTATTGTATGTAGTTTTTTTTTCTTAGATAAATAATTTAATTAGTTTTAGGTCAAATAATTAACCTTAATATTTTTTTATATACATAAAAACTTAATATTTTGATAAACCCTAATTTATTTTTTTCTAAACAAGTAAAAACCCTAACTTTATTTTATGAACTTAATTAATTATTTTTATATGCTTACTTAATTATAATTAACAAATATTTTTATAATATGTATATAAAATTAAATTATTAGAATTATTAGACATATTTATTAGTATATAATTATTATTATTTATTTCTTTTATTAAAATTCTCTTAAAAGAAAAAATATTTATTTATTTAATTTTGAACTTTTAATTTATTTCTATATTATATTGTTATACTAACCTTCTTATATTTATTTTTTGTTTATTATTACTAACCAATCTAATTATTTATTGATTTATATGCTTATTTATTTAAATTATTATTATAATGTAATTGTACCAATTATGTAATAGTTGTAGAATTTCTTATTATTTATTTTAATTGCCATGGTTAGTAAATAGGGAGTGTAAACATGTTTGTATTTAAAATTAAATTTAGATCACTAATTTGTAAGATAAATACTTGAATATGTACACGCACACACGTAAGTCAATCTTGGATCGCCATCTCACATTCTTAAGGATACCTCTCATGTTGCCTAAAGAAAAAGGTCAAGTAAGGTGTAAAGCAAAGTCCCTTCTCTCATGTCATCTAGTCCCCTAAAAGATAATAAGATCAAGTCCCTTCACGGTTGCCTTCGTAAACGATCTTGTCCCTTTCGAATAAAGATGATAAGTCCCTTCGAATTGCTAAATACACCTTACAGTTGCCTAATCACAGTTGTCCCTTCATTGGTCCCTCATACATCCAAAGTAATGACTACCTATTCCTTAATAATAGGGATAGTCTTACCATTGAAAGAACATTTAAGAACAGAAAAGATTCAATTTAGGGTAGGTTCCTCTTATGTACTTGCTCACCTTCTCAAACATTTCAAAAACACTTCACATTTTCAAACAAATTTTCAAAACAAAGGCTTTATATATATCCGTACATGGATCATTATAAAGTACTTAAGAAAATTTCTAATCACACACTACACTTCTCAAAAACATTTTAAAGTGAGCTAAGTAACTAAGAGCCCATGGATAACCATGGATGTAAAGGGTGGTAACACCTTCCCTTTACATAACCTACCCCCCGAACCCAAAAATCTTTTAAGGTCTTTCCTGTTCTTTTATGCCCTTTCCTTTGGATAAAATAAAAGTCGGTGGCGACTCTTGCTATCCGCAACATTTAACTAAAGTCAGTTCTCCCACCGTGTTACAGAACTGGCGACTCTGCTGGGGATTTAATAAAAGAGGGGTACCCTTAGGAATTAGATCACTTTAAAATTGTTTGTCTTGTTTGCTTTATACTTATCTGTTGGGTGCTCTTATGTGTGAAAGATCCAAACCCGGATCTAATGTACCTTAGGTAAATGGCAATAGACCAAGGAAAATGTACGGCGTATACCGATATGGTTGATCTGGTGGCCATAGTTAGTGTGACTTCTTGGTTGGTGCTTATGTTCCTTAAGTCAAGTTGAGGATAATATGAGGCTGCCATATGTTGTCAATGCACTAACTAACTTTTAGAACCCTAGTTATCCCATCTTGGCCTTTAGAAAAGTAGTGAGATAACCGGCTTTGGTGAAGACTGAAGTTGGTTGATACTCGATACTACGCTCATTGAGATTCTAAACTTGGAGGGTTTTGGTTGGCAAGTAAGTTGCCTACTGAACAACCACCCTTGTGAAGGATCAATGATATTGAGATCCCTTAGAACCTGGTTACTTTATAGGACAGGATGAACCATCTAAACTTCAGGGGAGGATACTTACCTTTAAACCTCATGCAAGCCTTCAAACCTAGGGCTATTGTGTGACTTGTTTGTGTGTGCCACTTTTTTGTGTGTGCCACATGTTTGTGATTGAGCATAACATCATGACATCATGCATCATAAGCATAGAATTTTCACTAACCATTTCAAGGACCAAAGGATTTATCTTTGTTCTTTGTTGCAGGTCATGGCTTATGCTCGTAGGAATACTATTCGGGTCAACTTTGTAGAAATACCTCCTAAGCTTAAGGAATTGGTCTCTCAAGTTTCTGAAAACTCTCAATTCATCAAGAGGCATGGTTACCTACTGGATCTAGTCACTTCAGGGTTCAATGAAGATATGATGAGTGTCCTATTTCAGTTCTTTGATCCTAAACATCATTGCTTCACATTCCCCGACTATCAGCTGGTTCCTACAATGGAAGAGGTATCTAAGCTTCTGGGTATACATATCCTTGACCAAAGACCCTTCACAGGCTTGGAAAAAGAGCCTAAACCTGAGGTTATTGCTGCAGCCTTACATTTGAAGAAATCAGACATTGTCTTAGAAACGAGAAGCGGAGTTAAGGGTATTCTTGTTAAGGTATTGATAGAGAAAGCTCAGGTATTCTTGAAGGCTATGAGTTGTGATGCTTTTGAGGAGATCTTAGCCCTATTGATTTATGGCTTAATGTTGTTCCCCAATCCAGACCAGTTCATAGACGTACACGCCATCAACATATTTCTGACTCATAATCCAGTGCCTACATTACTTGGAGACATCTTACACTCTCTTCATACCCGTACTACAAAGGCACGAGGAACTCTGATGTGTTGCATACCTTTGCTATCTAGGTGGTTTATTTCTCACCTTCCTCGATCAGTTATGAAGAATGAACAAGGGTTCAGGTGGTCCAAGAGGATGATGTCACTCTCTCATTCAGATATCCATTGGTGCTCTAGATCTATGGAGAATGTCACTATCATTGACCGTTGTGGGGAGTTTCCTAATGTACCACTTCTAGGCATAAGAGGGGGCATTACTTACAACCCTTCTTTAGCTTTATAATAGTTTGGTTACGCTCAGAGTGATGGTCCTCATGACATGTTGATTCAGGGTATTGTGTTTGACTACGACAACGATCTTCAAGGTTACCGTCAAAGGTTCATACGAGCATGGGGAAAAGTGAACAAGGTTGACAGCAAGACTCTGGAGCCCAAGTACACTATTCATATGGAGGCTTACCTCAAATGGGTGCGATCTCGTGCTCAGACTCTCATGATGCCATATCCTGCCATCCTGCCAGTTACTATGGAGCCTGTTGCTGAAGGAGATACCTCTTATACCATCCTTCATCCAGACATGCCCACTGACATGGAAGACTTACAGAGGTCCTGGATCCAGTTGAAGGAGCAAAGGGATACTTTCAAGGCTCATTACAAAGCAAGTCAAGAAAGAATCTTGGAGCTAACAAAGCAACTTCACGAGGAGCGGAATCTCAACTCATACCTCAACACAAAGAGGAAACGTCCATGGGAGACTTAAAACCCCATCTTTTGTATTTATTTCATTTCATTTTGTAAGCCCAAGGGGCAAACAAATTTATTACTAATAAAAGTTTACTTTCTTGATTGTTTAAGCAAATTTGAATCCTGCGGTCCTTGAAAACATTGCATACGCATTTATACACCATATCATTGCATCACAGGTTTCTTGTGCACAGGTTTCTTATCTTCTCGCTGTTTATTTCAGCAATGGCTCTTGAACAAACAGTCAAAGATCTCCAGGCACAAAATGCACAGTTCCAAGAACTGATCCTGAACTTGTCCAAGGGGCAGGAGGAATTGAAGACACTGCTGGTCAAGAAGACTAAGAAGACTAGAAGGTCAAGAGGCCTGATCAACATGGGAAGAAGGTTCAGAGGTCCTGTCAAGACCAAAGAACAGGTTGAAGATTATGAGTCTGAAGAGTCTGAGAAAGAGGGAGGCAGTCTCCATAATACAATGGGGGACTCTGATTCTGAAGCTAACTACTATCATGATCCTAATGAAGATAAGTTCAAAATGCTGGTGGATAGAATGGATGCTATGGAATTGCAAAATTCTTCTGGGCTGGATTTTGAAGACTTGAGTTTGATATCTGGGGTGGTTATACCCATTGGTTTCAAGGTTCCTACTTTTGTAGTGTATGATGGTGTTTCTTGTCCCAAGCTGCATCTGAGGTCTTATGTCCGGAGAATCCAACCCCATACTGCTGATAAGAAGTTGTGGATCCATTTCTTCCAAGAGAGCTTATCTGGAGCTCAATTGGAATGTTACTATCAGTTGGAGAGTGTCAACATCCGTGATTGGAATGATCTTGCTGAGGCCTTTTATAAGCAATATCAATACAATGCTGACTTAGCCCCTACTCGCATGCAACTACAAAGCATGTCTATGGGTGCTAAAGAAAATTTCAAGGAGTATGCCCAGAAGTGGAGAGATTTGGCCGGTAGGGTACAACCCCCTCTAACTGACCGGGAGTTAGTTGATATGTTCATGTGTACGTTGAATGGTCCTTTTTACAGTCATCTCATTGGAAGCTCATCATCTGGCTTCACTGAGTTGATAATGACAGGAGAGCGCGTAGAAAGTGGTATAAGGAGTGGCAAGATCCAAGTGGGTGCTTCTTCATCCAGTACTACAAAGAAGCCCCCTAGTGGGAAGAAAGAGTCGAATGCTGTTTATGGTCAATATGATCGTAATAGGAGGCATTAATCTGTGAGTGCAGTTCATATCTCCAATCCCACTCTTGCAACACCAGAGCCACCACAGGGCAATCAACAGAGGACTAGAAGGCAGTTCACTAAGCTCAATATGTCACTAGCCCAAGCTTTGCAACACTTGTTGAAGGGTGAACTCATCACTTTGAGGGACCCTCCTCAGAATCCCAATGTTACCTCTCCCAGGTACAATCCTAATGCACGATGTGCATATCATTCAAATATTCAGGGACATGATACCAATAGTTGCTGGATATTGAAGAATAAGATTCAGGATATGATTGATGCGGGAGAGATTGAGTTTGACCCTCCGGGTACTCCAAACGTGATTACTGCTCCCATGCCAAATCATGAAAAGACTGTCAATGCCATTGATGAAGTTTCACGTATTTCCTCAGTTGCAGACGTGACTACACCATTAGCTGTTATCAAGAAGAAGTTGGTACAAGCTGGGTTCTTTCCAGGTTGTCATGAAGATTGTTTCTATTGTGCTTATAAGCCAGATAGTTGCTGGAGATTGAAGGACAGAATTCAACGCCTCATGGACAATTACACAATATTGTTTGAGAGGACACCTACTGTGGAGAGCATGGTTGAACATATAACTAAAGGTGCGAAGGTTGAAGAGGTGGATATGGTTGATAAAGTGCCGGTAAGGATTACTTCCAAGGGACCTGTAAAAATCACTCGTAAGGGTCCAATTAAAATTACTGCTGAAGGCCCTGTGAAGATTGTTGCTGAAGCTAGAGTGGATCCTATGATCATTACCACTCCTGGTCCTATTCCATATACTTCTGATAAAGATGTGCCTTGGCATTATGGGTCCGATGTTTATATTCATGGTGTTAAGCAGGAATCATTGGCTGATGCACCTATTGTTGGTAAAAATCTGGATGTTGATAATTGCTGGATCTAGTAAGATCACACGAAGTGGAAGAGTTTTCTCTCCTCCAGTTACCTCCAAGAATACATCTACTCTAGCTGCTACCTCCACTGCTGATGCCCGGGGCAAAGGTCCTGTTATTGAACCTATACAAACTGATGTGCCAGCTGCTGATGATCTTTCTAAGCAAATGGAAGAAGTACTGAAGATCATTCGCAAGAGTGATTATGACATTGTTGATCAATTGGGGCATACTCCTTCCAAGATTTCTATGTTGTCTTTGTTGTTATGTTCTGAGGCTCATGCCAAGGCCTTGATTAAATTTTTGAAGACTGCTCACGTACCAAATGAGATTTCTGTAGACCAGTTTGAAAATTGTGTTGCACACTTGACCTATGATAATGGGTTAGGTTTCTCCGATGCTGATTTGACTCCTGCCAAGAGGGATCATAACAGGGCTCTACATATCTCTATTGAATGTAGGGGCACTACCCTGTCACATGTGTTAATAGACAATGGTTCCTCGTTGAATGTGTTTCCCAAAGAAGTTCTGAATAAGCTTAGCCCTGAAGATGCTGTGTTGAAGCCCAGTAATGTAGTGGTGAAGGCTTTTGATGGCTCGAGAAGAGTGGTGCATGGAGAAATTGATCTCCCAATAAAAGTGGGTTCTCAGGTCTTCAATGCTACTTTTTATGTAATGGATATTCGTCCGTCATATTCTTGTTTGCTTGGGCGTCCCTGGATCCATGGGGCAGGTGCTGTAACCTCCACCTTACATCAGAAGCTAAGATATCCAGTAGAAGGAAAAGTTGTCACTGTTTACGGAGAGGAAGGATATATAGTTAGCCATGTGAACAACTTTAAATATCTTGAAGTGGAAGGTGAATACGTTGAAACTCCATGCCAGACATTCGAAGTAGTTCCTTGGGTTGTTAATAATTATGAAGCTCCTCCAGTTGTCAAGAAAGTTCCTGTGGTCACCAGAGTACCTCCTACGATGGCTTCCCTTAAAGATGCTAGAGTTGTGGTGGATGAAGGTGGTTGTACTATTTGGGGTCAGCTTCCTGACATTCCTTACAAGTCTGACAAATTTGGTTTGGGTTTCACTGCAGAATCCCAGAAGGCTGTTCGTCGTACTCGTGTTGTTCGTATAACTAATCAGGGGATTATGAAAGATCAGATCAATGTTGTGGGTGACTATGACGAAGACTACAACTTGGATGCTTGGATTTTTCCTACTGTGGGTGCTGGGCTCAACAACTAGAAAGCTGAAGATGTTATTCCTATCTCCTTTAGTCAGGAGTAAATACTATTACTGTGTTGTTACCTTTAAAATTTGTAATTTTTGAACAATTAAACTCTTAAGCCTTGTGCCTTACCCGGGGCACAATGGTATGCTTGTTTCGGGATGTTATTTCATTTGCATACTTCATTCAATAAAAATCAGTGGACGTTTCGTTTTCGTAAATATTGTGTTCCTTGTCTTTTCTTTTATTTTTGTTTTATCAGCTATGTGTTCTTACACACACCCACATCACTAAATGTAGATCCTCATCCACTCTAGATCCTGTTGATAACAGTTCTACTATTGCCAATTATAATTTCGAGAATCCGATCTATCAAGCCGAAGATGGAAATGAGGACGATTGTGAAGTACCTGTAGAGCTTGCTAGGTTGTTACAACAAGAAGAGAAAGCTATACAGCCATATGAAGAGCCAATCGAAGTTGTGAATCTGGGAACTGAAGAAAGCAGGAAAGAAGTCAAGATAGGGGCTGAATTAGAGGATAGTGTTAAGAGCAGATTGATTCAGATGTTACATGACTATGTGGAGATCTTTGCTTGGTCCTATGAAGATATGCCAGGGTTGGATACAGACATTGTGGTTCACCGTTTACCAGTGAAAGAAGATTGTCGTCCAAAGAAGCAGAAGGTTCGTCGCATGCGTCCTAAAATGTCAGAGAAGATTAAAGCAGAGGTAATGAAACAGTTTGATGCAGGGTTCTTAGCTGTGACTTCTTATCCTCAATGGGTTGCAAATGTGGTACCGGTACCTAAGAAAGATGGTAAGGTACGTATGTGTGTAGACTACAGGGATTTGAACAAGGCTAGCCCCAAAGATGAATTTCCACTTCCTCATATTGATGTTCTGGTAGACAACACTGCTCAGCATAAGGTATTCTCGTTCATGGATGGTTTCTCTGGTTACAATCAAATCAAGATGGCACCTGAAGATATGGAGAAGACAACATTTGTTACACAGTGGGGGACCTTTTGCTATAAAGTGATGCCATTTGGTTTGAAGAATGCAGGGGCAACATATCAGCGTGCTATGGTGGCTTTGTTTCATGATATGATTCATCATGAGATAGAGGTATATGTGGATGATATGATAGCCAGGTCCCAGACTGAAGAGCAACATCTTGATCATCTGCATAAGTTGTTTGAGAGGTTGAAGAAATACAAGTTGAGATTGAACCCAAACAAGTGTACCTTTGGAGTTAGATCTGGTAAACTCCTGGGTTTCATCGTCAGTGGAAAAGGTATTGAAGTAGACCCTGCAAAAGTGAAAGCTATACAAGAGATGCCAGCTCCCCGTACCAAGAAGGAAGTTAGAGGTTTCTTGGGACGATTGAATTACATTGCAAGATTTATTTCCCAATTAACTGCTACCTGTGAGCCAATCTTCAAGCTGTTGAAGAAAGATCAGGTAATGGAATGGAATGATGAATGCCAGACTGCCTTTGATGAAATCAAGAAATATCTGCTAGAACCTCCAATTTTGATGCCACCAGTTGATGGAAGACCTTTGATTATGTACTTAACAGTATTAGAAAGCTCAATGGGGTGTGTGTTGGGGCAACATGACGAGTCTGGTCGAAAAGAGCAGGCAATATACTACCTTAGCAAAAAGTTTACCGACTGTGAAATAAGATACTCACTGCTCGAGAAAACTTGATGCGCTTTGGCATGGGCTGCTCGTCGACTAAGACAGTATATGTTGACTCATACTACCTTATTGATTTCAAAGATGGATCCAATCAAGTACATATTCGAGAAACCTGCTCTCTCCGGAAGAATAGCAAGATGGCAAATGATCTTAACAGAATATGATATACAATATACTACTCAGAAGGCCATTAAAGGAAGTGTTGTGGCTGATCATTTGGCTCATCAAGCAGTGGATGATTATCAGTCAATGAGTTTTGAGTTCCCCGATGAAGACATTATGATTATTACCAAAGAACCTAGACAATATGACGGACCTGAACAAGGATCCCGATGGACTATGGTTTTTGATGGAGCTTCTAATGCACTTGGTAATGGTGTTGGTGTTGTGATTAGTTCCCCTGAAGGTTGTCATACCCCAATTACTGCCAAGCTTTGTTTCTATTGTACCAATAACATGGTTGAGTATGAGGCATGTATCCTGGGTATCAAAGCTGCCATTGATATGAAGATTCAGTTCCTTGACGTGTATGGAGATTCAGCCCTGGTAGTAAGTCAGATCAAAGGAGATTGGGATACCAAGCATGATAATCTCATTCCTTACAGAGAGCATGTGTTGTCTTTGATCCCCCATTTCAAAGAGATTACCTTTGGACATATTCCACGAAGAGAGAATCAGTTGGCAGATGCATTAGCCACCATGGCATCCATGTTTGAGATCATCTGGGATGATGAAGCTCCCAAGATTACTATTGATAGATTTGAAAAGCCTGCATACTGCAATGAGATTGACACTGAAGAAACAGAGGAGAAGCCTTGGTTCTATGAAGTGAAAAGATATCTCGAAGCTCAGGAGTTCCCTAAAGGGGCATCTGTCAAAGATAAGAAGTTTCTGAGGAGGTTTTCTGCTAAGTTCTTTTTGAGTAATGGAATTTTGTACAAGCGCAATCATGATCCAACTTTGCTTCGGTGTGTGGATAAGAAGGAAGAAACAGAGATTATGGAAGACATGCATGATGGGATCTTTGGCACTCATTCTAGTGGTCATACTATGGCAAAGAAGATATTGAGAGCAGGTTACTATTGGTCTACCATGGAAGCTGACTGCTTTCAACATTCCAGAACGTGTCACAAGTGTCAAATCTATGCTGATAAAGTACATATACCTCCATCACCATTGAATGTGTTGACTGCTCCTTGGCCTTTTGCCATGTGGGGCATTGATATGATTGGTGAGATCAAGCCTACTGCTTCTAATGGGCATCGTTTCATCCTGTCGCTATTGATTACTTCACAAAATGGGTGGAGGCAGCTTCATTTGCATCTGTTACCAAGAATGTTGTGGCTCGATTCATTAAGAATAATCTCATATGTAGGTATGGCATCCCTGAAAGGATTATTACTGACAATGGCTCTAATATGAACAACACTATGATTACTGATCTCTGCACGCAGTTCAAGATTAAGCATCACAACTCTTCTCCGTATCGTCCGAAGATGAATGGGGCAGTTGAAGCTGCTAACAAGAATATCAAGAAGATTATACAGAAGATGACTGTTACTTACAAGGATTGGCATGAGATGTTACCATTTGCTCTTCATGGTTATCGTACTACAATATGTACTTCAACAGGGGCAACCCCATTCTCCTTAATATATGGTATGGAAGCAGTTCTGCCCATTGAAGTTCAGATTCCCTCCTTAAGAATTATGAAGGATGCAGGCTTGGATGAAGATGAGTGGATTCAGACTCGACTTGACCAGATAAATTTGATTGATGAGAAGAGGTTGGCAGCTGTGTGTCATGGCCAATAGTACCAGAAACGGATGATCAAAGCTTTTAATAAGAAGGTTAAGCCAAAGGTATATCAGGCTGGTGATTTGGTAATCAAGCGTATCATATTACCACAGGGTGATCCTAGGGGCAAGTGGACTCCTACATATGAAGGACCATTTGTGGTCAAAACAGTATTCTCAGGAGGTGCCATGATACTTACTACTATGGATGGTGAAGACTTCCCGCAACCTGTAAACGCAGACATAGTTAAAAGATACTACGCATAAAAAGAGACCCGCTAGGTTGACTGGCCTAGGCAAAAATAAGGGCATCCCGGCGAACCAAAAGGGTTCGGGCAAAAATTAGGGATATATATATATATATATATATATATATATATATATATATATATATATAAACAAATGTACACCCGGCAAGTCGAAAACCTGAAAAGGCGGCTTGGGCAAAAAAGGGTATCCCGGTGGATTGACAACCTGAAAGGGCAATCCAGGAAAAAATTAGGGATTAAAGCGTATGACTATGTCTCGTTTGGATCACCCATGAAACTACAACCAGTTGTGCTACTTACTCAAGCTCGAACAGATAAAGATCAATCCAATCATTTCCGTCTCGACAGCATAAGATGAGATACTTGAAGATAATGGCAATAGTAGAATTGAAACTCAATAGGATTATTCCCCACATAGCTGATTTTCTTTGTTTTGTAAAAATTTCATGACTAGGATCTCTGTCTCCTTGTACAAACTTACCTATGTATAGGTCACTTCGTAATATAAATAAAATTTCATCTTTGAATCTAGATTTACTTTTACCCTATTTACATAAGAGAAATGTCCATTGGTTGTGTTTGAATGTATGTATGCTTTTGAATATGATTGATGTTTACCAGAAATGCATAAAATGCTTAATATGATTGATGTTTACCAGAAATGCATGAAATGCAGTAATAGTATTTACTAAGGACGAACGAGGGAAGAAATTAAACGAAGCTTCGCCGTTTCATCCCCACGAGACAGCTACAAGTCCCCCAGTAGGGCAAATCCATCTTCATAAATACTTCGAGTCACATCTCCCCTGGAACTTATATCCATATCTTTTATCCTCAGACGGATAGTCGGGAATTTATTCTTTCAATAGGAGTACAACGAACGAAGACGGGAGGTTATGGATACCTTACTATCGAACGAAGACGGGAGGTTATGGATACCTTACTATCGAACAAAGACGGGAGGTTATGAATACCATACTATCGAACGAAGACGGGAGGTTATGAATATTATATTATCAAACAAGACGGGAATGAGTTCCTCATATTCTTCAGCAACAAATCGGGATTTATTTTCCCTGGCCAGCAGTTGTTATATGAAGATATCCAGACACTTCAAGCCGCATGATGCATACATACATCATTTACACCATATCATAACATACATATCCATAAATACATAATACATTTACTTAGGTGCATCATACTATGCATGCATACATAATGCATAAACTAATATTTCCCTTGCAGGATAGTTATATGCAGGTAAAACAATATCTACAACTTACAACGGGTCAGAAATAATCCATACACTACTCAAGATGTCCTCGAATAGCAGGAAAACGGTCCGTAAAAAGATCCATTCCCTGGTTCAAGACATCTTTCAGAAGAACAAATCCTGACGTTCTTTTGACCCTTAAGAGCAAATCCTGACGCTCTTTTGGCCCCTTGTTCAAGACTTTTTCAGAAGAACAAATCCTGACGTTCTTTTGACCCTTAAGAGCAAATCCTGACGCTCTTTTGGCCCCTTGTTCAAGACTTTTTCAGAAGAACAAATCCTGACGTTCTTTTGACCCTTAAGAGAAAATCCTGACGCTCTTTTGGCCCCTTGTTCAAGACTTTTTCAGAAGAACAAATCCTGACGTTCTTTTGATCCTTAAGAACAAATCCTGACGTTCTTTTGGCCCCTTGTTCAAGACTTTTTCAGAAGAATAAATCCTGACGTTCTTTTGATCCTTAAGAACAAATCCTGACATTCTTTTGGCCCCTTGTTCAAGACTTTTTCAGAAGAACAAATCCTGACGTTCTTTTGACCCTTAAGAACAAATCCTGACGTTCTTTTGGCCCCTTGAACAGCAGGCAAACGGTCTGTAAAAAGATCCATTCCCTGGTTCAAGATACTTTTTCAGAAGGACAAATCCTGACGTTCTTTTGACCTTGGAGAATAGGCAAACGATCCGTACAAAGATCCATTCCCTAATCCAAAATATTTCCAGAAGAGATAATCATCACAAGATTTATTTCTATTGGTCCATTCAACAACTCAAATCATGTTACATAAATGATTCAGAGATGGCTTATACAAAGACCTAGTACTGATATCCAGTATCAACATCAGAACATCACCACATCCAGATATTTTAGATGGCATCTCTAAGCCCATCTCCGGTACATCCTGATGGCATCTCTAAGCCCATCTCCAATTCATCCTGATGGCATCTCTAAGCCCATCTCCAGTTCACCCTGATGGCATCTCTAAGCCCATCCCTAGTCCTTCCAAGTGGCATCTTCAAGCCCACTCAAGCATATACAGCTAATCATCAGTATTACTCTACGCACCGGTGAGTGCAAATTTTTGGGCTAATCATCAATAAATACTACGATGAACTGATCCAAATAAGAATGGAATATTTGGTTCATATATTCCATAAACACACCCGGCGCATTAGACACTCTGAAAGGCATCACTTCATATTCGTAATGACCATATCAAGTTCTAAATGCCGTCTTCTGGATATCTTCCTCTTTCACTCTGATTTCATGATATCCTGACCTCAAATCAATCATGCTAAAAACACAAGCTCCCACAAGTTGGTCCATCAAGTCATCGATCCTTGGAAGTGGATACTTGTTCTTAATAGTAACCTTATTCAGCTTTCGGTAGTCAATGCACAAGCGCATACTACCATCCTTCTTCTTAACCAATAACACAAGAGCACCACATGGCGATACATTGGGTCGAATGAACTTCTTATCAAGTAAGTCACCGATCTGCGATTTCAATTCAGCTATCTCAGTAGCAGACTGTTGCACCCCAAAATTTTCCCTCACAAGACCAGACTTTGGGTACTAAGAGGCTCACAAGGTTCACAAAGTTCACAATTAGTCAGAAGATTTGACATTTCCCTCAGACAATGCATCCTCCTAAGCAATGCATCCTAAACTAGGGTTTTGACTTTAATCAGGCTAAATGGACTTCCAAGACTTCAAGTTAGCTTCATAACATCTTATATGTGTTCAAGAATCCCCATGACAAGTTTCAATACTTTTCTCAAAAGTTTGCTCAGTCAAATGATCAGATAGGTTGAAATCAGTCAAAGTAGTTAAAAAGTCACACTGAGGTCAACTGTGGTCAAACTAAAGTCAAACTTCATGATTTTTTGCCAACATCAAGTATATGAAGTAAAATTAATCATTTGATCAAGGGTTGATCATGATTCATCAAGGAGATTTCAGATCATCAAGAATCAGGAGTTTCTAAATTAGGGTTTTCACAGGAAAAGTCAACTGAACTTTGACCAGCCATAACTTTCACATGCTTCATCAAGAATTTTCCATCCAAAGCTTATTTTGAAGTAAATTGAATTCTCTACAACTTTGTATCTCACAAGCCAAGCCCAAAAATGCTTCATTTGGAAGGTATGAGCTAAGACATTATAGGTCCTTTTGAAAGTCAACAAAAAGTCAACAACTTCAAAAGAGCATAACTTGAGAATGGTAAAAGATATGGACATGAAACCAATGGGGTTGGTTAGAGGACTCTTTAAGCTTTCCAAAATGTCCAAGAAAACCCTTATAGCATCAAAATTGAAGGATTTGTGCCCTTGCAAAGTTGGGAAATTTTAGGGAAGTTTATGAAGCAAATAAGGCCTAAAATCAAATTTTTGCTAAATGAGCCCACCAAATTGTCATCCCATCTTTATAAAAACACCAAGCACGACCCAAACCACTTATTTTCTGAATTTTTATTTTTTATTTCATATTTATTTGAATTTTATTCATTAAAATACCATTTAAATTGAAATAAAATATAAAATCAAATATTTAAAAGAGGATTTTGCTTCTAGAAAGTCATGAATATTGTTTGGATTAGATTGATACACAAGTTATGAGGATTGTCTTAAAATAGCAAGGTTGGATCAAATGAAAATCAAGTTTTAAGATATAATCTTTTTCAATATTCAAATGATCAAAATATCCAAAGTGTGACATGATTTTTTGACCTAATATCATTCATATATATACAAGGAATTGATCACAACCTAAGGGACACGAATTGGCTGCCTCTAAGAACACTTCCAAACTTCAAATTTTTCACAAAAAAAACAAATTCGGTTTTACACTTGCAGGTAGTTTTAAGAACTTTGAAGGATTGCAATACCTTCCTGAAGGTTCTCTGATCATATCCCCATCATCACTTTCTTCCATAGCATCATAAAACGCATAAACCGAATCTTATTTTGAGTTGATTTTTAATTTTTCGATTCTGATTATTCATGCGATTATAATGCGTTTTGATTCTATTTTGTTGTTTGTGAAGACTCATGGATGGATTCTGGATATTTAGATGGAAGTTTCATGGCCGAAAACGTAAAACACCATACTTAGGGTTTCAAGCTTCAAATTAGGGTTCTTCGATTCACATAATATAAATGATTTTTGATGACATAATTGAAGTGTACAGGTCACAAGGAGTCTAATGATGTCTTTAATTTGATGTAATTGTACTGGTTATGTAGTGTTTGAAAATCGCAAGTTGAAAACGCATGAAGAATCGCAGGAAAATCCCCATCAAAATTCGCAGGTAAACCTGCGAAATTATGAGAAAGAAGATGATGCAATTGGCGCGAACCAGAATTTCAAATATTTGAATTGTTTGATTAGGATTTTGTTTGATATGGTTATCACAAACGAGCGTTTGTTCCAGTGGTGAAGCAGTTTCCATGTTTGCTATAGGGCGTGGGTTCAAATCCAGCCAGGAACGTTTTTTTATTTTAATTTCTTTTGGTTTTTGCAGGATTAGAATAAAACAAAATTATGCTGCTTGTTGTCACACGTGAGCAGGCTAGCCCAATAGTGAATCTCTTCTATTTCCAGGTAAAGGACTTGGGTTCAAATCCGAGGTCCTGTTTTTTTTTTTCTTGTTTTTGTGTTTATTTAATTTATTATTAATATTCCTTAATCAAATTAAATATCTAAAAATCATATTTACAAATGTTTTTAATTAAATCTAATTTTAATATAAATGTTCATTGTAAAAAAGGTTTTTTTTTTAAATTAAAATGTGTATATATTTGTTTAAATAATTAAATTCATTATTAAGTATCTAATTAAAATATTTTCACTTAAAACCCTAATTATACTATAAATCTTAATTTATTTTGTAAATTTAAAATATTTATTTGATAATTTGTCTATATTATTATTGTATGTAGTTTTTTTTCTTAGATAAATAATTTAATTAGTTTTAGGTCAAATAATTAACCTTAATATTTTTTTATATACATAAAAACTTAATATTTTGATAAACCCTAATTTATTTTTTTCTAAACAAGTAAAAACCCTAACTTTATTTTATGAACTTAATTTATTATTTTTATATGCTTACTTAATTATAATTAACATATATTTTTATAATATGTATATAAAATTAAACTATTAGAATTATTAGACATATTTATTAGTATATAATTATTATTATTTATTTCTTTTATTAAAATTCTCTTAAAAGAAAAAATATTTATTTATTTAATTTTGAACTTTTAATTTATTTCTATATTATATTGTTATACTAACCTTCTTATATTTATTTTTTGTTTATTATTACTAACCAATCTAATTATTTATTGATTTATATGCTTATTTATTTAAATTATTATTATAATGTAATTGTACCAATTATGTAATAGTTGTAGAATTTCTTATTATTTATTTTAAATTGCCATGGTTAGTAAATAGGGAGTGTAAACATGTTTGTATTTAAAATTAAATTTAGATCACTAATTTGTAAGATAAATACTTGAATATGTACACGCACACACGTAAGTCGATCTTGGATCGCCATCTCACATTCTTAAGGATACCTCTCATATTGCCTAAAGAAAAAGGTCAAGTAAGGTGTAAAGCAAAGTCCCTTCTCTCATGTCATCTAGTCCCCTAAAAGATAATAAGATCAAGTCCCTTCACGATTGCCTTCGTAGACGATCTTGTCCCTTTCGAATAAAGATGATAAGTCCCTTCGAATTGCTAAATACACCTTACAGTTGCCTAATCACAGTTGTCCCTTCATTGGTCCCTCATACATCCAAAGTAATGACTACCTATTCCTTAATAATAGGGATAGTCTTACCATTGAAAGAACATTTAAGAACATAAAAGATTCAATTTAGGGTAGGTTCCTCTTATGTACTTGCTCACCTTCTCAAACATTTCAAAAACACTTCACATTTTCAAACAAATTTTCAAAACAAAGGCTTTATATATATCCGTACATGGATCATTATAAAGTACTTAAGAAAATTTCTAATCACACACTACACTTCTCAAAAACATTTTAAAGTGAGCTAAGTAACTAAGAGCCCATGGATAACCATGGATGTAAAGGGTGCTAACACCTTCCCTTTACATAACCTACCCCCCGAACCCAAAAATCTTTTAAGGTCTTTCCTGTTCTTTTATGCCCTTTCCTTTGGTTAAAATAAAAGTCGGTGGCGACTCTTGCTATCCGCAACATTTAACTAAAGTCAGTTCTCCCACCGTGTTACACAGACATCCTGTATGGTGCCATAGAAAATGGCCTGGTACTAGGAATCAAGTCAATAGTAAACTCCACTTCACGCGTCGGAGGTAACTCTGTAATATCATTGGGAAATACTTCAAGAAATTCATTCACCACTGGTAACTCTTCAACAGTGACCTTTTCTTCCACATATAACGAAGGAAACACGACAAACATTTTCGCTTCGTCTTCCAATAAGGTCCTCAGCTCTTTAGTAGACACTGAACTGGCCAAAATTTCCTCTTCTGGAGTTAGGAATAACAATCTCTTCCTAAAATAGTCAATATAAACTCGGATGGATTCCAACCAGTTCATACCCAATATTATATCAAGATTACTGAGTGGTAGACATATAAGATCCACTTTAAACTCTTTATCAAAAATAGCCAAAACACAATCACGACATATCAAGGTAGTAGTCACAGAACCTATAGATGGTGTGTCAATAACCATTCCTCAACTTAACTGAGAAGGTTCCAATTCTAACTTTTTCACACATTCCAAAGAAATAAACGAGTGTGTTGCACCCGTATCAATAATCACAAATAAAGGAATATTATTGATAAAGCAAGTACCTTTGACCAATCGATCTTCACTAGTAGGCTGAGCTCCCATTAATGCAAATACTTTCCCATTAGATTTCTGCTTCTTTGGTTTCTGGCAATTAGTGCTAATATGGCCCTGTTCTCCACAATTATAGCAAATAGGCACATTCCCTCTGCAATGGGCCATCACATGACCCGCCTTTCCACACTTAAAACACTTCTTTTCTTCAGTAGGACAATTATTGGCACGATGTCCCGTGCCGTGACATCTGTAGCATTTGAGCACACCGGGAGTACTTCCTCCCCCACTTGGTTTCTTCTCATTACCAGCTTTTTTCTTCCCTTTGTCAGCTGGAGCACTGTAAGGAGTACCACCAAATCTCTGCTTCCCTTTCTTATCATTCACAGCTTTGTTGTGTGCAATCCGCGCCCTGTTATCGTTATCATAAATCCTGATTCTACTCACCAGCTCTGGATAATTCCTGATCTTCTGGCAAGCAATACCCAGCTTAATCTCAGAACGCAGTCCATTCTCATACTTCAGGCATTTGGAAGTCATCGCCTCTTCAGCATTGTAGTGCGTACAGTATTGCACTAGCTCTTCAAACTTGGCAGCATATTCTGCCACTATCATATTACCTTGCTTGAGTTCCAAGAATTCAACCTCCTTAGCACTACAGATGTCTTCTGGGAAATACTTCTCTAAGAACTCTCTGCGAAATACCGCCCAAGTGATATCCGTACCCGCATCTTCCAACCATTGGCGACTGTTGTCCCACCAGACTCCAGCTTCGCCCTCCAGCATGTGAGTACCAAACCTCACCTTTTGATCATCAGAACATCCCATGGTTCTGAAGATCTTCTCAACAGCTTTCAACCACTTCTGCTCAACCTCTGGATCCAGAATTCCACCTTCATACATCGGCAGTCTGTTATTCCGAAACTGCTCCAATGCACGAGACTGAGCATTTCCTCCACCCTGAACGACCTGAACAACGTTCTCAACCGTCTTCGCCATGGCTTGCATAGCCGCAGCAAGAGCATCATCATTCCTTCCTGCCATACTGATACAACAAATAACTCGGGTTAGGAAACACACGACTCATATTCTAAGGACTGACTCAATCTGGCCGATTGGACCAACCTGCTCTGATACCAATTGTAACACCCACTTTTCCCACAAGATTATTTATTAAAACCATTAATGAAATCAGAGTTAATTTTCCAAAGTAAGATGTTGCATCATCATCATTCATCAAAATCGTTAATAAAAGAAAACAACGGAATCCAAATCTTTAACGTCAATAGCTCAAAGGCTTAACAAATCACACATAATAAGGTTCTTCAATTCAAGTTTAATTATAAAAATAAGTTTTTCTAAACATTAAAAGTAAATGTGGACAAAGATCCCCGTTCCTGTTACATATCAGAGCTCCTAGGACACGGACATCACACCAATGTACTTCTCAAGTACCTGAATTGTCTGCACTTCCGAAGAAGCATAGACGCAACAAAACAAACAGAGGGGTGAGAAATAGATTCATAATATAATGGCACATACGACATAAATGAAGAAGTAATTCACCCCTAATCAAACAAAATTAACAATCATATTATTCAATAAATCATAATGCAATGAGACTCAAATGCACAATGCAAATGCGGTACCGTCTCACAATAACGATTCATTAAATAGAACCTCGAATGCATCGTTAACGTCTCCAACAAGACACGATCATCCCTGGAACCACGATTCTCAACGAATTCCGAATAATCACATCCACAACATGATTATTCCATCAAATGTATGCGCATGCAGACACAACAACGCATACCATATCACAATGCACATGAACACATCATGCTTTACGATCCTCATGATCTCATCAACCAACCATCAGTGCATCTTATTCACACACAGAGTATACACATATCTCATGTTATTCACAATTATAACAATCTACATATTCATATAATTCAATTAAACACTTAGGATTTCTTATGAAACTAATCATCAAGTCCTATATTCACTATTAGAACACCCTCAAAGTCTTATTTCACTAATATAATCCTACATTAGAAGAATGAGTCAAATCCGCCTTAAAACGGACGAAAAATCACATTTACAGTGGCCTGACACGACCTCCCGTGTCCTCTGACACGGCCCGTGTCAGGTGGCCTGGGGATACGCCCCTCCAAATCACCAAAAACCCATTTCCCGTAGCCTGACACGGTCACCCGTGTTATGGGACACGGCCCGTGTTAGGGCACCTGACTCCCAAAATTCTGATTTTTTACATTTTCCCATTTTCTTCCTCCTTTCTCACCTGTATGAACCCCAATCATTCTAAGTCGAATTTAGCACTCAAAACCAACCAATTCACATGTTTATTATCTATTTATACCTATAACATCAACTAGTTTTATTAATAAACTTTCCTAGATCAAATTAGGGAATCTATGAGGTTTAATCCTCTCCTCTGTTCATCATATCCCCCATAACCTTCATATGCCATTTCCACCAATACCAAACACACAACACCAAATATATTTTCAAAACACATCATATAATCATATTCATCAACAGTTTCACAGTATTGCATCAATTCAATCATTATTATCATAATCTCTTAAAAATACCTAAGGGAGGAAGGAACTCCCAATTACCCTTCTATGTCCTATCACCAATTATAAACCCTTTCTCCCTCCTTAACTTAAAATCGAAGCTTTCCTTCACAACTTTTGGTCTTGGTGTAACACGGTGGGAGAACTGACTTTTAGTTAAATGTTGCGGATAGCAAGAGTCGCCACTGATTTTTATTTTATCCAAAAGGAAAGGACATAAAAGAACAGGAAAGACCTTAAAAATATTTTGGGTTCGGGGGGTAGGTTATACAAAGGGAAGGTGTTAGCACCCTTTGTATCCATGGTTATCCACGGGCTCTTAGTTACTTAGCTCACTTTAAACTTTTTTGAGAAAGGTGTAGTGTGTGATTAGAAACTTTCTAAGTACTTTATAATGATCCTCGTATGGATGTCTATAAAGACTTGTTTTTGAAAATTTGTTTGAAAAGTGTGGTGTAAAGAGTATTTTGAAATGTGAGCAAGCAATTAAAAGGAACCTACCCTATATTAAATCCTTACTGTTCTTATATGTTCTTTCAATGGTAAGACTATCCCTAATATTAAGGAATAGGTAGTCATTACCTTGGATGTAAGAAGGGACATGTGTAGGGACATCTGAATATAGGCAACTGTAAGGTGTCTTTAGCAATTCGTAGGGACTTATCATCTTTTATTCGAAGGTGTAAACACCCCAAATTTGCCCTCACCCATCCACACCATGGCTTGTGACTCTCTTCATTTGCATAAGTTCAACCATAGCATCTCATACTACATTTTTGTTTCACTGCATTAATTCAAAACCATATGCATCTAGGGTTTGTGATCTGAGCAATTCAAGAGCCATTTGAGCCACTCCAAAAGTCATCAATCACTTCAAAGGGGTCCATGTATGTTCTAGCATCATATTATATCCTCACAAGGTCAAGGAAGTCAAAGAATCACAAGAACTGAGAAAGGCATGGAGGCAGAGCCAGGTTTAACTGCACAGATGACCTAAAATTAGGGTTTTGGTTTCAGAGGCCATAACTCCAAATTTTTTGGTCATTTTTGTTTCTATTGGTCTCTATATGTTATGAGGATCATGCATACCAATTTTCATGAAGAAATTCAATGGGGAAGGCATCTGATCAAGGGATGACTTCTTGAGCAAGTTAGTGCAAAATCAGGGCATCTGAGGCCCCCAATGACCCAACCAAAGGGTGTTCTCCATCATTTTGAATGTGTATGATCTTTATTTGATCATATAAGGTGTTAGAAGTTCACAAAATTGGAAAATTTCAAGTCATTTGCAAAGTTGCCTTTTTGGGAAAGTGACTTATAGTGTAAACTTGCCATTTTGGGAAAGTTTTTCAACCTCCTCTTTTTGATTCAAAAATGCTTCAAATAAGAAAACTTTGGTCATGAAAGTTGTAGATTGGATCATTACCTTTCCAAAAAGTACAAGAACTCTTTCTAATTCATTTTGGATCAAAAGTTATGGCCTTGCAAAGTTGGGAAAAATCATGAAATTTTCACTTTTGCACAAAGAGGGAAACTTGCAAATCCACATGCCAAGCCTTTATGTGACCTCTAATTGATTTCTAACCATTGCACAAACCTCACACATGACCTAAAATTCAGAATGCACCAAAGAATTTCTCATTTTCATGCTTTGATCATTAAGGAATCACAAAGGGGCCAAAGTTGTACCAATTTGCAAAAGCTCATGTAACCATGCCTCTACTTGTTACAGCTTATCAAATCTAATCCATAAGCCTTCCTTGATCTTTGCTCCACACATCCATGCCCAAATCCAAGCCTGCCATGACCCATACCTCAAAGGACACCTAACATTGACTTTTGGCAAAATGGACCATACCAATCAATATAGGCCAACAACAACTCTCTGACCTATCCCAACTTGATACATGGACCAAAAGCAACTCAACACACCACACAACACAGCTTGAGTTCTCCCACAAGTCAGCATTCTCAAAAATACCTCTTTATGCATTTTTCTTCGAATCTCAATACACAAGCCACAAACCTCAAAACAAACTTCATAGAATCACTCACCATGATCCTCTGATCATTTCCCAACCATCATTTGATCCTGAAACCATCCCAAACAGAAATACGATTTTCCACTCCCCTTGGTCAGAACTTCATCAATCTCTTAAACCAGCCATAAGAAATTCCAAACAAGTACTGCAAACTTCTCAGGAGGTTCATTTAAGGCATCTTGGACCAAAGAAACAACCAGAAAGCTCCAGAAACAAAAGCTCCATCTCAGGTGACATGATGAACATTTTTTCCAGAATCTTGTTTTTTAGTTACAAAGTTGTTCTATGTGTTGCCCTGATCATGGGGATGTAATTATTTTCGAAAATGGGCCAGAAACAAGCATTTTATGATGCTCTGAATCTTTTGCCCTAAATTTATTTTTCTTCGATTCTCTCTGTGTAGCTAAAATAAATTGTTTTTGTCCATGGATTCTTGTTATTTAGTGTTAAGAGATGAGTTCTGGAGATTATGGTGAGGTTTCATGACCTAGGGAGTGAGATAGAGTTTTTCAGGGAGGGATGTCACCGGAGAAGACGACCGGAGCTCTTCTCCGGTGACCTAAAAGTCATTAGGGCTTTTAATTGTGATTAGGGTTTCGTTTGAATATAGGCCATTGGATGAGTGTTCCCGCACGCATTTGAGTGGTCTGGATCTTGTGTTTAATTTTAATTATGTGATTAATATTTAATTAAGTCAGATTAAGGAAGTTTGAACTTGGGCCATTGGATGTGGCGCCAAGTCAACAACTTCAAGCCCAGATTCAATCTGGACCTCTCCTTTGTCATACTTTCATTATTTTAATTTTTTATTTCATTTTTTTTCATTTAACTTCTACAAATTTTTAAAAATAGCAAAATATATTAAAAAATTCTGAAATTTTTTGTCAAACATTTCATTAATTTTCAGAACCCAAAAATATTTTTATTTTTTATTTTTTGCATCAAAAATTATTTTTAAATCATTTAAATGTTTATTTTTAATTAGTTAATGGAAATTAATTAATTAAAAATGCATTTAGGTATTTAAAAATCACCAAAAAATTCACATTGCATTTTAAAACATTTAGAAATATTATCAAACTCTCAAAACAAATTTCTTTTTGGTTCTTGACCTATTTTGATAATTTTCATAGGAATTAAAGTTGTTTAAAGGCAATATTTTGATCCTAAATTGAAAAAATCCATTCTGCCTAACCATGAAGAGTTTGATAATGGTTCTTCTTGCATTGCATCCTTCATAGCATGTAGTTTTTAGGGTAAATTTGGTTTGAATTTATCTTTCATTTTCAATTTGTTTTGCATTTTTCATTGTGAGGTATCCCAAAACCCTAGTTGACTTAGAAAAATCATAACTTCCATTAGGTTTAGATTTAGGTCTCCTCCTTTGGGCAGTAAACTTGTGTAGGGTTAGGGTTCCTTTGATCGCATTTTCAATTTTTTATCTTGTCTTTTGCTTCTGATTTTGGATTTTGCTTTGTGTCTTGTGCATAAACCCTAATTTGTGCCTTCCTTTGCATCCATTTCTCATTTGCTTGCATTCAAGGACTTGCCATGACATTTTGTGCATCCTCATGACATATGATACATCTTAGGACATATTAGAATCATGTTTGATCATTGCATCTTTCATTTGCCATGTTATATGTTTATTCCATTACATAAACTTTCATGAACTTTTATGGTTCAAAGCATGCTTCATTTGCATCCTCATCCTTGTATGATCATCCACAACTCTTGACATGTGTTTGCATCATCTCTTAGCATCATTAACATCATGTTCATGCTTCTGGTTTTGTCTTGCATCATGGCATTTCATCTCATTTTCATTGCATTGCACTTATTTTGCTAACTTTTCAGGTGGTAAGTTGTTTTGAGAAGTGAATTTGCCTTCACTTCTCACAATCTCTCTTCATCTCTCTTATGCATCACTGCTGCATTTTATCTTTGTATTAGAGTGAGCTTGCTCATTCATGCTCTCTCCCACTTCCTTCCTTCAAGCAACTTGTCTTCTTAAGTGAAGCAAGTTGTCTTGCTTCTCTCTGCTTCTTTCTCCTTTCATCTGCTTCTTCCTTGGTGGCCCTTTGAAGATCTTTCTCTCTTAAGCCTCACAAACCCTAGGAACAACCAAGCATGATCACAATTAGGGTTTGATTAGTCCCCCATTTAGCTTTTACCTTTGTGTCATCTTTGAGTCTTCTCTTCTCACCTCATAGTCAAGGACTAAACCCTAAAGGTTTTAAGGCTTTGTGACTAAGCTTATGCCTGCATCCTTCTATTAGGATGGAGTGTATAACTTTAATCCTAAGTGTTAAACCCTTAATGTGTTTAAATCCTTTAATCAATTCACTTAATAATCATCAATAAATCAAGCTTATAACTTGGGCCTTGCATTAGGGTTCTAATTCTTCCTTAATTGGTTAAGAAGGACTAACCCTAGTGTTAATGGACAAGTCCCCCTCAAGTTGTCTTACCAACCATAAAACTCACTTCTTAATCTTATCATTAACTAAAATCCACTTTAATAAAGGTTTTGTTTTCTCATGAGGTTAATCCCTAATCATGGATTAAGTTGAGGAGCCTTCCTCAGCTTAAATGTTCTCATCTATTATCCTTCTATTAGGATGGTGTAATGGGTCCATTAAATCCTTGATTATGGCTTAAACTCATTACTTAACACTAAACAAAAACAACAAAAACATCTAAATAAATACAAGTAGGTTAATGATCTTAATCCTACATCATGGTGATTAAGTGTGAGGTGCTTACTTCACATTTAAGGTATCCTCATTACCCCTAATCAGAGGGAGGATGTGATGAGTTTACTAACCCATTGGTTTAGGCTTAAGCTCATTAACTTATGACAAATCCAAAAGCAATAAAAGATTGAAAACACAAAAAACAAACAATAATCGTCTCTTCCGGGATTCTTTTCTCACCTCATTCACTCACAAACGAGAACTTGCTTCTTCCGTCTAATGCAAGACAGTTTGCACCTGAGCCAGACAGGTCATACACTTGAGCATAGATAAGTAAGCAGTTCATAAGTCAATTTATCTTTCAGTCCCTTTGAGTCGAACTACGGTGTTCTGACTTCCTTATTGCACGAGAGGATACGTAGGCATAACTTAACAATTATCGAACAAAAGTCTCTGTATATTCCCTCCTCTTCCAGCTTTATTCTTTTAAGCCTCATAGTCTTGAGCTTTACACTCTTTTCTTACACTGACACTCTCTCATTTCACTTCACATTTCTTTTGCACTGACACTTGCATTCTTTTCGAGCTTTTACCCACAAAATAGCACTGACACTACCCCTTTAAACACAAATCTGTTAAGTGCGGATCCCGTCGAGTACGGCGGACAATCTGGGTGCTAATACCTTCCCAGGTTGTAACCAACCCCCTTTCTCAGTTTCTCTGGTTCGCAACCGTCTTATCCATCTTTTCTTAGGTCTATGCAGCATTACCTTTCCTTTGGGATAAAAATGCCTAGTTGGCGACTCTTTTCATTCCTTCCTCTTTCGCCGACCGTTCGCGTCTGTACCCCTTCTGACCAGATGTCATTTGGTGGGAGCGACAACTTGGCGACTCTGCTGGGGACCCTTATATTGTAACCAGGGCTTCTGGTTCTTTTTGTGGGTTCCTCCTAGCGCTTGTTTGATTTGTGTTTACTGGGGTGTTATGTGCTAATTGTGTTTATTTATGTGCTTTATTTATTGCTTTATGCACACTCTTGTTTATTGCTTTCTTTACAGTTTTATACATCATATTGTCATACTGTCATTTTGCTGGATCTGGTTTGATGTCTTGATGGGTGGGGTTTCATTGAGAGTTTGAGGTCCTATACCTGGGACCTGAGTGACACCTAGGCTAGAGTGGTTCATGTTCTTTCCCATTCCATTTTGGTCTGGTGCGGGAATATGAAACACGGTTCAGATGTGGGTTTCTTCTTGAGAACTCTGTGCTACAGATTTCCTGTAGTGCTAGGGCTATCTGGGAAGCCTACTAAGTCTAGATGACCTTTATTATGACCTTCAGAAACTGAGGTGAATTAGAGGAGGATCTTTTATGGTTATTGTAAACACTGTACCTCCGGGTTAGAAGTGTTTACACTTCTCATAACTGATCCAAGTCTGAGGATCCTTGTTTTAGAACACCACCTGTGAGGGGGTTGGGCTGTTTACAGGTTTGCAGGTACCCTTGGCCACATCATACCCTGTTACTATTTGGTTTAAGAGTACCTCATTTTGGACAGTTCTTGTGATTAACCCTGGACATGTGACTCTTTATTTGAGTCCCCCACCTTGGTTACTGGATTTCTGAACCTTCATCTGGACCTCCTTTGAACATATATGGGCTTATATCAAGACAGATAATCAGATCCAACTTGATCACAAACCCTTGCATATCATTTGCATACATCATCATTTGCATCATTTAACATTTGTTTATTTGATTTTCAGGGTATCCACATTATATCTGGCTTGGTTTTGACCCCTTCATCTGCATAGACCTCTATTTTATCAGTTATCTACTTCAGCTATCTTCATCAGTTGTCTTCTTCAGTCATCTTCATCATCACCAGCATCAGCCTATCAGTGGCTCATCTCCAGTATCAGTCTTAATCCTCATCAGCATTTGTCTTCAGCTCTTCATCAGTACTCATGACCACTCCCAGGAAGAGCAACATATCTTACCATTTCTTTGAGCATGTGTTGACTGGTATCAGGCAGGTCCAGTCACTTATCACCCATGACCACATCCCATTATTCAGAGAGCATTATGGAGGTATCCTGGATATGGTTATGGACCTGGACCCTTCTCAGAGGAGTATGATCCACACCTGCCTACAGTTTTATGACCCTCCCTTGAGATGCTTCACATTCCCAGACTTTCAGCTAGGACCTCTGCTGGAGGAGTTTTCATCATTGATTGGAGTACCTATCAGGAGTGGACTCCCTTTAAACCCAGAGATGACCTTTCCCAGCAATGGAGAAGTAGCAAAAGCCCTGTACCTGGAGCCTGCCTTGATTGAACAAAGCATGACAACAAAAGCTGGGATCCCTGGTTTGCACTTAGACTTCTTGATTTCTCAGGCCATCCTGAATGCCTCCTTGGGAGAATGGAGGGCAGTCTGTGCACTGTTATCCCTCAGCATATATGGGGTTGTACTGTTTGCAGATGAGCCCAAGTTTATCAGCAAGAATGCCATTCATCTGTTTCTTCTGAAGAACCCAGTACCCACATTACTAGGAGATTTCTATTACTCCATTCATCAGAGGAATGAGAAACAAAGGGGGAAGTTGGTAAGATGTTGTGCTCCTTTGTTTCATACCTGGCTGCTCAGACACCTACCTAAAACAGATGCCTTCTTGAATCCTCACCAGCAGAAGAATTGGGCTAAGAGGCTCATTGCTTTGACTTCAGATGACATCAGATGGTGCACCCAGAGCACCAAAGGCAAAAACATTATCACCAGCTGTGGGCAATACCCAAATGTGCCTCTGATAGGGGTAAAGGGTTGCATCAACTACAATCCTTTGCTGTTTAAGAGACAACTGGGCTATGCTTTGGTTCACCCTCCCAGAGTACAAGATTTAGCTGAGACCTTGTATTGTGAAATAAAACCTAATCTAGCTGCTGTCAGACAAGCATCTTGGGCTTGGGACAACATCCAGACAAAAGGGATGGCTATTCTAGGGAGGTGTAATAATGTTGCTTCAGCTCAGTACTATGATTGGTCCCGTACTAGAGCTCAGATTACTGGAATGCCTTTCACCATTGAGGATATACCTGGGCCATCTACAACACAGCCATCAGCAACTGTCAGCCTGGAAGAATTTGAGAAGTTGAAGGAAAGGAATGAGAATCTGTCTCAAGCTCTGAAGAAAACCCTTTGGGAAAGGAGTGATGGTCGTCTGGACATTGAGAGGTTGGAAAAGCTTAGGGTGGAGCATCTGGCCAAGATTGAGAAAACAGAGGACTATATCAGGAAAGCAATGGCTGGGGAGCAAATATTGAAGAATTCCTGTAAAGAAGCCAAACTTCAGAAGGCTAGGACTGAGCTCTATCTGCAAGAAAGTCAGGCTAGGTGGGTCAGGATCACTGAAGCCCGGACACAAGAAGATCAGAGAATCCAAGCCAAGATTGAACAGTTAGAGGCCAATGAAAAGAAGCAGCAGGAAGCTTTGCTGGCAGCCTAGAAGGATATCTCAGAGTTGAAGCTTAGGGCTGGATTGAAGAGGTCAAAGGATCAGGATAGACACAAGAAGCTGACCACTGCCATTGCCACCAGGAACCTCCTCATAAGGACCATTACAGAGCATCCAACTGGTCCAGTGACTGAGGCACTTCTGAAGGAGGTTAAGGAGGATGAGTTTGGATTGGATGTTTGACTTCTTTGCTTGTTGTTCATTTCCATTTTATGTACTTTTCATTTTTGTATTTTGACCCTCCAGGGGCATATGTTGTAAAACAAACTATGTATTGTTCAGTATTTGTAATATATTAGTTTGTTTTCACTGGGTTTCTTTCCTCAACAACATCAAAGCATCCTCCTCGAGGTCTGGAAAGGTCAAAATCAAGAACCAAGCCGGATACCTTGGAAAACAAATAAGCATACTGCATTGCATACTAACCTTGTTTTGTTTTGTAGGTTTTGTTTTTATTTGTTTCTAACTCTGTTGTGATCTCAGGAAATATTGCTCGCCACCGGGTGTTCCCTGTCAACCGTACGCACTGGTACCCTACTCGCAACAACCTTCCTGGTATCCAAATGGAGCAAGTACAGTAGGACCTGACTGAGGTCAGAACTCAGATGGCTAATGAAAGAGTGGAGATGAGGAACCAAATGGCTCAATTCATGACTGTGATGACTGGCTTGGTCCAGAGCCAAGAAAGGTTAAGGGCATTGGTAGAAAGACAAACCCCCGAGGAACCTCATCCTGGCACTGGAGGAACTAGCAACAATGAGAGGGGTCAGCCTCATGTTAATCCACCAGTATTTGGACCTCATCTAGATCCGGAAATCAACATCTCGGGAAATGTGTAAGGAAATACTGTTGGGGGTAGGATCTTATAAGAGGATCCCCAAGAGGAGCAGTTTACTGTCATGGGAGCAGGAGACGAAGTCTATGATAGGAGGTTGGATGAAATTGCTGAGAAGTTGAGATCTTTGGAGTCTCAGAATTCCTTGGGCTTCGATGTAATGGACATGGGGCTAGTGGATGGGGTGAGGATTCCCCACAAATTCAAACCCCCGTGCTTTGAGAAATACAATGGAACCTCTTGTCCACGAACTCACCTGCAGTCTTTCCTGGGAAGACTTAAAGCCTATACTATGGATGAAAAGCTATGGATGTTTTACTTTGAAGACAGTCTGACTGGGGCTTCAAGAGAGTGGTATTCACACCTGACCAGAGCTACAATCAGATGCTGGAAGGACTTAGCTGAAGCCTTCATCAGACAATATCAATATAACCTGGACATGGCTCCTAACAGGACCCTCCTGATGGGAATGCCCCAGTCCTCCAGAGAAAGCTTCAGAGAATATTCCCAGAGGTGGAGACAGCTTGCTGCTGCTGTCCAACCACCCATGTCGGAAAGAGAAATGGCCGACATGTTCATGAATACTTTGCAAAAAACATATATTGATAGGCTGACTGCCTTTTCTTCTACCAGCTTCGCTGATGTCGTCATAGCTGGTGAAAGAATTGAAAGTCTGTTAAAAATGGGCAAAATTTCTGATAATGGTGCAAGTTCATCCAGTAATCCCAGGAAGCCTTTCATGGGACCCCGAAGGACCAATGAGACAAATGCCATTCATGCCAGCAGGGGCAGACCTCAGTATGTCCACAGATCAGTAGCAGCTGTCACTATTCCGGCTCCGATTCCTCAGCAATCAGCTTATCAACAACAACAACAACCACATTATCAACAGCAAGTTCAGTACCCGCAACAGAGAACCTACAACAACAACAATAACAATCAACAACAGCGACCCTTTCAGCAAATACCATCACAGGCTAACAGGGTGATTGACCCTATCCCTATGCCTTATGCTGCCTTATTTCCACAACTCCTGAAGCTTAACTTGGTTGAGTTAAGGACGTTGGCACCACCAGATCCCCTAAATCTCCCAAGGAATTATGATGCCAACGCCAGGTGTGCTTTCCACTCCAATGCACCTGGTCACAATACTGAAAAATGCAGGGCCTTACAAATGAAAGTCCAAGATCTGGTGGATTCTAAAGCCCTCAACTTTGCACCTCCTCCAAATGTCAACAAAAATCCCATGCCTAATCATGGTGGGCCGAGGATTAATGCCATTGAGGAAGACAAACCATCTACCCTGATCACCAGTGTTGCACAAATTCGAACACCTTTGGTCGAAACTAAAGCTCAGCTTCTAGAGTGCCAAGTGTTCCCCGGGTGTGAGCTCGGTTGTGGGTATTGCAACATTGCAGTCAACGGGTGTGAAAATTTGAGAAGCGGCATAGATGGACTTATTAAGGATGGTATCCTTCAAATCTCAACAACGGCGCCTACAAATCCAGCAATTCCTTTAACAACAATTCCTGATTCTTCTACAACAGCAGCAACAATCATTCCTATCGATTCATCAATATCATCAGCAGTTACTCCATCCATCACTTCAACAAGTCAAAACTCAACAACCATTTCACCTACAACATCAGCATCCACTTTATTAGCAGAATCTTCTACAACGCCAGCAAAAATTAATGAAGATGTCTCCGCAGTTACAATCTACTATGACCCATCAGCGGTTCCTCCCAGCAACAATTTCCAACAACAAACCATGGCACCTCCTGCCAGATCACCAGTCACGATCTACTATGATCTGCACACCGTTACAGTACCCTCCTCTGCAGCAATCAGTCCAGTTACCATTACGGTACCTGGACCCATTCCTTATGCAAGCAGTAATGCCATACCTTGGCATTATGGCTCTGATCTCTACTGCAACGGGGAGAAAATCACTCTGGATTCATCAACCTCTTCTCCACAAATTGATAATGTTGGGGGAGGCGGAGGCTTCACCAGAAGCGGACGCCTTTTTGCCTCACAAATGCAGAGACCTAATGCTGAAGCCGAAGCTGCTGCCAAAGCAAAAGGAAAGAGTGTGGTACCTGAAGAGCCGACTGCCAAAGAAACTCAGAAGACATCTTTTGAACAAGATGTAGAAGAGTTTATGAGAATCATAAAAAGAAGTGATTACAAGGTGGTGGATCAGCTTCACCAAACTCCCTCAAAAATCTCCATATTATCATTGTTGATGTGTTCTGAAGCTCACATGAATGCATTATTGAAAGTCCTGCACGCAGCATACGTGCCAGAGGAGATTACCGTTAATCAGCTAGAAACTGTGGTGGCAAATGTCAACACCAGTCATGGACTGGGCTTTACCAATGCTGACTTAACAACAGAGGGACGTAAACACAACAAGGCTTTACATATCACCCTGGAGTGCAAGGGTGTTGTTCTATCTCATGTACTGGTGCACACTGGGTCATCACTCAATGTTCTACCAAAGAAAGCCTTAGTGAAGTTGGAGTATGATGGCTTGGCACTGCGTCCGAGTAATTTGGTGGTGAGAGCATTCAATGGCTCTAAAAGATTAGTGCTTGGAGAGATTGATTTGCCTGTGATGATTGGCCCGCATACTTTTAAAACTACCTTCTTTGTGATGGACATTCAGCCGGCCTACAACTGTTTGTTGGGTAGACCCTGGATCCACGCCACTGGCGCTGTTACGTCTACCCTTCACCAGAAGCTGAAATTCGAGTGGGAAGGCCAAATCATCACCATCTATGGGGAGGAGGACATCTTTGTTAGCCATCTGGATACCTATAAGTACATTGAAATGGATGGGGAGATCCATGAAACTATGAGCCAGGGGTTTGAGGCCCTGAACATTAATGAAGCATCTGCCGTACTGGAAACTTCCATAACATCGTACCAGCAAGCCCGAAAGGTTGTTGAAGAGGGTACTGCCCAAGGCTGGGGCAAGCTGCTGCCCGTGGAAAAGAAAGAAGACAAATTTGGGTTGGGTTACAAACCAACTCAACAAGATCAATTAGAGGCTGCAAGAGAGCCCAATTTTGTCAGCGGGGGAATGCTCACCCCGGATGCTGTGAACAATTTGGAAGACGAGGAGGAAAGCGACCGCAACCTGGAGAGCTGGATACGTCCAAGGATCCCGGGGAGCCAAGTCCTTAACTGGTCTTCCCAGGAAATTATAAGGGTTACTCCTGCAGAGTAATTATTATTTCCTGTATTTTAAAGCATGCATCAAGTCTTGCATCTTGCCCAAGACGTCAAGACTCATTTTGTAATCGGGCCATCTTGTAATTTTGTGCAAATGGATTAATCAATGAATATCGGACATCTTTTGCAAACGAGTCTCTTTTTCGCTCACTGTCTTTTCATTTTTCTTTTTGTACAAAAATAAAATGGCAATGTTTTTCAAAATAAATGACTTCATTTTCACTTTTTCTAAATAAGATAAAACTGATCACTAAAATAAACCAATCTAAACCCTTGCAGAAAGTGCCCTCCAGACTGCACCGACAACAACACTGCTATGACTTCGTATGACTTTGAAAATCCAATCAATCAAGCTGATGAAGGGGTTGAAGAAGATTATGAGCTACCTGAAGAGCTAGCTAGGTTGTTGAGACAAGAGGAGAAGGTTATCACTCCTCATCAGGAGGAGGTCGAAACGGTTAATCTTGGTACGGAAGAAGACGTGAAAGAAGTCAAGGTTGGGGCCTGCTTACAAGATTCAGTGAAAGAGCAACTGATTGATATGCTTCGGGAGTATGTGGATGTCTTTGCTTGGTCTTATCAGGATATGCCAGGGCTGGACACCGGCATTGTCATGCACAAGCTGCCTCTGAAAGAAGATTGCCCACCAGTAAAACAGAAATTGCGCCGTACTCGCCCAGATATGGCAATGAAGATTAAAGAAGAGGTACAAAAACAGTGGGACGCCGGGTTCCTTGCTGTGACCAGTTATCCGCCGTGGGTTGCTAATATTGTACCTGTGCCTAAGAAAGACGACAAGGTGAGGATGTGTGTGGACTACCGGGATCTGAACAGAGCCAGCCCGAAAGATGACTTCCCTTTACCTCACATTGATGTATTGGTTGATAATACGGCTCAGTTCTCGGTTTTCTCCTTCATGGATGGATTTTCAGGATATAATCAGATCAAGATGTCACCTGAAGACATGGAGAAGACAACTTTCATCACACCCTGGGGCACATTCTGTTATAAGGTGATGCCATTCGGACTGAAGAATGCTGGTGCCACTTATCAGCGGGCTATGGTAACATTATTCCATGACATGATCCATAAAGAAATTGAATGTTATGTGGATGACATGATTGCCAAGTCCCTCACAGAAGAAGACCACCTGGTGAATCTGTTGAAGCTATTCAAGCGTCTGAGGAAGTACCAATTGAAGCTGAACCCCAACAAATGCACATTCGGGGTGCGATACGGTAAGCTGCTGGGATTTATTGTAAGTGAGAAAGGAATCGAAGTTGACCCTGATAAATTCAAAGCCATCCAGGAGATGCCGGCACCTAAGACTGAAAAAGAAGTTCGGGGGTTTCTAGGTAGATTGAACTACATTTCAAGGTTCATATCTCACCTTACAGCAACCTGTCAGCCCTTGTTCAAGTTGTTAAGAAAAGAACAAACGGTCAGGTGGAATGAAGACTGCCAGAGGGCTTTTGACAAAATCAAGGAATACTTACAAGAGCCTCCGATCCTTATGCCTCCAGTTGAAGGAAGACCTCTAATTATGTACTTGACAGTATTAGAAGAGTCAATGGGGTGTGTGCTGGGCCAGCATGACGAGTCTGGTCGAAAAGAGTATGCAATATACTACCTAAGCAAAAAGTTTACCGACTGTGAACAACGTTATTCACTGCTCGAGAAAACTTGCTGTGCTTTAGCGTGGGCTGCTCGCCGACTAAGGCAGTATATGTTGACCCACACTACTTTATTGATCTCAAAGATGGATCCAGTCAAGTACATATTCGAGAAGCCAACACTTACCGGACGGGTTGCAAGATGGCAAATGATCCTCACGGAATATGATATTCAATACACATCTCAAAAAGCCATCAAGGGCAGTGTGTTGTCTGATTATCTTGCTGAGCAACCCATTGATGATTACCAGCCTATGAGATTTGACTTCCCTGATGAAGACATCATGTTCATAAAAGCAAAAGATCATGAAGAGCCTATTCACACTGAAGGGCCTGACCCGGAAGAAGAATGGACTATGATGTTTGACGGGGATGTTAATATGAATGGTCGTGGTGTTGGTGCAGTACTCATTACACCTAAAGGAGTTCACATGCCTTTCTCGGCAAAGCTTACCTTTAACTGCACTAACAACGAAGTTGAATACGAAGCTTGTATTATGGGTCTCGAGGAAGCCATTGACCTCAGGATCAAGACTTTGACTGTGTTCGGAGATTCAGCTCTGGTAATCAATCAAACCAACGGCAAATGGTACACCCACCAAGATCATCTGATACCTTATCGGGATTATACAAGAAGGTTATTGACTTTCTTCACAACGGTCAAGCTTGAGTATATCCCGCGAGACGAAAATCAGTTTGCAGATGCTCTGGCTACCATTTCATCCATGATCAAAGTTCAAGCTGCCAACTTTGTGCCTCAGATTTCAGTATCCAGACTTGACGGACCAGCATATGTATTCTCAGCAGACCTTGCTAAAGACAACAAGCCTTGGTTCCATGACATTAAGTGCTTCTTGGAGGATCAAACATACCCACCTGGGGCATCATCCAATGACAAGAAGACATTAAGAAGGCTAGCTGGTAGTTTCTTCCTAAATACTGATGGTTCTTTATACAAGAGAAACTTTGATATGGTACTTCTCAGATGTGTTAATAAGACAGAGGCAGACTTGTTAATGCACGAGGTGCACGAAGGATCCTTTGGTACCCATGCTGGAGGGCATGCAATGGCTAAAAAGTTGCTAAGATCAGGTTATTACTGGATCACAATGGATGCCAACTGTTGTGCCTATGCCAGAAAGTGCCATAAATGCCAGATTTATGCGGATAAAGTGCATGTGCCTCTGAATCCTCTGAATGTGATGTCTTCACCTTGGCCCTTTGCCATGTGGGGCATCGATAAGATTGGCAAGATTGAACCGACTGCTTCAAATGGCCACAGATTCATCCTGGTAGCCATTGACTATTTTACCAAGTGGGTCGAAGCAGCTTCATATGCAAATGTTACAAGGCAGGTGGTAGCCCGATTTCTGAAGAGAGACATTATCTGTCGGTATGGAGTTCCCGAGCGAATCATTACTGATAATGGTTCCAACTTAAACAACAAAATGATGGCAGAGCTATGCCGGGACTTCAAGATCCAACACCACAATTCTTCTCCTTACAGGCCAAAGATGAATGGCGCTGTAGAGGCAGCTAACAAGAATATCAAGAAGATTGTGCAAAAGATGGTGGTCACCTACAAAGACTGGCATGAAATGCTACCATTTGCCTTACATGGGTACCGTACGTCAATCATAACATCCACTGGGGCAACACCGTATCAGCTTGTGTATGGTATGGAGGCAGTCCTACCTGTTGAAGTTAAATTACCCTCCTTGCGAGTGCTAATGGATGTTAAGCTAAATGAAGCAGAGTGGGTCCGATCCCGATACGAACAACTAAGTCTGATCGAAGAGAAGAGATTGGCTGCGATTTGTCACGGGCAGCTGTATCAGAAAAGGATGAAGAAAGCCTTCGATCAGAAAGTCAGACTTCGAGAGTACCAAGTAGGAGATCATGTGCTGAAGAGACTCCTCCCTCCTCATACAGACCACAGGGGCAAGTGGACTCCAAATTATGATGGTCCGTTCATAGTAAAGAAGGTTTTCTCTGGTGGAGCACTGATGCTCAGTACTATGGACGGTGAAGACTTCCTGTCCCCTGTGAATTCAGATGCAGTTAAAAAATACTTCGCATAAAAATGACCCGCTGGACATAAAAAACAGAATGTAAGTCCAGGCAAAAATAGGGCATCCCGGCGAGTCAAAAACAGAATAAAAGACTCGGGCAAAAATAAGGGAAAATAAAATAAAAAATGTACACCCGCTGAGTTGAAAAGCCGCATTGGACAACTCAAGCAAAAATGGGTATCCCGGTGGATTTAAAACCCGAAAAGGCGATCCACGCAAAATAAGGGAATAAGCGAACAACTGCATCCTGAATTCGTCTGTATCACTTACAACATGGCAAGCTTCGAGCATCGGTCAGAATCAGCCTTCTTCAGAAAGCAAGATGAGAAGAACGTCAATGTCATACAAGTCATAGCAAAAGGGAAAGCTCCTTGAAGCATCATCAACATTGCCACTGTCTTTTGCTTCTCAATTTGTAACGATCTCCTCATTTCAGGGGATCCGTTTCTTTGACTATATATTGCCAATTCAGGGCACATAAATTAATAAAATCAGATTTTTCAGTCATATCTTGTCTCGTACATTTTATTTTTCATTTGCAAAATGTCCGATGTCCTTAAGATATTAATCGCATAAAAACAGATGTTTCCCTTCTAAAAATGCGTGCTTACAGGAAATATATTTGCTCCCGGGAGTGTCTAAACTCCTATGACGGAATCCAGTAAGGGATACCTCGGGGAACTTGTACGCTTCTTTGTCATACTGGATTGCAGGTGTTCAAAGCACAACATGGGGCATGAAAGCTTCTCCCCAGCAGGATGCCAAATCATTATTTCCTCAGCACACCTTCTAAACAGCACCAGAGATGCTTTCTCCCCATCATAGTTTCCAGGCATCACTTCTCCAACATTTCCTTCAGAGCAGTACCAGAAGGTGCTCATATCCCCAGCTGAGTTGTCAAGCATCATCCTCAGCAGGATCCCCACGGAAATCTCTAGGAGGATCTTTCAGTGATCTTTCTTCTTCCCCAGCCGAGTGCTAGACAGGGAATCAGCCCCCGCAGAGTTTCAACTTAGATCCAGAAGAGCAACACTTGAAGATCTCATGACAGTGTGACGAAAGCTTCTACAAACCCCAGCAGGGTCCCTCATCACCAAGATAGGTTTATCAATGACCTACTTCCCCATGCAGAGTCGTGTATGTCAGATCTATCAATGATTTTATCCCCAACTGGGATGTCCACTTCAAGAAGATCAACCGGAGATCTCCACGGCAACGAGATCCGAATCCCGGATCGGTATCTTTGCATAATCATAGCATTCACATCATATTTCTCCCCCAGAGCGTAGCATTCCGTCCAAATGCGGAGCATTACGGCAAAAATCAAACATATTGCATAATCATAAGTCATGTGTCGAACTGAACACTCGTAAATACTGACAATCCATCAACAATATACATAATATTTCCCCAATTCCCCACCAGAGAGCCAAAGCATTTCCCTTACAGATATAGATACACACTCATTTTGGCACTCGTCCGTGTCATCACTCCCCAGTAAAGTCGCCCGAGCGTTCTCTACAAGCAGATACTTATATTACAAATGCTTCTTAACACTCGTCTGTGTCATACCCCCAGCAGAAAGCCAAAGCGTCCCCTTTTCACTCACAACACATGTGTACATATATCTACACTTTCTCTTTTGACACTCGTCCGTGTCACCCTTCCCCCAACATAGTTGCCTAAACACTTTGGAAACCATATACTCGTTTGTAATACACTTTTTCCGGCACTCGTTCGTGTCATGCTCTTCACAGCAAGTTGAACACTCGTATGTGTCTCACTCATGTTTACTTATTTCAGATACTCGTCTGTATCTTGTATATACCACTTAAATCCCCTCGGATTCGACACTCGTCCGTGTTCTTTGTTAACTAGTTGGTACTCGTCCGTATCATCATCTCTGAACATGCGTCAACGTTTGTTTCTACTGATACCCGTCCGTATTATAAGTCTTAAGGATGTTCGCCCGCATCTTTAATCTATACACCATGTCAAACACTTATACCTTCTTTTCTTGAATATAGACGCTCGTCTGTGTCTACCATTTCCCAGAAGAGTCCCCAGCAAATCTATTTCCTTTTTATCTGACATTCGTCCTATGTCATGATACCTTTCGGCAGCCGTCCCCTGCCAGGTGATCGTCCTTCACCTCTCTGATGATCGTCCCTCGTCATCCCCTGCGGAGTCTCTATTCATTAGAACCCTTTCTTATCCGACATTCGTCCTATGTCGTGATATTTTTAGCAGCCGTCCCCTGCTAGGTGATCGTCCTTCACCTCTTGATGATCGTCCTTCATCATTTTATCCGATGGCCGTCCCCATAGTTGATTCTGTTATCTGACATTTGTCCTATGTTATGATAAACCCTCAAAGCAGTCGTACCCTGCCAGGTGATCGTCCTTCACCAACAGATGACCGTCCCTCATCTTATCCCCAACAGAGCAGCCGTCCCCTGCCAGGTGATCATCCTTCACCTTTGATGACCGTACCTCATCATTTATTTCATTCATACCTTAAACTTGATGGTCGTCCCCATCATTCACTTTACCTTTAACCCCCAGAAAATCTTATTTCTTTGCTTGATGGTCGTCCCCATCATAACCTCTTATATCCCCAGCATGTTGGCCGTCCCCGTCATTGCTTTATCCCCGGCAGTCGTCCTCTGCTCGACGGTCGTCCTCCGTCGCCCTCACTTTATAATTATACTTTATTTTCTCTTACAATCTATATCCCTTTTCTTCTTCATTTCTGTGAGTGCAAATTTTGGACTGTCTTTGGTATTCAACCACAAGTTATCTTGTTTGCCTGTTAAGCCGTTGCTTACATCCTGCACAGCTAACTCATGTTTGAATAGGGGCAGCTGTAAACACCCCAAATTTGCCCTCACCCATCCACACCATGGCTTGTGACTCTCTTCATTTGCATAAGTTCAACCATAGCATCTCATACTACATTTTTGTTTCACTGCATTAATTCAAAACCATCTGCATCTAGGGTTTATGATCTGAGCAATTCAAGAGCCATTTGAGCCACTCCAAAGGTCATCAATCACTTCAAAGGGGTCCATGTATGTTCTAGCATCTTATTATATCCTCACAAGGTTAAGGAAGTCAAAGAATCACAAGAACTGAGAAAGGCATGGAGGCAGAGCCAGGTTTAACTACACAGATGACCTAAAATTAGGGTTTTGGTTTCAGAGGCCATAACTCCAAATTTTTTGGTCATTTTTGTTTCTATTGGTCTCTATATGTTATGAGGATCATGCATACCAATTTTCATGAAGAAATTCAATGGGGAAGGCATCTGATCAAGGGATGACTTCTTGAGCAAGTCAGTGCAAAATCAGGGCATCTGAGGCCCCCAATGACCCAACCAAAGGGTGTTCTCCATCATTTTGAATGTTTATGATCTTTATTTGATCATAGAAGGTGTTAGAAGTTCACAAAATTGGAAAATTTCAAGTCATTTGCAAAGTTTCCTTTTTGGGAAAGTGACTTATAATGTAAACTTGCCATTTTGGGAAAGTTTTTCAACCTCCTCTTTTTGATTCAAAAATGCTTCAAATAAGAAAACTTTGGTCATGAAAGTTGTAGATTGGATCATTCCCTTTCCAAAAAGTACAAGAACTCTTTCTAATTCATTTTGGATCAAAAGTTATGGCCTTGCAAAGTTGGGAAAAATCATGAAATTTTCACTTTTGCACAAAGAGGGAAACTTGCAAATCCACATGCCAAGCCTTTATGTGACCTCTAATTGATTTCTAACCATTGCACAAACCTCACACATGACCTAAAATTCAGAATGCACCAAAGAATTTCTCATTTTCATGCTTTGATCATTAAGGAATCACAAAGGGGCCAAAGTTGTACCAATTTGCAAAAGCTCATGTAACCATGCATCTACTTGTTACAGCTTATCATATCTAATCCATAAGCCTTCCTTGATCTTTGCTGCACACAGCCATGCCCAAATCCAAGCCTGCCATGACCCATACCTCAAAGGACACCTAACATTGACTTTTGGAAAAATGGACCATACCAATCAATATAGGCCAGCAACAACTCTCTGACCTATCCCAACTTGATACATGGACCAAAAGCAACTCAACACACCACACAACACAGCCTGAGTTCTCCCACAAGTCAGCATTCTCAAAAATCCCTCTTTATGCATTTTTCTTCGAATCTCAATACATAAGCCACAAACCTCAAAACAAACTTCATAGAATCACTCACCATGATCCTTTGATCATTTCCCAACCATCATTTGATCCTGAAACCATCCCAAACAGAAATACGATTTTCCACTCCCCTTGGTCAGAACTTCATCAATCTCTTAAACCAGCCATAAGAAATTCCAAACAAGTACTGCAAACTTCTCAGGAGGTTCATTGAAGGCATCTTGGACCAAAGAAACAGCCAGAAAGCTCCAGAAACAAAAGCTCCATCTCAGGTGACATGATGAACATTTTTTCCAGAATCTTGTTTTTTAGTTACAAAGTTGTTCTATGTGTTGCCCTGATCATGGGGATGTAATTATTTTCGAAAACGGGCCAGAAACAAGCATTTTATGATGCTCTGAAACTTTTGCCCTAAATTTATTTTTCTTCGATTCTCTCTGTGTAGCTAAAATAAACTGTTTTTGTCCATGGATTCTTGTTATTTGGTGTTAAGAGATGAGTTCTGGAGATTATGGTGAGGTTTCATGACCTAGGGAGTGAGATATAGTTTTTCAGGGAGGGATGTCACCAGAGAAGACGATCGGAGCTCTTCTCCGGTGACCTGAAAGTCATTAGGGCTTTTAATTGTGATTATGGTTTCGTTTGAATATAGGTCATTGGATGAGTGTTCCCGCGCGCATTTGAGTGGTCTGGATCTTGTGTTTAATTTTAATTATGTGATTAATATTTAATTAAGTCAGATTAAGGAAGTTTGAACTTGGGCCATTGGATGTGGCGCCAAGTCAACAACTTCAAGCCCAGATTCAATCTGGACCTCTCCTTTGTCATACTTTCATTATTTTAATTTTTTATTTCATTTTTTTTCATTTAACTTCTACGAATTTTTAAAAATAGCAAAATATATTAAAAAATTCTGAAATTTTTTGTCAAACATTTCATTAATTTTCAGAACCCAAAAATATTTTTATTTTTTATTTTTTGCATCAAAAATTATTTTTAAATCATTTAAATGTTTATTTTTAATTAGTTAATGAAAATTAATTAATTAAAAATGCATTTAGGTATTTAAAAATCACCAAAAAATTCACATTCCATTTTAAAACATTTAGAAACATTATCAAACTCTCAAAACAAATTTATTTTTGGTTCTTGACCTATTTTGATAATTTTCATAGGAATTAAAGTTGTTTAAAGGCAATATTTTGATCCTAAATTGAAAAAATACATTCTGCCTAACCATGAAGAGTTTGATAATGGTTCTTCTTGCATTGCATCCTTCATAGCATGTAGTTTTTAGGGTAAATTTGGTTTGAATTTATCTTTCATTTTCAATTTGTTTTGCATTTTTCATTGTGAGGTATCCCAAAACCCTAGTTGACTTAGAAAAATCATAACTTCCATTATGTTTAGATTTAGGTCTCCTCCTTTGGGCAGTAAACTTGTGTAGGGTTAGGGTTCCTTTGATCCCATTTTCAATTTTTTATCTTGTCTTTTGCTTCTGATTTTGGATTTTGCTTTGTGTCTTGTGCATAAACCCTAATTTGTGCCTTCCTTTGCATCCATTTCTCATTTGCTTGCATTCAAGGACTTGCCATGACATCTTGTGCATCCTCATGACATATGATACATCTTAGGACATATTAGAATCATGTTTTATCATTGCATCTTTCATTTTCCATGTTATATGTTTATTCCATTACATAAACTTTCATGAACTTTTATGGTTCAAAGCATGCTTCATTTGCATCCTCATCCTTGTATGATCATCCACAACTCTTGACATGTGTTTGCATCATCTCTTAGCATCATTAACATCATGTTCATGCTTCTGGTTTTGTCTTGCATCATGGAATTTCATCTCATTTTCATTGCATTGCACTTCTTTTGCTAACTTTTCAGGTGGTAAGTTGTTTTGAGAAGTGAATTTGCCTTCACTTTTCACAATCTCTCTTCATCTCTCTTATGCATCACTGATGCATTTTATCTTTGTATTAGAGTGAGCTTGCTCATTCATGCTCTCTCCCACTTTCTTCCTTCTAGCAACTTGTCTTCTTAAGTGAAGCAAGTTGTCTTGCTTCTCTCTGCTTCTTTCTCCTTTCATCTGTTTCTTCCTTGGTGGCCCTTTGAAGATCTTTCTCTCTTAAGCCTCACAAACCCTAGGATCAACCAAGCATGATCACAATTAGGGTTTGATTAGTCCCCCATTTAGCTTTTGCCTTTGTGTCATCTTTGAGTCTTCTCTTCTCACCTCATAGTCAAGGACTAAACCCTAAAGGTTTTAAGGCTTTGTGACTAAGCTTATGCCTGCATCCTTCTATTAGGATGGAGTGTATAACTTTAATCCTACGTGTTAAACCCTTAATGTGTGTAAATACTTTAATCAATTCACTTAATAATCATCAAGACATCAAGCTTGTAACTTGGGCCTTGCATTAGGGTTCTAATTCTTCCTTAATTGGTTAAGAAGGACTAACCCTAGTGTTAATGGACAAGTCCCCCTCAAGTTGTCTTACCAACCATAAAACTCACTTCTTAATCTTATCATTAACTAAAATCCACTTTAATAAAGGATTTGTTTTGTCATGAGGTTAATCCCTAATCATGGATTAAGTTGAGGAGCCTTCCTCAGCTTAAATGTTCTCATCTATTATCCTTCTATTAGGATGGTGTAATGGGTCCATTAAATCCTTGATTATGGCTTAAACTCATTACTTAACACTAAACAAAAACAACAAAAACATCTAAATAAATACAAGTAGGTTAATGATCTTAATCCTACATCATGGTGATTAAGTGTGAGGTGCTTACTTCACATTTAAGGTATCCTCATTACCCCTAATCAGAGGGAGGATGTGATGAGTTTACTAACCCATTGGTTTAGGCTTAAGCTCATTAACTTATGACAAATCCAAAAGCAATAAAAGATTGAAAACACAAAAAACAAACAATAATCGTCTCCTCCGGGATTCTTTTCTCACCTCATTCACTCACAAACGAGAACTTGCTTCTTCCGTCTAATGCAAGACAGTTTGCACCTGAGCCAGACAGGTCATACACTTGAGCATAGATAAGTAAGCAGTTCACAAGTCAATTTATCTTTCAGTCCCTTTGAGTCGAACTACGGTGTTCTGACTTCCTCATTGCACGATAGGATACGTAGGCATAACTTAACAGTTATCGAACAAAAGTCTCTGTATATTCCCTCCTCTTCCAGCTTTATTCTTTTAAGCCTCATAGTATTGAGCTTTACACTCTTTTCTTACACTGACACTCTCTCATTTCACTTCACATTTATTTTGCACTGACACTTGCATTCTTTTCGAGCTTTTACCCACAAATTAGCACTGACACTACCCCTTTAAACACAAATCTATTAAGCGCGGATCCCGTCGAGTACGGCGGACAATCTGGGTGCTAATACCTTCCCAGGTTGTAACCAACCCCCTTTCTCAGTTTCTCTGGTTCGCAACCGTCTTATCCATCTTTTCTTAGGTCTATGCAGCATTACCTTTCCTCGGGATAAAAATGCCTAGCTGGCGACTCTTTTCATTCCTTCCTCTTTCGCCGACCGTTCGCGTCTGTACCCCTTCTGACCAGGTGTCATTTGGTGGGAGCGACAGAAGGGACAAGATCATTTATCGTAGGCAACCTCAAAGGGACTTGATCTTATAAACTTGAATGGACTTGATGATATTTGTGAAGGGACTTTGCTTAAGACACCTTACTTGACCTTAGAAAAAGGCAACATGAGAGGTAACCTTAGAAAGTGTAGGATGGCGATCCAAGATCGACTTACGTGTGTGAGTGTTTGTATTCAAGTATTTATCTTATTTAAGGTTAGTTATCTAAGTTATTTTAATTACACATAGTTATACACACCCTAAAATTACTAACCATGGCAATAAAAATATTTACAAAAAAAATAAAATAGAAACAAAAAATAAATCTACGACTATTACATGGCTTTCGCAATTACATAATAATAGAAACAATAATGATAAATATAATTAATAAGCAATAATTTGAAGGTTAGTAATAATGAAATAATAATAATAATAAAAAGGGGTTAGCAAAAAATATAAAGAATATAAAATTTAAGAGAATATTATTTTTTAAGTAAAATTAACATTTAAATTTTTTTTTAAGAATAAAATAGAACAATTAATAATAATAATAAACACATATTAATTATTTACATATTAAACAAATAATAAATAATTAATGATACTTTATAAAAATATTAGGTTAAATTTTTAAAAATTAGGATTAAGAAAATTAGGGTTTAGATTTTATTATTTAAGAAAAATTAGGGTTTAGATATTTTAAACAATTAATATAAATTTACATAAATTATTTACAAATTATAAACAATAAAATTATATATAAAAATTATTTATAAAATATATTATGATATTTATGAAAATATAATTTTGATTAACATTTTAAATAGAGTTTATAATTTTAATATAAAACAAATTAATTAATTAAAACATATATAATTAAAACAATTAATAAAAAAAAACAAGCTTTAAAAAAATGGGGGAGGCCAGGATTTGAACCCAGGACCTCCCCATTACCAACAAGATGAGAGACCACTGGGCTACGCCTGCACAGCTGATAATGAACGCATCCAAGCTAATAAGAAGTAAACTTGAAAAATATGAAAATAAATGAACAAAAATGAAAAACCTGGGAATCGAACCCAAGTCTCTTGGCTTGCACGCGCGTCCCTTTACCACTACACCATCAACATCATTCATACATTATAACGCAAACACAAATATATAATATATATTCAAATTTGAATCTTCAGTTCGCGCGCAACTTCTTCTTCCTCTTGACCTGCGAAATTTCCTACGAAATTTCCTACGAACTGGTTTTCACAGGGATTCCTATGTTCCTTCAACGGCCACGAAACCTGTAATTTCTTTCAAAATTGAACACACCAATTCAATCCTCATATCAATTACAGTCAAATTACATTATCATAATCCATTTATGTTAGCTTAATCGTGAAACCCTAATTTCGTCCTTAGAACCCTAACAATGGTGTTTGAGTATCCACGCATCAAAACTTCAATTCACCTGCCCATAAATCATCCTTATGCAATAACAAACAAGATTACAGGCATAAAAACAATTTATAATGGATGAATGAATGAAATCGAAAATAAAAAAACAAGAACAATATCCACTCGGGTTAGGGCATGTAAGAGTGTTTTTGATGCTTTTGGTAATGCAAATATGTTCAATGACTATCCACAAATGATTTGCAACCTTTGTTTGGTTCTGAAAGTGCTTTAAGACCCGAAACCGAAATCAAGTTTTTGTATGATTTTTGAAGTTGGTATGAATGTCTTAGCTGCCAATTTTTGTGTCTTGTGTTTGGTTCATGTTATACATATATAGTATGACCTAACTGTGTGACATAGCATGATTTTAATGTGTCAAAAACTTGGCATGTTTGTAAAGCTGGACAGGTTCACAATGGAAAAGGAAGGTTTGGCATTTTTGGAAAAAATACACTGAATGAGCCGACTCAAATTCATCAATGAGCCGACTCATTCTAAGTTAAATTGATGAGAAATGCTCGGGTTCGAACAGGCTGCCTGGAGCATAATTTAGGTCGACTCATGAGAGTACATGAGCCGACTCATGATCTCAAATGAGCCAACTCATCAAGGATTTTTCTCATCTCATTTTCACGGGTCTCAACAGGCTACCTTTCTGTTATTTTAGGTCGGCTCATCTGTAAGTTTGAGCCGGCTCACTTGAAGGTTTGAGTCGTCTCATTGCTGTGCTGACTCATTTTTTCATTTATTTTTCTCTCCCTTATGATTCATTTCCTCTAACCAATATAAATAGCTGCTGAATTTCTTCTGAGAAGGTTAACAAGGAAAGTGAAAGATATACACATAGCTCTCTTCATCTTCTTCATTCTTGCATCAATCAAACAATTACACACAATAATCTTTGTTCGATCTTGGTGTATGTTTTGAAGATAACGTTCAATCGTGAATCCGAATTTCAGATTGGGTTTAGAGTGTGTGGGTTTTCCTTGGAAAAATCCGTTGGGGTTTTATCCTCCAAGATCATTGAAGATTTGGGGGTTTTGCACACATCGATCGGTCGTAGATTCAGCCGAGTGAGGTAGATTGAAGATCAAGTGGATCGTTCTCTCATATCACGGTAGGCGGAGGATTGCGAAGGTCTTTGTGGGTTCACAAGTGTGGGAGAAACTCAGCCGTGCTTAAAGTTTGAAGAATCGTGCATTCTTGCAATAAGGGAGCAAATTAATCAGAGGCTTTCTCGACACGCGTGGATGACTTGATTCTACTTTGGATCAAGGGACAAGAAGAAGAATTGACAGCACCTTCAACTTGGTTTGGTTTGTTGGTTAATTCATTTCTATTCTTGTAAAACAATTGCGATTGAATAAAATTGCCCAATTCAATTTCGAATTGGGGGCAGAGTACTTCGAGCGAGGACGACGAAGGAATTGCCTCAACAAATTCCTTGTGTTCTTATTATTTCTCGCTTTCTATTTTTGGTTCATATTGATATTGTGTGCTTGAAAATTCTGGTGTATCAAATTAGTGCAAACAAGGTGTTTGTTAAATTGCTTCACTCAAAAGTGTTGATTGGAGTGAGTCAAATTCTGCACTATTTGACACAACAAAATTTCCCTTGGAGTGTGCACTCTAAGTGTTTGATAAAAAGCTCAATCACACAAGATCACTATTTTTGTATTTGTTTTCTTCTCTAATGATCATTAAGAATAGTTTTATCAAGTGCTGAATATTCAAGTGTATCATTTGTAAATCATTAATTCACCTAGTCATCATTTCATTCTATTTGGGTTTTACGCATATCCGATCTCCGGTGACTTGAAATTTGAACTAGACGATTTTCCGGGAAACTTCCGCTATTCTCTTTCAAATTAATTTTGAAAAGATAAATTTTAAAAAGGGATCTATTCAACCTCCCTTATAGATTCGCGCTATCGTCTAACAAGTGGTATCAAGAGCACCAGTTTATCTAGTGCTTCACATACAACTTATTGGAAAATGGACAACGATCCAACGGGGGCGTACAATAGAGCTCCAGTTTTTACCGGAGAAAACTATAGTCACTGGAAAGATTGTATGCGTATCCATATCAACTCTGTTGATAGAAAAATTTGGAAAGTTATCCAAGAAGGCCCTTTTCAAATAACCATGGCCGGACCGGATAATGTCCAAATTGAGAAACCGGAAGCACAATGGGATGATAATGATGAAAAGAAATATAGCTATGATTGGAAAGCTCGAAACATACTTATAGCTTCCTTGGGAGATGATGAATATTTTCGAGTTTCTCATCACACATCTGCTAAAGCTATGTGGGAAGCCTTACATGTTGCCCATGAAGGAACCGATGATGTTAAGCTAGCTAGAATTAATACTTTACAACAAGAGTTTGATCGTTTTCACATGAGCCAAGGGGAAACCATTAGTGAAATGGGAAAAAGATTTTCTCACTTGACTAATAGATTAAATGCTCTAGGTAAAACTACTCCTAATGATGTTGCAACTAACAAAATTTTGAGATGTCTTACTAGGGAATGGTTGCCAAAAGTTACGGCAATTAAAGAAGCAAATGACGTAAGAACGTTAGATCTAACGACTCTCATTGGAAAACTACAAGAGCATGAACAAGAGCTCTTAAACTTAAATGAGCATGAAGACAAAGAGAAGAAAGAAAAGATCGAGAAAAATAAAGATCACGAGAAGAAGAAGAAGTCCATTGCGTTAAAAGCTTCTTCATCAAAATCCTCCACAAATAAAGATAGTGGGAGTGATACGAGTGATGATGATGACGAATCAAATGAAGATATGGGCTTATTCGTAAGAAGATACAATCGGTATCTCAAAAAGAATGAGATCTCTCATTCGGACAAGCGTCTCATCAACTATCGAAGAAATTCAAATCCTTCCAAACAAGAGTATGTTAAAAATACTAAAGGCAAAGGATCTTGTTACAACTGCGGAAAACCGGGACATTACAAACCGGATTGTCCTATGTTAAAGAAAGACAAGGAAAAAGACAAATATCAAAGGAAAGGCAACAAGGCTAGAAGAGCATATATAGCTTGGGAAAGCGATAGTGAGTCATCTAGCAAAGATACCTCAAGTGATGAGGAAGAGAAAGTAAATCTTTGTCTCATGGCTCACAAGAAAAGCAAGAAAGAGGTAAAACACGCTAAATATGAATATGCTGAAAAACTTTCTTATAATGATTTGCTTAGTGAGTTTAATATTCTACATCAAGAAGCTAAAGGAGCCTTCAAGCGTATTGCATCCGATAAAAGAATCTTTGCCTATTTAGAAGGAAAAGTTTCAGATAGTGAAAATGCTATGAAAGCTCTTAAGGCATCAATGATAGAATCTATAGTAGAAGACAAACGAGAATGGCACAACTTTCATGGTTGTGAAACTTGTTGGATTTGGCAAAAGGAAGTCAAAACTCTTCAAGCCAAACTAAACAAGTTATCACAACCAAAAATGACATTCACTATTGATCATTCAAACTTTAGGGAATCAATGAATAATCTGTTTCAAAAATACACCTATGTTGTGAAGGATCAAAATAGTCAATGCAAATCAAAACCATTCTTGAAATGTCACTATTGTTGCAAGGAAGGTCATAAAATTGCTAAATGTCGCTTTAGGAAACACTTGGTCCCAAAAGGCATTTGTCAATGGTTGCCTAAAAGCAACAAAATTTTCACTCACACTCTAGGACCCAATGAAAATTGGGTACATTTATCTCTTGTCTAATCATACAGGTGGAGTGTCTTGAGACTATGGAGAAACGATGGTTTCTTGATAGTGGATGCTCAAGACATATGACAGGTGATATTTCCCTATTCTATGACTTTGTGGATAAGAAGAAGGGCTTTGTTACCTATGGTGATAACAACAAAGGAGCTATACTCGGTAAAGGTAGTGTAGGTAATCCCTCTTCTACATCTATCTCTAATGTCCTTTTAGTTGAGGGTCTTAAACATAACCTTGTTAGCATTAGTCAATTATGTGATAAGGGATATAATGTCTCTTTCTCTAAAGAAGGATGCATAATTGAACACAATGACAACAAAGAGGATGTGTTTAAAGGCCTGAGGGTTAATAATGTTTATTTGCTTGATTTGAATTCTATGACCATGGGTAACCCTAAATGTCTTGTTTCCAAAAGTGAGGAATCTTGGCTTTGGTATAGACATTTAGCTCATGTAAACTTTGACTTGCTAAATAAGATTGTATCCAAAAACTTGGTAGTCGGCTTGCCTAAAATAAAGTTTACTAAAGATCATCTTTGTGATGCATGCCAAATGGGTAAGCAAACTAATATATCTTTTAAATCAAAAAATTTAGTCTCTACTTCTAGACCTCTTGAACTTCTACACATGGATCTTTTTGGTCCCTCTAGAATCAAAAGTATAGGAGGGGACTATTATGGTTTTGTTATTGTTGACGACTACTCTCGATTTTGTTGGACTATCTTTTTAGCTAGTAAAAGTGATACCTTTTCGGCCTTTGAAACTTTTGCCAAATTATCTCAAAACAAACTTGGCACAAAAATTGTAACTATTAGAAGTGACCATGGAGGTGAGTTTGAAAATAATCTTTTTGAAAACTTTTGTGAAAACCATGGCATTGATCATAACTTCTCCGCTCCTAGGACACCACAACAAAATGGTGTTGTGGAACGTAAAAATCGTGTGTTGGAAGAATTGGGAAGAACTATGATTAATGATAGCGGTCTTCCTAAATAATTTTGGGCCGATGCTATTAGCACCGCTTGTTATCTTTTGAATAGGATCACTATTCAACCTATTCTAAACAAAACTCCCTATGAACTTTTAAAAGGAAGAAAACCAAATGTTTCACATCTTCATGTTTTTGGTTGCAAATGCTTTGTGCTTAATAATGGAAAAGAGAATCTTGGAAAATTTGATTCAAAGGCGGATGAAGGCATCTTCCTTGGTTACTCTAATTCAAGCAAAGCATATAGAATTTTCAATAAAGGATTGCTTATAGTTTAAGAATCTGTACATGTATCCTTTGATGAAGCTTATCCTAATGTTGTCGAAAAAGGTAGTGGTGTTATTGGTGCAGGTGCCTCCTCTATTGAGATTGTTAAAGACATTGTTGTTTCTCGTGTTGAACCCTTGCCGAATGTTGTGTATAAGGAGCCGGTGGATGTGTCTAGTCTCAAAGATGAAGGTGAAGCATCCCCTCAAAATGATCTACCATTGGAATGGAAGACATCAAAAGATCATCCTATCGATAACATCATTGGAGATATCTCTAAGGGTGTCATTACTAGATCAAGGCTAAGTAATTTTTGTTTTTATCATGCCTTTATATCTCAAATTAAGCCTAAGAATGCCAAAGAAGCATTACTTGATGAAAATTGGTTCCTAGCTATGCAAGAGGAATTAAATCAATTTAAAAGAAATGAGGTTTGGGACCTTGTCCCTCCTACATTAAATCATCGAGTAATTGGCACCAAATGGGTTTTTAGGAACAAATTGGATGAAAACGGCACTATCATTCGCAACAAGGCTCGTCTTGTTGCTCAAGGGTATAACCAAGAGGAAGGCATAGACTATGAGGAAACTTATGCTCCTGTTGCCCGCCTTGAAGCTATACGCCTTTTGCTTGCATTTGCATGTTCTCAAAACTTTAAACTATATCAAATGGATGTTAAGAGTGCATTCCTTAACGAATATATAAATGAAGAGGTTTATGTGTGTCAACCTCCTGGGTTTGAAATTTTTGAAAAACCAAATTATGTTTACAAATTAAAACGAGCTTTATATGGTCTCAAACAAGCTCCTAGAGCTTGGTATGAGCGTCTAAGCAAGTTTTTAATCAATCAAGGTTTTTCAAGAGGAAACGTTGATACTACTCTCTTTATTAAACGTGAAGGAAAACATTCTATATTAGTTCAAGTATATGTAGATGATATTATATTTGGCTCTACTAATATGAAATTGGTCAAAGAATTTTCAAGTTCTATGCAAGGTGAGTTTGAGATGAGTATGATGGGGGAGCTAAATTTCTTCCTCGGACTTCAAATTAGACAACTTGAAGATGGAACCTTCATAAGTCAAACTAAATATTGCAATGAGTTGCTCAAGAGGTTTGATATGACAAACTCCAAGCCTATTGATACACCAATTCCTACGGCGGCAAGTCTTGATCGTGATGAAAAAGGTAAAGATGTTGATATAAAAAGGTATCGAGGTATGATTGGTTCTCTTCTTTATCTCACCGCATCGCGTCCCGATATTATGTTCAGTGTATGTATGTGTGCTAGGTTTCAATCTTGCCCTAAGGAATCACATTTAAAATCAGTTAAACGAATACTTAGGTATCTTTGTGGTACTTCTAAGTTTGGTCTATGGTATCCTAAGGGTAGTGATTGTTCCTTGGTAGGTTTTTCCGATTCCGATTTTGCCAGTTGCAAAGTGGATAGGAAAAGCACTAGTGGAACTTATCATTTCTTTTCAAACTCTCTTGTCAGTTGGCATAGCAAAAAGCAAGTCTCTGTTGCCTTGTCAACTGCAGAGGCAGAGTATGTTGCAGCCGGAAATTATTGTGCCCAAATTCTATGGCTAAAACAACAATTGCTCGACTTCAATATCTCTCTCAAGAAAATTCCAATATTTTGTGACAATACTAGTGCAATTAATCTTACCAAGAATCCTATTCTTCATTCACGCACTAAACATATTGAAATCAGGCATCATTTTCTTAGGGATCATGTAGAGAAAGGTGATGTGGTGTTTGAGCATGTTGATAGTGTAAATCAACTAGCCGATATTTTTACAAAACCACTTGCTACCGATCCTTTCTTCTTTATCCGTAGAGAACTTGGTGTTCTTGATATATCTGATAGATCTTAGTAATCATTGTCTTGATTATATTATTTCTTGAGTTAATTTCACTTGTATCTCACATCCTATTATGAGGTCTCATCTATCATTTATCTCTCATATACTCGAGGTAATATCTTTCTTTACTCACTTATCTTAATTCATTCTTGATGTATGTATTTAGTAAGAATGAGTGCATGGAGTATGTTTGTTATTTAATTTTCTTTATGTGTGATTGTGTGACAAATAACTTGCATTCATGATGATATTTTTGCATTTTGAAATATTTTAAGTGGTTTTTGGTAACACATGTTGTTGGAAATCGCCGGGTCCCAACAGGCCGACTCATGTGTCGGCTCATGGACTCGTATGAGTCGACCTACAGGATCCTTTGTGCCGGCTCATTTCAAATTTAAATTGAGTCGACTCATGGCTGAATTTGAGTCGGCTCACTGACGCATCGACTGACGTGAGGCTGTCTTGAAAAGACGCGCAGCCTGCCTGTTCGCCTCCCTAGGTCAGCCCATCAATTCATACAACCACTTTTACCTTTCCATTTACTATTTCCTTAATTCTTTTTCATTAAAATTCATAATCATTTCATTTTATCATCATAATCTCTTAAAACTCTCATATTCTCTCAAGTTTCATCATCTTCATCCATCTCTCAAATCTCTTCCAAAGCTCCATTCTTTCTGCAACAATGGCTTCAAAGACTACAGGGAAAAGGTCCCGTGGCTCCTCTTCTCAATCATCCCTTCCGGCTAGTGCTCTATCTCTTCTTCCTTCTGATCTGGGGGAAGTCTATAACAAGCAATTCAAGAACAGAAAAGTAATTCCTCAATATGTTTACTCAAAATCAAATGCTTCTCAAATGCACATTCCCAACATTATTGAGCTTATGGACTTCCAAGGTATCAATTCTTTTCTATCTTGTCATGAGGACTACAATAAAGACTTGGTTAAGATGTTCTATGCTGGCTTGGTTGGAAACTTTAAGGGTTTTGCGTTCAATTTCCGTATGGGTTCTCGAATGTTTGCTGTCAATGCTCAAGTATGGAAAGACCTCTTTCGCATTGATCCTGAAGAAGCGAGATTTTAATGACAGATATTGCTCAAGTTGACAACTATGTCTTTCGTACGAAACTCAATGGTATGCTTAAAGAACCATTTACTGATTTTGTTGTTCATTCTGAATTGTTTCTGAATAACATCACTACTGGAAAAGTCAAGCCTATTGATCGTATTTTGCACTGGATTGTTGCCCACAATTTACGGCCCAAGAAAGGCGGTTTCTCTCGCATTGATATGAGTGAAGTGCACTTGGTATATATCCTTCGAAACAAGGTCAAAGTAAACTGGCCTCACTATTTTGCGAGTCATATTTTTGCCTTGAAGGAAAAGAAAGGCGTTGCTCTTGCTTATCCTTCCATTATTCAGAAGATTATCGACAAAGCTGAGGTTGTTGGTTTTGATGTTCCTTTGCTATCTGTTCCGGATACAAATTGGTTTCAGTAGAAAACCCTAAGCCTCATGGGTTACATATGGGACTCTCAATAACGCCGTTATCGTTATGTGGGAAGAGGTGATCAAAATCAACCGCTTGAAGATAATTCTGATGGGGATGATCCTGAAGATCAACCCGAACAAAATGAAATTCCGGATGCAGCCGTACATGCTCCTTCATCTCCTCCTCCATCTCAATCACAACCAGATGACTCATCAAGAATAATGGTGATGCTTCAAAATATGCAAATCCAACAGGAGGCTTACTTCACCACTCAGACAGAGCGATACACTGAGTTAGAGAGGCGTTTAACTGCGCAGGACAATGCCTTTGCTGAGTATGTGTCTGTTCAAGACACTAGGTATACTGCATTGCAGGAACACTTGGTTGCTCATGATACAACCTTTAACTCTCTTAACAATAGCTTTCTTCAATTCACCGAAAATGACATGGATGATTCGCAGCCCATCACCTATCAACGCCGCTATCCTTCCAATAGAGATCGTTATCCACACCCTTGAGAGAATAGTTGCATCATATGACATTGTCATGTTTTTTTTTGTATTGTTTGCTTAAGTTGTTTGAATGATCTTTTATTTCGCGTTAATCTAATTATCTTTGTTTATTATTCATTTTACCTGTCTTTCAAAAATTGTGTGTTTATGAATGACGGGTTCTATCGCATTTGGATTCTCAAATTAACACTTCATTCGGTTTGCTATTTAAATTCCCTCATATGGTTTCTCTTCTTTTTGATGTTGTCAAAGGGGGAGATGATACTGAGATCGATGTATATGAGATTGGGTCACTTAATCAGGGGGAGTTTTGGCGACTAATTCATCAAGTTTTTGCCATCATCAAAAAGGGGGAGTTTGTGTGACATAACATGATTTTAATGTGTCAAAAACTTGGCATGTTTGTAAAGCTGGACAGGTTCACAATGGAAAAGGAAGGTTTGGCATTTTTGGAAAAAATACACTGAATGAGCCGACTCAAATTCATCAATGAGCCGACTCATTCTGAGTTAAATTGATGAGAAATGCTCGGGTCTGAACAGGCTGCCTAGAGCATAATTTAGGTCGACTCATGAGAGTACATGAGCCGACTCATGATCTAAAATGAGCCGACTCATCAATGATTTTTCTCATCTCATTTTCACGGGTCTCAACAGGCTGCCTTTCTGTTATTTTAGGTCGGCTCATCTGTAAGTTTGAGCCGGCTCACTTGAAGGTTTGAGTCGGCTCATTGTTGTGCTGACTCATTTTTTCATTTATTTTTCTCTCCCTTATGATTCATTTCCTCTAACCAATATAAATAGCTGCTGAATTTCATTTGAGAAGGTTAACAAGGAAAGTGAAAGATATACACATAGCTCTCTTCATCTTCTTCATTCTTGCATCAAAAAAACAATTACACACAATAATCTTTGTTCGATCTTGGTGTACGTTTTGAAGATAACGTTCAATCGTGAATCAGAATTTCAGATTGGGTTTAGAGTGTATGGGTTTTCCTTGGAAAAATTCGTTGGGGTTTTATCCTCCAAGATCATTGAAGATTTGGGGGTTTTGCACATATCGATCGGTCGTAGATTCACCCGAGTGAGGTAGATTGAAGATCAAGTGGATCGTTCTCTCATATCACGGTAGACGGAGGATTGCGAAGGTCTTTGTGGGTTCACAAGTGTGGGAGAAACTCAGCCGTGCTTAAAGTTTGAAGAATCATGCATTCTTGCAATAAGGGAGCAAATTAATCGGAGGCTTTCTCGACACGCGTGGATGACTTGATTCTACTTTGGATCAAGGGACAAGAAGAAAAATTGACAGCACCTTCAACTTGGTTTGGTTTGTTGGTTAATTCATTTCTATTCTTGTAAAACAATTAGGATTTAATAAAATTTCCCAATTCAATTTCGAATTGGGGGCAGAGTACTTCGAGCGAGGACGACGAAGGAACTGCCTCAATAAATTCCTTGTGTTCTTATTTTTTCTCGCTTTCTATTTTTGGTTCATATTGATATTGTGTGCTTGAAAATTCTGGTGTATCAAATTAGTGCAAACAAGGTGTTTGTTAAATTGCTTCACTCAAAAGTGTTGATTGGAGTGAGTAAAATTCTGCACTATTTGACACAACAAAATTGCCCTTGGAGTGTGCACTCTAAGTGTTTGATAAAAAGCTCAATCACACAAGATCACTATTTTTGTATTTTTCTTCTTCTCTAATCATCATTAAGAATAGTTTTATCAAGTGCTGAATATTCAAGTGTATCATTTGTAAATCATTAATTCACCTAGTCATCATTTCATTCTATTTGGGTTTTACGCATATCCGATCTCCGGTGACTTCAAATTTGAACTAGACGATTTTCTGGGAAACTTCCTCTATTCTCTTTCAAATTAATTTTGAAAAGATAAATTTTAAAAAGGGATCTATTCAACCTCCCTTCTAGATCCGCGCTATCGTCTAACAAGTGGTATCAAGAGCACCGGTTTATCTAGTGCTTCACATACAACTTATTGGAAAATGGACAACGATCCAACGAGGGCGTACAATAGAGCTCCAGTTTTTACCGGAGAAAACTATAGTCACTGGAAAGATTGTATGCGTATCCATATCAACTCTGTTGATAGAAAAATTTGGAAAGTTATCCAAGAAGGCCCTTTTCAAATAACCATGGCCGGACCGGATAATGTCCAAATTGAGAAACCGGAAGCACAATGGGATGATAATGATGAAAAGAAATATAGCTATGATTGGAAAGCTCGAAACATACTTATAGCTTCCTTGGGAGCTGATGAATATTTTCGAGTTTCTCATCACACATCGGCTAAAGCTATGTGGGAAGCCTTACAAGTTGCCCATGAAGGAACCGATGATGTTAAGCTAGCTAGAATTAATACTTTACAACAAGAGTTTGATCGTTTTCACATGAGCCAAGGGGAAACCGTTGGTGAAATGGGAAAAAGATTTTCTCACTTGACTAATAGATTAAATGCTCTTGGTAAAACTACTCCTAATGATGTTGCAACTAACAAAATTTTGAGATGTCTTACTAGGGAATGGTTTCCAAAAGTTACGGCAATTAAAGAAGCAAATGACGTAAGAACGTTAGATCTAACGACTCTCATTGGAAAACTACAAGAGCATGAACAAGAGCTCTTAAACTTAAATGAGCATGAAGACAAAGAGAAGAAAGAAAAGATCGAGAAAAATAAAGATCACGAGAAGAAGAAGAAGTCCATTGCGTTAAAAGCTTCTTCATCAAAATCCCCCACAAATAAAGATAGTGGGAGTGATACGAGTGATGATGATGACGAATCAAATGAAGATATGGGCTTATTCGTAAGAAGATACAATCGGTATCTCAAAAACAATGAGATCTCTCATTCGGACAAGCGTCTCATCAACTATCGAAGAAATTCAAATCCTTCCAAACAAGAGTATGTTAAAAATACTAAAGGCAAAGGATCTTGTTACAACTGCGGAAAACCGGGACATTACAAACCATATTGTCCTATGTTAAAGAAAGACAAGGCAAAAGACAAATATCAAAGGAAAGGCAACAAGGCTAGAAGAGCATATATAGCTTGGGAAAGCGATAGTGATTCATCTAGCAAAGATACCTCAAGTGATGAGGAAGAGAAAGTAAATCTTTGTCTCATGGCTCACAAGAAAAGCAAGAAAGAGGTAAAACACGCTAAATACGAATATGCTGAAAAACTTTCTTATAATGATTTGCTTAGTGAGTTTAATATTCTACATCAAGAAGCTAAAGAAGCCTTCAAGCGTATTGCATCCGATAAAAGAATCTTTGCCTATTTAGAAGGAAAAGTTTCAGATAGTGAAAATTCTATGAAAGCTCTTAAGGCATCAATGGTAGAATCTATAGTAGAAGACAAACGAGAATGGCACAACTTTCATGGTTGTGAAACTTGTTGGATTTGGCAAAAGGAAGTCAAAACTCTTCAAGCCAAACTAAACAATTTATCACAACCAAAAATGACATTCACTATTGATCATTCAAACTTTAGGGAATCAATGAATAATCTGTTTAAAAAATACACCTATGTTGTGAAGGATCAAAATAGTCAATGCAAATTAAAACCATTCTCGAAATGTCACTATTGTTGCAAGGAAGGTCATAAAATTGCTAAATGTCGCTTTAGGAAACACTTGGTCCCAAAAGGCATTTGTCAATGGTTGCCTAAAAGCAACAAAATTTTCACTCACACTCTAGGACCCAATGAAAATTGGGTACCTTTATCTCTTGTCTAATCATACAGGTGGAGTGTCTTGAGACTATGGAGAAACGATGGTTTCTTGATAGTGGATGCTCAAGACATATGACAGGTGATATTTCCCTATCCTATGACTTTGTGGCTAAGAAGAAGGGCTTTGTTACCTATGGTGATAACAACAAAGGAGCTATACTCGGTAAAGGTAGTGTAGGTAATCCCTCTTCTACATCTATCTCTAATGTCCTTTTAGTTGAGGGTCTTAAACATAACCTTGTTAGCATTAGTCAATTATGTGATAAGGGATATAATGTCTCTTTCTCTAAAGAAGGATGCATAATTGAACACAATGACAACAAAGAGGATGTGTTTAAAGGCCTGAGGGTTAATAATGTTTATTTGCTTGATTTGAATTATATGACCATGGGTAACCCTAAATGTCTTGTTTCCAAAAGTGAGGAATCTTGGCTTTGGCATAGACGTTTAGCTCATGTAAACTTTGACTTGCTAAATAAGATTGTATCCAAAAACTTGTTAGTCGGCTTGCCTAACATAAAGTTTACTAAAGATCATCTTTGTGATGCATGCCAAATGGGTAAGCAAACTAAGATATCTTTTAAATCAAAAAAATTAGTCTCTACTTCTAGACCTCTTGAACTTCTACACATGGATCTTTTTAGTCCCTCTAGAATCAAAAGTATAGGAGGGAACTATTATGGTTTTGTTATTGTTGACGACTACTCTCGATTTTGTTGGACTATCTTTTTAGCTAGTAAAAGTGATACCTTTTCGGCCTTTGAAACTTTTGCCAAATTATCTCAAAACAAACTTGGCACAAAAATTGTAACTATTAGAAGTGACCATGGAGGTGAGTTTGAAACTCATCTTTTTGGGTATCATTTGTAAATCATTAATTCATCTAGTCATCATTTCATTCTATTTGGGTTTTACGCATATCCGATCTCCAGTGACTTCAAATTTGAACTAGACGATTTTCCGGGAAACTTCCGCTATTCTCTTTCAAATTAATTTTGAAAAGATAAATTTTAAAAAGGAATCTATTCAACCCCCCTTCTAGATCCGCGCTATCGTCTAACACTAACTAGGTCAAAAAATCAGATCCTTCCTTGGACTTTTGGATCATTTGAGATTGAAAAAGATAAGCTTCCAAAATATTGAAAAAATTTGATATATCCTTACTACTTTTGGTTGATCCGATTTTCCATGATCTCAATCACTTTTAATTGACCTTTATGACTTTCTAGAACAAAAATCAAATCAAATATTGAAACTTTTATATTTTATTTTGACTTAAAATGATTTTTAATGTATAAAATCATAATAAATAAAATAAAATGAATAAAAATTTGAATAAATGATTTTTAATTCGTGCATGATGTCATGGTAGTGTTTGGGTCATAAAAATGCAAGCCCATTTGGAGAAATTTGGTTCTAAGGTCCCATTTGCTTCATAAACCTCTCAAATATTTCCCAACTTTGCAAGGGAACAAATCCCTCAATTTTAATGCTATGAAGGTGTTCTTGGACATTTTAGAAAGCTTAGAGAGTCCTCTAACCAACCTCTTTTGTCTCATGTCCATATCTTTTACCATTCTCAAGTTATGCTCTTTGGAAGATGTTGACTTTTTGTTGACTTTTAAAATGACCTGTAATGTTTTGGCTCATACCTTCAAAATAAAGCATTTTTTGGCTTGGCTTGTGAGACACAAAGTTGTATAGAATTAAATTTCCTTAAAAATGAGCTTTGGATGGGAAATTTTTGATGAAGCATGTGAAAGTTATGGCTGGTCAAAGTTCAGTTGACTTTTCTTGTGAAAACCCTAATTTAGAAACTCCTGATTCTTGATGATCTGAAATATCCTTGATGAATCATGATCAAACCTTGATCAAATGATGAATTTTACTTCATATAGTTGATGTTGGCAAAAAATCATGAAGTTTGACTTTGGTTTGACGACAATTGACCTTAGTTTGACTTTTTAACTACTTTGACTGATTTTAGCCTATCTGATCATCTGACTGAGCAAACCTTTTGGGAAAGCCTTGAAATTTGACATAGGGATTCGTGAAGACATATAGGGTGCTATGAAGCTCACTTGAAGCCTTGAAAGTCCATTTAGCCTGATGAAAGTCAAAACCCTAGTTTAGGATGCATTGCTTAGGAGGATGCTTTGTCAAACTTTCTGACTAATTGTGAACCTTGTGAACCTCTTGAGATACCTTGTGAACCTTGTGAACCTCTTGGGACTCCTTAGTACACAATGTATTGTCTAGGTGAGGGAAATTTTGGGGTGCAACAGCTGCCCCTGTTCAATTTTCTGAAACCTGAGGGGTTAGATTGGCGTATGTGCCATTTGTGACCTGGAAGGTTGAAGGGGATTGAACACAAAAGCCCAAAAATTTGCACTCGCCGGTGCGTAAAGTAACACGGCTGATAAGTTGTATATGCTTAAGTGGGCTTTAAGATTCCACTTGGAAGAACTGGATATGGGCTTATAGATGCCATCCATAATATCAGGAAGTGATAATATCTTGATGTTGATACTGGATATCAGTACTAGGTCTTCGTATAGGCCGTCTCTGAATCGTTTATGCAACATGGTTTGAGTTGAATGCTAGAACTAGATCTTCGTATAGATCGTCTCTTCATTATCTCTGGGGAAAAAGAATATCCTTCATTAAGTGTCAGGGCTTAGATCTTCGTATAGATCGTCTCTGAACCATATCTAAGAACATACTTTAATTTAAGTGTCAGAACCAAATCTTCGTGGCGATTTTTTTCTGAATTAAGTATCAGCACTAGATCTTCGTATAGACCGTCTCTGAACTGTTTTGAGTTGTTGAATAAACCAGTAGAAATAAATCTTCGTGACGATTATCTCTTCTGGAAATATCCTGGATTTAGGTAATAGATCTTCGTATAGACCGTTTACCTACCATCCAAGGAAAAAAAGAATATCAGGACTAAATCTTCGTGACGATTATATCCCTTGCAAAATATCCTGGATTAGCACCAGATCTTCGTATAGATCCTTTACGTACTCCTCCAAGGACAAATTGAGTATTGATCATCAGAAATGAATCTTCGTGGCGATTATTCCTGAATTAAGTATCAGCACTAGATCTTCGTATAGATCGTCTATGAACTGTTATGAATTGTTGATAGTATTTTATCTGCATATAACCATCCTGCAAAGAAAAGGTTAGTCTATGCAATATGCATGCATGTATGGCATGATGTATCTAAGTAAATGTTATATGTATTATGGATATGCTATGGTATGATGTAAATGATGTATGTATGAATCATGCAGCCTGAAGCGTCTGGATATCTTTGTATAACAACTGCTGGCTAGGGAAAATAAATCCCGATTCGTTGCTGAAGAATATGAGGACCTCGTTCCCGTTTTGTTTGATAGTATAGTATTTATAACCTCCCGTCTTCGTTCTTCGTACTTCTATTGAAGGAATAAGTTCCTGAGTATCCTGACTGAGGATAAAAGAGATGGACATAAATTCAAGGGGAGATGTGACTCGAAGTATCTATAAAGATAAATTGGCTCTGCTAGGGATTCGTAGTTATCTTGTGGGGATGAACTAGTGAAGCTTTGTTGAACTCCTACCCTCGTTCGTCCTTAGTAAATACTATTACTGCATTTTATGCATTTCTGGTAAACATTAATCATATTCAAAAGCATACATACATTCAAACACAACTAATGGACGTTTTCGCTTAGGTAAATAGGGTAAAAGTAAATCTGGACTCAAAGACGAAATTTTATATTATAAAGTGACCTATATACAAACAAGTTTGTACATGGAGACAGAAATCCTAGTAAGAGGAATTTGTCGTAAAAGTTTTACAAAACAAAGAAAATAGCTATGTGAGAAATGATCCTATTAAGTTTCAGTTCCACTAATGCCATTATCTTCAAGTATCTCATCTTCTGTTGTTGAGACGGAAACGATTGGATTGAGCTTTATCTGTTCGAACTTGATTTAGGTAGCACCATCAGTTGAAGTTACAAGAGTGATTCAAACGAGACATAGTCATACGCTTTAATCCCTAACTTTTTCCTAGATTGCCCTTTCAGGTTTTCAATCCACCGGGATACCCTTTTTTTGCCCAAGCCGCCTTTTCAGGTTTTCGACTTGCCAGGTGTACACTTTTTTATATATATCCCTAATTTTTGCCCGAACCCTTTTGGTTCACCGGGATGCCCTTATTTTTGCCCTAGGCCAGTCAACCTAGCGGGTCTCTTTTTATGCGTAGTATTTTTTAACTATGTCCGCGTTTACGGGCTGTGGGAAGTCTTCACCATCCATAGTAGTAAGCATCATGGCACCTCCTGAGAATACCCTCTTGACTATAAATGGTCCTTCGTATGTAGGAGTCCACTTTCCCCTAGGATCACCCTGTGGTAATATGATACGCTTGATTACCAAGTCACCAACCTGATATACCTTTTGCTTAACCTTCTTATTAAAAGCTTTGATCATCCGTTTCTAGTACACCTGTCCGTGACAAACAGCTGCCAACCTTTTCTCATCAATCAAATTTATCTGGTCAAATCGAGTCTGAATCCACTCATCTTCATCCAAGCCTGCATCCTTCATGATTCTTAAGGAGGGGATCTGAACTTCAATGGGCAGAACTGCTTCTATACCATAGGCTAAGGAGAATGGGGTTGCCCCTATTGAAGTACTTATTGTAGTACGATAACTATGAAGAGCAAACGGTAACATCTCATGCCAATCCTTGTAAGTAACATTCATCTTCTGTAGAATCTTCTTAATGTTCTTATTAGCAGCTTCTACTGCCCCATTCATTTTTGGGCGATACGGAGAAGAGTTGTGATGCTTAATCTTGAACTGCATGCAGAGATCAGTAATCATGGTATTATTCAGATTAGAGCCATTGTCTGTGATAATCCTTTCAGGGATGCCATACCTACATATGAGATTATTCTTAATGAATCGAGCCACCACATTCTTAGTAACAGATGCAAATGAAGCTGCCTCCACCCACTTTGTGAAGTAATCAATAGCAACCAGGATGAAACGATGCCCATTAGAAGCAGTAGGCTTTATCTCACTAATCATATCAATGCCCCACATGGAAAAGGGCCAAGGAGCAGTCAACACATTCAATGGAGTTGGAGGTATACGCATTTTATCAGCATAGATTTGACACTTGTGGCATGTTCTGGCATGTTGATAGCAGTCAACTTCCATAGTAGACCAATAGTAACCTGCTCTCAATATTTTATTTGCCATGGTATGACCACTAGAATGAGTGCCAAAGATCCCATCATGCATATCTTCCATAATCTCTGTTGCTTCCTTCTTATCCACACAACGAAGCAAAGTTGAATCATGATTGTGTTTGTACAAAATTCCATTACTCAAGAAGAACTTAGCAGAAAACCTCCTCAGAAACTTCTTATCTTTGATAGATGCCCCTTCAAGGAACTCCTGAGTTTCAAGATATCTTTTCACTTCATAGAACCAAGGCTTCTCCTCTGCTTTTTCAGTGTCAATCTCATTACAGTATGTAGGCTTCTCAAATCTATCAATAGTAATCTTGGGAGCTTCATCATCCCAGCTGTAAACACCCCAAATTTGCCCTCACCCACTCACACCATGTCTTGTGATCTTTTCATATACATAAGTTCAATCATAGCATCTCATATTGCATATTTGCTTCACTGCATTGGTTCAAAGTCATCTGCATCTAGGGTTTGTGATCTGAGCAGTCCAAGAGCCACTTGAGCCATTCCAAAGGACTTCAATCACTTCAAAGGGGTCCATGTATGTTCAAACATCATATTGTATCTTCACAAAGTCAAGAATGTCAAAGAATCACAAGAACTGAGGATGGCATGGAAGCAGAGCCAGGTTTAACTGCACAGGTGACCTAGAATTAGGGTTTTGGTTTCAAAGGCCATAACTCCAAATTTTTTGGTCATTCTTGTTTCTATTGGTCTCTATATGGTATAGGGATCATGCATATCAATTTTCATGAAGAAATTCCATGGGGAAGGCATCTAATCAAGAGTTGACTTTTTGAGCAAGTCAGTGTAAAATCAGGGCATCTGAGGCCCCCAATGACCCAACCAAAGGGTGTTCATCATCATTTTGATTGTGTATGATATTTATTTGATCATAGAAGATGTTATAAGTTCACAAAATTGAAGAATTTCAAGCCATTTGCAAAGTTGACTTTTTGGGAAAATGACTTGTAATGTAAACTTGCCATTTTGGGAAACTTTTTCAACCCTTGCTTTTTGATTCAAAAATGCCTCAAATGGGAAAACTTTGGTCATAAAAGTTGTAGAATGGATCATTCCCTTTTCAAAAAGTACAATAACTCATTCTAATTCATTTTGGATCAAAAGTTATGGCTTGTCAAAGTTGGGAAAAACCACATAATTTCAAGTTATGCACCAAAGAGACATTTTGCAAAATGGTATGATCAAGCATTCTAAAGACTTCAAATGTGCACAAACTCATTACAACATGATCATGTGACTTCTAAAAATCAGAATTGGCCCAAGAACTATGCATTTTGATGCCTTGGACTTCATGAATTTCCAAAGGGGCCAAACTTTGTGAAAATTGCAAAACATCTCACAAGCTTTGATCCACTTGCTGATTTGCCTCAAAACCAATTCCATGGACATCCTTAAACTCAGCTGAGCCAAGACAAGCCAAAAAGCTAGCTGTAACATTGCCCATACCTCAAGTACAAATCAAGTTGACATTTTGGCAACTTGCCCATACCAATCACAATAGGTCAGCACCCACTCTCTGACCTATCACATTTCTTTATGTGGATCAAATGAAAGCAAAAGCACATAACACACAAGCCTGAAACACTCTCCAAGCCAGCATACTCAAAAATCCTCACATTTGCAAAAGCCTTCGAATCTCTTGATTCAGCCATCAAACCTTCAAACTTTTCCCACCATTCAACTCCATAAACCTCACTGATCATTTCCCACCCTCCATCTTGCCCTAAAACCTCCACAATCAAAAACACAATTTTCACATTTCATGAACTGAGATTCTGCAAACTCTCTCTAGAGGCCATTTAAACTCCAGCTAAGCATCACAAACACTTGGAGGGAATCATTGGAGTGGATTTGAAGCAAAGAACTGGCCAGAAAGTCCCTGATTCGAAAGCTCAAGCTCAGGTAGCCATGGCATTTATTTTTCCAGAACTCTCATTTTATGTTATAGGATGATTCTACATGTTTCACTGATTGCCATGATGTGTTTAGTTTTGAAAATAGTTGAGAAATAAGCATTTCATGAGCTTCTGAAATTTCTGAGTTCTTTTCCGTTTTGCTTTGATTCATGGATTTGATGATGAATAAATGGATTTTGATGACTGATTCTTGTTGGGGTTGGGGAGAGGATCATTTCTGGAGAGTTTTAGGGCTTAGGGATGCGTATTAAGAGAGATAGCATGAATGGTTGGCCGGAGAAGATGACCGGAACACTGTTCCGGTCATCTGAAAGTGATTAGGGTTCAGATTAGGGTTAATGACTTAATTAGCGTAGTTTGAATGTGAGTCGTCCAGATGCGCGCGCTGGTCAATTCCCTCCCTTTTATTTGAATCTCAGCCATCAGATTGGCTGACTTTCTCATTTTTCATTTAAAATTCATTTTATTTTTATTTGTTTTGATTTATTTTGCACGAATTATTAAAAATAGCAAAAAATGTTTAAAAATTATGAAAATTTTTGTCAAGATTTTCATTATTTTTCAGAACACAAAAATATTTTTATTTTTATTTTTTGCATTAAATATTATTTTTAAATCATTTAAAAGATTATTTTTAATTAGTTAATGAAAATTAATTAATTAAAAATACTTTTAGGTATTTAAAAATCACAAAAAAATTCATGTAACATTTAAAAACATTTAGAAACATTGTCCAACTCTCAAACCAAATTTCTTTTTTGATCTTGATGACTTTTGATAATTTTCTTTGGAATTAATTTCATTTCAAGGAAATATTTAGTTTCAAACTTCAAAAATTCATTTCTGCTTAACCATTGAGAGTTGGATGACGATTCGTTTTGCATTGCCTTTTGTATAGCATGTAGTTTATAGGATAAAATTGGCTTGAATTGATCTTGCATTTTCAATTTGTTTTGCATTTTTCTTGTCAAGGTACCTTAACACCCTAGAAATCTTAGGAAATTCATAACTCTCACTAGGTTAAGAGTTGGATCCCCTCCTTTGGGCAGTGAGTTTGTGTAGTTTTAGGGTTCCTTTGATTGCATTTTCAAATTTTATCATGTCTCTTGCTTCTGGTTTTGGATTTTGCTTTGTATGTTGATCATAAACCCTAATTTATGCTTTCCTTTGCATCCACCTTCCATTTGCTTGCATACCATGACTAGCCATGACATTTTGTGCATCCATTTGATTCATAACACATCTTAGGACATATTAGAATCATGTTTGATCATTGCATCTTTCATTTGCCATGTTATATGTCTTTTGCATTCCATAACTTTTCATGAACATTCATGGTTCAAAGCATGCTTCTCTTGCATCCATATGTTTGTATGATCATTCTAATGCCTTGCCTCATGTTTGAATCATCTCTTAGCATCATTAACATCATACTCATGCTTCTGGTTTTGGTTTGCATCATCACATTTCATCTCATTTGCATTACATTTCATTTCTTTTGCTAACTTTTCAGGTGGTAAGTTGTTTTGAGAAGTGGATTTGCCTTCACTTCTCACAATCTCTTTTCATCTCTCTTATGCATCATTGCTGCATTTTATCTTGTGTTTTGGATTGAGCTTGCTCATTCTTGTTCATCTTACCTTCTTTCTTCAAGCAACTTGTCTTCTTAAGTGAAGCAAGTTGTTTTGCTTCTCTTTGCTCCTCTCATCTACTTCTCTCCTTGGTGGTTCCTTGAAGATTTCTTTCTTAAGCCCCACAAACCCTAGGAATGACCAAGCATGATAACAATTAGGGTTTGATTAGTCCCCCATTTAGCTTTTACCTTTGTGTTTCTTTGAGTCTTCTCTTCTCATCTCATAATCAGGGACTAAACCCTAAAGGCTTTAAGGCTTTGTGATTAAGTTTATGCCTGCATCCTTCTATTAGGATGGAGTGTATAACTTTAATCCTAAGTGTTAAACCCTTAATGTGTTTAAATCCTTTAATCAATTCACTTAATAATCATCAAGACATCAAGCTTGTAACTTGGGCCTTGCATTAGGGTTCTAATTCTTCCTTAATTGGTCAAGAAGGACTAACCCTAGTGTTAATGGACAAGTCCCCCTCAAGTTGTCTTACAAACCATAAAATCCATTTCTTAATCTTACCATTAATTAAAATACATCTAATAAAGGCTTTGTTTTGTCATGAAGTTAATCCCTAATCATGGATTAAGTTGAGGAGTCTTCCTCAGCTTAAATATTCTCATCTATTATCCTTCTATTAGGATGGTGTAATGAGTCTGTTTAATCCCTGATTATGGCTTAAACTCATTACTTAACACTAAACAAAAACAACAAAAACATCTAACTAATCACAAGTAGGTTAATGATCTTAATCCTACACCATGGTGATTAAGTGTGAGACACTGACTTCACACTTAAGGTATTCTCATTACCCCTAATCAGAGGGAGGATGTGATGAGTTTACTAACCCATTGGTTTAGGCTTAAGCTCATTAACTTATGACAAAATCCAAAAGGCAATAAAAGATTGAAAACACCAAAAGCAAACAATAATCGTCTCCTTCGGGATTCTTTTCTCATCTCATTCACTCACAAACGAGAACTCGCTTCTTCCGTCTAATGCAAGACAGTTTGCACCTGAGCCAGACAGGTCATACACTTGAGCATAGACAAGCAAGCAGTTCACAAGTCAATTTATCTTTCAGTCTCTTTGGGTCGAACTACGGTGTTCTGACTTCCTCATTGCACGAGAGGATACGTAGGCATAACTTAACAGTTATCGAACAAAAGTCTCTGTATATGCCCCCTCTTTCCAGTATTATTCTTTAAGCCTCATGGTCATGAGCATTTATCTCTTATTCTTACACTGACACTTCACATATTTTACTTCACCTTTCTTTTAGCACTGACACTTGCATTCTTTCCAGCTTTGATACACAAATTGCACTGACACTACCCCTTTAAAACACAAATCTTTTAAGCGTGGATCCCGCCGAGTACGGCGGACAATCTGGGTGCTAATACCTTCCCAGGTTGTAACCAACCCCCTTTCTCAGTCTCTCTGGTTCGCAACCGTTTTATCCATATCCTTCTAGGTTTATGCAGCATTACCTTTCCCCCGGGATAAAAATGCCTAGCTGGCGACTCTTGTCTTTTCTGAGTTCACTTCTGTGTGTTCTCTTCTCCTTTCGCCGACCGTTCGCGTCTGTACCCCTTCTGACCTGAGGTGTCATTTGGTGGGAGCGACAGCTTGGCGACTCTGCTGGGGACCCTTATACTGTAACCAGGGCTTCTGGTTCTTTTTGTGGGTTCCTCCTAGCGCTTGTTTGATTTGTGTTTACTGGGGTGTTATGTGCTGATTGTGTTTGTATATTTGTATTTATTTTTGCTTTATGTACAGTTATTTATTGCTTTCTTTACAACTTTATATATCATACTGTCATACTGTTATCTGGCTGGATCTGGTTTTTGTCTTGGTGGGTGGGGTTTCATTGAGAGTTTAAGGTCCTATACCTGGGACCTGAGTGACACCTAGGCTAGAGTGGTTCATGTTCTTTCCCATTCCATTTCGGTCTGGTGCGGGAATATGAAACACGGTTCAGATGTGGGTTTCTTCTTGAGAACTCTGTGCTACAGATTTCCTGTAGTGCTAGGGCTATCTGGGAAGCCTGCTAAGTCTGGATGACCTTTATTATGACCTTCAGAAACTGAGGTGAATTAGAGGAGGATATTTTATGGTTATTGTAAACACTGTACCTCCGGGTTAGAAGTGTTTACACTTCTCATAACCGATCCAAGCCTGAGGATCCTTGTTTTAGAACACCACCAGTGAGGGGGTTGGGCTGTTTACAGGATTGCAGGAACCCTTGGCCACATCATACCCTGTTACTTATTGTGTTTAAGAATGCTTCACTTTGGACAGTTCTTGTGATTTAACCCAGGACATGTGACTCTTTATTTGAGTCCCCCACCTTGGTTACTGGACTTTTGAACCTCCATCTGGACTTCTTAAACATACATGGGCCTTTTATATCAAGACAGATGATCAGATCCAGCTTGATCACAAACCCTTGCATATTATTTGCATACTCATCATTTGCATCATTTAACATTTGTTTATTTGTTTTTCAGGGTATCCACATCATATTTGGCTTGGTTTTGACCCCTTCATCTGCATAGACCCTTGTTCATCAGTTATCTGCTTCAACTATCTTCATCAGTTGCTTGCTTCAGCTACCTCCATCATCATCCTCAGCCTATCAGTGGCTTATCTCCAGTATCAGTCTTCATCATCAGCAGTTATTTTCAGCTCTTCATCAGCAGTCATGGCACCCAAGAAGAGCAACATTTCATACCATTTCTTTGAGCCTGTGCTGGCTGGCATCAGGCAGGTCCAGGCACTTATCACTCCAGACCACATCCCATTATTCAGAGAGCATTATGGAGGCATCCTTGATATGGTTATGGACTTGGACCCGTCTCAGAGGAGTTTGATTCACACTTGCCTACAGTTCTATGATCCTCCTTTGAGATGCTTCACCTTCCAGAACTTTCAGATGGGGCCTTTGCTGGAGGAGTTCTCATCATTGATTGGAGTACCTGTCAGGGGTGATATCCCCTTCAACCCAGAGATGACTTCTCCCAGCAATGGAGAAGTGGCAAAGGCACTGTATTTGGAGCCTATTTTGATTGAGCAGAACATGACAACAAAGGTTGGAATTCCTGGCCTACACTTGGACTTTCTAACTTCTCAGGCCATCCTGAAGGCCTCCTTGGGAGAATGGAAGGTAGTTTGTGCATTGTTAGCCCTCAGTATATATGGGGTTATACTATTTTCAGATGAGCCCAAGTTTATCAGCAAGAATGCCATTCATCTCTTCCTTTTGAGGAACCCAGTGCCCACATTGCTGGGGGATTTCTATTATTCTGTTCACCAAAGGAATGAGAAGCAGAGAGGGAGGTTGGTGAGATGTTGTGCTCCCCTGTTTCATACCTGGCTGCTTAAACACTTACCCAAGACTGACGCTTTCCTGAACCCTCACCAACAGAAGAATTGGGCTAGGAGACTTATTGCTTTAACTTCAGATGACATCAGATGGTGCACCCAGAGCACCAAGGGCAGGGACATAATTACTAGCTGTGGACAGTTCCCCAATGTACCTCTGGTAGGAGTGAAGGGTTGCATCAACTACAATCCTTTGCTATTCAAGAGACAATTGGAATTGGGCTATGCTTTGGTTCACCCTCCTAGAGTGCAAGACTTGGCTGAAACCCTGTATTGTGAGATAAAGCCTAATCTAGCTGTTGTCAGACAAGCATCCCGGGCTTGGGACAACATCCAGACCAAAGGGATGGCCATTCTTGGGAGGTGCAATAATGTGGCTTCAGCTCAGTATTATGACTGGTCTCATGCTAGGGCTCAGATTTCTGGGATGCCTTTCACCATTGAGGATGCACCTGGACCATCCACAGCACCACCTCCAGCCACTGTTAGCCTAGAGGAATTTGAGAAGCTGAAGGAGAGGAATGAGAATCTGTCTCAAGCTCTGAAGAAGACCCTCTGGGAGAGGATTGATGGTCGTCTAGACATTGAGAGGTTAGAAAATCTTAAGGTGGAGCATCTAGCCAAGATTGAGAAAGCAGAGGACTACATCAAGAAATCAAGAGCTGGAGAGCAAATTTTGAAGAATGCCTGTAAAGAGGCCCAGTTTCAGAAGGCTAGGACTGATCTTTATCTAAAAGAAAGTCAATATAGGTGGGTCAGAATCACTGAAGCTCGCACTCAAGAGGATAAGAGAACTCAGGCCAGGATTGAGCAGTTAGAGGCCATTGAGAAGAAACAACAAGAGGCTCTGCTAGCAACCCAGAAGGAGATTTCCGAATTGAAGATTAGGGCTGGTGTGAAGAGGTCAAAGGACCAAGACAGACACAAGAAGCTGACCACTGCAATTGCCACTAGGAACCTTCTTATCAGAAACATCACAGAGCATCCGGCTGGTCCTGTAACTGAAGCACTTTTGAAGGAGGTTAAGGAGGATGAGTTTGGCTTAGATGTTTGATTTCTTTGCTTGTTGTTATTTCCATTTGATGTACTTTTCCTTTTATGTTGTATTTTGACCCCTCAGGGGCATGTGTTGTAAAAACAAACTATGTATGATCCACCATTTGTAATGTATTTGTTAGTTTGTTTCATTAAGTTCTCTTTCTCTCAAGCAACATCAAAGCATCTTCCTCAGGGTTTGGAAAGGTCAAAACCAAGAGCCAAGCTGGATACCTTGGAAAGCAAATAAGCATACTGCATTGCATGCTAACTTTTGCTTTGTTTTGTAGGTTTTTGTTTTGTTTGTTTCTAACTCTGTTGTGGTTCAGGAATTATTGCTCGCCGTCGGGTGTTCCCTCTCAACCGTCCGCACAGATATCCTACTCGCAACAACCTTCCTGGTATCCAGATGGACCAAGTACAGCAAGATCTGACAGAGGTCAGAACTCAGATGGCTAATGAAAGGCTAAAAATGAGAAACCAAATGACCTAATTCATGGAAGTAATGAATGGTTTGGCTCAAAGCCAAGAAAGATTGAGGGCATTGGTAGAAAGACAAACCCCGGAAGAACCTCCTCTGGGAACTGGAGGAACAAGTAACAATGAAAGGGGTCAGCCTCATGTTAATCCACCAGTATATGGGCCTCATCTGCATCCGGAAGTCAACATCCCGGGTATTGTGCAAGGAAATACTACTGGAGGAAGAGTCTTACAAGAAGACCCCCAAGAAGAGCAGTTTACTGTGATGGGAGCTGGGGATGAAGTTTATGATAGGAGGTTTGATGAAATTGCTGAGAAGTTGAGATCTCTGGAGTCTCAAAATTCCCTAGGTTTTGATGTTATGGATATGGGGTTAGTGGATGGGGTAAGGATTCCCCACAAGTTTAAACCCCCGTGCTTCGAGAAGTACAATGGAACTTCCTGTCCACGAACTCACTTGCAGTCCTTTCTGGGAAGACTTAAAGCATATACCATGGATGAAAAACTATGGATGTTCTATTTTGAAGATAGTTTGACTGGAGCTTCAAGGGAGTGGTACTCACATTTGACCAGGGCTACTATCAGGTGCTGGAAGGACTTAGCTGAGGCTTTCATCAGACAGTACCAATACAATCTGGACATGGCTCCTAACAGAACCCTTCTGATGGGAATGTCTCAATCCTCCAGGGAAAGCTTCAGGGAATATGCCCAGAGGTGGAGACAGCTTGCTGCTGCTGTCCAGCCACCCATGTCGGAAAGAGAAATGGCCGACATGTTCATGAATTCTCTGCAAGGAACATATATTGATAGGCTAGCTGCCTTTTCTTCCACCAGCTTCGCTGACGTAGTTATAGCTGGGGAAAGAATTGAAAGCCTTCTGAAGATGGGTAAGATTTCTGATAATGGTGCAAGTTCTTCTAGTAACCCCAGGAAGCCTTTTGTGGGACCTAGGAGAACCGGTGAGACAAATGCCATTCATGCCAGCAGGGGCAGACCTCAGTATGTTCACAGGTCAGTGGCAGCAGTCACCATTCCAGCTCCGATTCCTCAGCAACCAGCATATCAACCACCACAACAACCACACTATCAACAGCAGGTTCAGTATCCACCACAGAGAAACTACAACAACAACAACAACAACAATCAAAAGCAGAGACCCTTCCAACAAAGACCATCACAGGCAAATAGGGTGATTGACCCTATCCCTATGCCTTATGCCGCTTTATTGCCACAACTCCTGAAACTTAACCTGGTTGAGCTAAGGACATTGGCACCACCAGATCCCTCCGATCTTCCAAGAAATTATGACGCCAACGCCAGGTGTGCTTTTCATTCTAATGCGCCTGGTCACAATACAGAGAAATGCAGGGCTTTGCAAATGAAGGTACAAGATCTGGTGGATTCTAAAGCCCTCAACTTTGCACCCCCGCCAAATGTCAACAAGAATCCCATGCCCAATCATGGAGGGCCAAGAATTAATGCCATTGAGGAAGACAAGCCATCTTTCTTGATCACCAGTGTTGGACAGATTCGAACACCTCTGGTTGAGATCAAAGCTCAGCTCCTAGAATGCCAGATGTTCCCCGGGTGTGAGCTCGGTTGTGGTTATTGTAACATTTCGGTCAACGGGTGTGATAATTTGAGAAGCGGCATAGATGGTCTTATCAAAAGTGGTATACTTCAAATCACAACATCAGCGCCTACAAATCCAGCAATCCCTTTGACAACAATTCCTGACTCTTCTACAACTGCAACAACAATCATTCCGACCAATTCATCAATATCATCAACAATGGCTCCGTCCTTCACTTCAACAAATCAGATGTCAACAACCATTTCTTCTACAACATCAGCACCCCTTTATTCAGCAGAATCTTCTACAACGCCAACAGAAATTGATGAAGATATTTCCGCAGTCACCATTTACTATGATCCATCATATGTTCCTCAAAACAACAACTTTCAACAACAAGCAGTGGCATCTCATGCCAGATCACCAGTCACCATTTACTACGATCCGCACACCATTTCGGTACCCTCCTCTGCTGCAGTCAGTCCAGTTACCATCACGGTGCCTGGACCAGTTCCATATGAAAGCAGTAATGCCATCCCTTGGCATTATGGCTCTGACCTCTACTGCAATGGGGAGAAAATCACTTTGGATTCTTCAACCTCTTCTCCACAGATTGATAATGTAGGGGGAGGCGGAGGCTTCACCAGAAGCGGACGCCTTTTTACCTCACAATTGCAAAGACCTAACGCCGAAGCAGAAGCTGCTGCTAAAGCAAAAGGAAAGAGTGTGGTAGTTGAAGAGCCAACTGTCAAAGAAACTCAGAAGACATCTTTTGAGCAAGATGTAGACGAGTTTATGAGGATTATAAAGAGAAGTGATTACAAGGTGGTGGATCAGCTTCACCAAACTCCCTCAAAGATCTCCATATTATCCCTGTTAATGTGTTCTGAAGCTCACAGGAATGCATTACTGAAAGTCTTGCACGCAGCATACGTGCCAGAGGAGATCACTGTTAATCAGCTAGAAACCGTGGTAGCAAATGTCAACACCAGTCATGGACTGGGCTTTACCAATACTGACTTAACAACAGAGGGACGTAACCACAACAAGGCTTTACACATCACTCTAGAATGCAAGGGTGTTGTCCTATCTCATGTACTGGTGGACACTGGGTCTTCACTCAATGTCCTACCAAAGAAAGCCTTGGTGAAGCTGGAGTATGATGGCTTGGCCCTGCGTCCAAGTAATTTAGTGGTGAGAGCATTTGATGGCTCTAAAAGATCAGTGCTAGGGGAGATTGATCTGCCTGTGATGATTGGCCCGCAGACTTTTAAAATTACCTTCTATGTGATGGACATTCAGCCGGCCTACAGCTGTTTGTTGGGTAGACCTTGGATCCATGCCGCTGGCGCTGTTACGTCTACCCTTCACCAGAAGCTGAAATTCGAGTGGGAAGGCCAGATCATCACCATTTGTGGTGAAGAGGACATCTTTGTTAGCCATCTGGCTACGTACAAATACATTGAGATGGATGGAGAAATCCATGAAACCATGAGCCAGGGGTTTGAGGCCCTGAACATTAATGAAGCATCTGCTGTATTGGGAACCTCCATGACGTCTTATCAGCAAGCCAGGAAGGTTGTTGAAGAGGGTACTGCCCAAGGCTGGGGCAAGCTGCTACCTGTGGAGAAGAAGGAGGACAGATTTGGGTTGGGTTACAAACCAACTCAACAAGATCAATCAGAGGCTGCTAAGAAGCCCAGTTTTGTCAGCGGGGGAATGCTCACCCCGGATGCAGTGAACAACTTGGAAGATGAGTCGGAAGATGAGCGCAACCTGGAGAGCTGGATACGTCCAAGGACCCCGGGGAGCCATATCTCAAACTGGTCTTCCCAGGAAATTATAAGGGTTACTCCTGCAGAGTAATTATTATTTCCTGTATATTTTAAGCATGCATCAAGTCTTGCATCTTGCCCAAGATGACAAGACTCATTTTGTAATCGGGCCATCTTGTAATTTTGTGCAAACAGATCAATCAATGAATATTGAACATCTTTTGCAAATGAGTCTTTTTCTTTTCCGCTCACTATTTTTCATTTTTCTTTTTGTACAAAAATAAAATGGCAATGTTTTCAAAATGATAACTTTACTTCACCTTTTTCTAAACAAAGATTAAAATTGATCACTAAAATGAACAATCTAAACCCTTGCAGAGAGTGCCTTTCAGACTGCACCGACAACAGCACAGCTATGGCTTCGTATGACTTTGACAATCCAATCAATCAAGCTGATGAAGGGGTTGAAGAAGATTATGAGCTTCCTGAAGAGCTAGCCAGGTTGTTAAGGCAAGAGGAGAAGGTTATCACTCCTCATCAGGAGGAGGTCGAAACGATTAATCTTGGTACGGATGAAGATGTGAAAGAGGTTAAGATCGGGGCCTGCTTACAAGACTCAGTGAAAGAGCAACTGATTGACCTGCTTCGTGAATATGTGGATGTGTTTGCTTGGTCTTATCAGGATATGCCAGGGTTGGACACCAATATTGTTATGCACAAGCTGCCTTTAAAAGAAGACTGCCCACCGGTTAAACAGAAACTGCGCCGTACTCGCCCAGATATGGCAATGAAGATTAAGGAAGAGGTACAAAAGCAGTGGGACGCCGGGTTCCTTGCTGTGACTAGCTACCCGTTGTGGGTTGCTAATATTGTACCTGTGCCTAAGAAAGATGGCAAGGTAAGGATGTGTGTGGACTACCGGGATCTGAACAGAGCCAACCCGAAAGATGACTTCCCTTTACCTCACATTGATGTATTGGTTCATAATACGGCTCAGTTCTTGGTATTCTCCTTCATGGACGGATTTTCAGGATACAATCAGATCAAAATGTCACCTGAAGACATGGAGAAGACCACTTTCATTACACCCTGGGGCACATTCTGTTATAAGGTGATGCCATTCGGACTGAAGAATGCTGGTGCTACTTATCAACGGGCTATGGTAACATTATTCCATGACATGATCCATAAATAAATTGAATGTTATGTGGATGACATGATTGCCAAGTCCCTCACAGAAGAAGACCACCTGGTGAATCTGCTGAAGTTATTCAAGTGTCTGAGGAAATACCAACTGAAATTGAACCCCAACAAGTGCACATTCGGGGTGAGATCTGGTAAGCTGCTGGGATTTATTGTGAGTGAGAAAGGGATTGAAGTAGACCCTGATAAAGTCAAAGCCATTCAAGAAATGCCTTCACCGAAGACTGAGAAAGAAGTTCGGGGGTTTCTAGGTAGATTGAACTACATTTCACGGTTCATATCTCACCTTACAGCAACCTGTGAACCATTGTTCAAACTATTAAGAAAAGAACAAACGGTCAGGTGGAACGAAGATTTCCAGAGGGCTTTTGACAAGATCAAGGAATACTTACAGGAGCCTCCAATCCTTATGCCTCCAGTTGAAGGAAGACCTCTAATCATGTACTTAACAGTATTAGAAGAGTCAATGGGGTGTGTGCTGGGCCAGCATGACGAGTCTGGTCGAAAAGAGTATGCAATATACTACCTAAGCAAAAAGTTTACCGACTGTGAACAACGTTATTCACTGCTCGAGAAAACTTGCTGTGCTTTAGCGTGGGCTGCTCGCCGACTAAGGCAGTATATGTTGACCCACACTACCTTATTGATATCAAAGATGGACCCAGTTAAGTACATTTTTGAGAAGCCAGCGCTTACCGGACGGGTTGCAAGATGGCAGATGATCCTCACAGAGTATGACATCCAGTACACATCTCAAAAAGCTATCAAGGGCAATGTATTGTCTGATTATCTTGCTGAGCAACCCATTGATGATTACCAGCCTATGAGATTTGACTTCCCTGATGAAGACATCATGTTCATAAAAGCAAAAGATCATGAAGAGCCTGTTCATACTGAAGGGCCTGACCCAGAAGAAGAATGGACTATGATGTTTGATGGGGCTGTTAATATGAATGGTCGTGGTGTTGGTGCAGTACTCATTACACCTAAAGGAGTTCACATGCCTTTCTCGGCAAAACTCACCTTTAACTGCACTAACAACGAAGCTGAATACGAAGCTTGTATTATGGGTCTTGAGGAAGCCATTGACCTCAGGATCAAGACTTTGACTGTGTTCGGAGATTCAGCTCTGGTAATCAATCAGACCAACGGCAAATGGTACACACACCAGGATCATCTGTTACCTTATAGGGACTATACAAGAAGGTTATTGACTTTCTTCACAACGGTCAAGCTTGAGTATATCCCTCGAGACGAGAATCAGTTTGCAGATGCTATGGCTACCATTTCATCCATGATCAAAGTTCAAGCTGCCAACTTTGTACCGCGGATCTCAGTATCCAGACTTGACAGACCAGCGTATGTATTTGCAGCAGATGTTGTTAAGGATGATAAGCCTTGGTTCCACGACATCAAATGCTTCTTGGAGGATCAGACATACCCACCTGGGACATCTTCTAATGATAAGAAGACATTGAGAAGGCTTGCTGGTAGTTTCTTCCTGAATACCGACGGTTCCCTATACAAGAGAAACTTTGATATGGTACTGCTCAGATGCGTTGATAGAACAGAAGCAGGCTTGTTGATGCACGAGGTGCACGAAGGATCCTTTGGTACCCATGCAGGAGGACATGCAATGGCCAAAAAGTTGTTAAGATCAGGCTATTACTGGATCACGATGGATGCCGACTGTTGTGCTTATGCTAGAAAATGTCATAAATGCTAGATTTACGCGGATAAAGTGCATGTGCCTCCGAATCCTTTGAATGTGATGTCTTCACCCTGGCCCTTTGCCATGTGGGGCATTGATATGATTGGAAAGATTGAACGGACTGCTTCAAACGGCCACAGATTCATCCTGGTTGCTATTGACTATTTTACCAAGTGGGTTGAAGCAGCTTCCTATGCAAATGTTACAAGGCAAGTGGTAGCCCGATTTCTGAAGAGAGATATCATCTGTTGGTACGGAGTTCCCGAGCGGATCATTACTGATAATGGTTCCAATTTAAACAATAAAATGATGGCAGAACTGTGCCGGGACTTCAAGATCCAACCCCACAATTCTTCTCCTTACATGCCAATGATGAATGGCGTTGTTGAGGCGGCTAATAAGAATATCAAGAAGATTGTGCAAAAGATGGTAGTCACCTACAAAGACTGGCATGAAATGCTACCGTTCGCCTTGCATGGGTACCGTATGTCAATCAGAACATCCACTGGGGCAACACCATATCAACTTGTGTATGGTATGGAGGCAGTCCTACCTGTTGAAGTAGAATTACCCTCCTTACGGGTGTTAATGGATGTTAAGCTGAACGAAGCAGAGTGGGTCCGGTCCCGATATGAACAACTGAGTCTGATTGAAGAGAAGAGATTAGCTGCAGTTTGTCATGGGCAACTGTATCAGAAAAGAATGAAGAAAGCCTTCGATCAGAAAGTCAGGCTCCGAGAATACCAAGTAGGAGATCTTGTGCTGAAAAGACTCCTCCCTCCTCATACAGACCACAGGGGCAAGTGGACTCCGAACTATGAAGGACCATTTGTAGTAAAGAAAGTTTTCTCCGGTGGAGCACTCATGCTCAGTACTATGGATGGTGAAGACTTCCCGTCCCCTGTGAATTCAGATGCAGTTAAAAAATACTTCGCATGAAAATGACCCGCTGGACATAAAAACAGAATGTAAGTCCAGGCAAAAATAGGGCATCCCGGCGAGTCAAAAACAGAATAAAAGACTCGGGCAAAAATAAGGGAAAATAAATAAAAAATGTACACCCGCTGAGTTGAAGAGCCGCATCGGACAACTTAGGCAAAAATGGGTATCCCGATGGATTGAAAACCCGAAAGGGCGATCCATGCAAAAATAAGGGAATAAGCGAACAACTGTACTCTGAATTCATCTGTATTACTTACAACTTGGTAAGCTTCGAAAGGTTCAAGCGCCGGTCAGAATCAGCCTTCTTCAGAAAGCAAGACGAGAAGAATGTCAAAAGTCATACGAGTCATAGCCAGAAGGAAACTCCTCGAAAGCGTCATCAACATTGCCAATACCTTTTATTTCTCAATTTGTAACAATCTCCTCATTTTAGGGGATTTGTTTCTTTGACTGTATTTGCCAATTCAGGGCACATGAATCAATAAAATCAGATTTTTCAGTCATGTTTTGTCTCGTACATTTTATTTGCAAGAATGTCCGATGTCTTTAAGATACTGATTGCATAAATACAGATGTTTTTCTTCTAAGAATACGTGCGTGCAGGAAATATACTTACTCCCGGGAGCGTTAAAAATCCTATGATGGAATCCGGTAAGGGATACCTCGGGATTACTTGTGTGTTTCTCTGACTTTTCAGGATTTGCAGGTATTCAAAGCACAGCATGGGGCATGTAAACTTCAGCCTAGCAAGTTGGTAAATCATTATCTACACAGTCTTAGCCCCGGAGGTGCTTTCTCCACAGCTGAGTTACCATTTGTTATTTCCTCCTCAGCCAAGTACAAAAGCCAGGGAACCATCTCCCCACAGAGTCTCAACCTCTGCCCAGAAAGGCAACGCGCGAAGAAATCACAACAGAGTGAAGAAAGCTTCTACAAACCCCAGCTGGGTCCCTCAATGACCCATATCCCCAAGCGGAGTCCCGTGTATCAGATCTACTAATGATCGCATCCCCAGCTGGGATGCCCACTTCAAATAGATCAGCTGGAGATCTTCACAGCAATTGGGATCCGAATCCCGGGTCATTATCTTTGCATAATCATAGCATTCGCATCATATTTCCCCACAGAGCGTAGCATTCCGTCTAATACGGAGCATTACGGCAAAAATCAAACATATTGCATAATCACAAGTCAGGTTCGAACCAGTCACCTGCGAATCCCAAGTACCTCATCAACAATGCACCCAGTACATCCCTCTTCTTTAAAAAAGATAAAGAAAAAAAGGGAGGGAGAGAGAGTATGAAACCCTAACCACACTTTTCATTCCCCTCTCTTCTTCACTCCTCTCTCTCTCTCTTCGTAGCTTCATTTGACATTACTAGGTATAGCACGATGTTTATCAAAGTGCAGCTTGCTTGGAATGTCATCATTGCTGCAGAAAATCTGAAGCCAGACAGTCTTATGTTTCAGCAGGCAATTCTGATTCGCTTTGCTGCTGAAAAGGCAACGAAGGATTTGGGATACTATCTTGCTGTGGCAACACTGGATAAAATAAAAGAGGAGATTTTATTCGGGTCATATTTCTCACTCTGATATGTAGTTATGTTTTCTCATAGCCAAACACTAGTATTGGGTATCATGATGAATGCATACATTTTGCTGCAGAATTCCATGCACGTGCCATTGCGCCCCAAAAATGCACCGAAAGGCTTCCGCCCGAATCGTTATCAATAACATATCCTTCTTGACACCCGTCCGTGTCATATCCCCAGCAGGAAGCCAAAGCGTCCTCTTTGCACTCACAGATACATATGTCTACAGATTCCCTGACACCCGTCCGTGTCACCTTCCTCAGCATGGAAACCTAAAACATTCTGTAAACCATACACTTGTTTATATTACACTTTCCTCTTTTGACACTCGTCCGTGTCACTCTCCCTAGCAAGTTTAACACTCCCGTACGCCACTCGTACTTATTACCCCTGTTTCACTCATACAGATGCTCATTCGTATCTTGTATACACCATTCATACCTCTACAGAATCAACCCTCGTCCGTGTTCTTTGTTAACCCGTTGGTACTCGTCCGTATCATCATCTTCGAACATGCGTCAAGCGTTTGTTTCTACCTGATACCCGTCCGTATCATAGTCTTAAGGATGCTCGTCCGCATCTTTAATCTATACACCATGCCCAAACACTGATATCTCTCTTTCCTTGGAAATAGACACTCGTCCGTGTTTACTTGTCCTGCAAATCCCTGTGAACTGTTTCCTTTCTATCTGACATTCGTCCTATGTCATGATACCTTTTCGGCAGCCGTACCCTGCCAGGTGATCATCCTTCACCTTTGGATGATCGTCCCTCATCCTTTCCCCAGTGGAGTCTCTATTCATTAGAACCCCTTTTCTGTCCGACATTCGTCCTATGTCGTGATATTTTTAGCAGCCGTCCCCTGCTAGGTGATCGTCCCTCACCTCCTGATGATCGTCCTTCATCATTTTATCTGATGGTCGTCCCCATCGTTGATCTTGTCATCTGAAATTCGTCCTATGTCATGATACATTCGGAGCAGTCGTACCCTGCTAGGTGATCGTCCTTCACCTCTTGATGATCGTCCTTCATCATGCTTATCCGATGGCCGTCCCCATCGTCGACCTTTTTATCCGGAATTCGTCCTATGTCGTGTTATTATAAGCAGCCGTATCCTGCCCGGTGATCGTCCTTCACCTTAGATGACCGTTCCTCATCTTATTCCCCAACAGAGCAGCCGTCCCCTGCTAGGTGACCGTCCTTCACCTTTGATGACCATACCTCATCATTTATTTTATTCATACCTTGAACTTGATGGTCATCCCCATCATTCACTATTACCTTTTATCCCCAGAGAGTCTTATATCTTTGCTTGATGGCCGTCCCCATCATAACTTCTTATATCCCCAGCATGTCGGTCGTCCCCGTCATTGCTCTTTCCCCAGCAGTCGTCCTCTGCTCGACAGTCGTCCTCCGTCGCCCGCACTTTATATATACTTTATTTTCCTTTACAATATATATCCCTTTTCTTCTTCATTCTGTGAGCGCAAATTTTGGACTGTCTTTGGTATTCAACCACAAGTTATCTTGTTTGCCTGTTAAGCCGTTGCTTACATCCTGCACAGCTAACTCATGCTTGAATAGGGGCAGCTATAAACACCCCAAATTTGCCCTCACCCATTCACACCATGGCTTGTGATCTTTTCATATACATAAGTTCAATCATAGCATCTCATATTGCATATTTGCTTCACTGCATTGGTTCAAAGTCATTTGCATCTAGGGTTTGTGATCTGAGCAGTCCAAGAGCCACTTGAGCCATTCCAAAGGACTTCAATCACTTCAAAGGGGTCCATGTATGTTCAAACATCATATTGTATCTTCACAAAGTCAAGAATGTCAAAGAATCACAAGAACTGAGGATGGCATGGAAGCAGAGCCAGGTTTAACTGCACAGGTGACCTAGAATTAGGGTTTTGGTTTCAAAGGCCATACCTCCAAATTTTTTGGTCATTCTTGTTTCTATTGGTCTCTATATGGTATATGGATCATGCATATCAATTTTCATGAATAAATTCCATGGGGAAGGCATCTAATCAAGAGTTGACTTTTTGAGCAAGTCAGTGTAAAATCAGGGCATCTGAGGCCCCCAATGACCCAACCAAAGGGTGTTCATCATCATTTTTATTGTGTATGATCTTTATTTGATCATAGAAGATGTTATAAGTTCACAAAATTGAATAATTTCAAGCCATTTGCAAAGTTGACTTTTTGGGAAAATGACTTGTAATGGAAACTTGCCATTTTGGGAAACTTTTTCAACCCTTGCTTTTTGATTCAAAAATGCCTCAAATGGGAAAACTTTGGTCATGAAAGTTATAGAATGGATCATTCCCTTTTCAAAAAGTACAAGAACTCATTCTAATTCATTTTGGATCAAAAGTTATGGCTTGTCAAAGTTGGGAAAAATCACATAATTTCAAGTTATGCACCAAAGAGACATTTTGCAAAATGGTATGATCAAGCATTCTAAAGACTTCAAATGTGCACAAATTCATTACAACATGATCATGTGACTTCTAAAAATCAGAATTGGCCCAAGAACTATGCATTTTGATGCCTTGTACTTCATGAATTTCCAAAGGGGCCAAACTTTGTGAAAATTGCAAAACATCTCACATGCTTTGATCCACTTGCTGATTTGCCTCAAAACCAATTCCATGGAAATCCTTAAACTCAGCTGAGCCAAGACAAGCCAAAAAGCTAGTTGTACCATTGCCCATACCTCAAGTACAAATCAAGTTGACATTTTGGCAACTTGCCCATACCAATCACAATAGGCCAGCACCCACTCTCTGACCTATCACATTTCTTTATGTGGATCAAATGCAAGCAAAAGCACATAACACACAAGCCTGAAACACTCTCCAAGCCAGCATACTCAAAAATCCTCACATTTGCAAAAGCCTTCGAATCCCTTGATTCAGCCATCAAACCTTCAAACTTTTTCCACCATTCAACTCCATAAACCTCACTGATCATTTCCCACCCTCCATTTTGCCCTAAAACCTCCACAATCAAAAACACGATTTTCACATTTCATGAACTGAGATTCTACAAACTCTCTCTAGAGGCCATTTAAACTCCATCTAAGCATCACAAACACTTGGAGGGAATCATTGGAGTGGATTTGAAGCAAAGGACTGGCCAGAAAGTCCCTGATTCGAAAGCTCAAGCTCAGGTAGCCATGGCATTTATTTTTCCTGAACTCTCATTTTATGTTATAGGATGATTCTACATGTTTCACTGATTGCCATGATGTGTTTAGTTTTGAAAATAGTTGAGAAATAAGCATTTCATGAGCTTCTGAAATTTCTGAGTTCTTTTCCGTTTTGCTTTGATTCATGGATTTGATGATGAATAAATGGATTTTGATGACTGATTCTTGTTGGGGTTGGGGAGAGGATCATTTCTTGAGAGTTTTAGGGCTTAGGGATGCGTATTAAGAGAGATAGCATGAATGGTTGGCCGGAGAAGATGACCGGAACACTGTTCCGGTCATCTGAAAGTGATTAGGGTTCAGATTAGGGTTAATGACTTAATTAGCGTAGTTTGAATGTGAGCCGTCCAGATGCGCGCGCTGGTCAATTCCCTCCCTTTTTATTTGAATCTCAGCCATCAGATTGGTTGACTTTCTCATTTTTCATTTAAAATTCATTTTATTTTTATTTGTTTTGATTTATTTTGCACGAATTATTAAAAATAGCAAAAAATGTTTAAAAATTATGAAAATTTTTGTCAAGATTTTCATTATTTTTCAGAACACAAAAATATTTTTATTTTTATTTTTTGCATTAAATATTATTTTTAAATCATTTAAAAGATTATTTTTAATTAGTTAATGAAAATTAATTAATTAAAAATACTTTTAGGTATTTAAAAATCACAAAAAAATTCATGTAACATTTAAAAACATTTAGAAACATTGTCCAACTCTCAAACCAAATTTCTTTTTTGATCTTGATGACTTTTGATAATTTTCCTTGGAATTAATTTCATTTCAAGGCAATATTTTGTTTCAAACTTCAAAAATTCATTTCTGCTTAACCATTGCGAGTTGGATGATGATTATTTTTGCATTGCCTTTTGTATAGCATGTAGTTTATAGGATAAAATTGGCTTGAATTGATCTTGCATTTTCAATTTGTTTTGCATTTTTCTTGTCAAGGTACCTTAAAACCCTAGCAATCTTAGGAAATTCATAACTCTCACTAGGTTAAGAGTTGGATCCCCTCCTTTGGGCAGTGAGTTTGTGTAGTTTTAGGGTTCCTTTGATTGCATTTTCAAATTTTTATCATGTCTCTTGCTTCTGGTTTTGGATTTTGCTTTGTATGTTGATCATAAACCCTAATTTATGCTTTCCTTTGCATCCACCTTCCATTTGCTTGCATACCATGACTAGCCATGACATTTTGTGCATCCATTTGATTCATAACACATCTTAGGACATATTATAATCATGTTTGATCATTGCATCTTTCATTTGACATGTTATATGTCTTTTGCATTCCATAACTTTTCATGAACATTCATGGTTCAAAGCATGCTTCTCTTGCATCCATATGTTTGTATGATCATTCTAATGCCTTGCCTCATGTTTGCATCATCTCTTAGCATCATTAACATCATACTCATGCTTCTGGTTTTGGTTTGCATCATCACATTTCATCTCATTTGCATTACATTTCATTTCTTTTGCTAACTTTTCAGGTGGTATGTTGTTTTGAGAAGTGGATTTGCCTTCACTTCTTACAATCTCTTTTCATCTCTCTTATGCATCATTGCTGCATTTTATCTTGTGTTTTGGATTGAGCTTGCTCATTCTTGTTCATCTTACCTTCTTTCTTCAAGCAACTTATCTTCTTAAGTGAAGCAAGTTGTTTTGCTTCTCTTTGCTCCTCTCATCTGCTTCTCTCCTTGGTGGTTCCTTGAAGATTTCTTTCTTAAGCCCCACAAACCCTAGGAATGACCAAGCATGATAACAATTAGGGTTTGATTAGTCCCCCATTTAGATTTTACCTTTGTGTCTCTTTGAGTCTTCTCTTCTCATCTCATAATCAGGGACTAAACCCTAAAGGCTTTAAGGCTTTGTGATTAAGTTTATGCCTGCATCCTTCTATTAGGATGGAGTGTATAACTTTAATCCTAAGTGTTAAACCCTTAATGTGTTTAAATCCTTTAATCAATTCACTTAATAATCATCAAGACATCAAGCTTGTAACTTGGGCCTTGCATTAGGGTTCTAATTCTTCCTTAATTGGTCAAGAAGGACTAACCCTAGTGTTAATGGACAAGTCCCCCTCAAGTTGTCTTACAAACCATAAAATCCATTTCTTAATCTTACCATTAATTAAAATACATCTAATAAAGGCTTTGTTTTGTCATGAAGTTAATCCCTAATCATGGATTAAGTTGAGGAGTCTTCCTCAGCTTAAATATTCTCATCTATTATCCTTCTATTAGGATGGTGTAATGAGTCTGTTTAATCCCTGATTATGGCTTAAACTCATTACTTAACACTAAACAAAAACAACAAAAACATCTAACTAATCACAAGTAGGTTAATGATCTTAATCCTACACCATGGTGATTAAGTGTGAGACACTGACTTCACACTTAAGGTATTCTCATTACCCCTAATCAGAGGGAGGATGTGATGAGTTTACTAACCCATTGGTTTAGGCTTAAGCTCATTAACTTATGACAAACTCCAAAAGGCAATAAAAGATTGAAAACACCAAAAGCAAACAATAATCGTCTCCTTCGGGATTCTTTTCTCATCTCATTCACTCACAAACGAGAACTCGCTTCTTCCGTCTAATGCAAGACAGTTTGCACCTGAGCCAGACAGGTCATACACTTGAGCATAGACAAGCAAGCAGTTCACAAGTCAATTTATCTTTCAGTCTCTTTGGGTCGAACTACGGTGTTCTGACTTCCTCATTGCACGAGAGGATACGTAGGCATAACTTAACAGTTATCGAACAAAAGTCTCTGTATATGCCCCCTCTTTCCAGTATTATTCTTTAAGCCTCATGGTCATGAGCATTTATCTCTTATTCTTACACTGACACTTCACATATTTTACTTCACCTTTCTTTTAGCACTGACACTTGCATTCTTTCCAGCTTTGATACACAAATTGCACTGACACTACCCCTTTAAAACACAAATCTTTTAAGCGTGGATCCCGCCGAGTACGGCGGACAATCTGGGTGCTAATACCTTCCCAGGTTGTAACCAACCCCCTTTCTCAGTCTCTCTGGTTCGCAACCGTCTTATCCATATCCTTCTAGGTTTATGCAGCATTACCTTTCCCCCGGGATAAAAATGCCTAGTTGGCGACTCTTGTCTTTTCTGAGTTCACTTCTGTGTGTTCTCTTCTCCTTTCGCCGACCGTTCGCGTCTGTACCCCTTCTGACCTGAGGTGTCATTTGGTGGGAGCGACACTAGCTAATCTCAAACATAGATGCCATGGTGGCTAATGCATCTGCCAACTGATTTTCTCCTCGTGGAATATGTCCAAAGGTAATCTCTTCAAAATATGGGATCAAAGACAACACATGCTCTCTGTAAGGAATACGATTTTCATGCTTGGTATCCAAATCTCCTTTAATTTGACTCACTACCAGGGCTGAATCCCCATATACGTCCAGGAACTGAATCTTCATCTCAATGGCAGCTTTGATACCCATGATACATGCCTCATACTCAGCCATGTTATTGGTACAATAGAAACAAAGTCTTGCAGTAATCAGGGTATGCCAACCTTCAGGGGAAATGATCACAACACCAACACCATTACCAAGTGCATTAGAAGCTCCATCAAAAACCATAGTCCATCGGGATCCTTGTTCAGGTCCGTCATATTGTCCAGGTTCTTTGGTAATAATCATAATGTCTTCATCAGGGAACTCAAAACTCATTGACTGATAATCATCCACTGCTTGATGAGCCAAATGATCAGCTACAACACTTCCTTTAATGGCTTTCTGAGTAGTGTATTGTATATCATATTCTGTTAAGATCATTTGCCATCTTGCTATTCGTTCGGAGAGAGCAGGTTTCTCGAATATGTACTTGATTGGATCCATCTTTGAAATCTACAATGTAGTATGAGTCAACATATACTGTCTTAGTCGGCGAGCAGCCCATACCAAAGCGCAACAAGTTTTCTCGAGCAGTGAGTATCTTGTTTCACAGACGGTAAACTTTTTGCTAAGGTAGTAGATTGCCTTCTCTTTTCGACCAGACTTGTCATGTTGCCCCAACACACACCCCATTGAGTTGTCTAACACTGTTAAGTACATAATCAAGGGTCTTCCATCAACTGGTGGCATCAAGATTGGAGGTTCTAGGAGATATTTCTTAATTTCATCAGAAGCTATCTGGCACTCGTCATTCCATTCCATCACCTGATCTTTCTTCAGTAATTTGAAGATTGGCTCACAGGTAGCAGTTAACTGGGAAATAAATCTTGCAATATAATTCAATCGTCCTAAGAAACCTCTAACTTCCTTCTCAGTACGGGGAGCTGGCATCTCTTGTATGGCTTTCACTTTTGCAGGATCTACTTCAATACCTTTTCCACTAACAATGAAACCCAGGAGTTTACCAGATCTAACTCCAAAAGTACATTTGTTTGGGTTCAATCTCAACTTGTATTTCTTCAACCTTTCAAACAACTTATGGAGATGATCAAGGCGTTGTTCTTAATTCTGGGACCTGGCTATCATATCATCCACATATACCTCTATCTCATGATGAATCATATCGTGAAACAAAGCCACCATAGCACGCTGATATGTTGCCCCGACGTTCTTCAAACCAAATGGCATCACTTTATAACAAAAGGTGCCCCACTGTGTAACAAACGTAGTCTTCTCCATATCTTCAGGTGCCATCTTGATTTGATTGTAACCAGAGAAACCATCCATGAAGGAGAATACCTTGTGCTGAGCAGTGTTGTCTACCAGAACATCAATATGAGGAAGTGGAAAGTCATCTTTAGGGCTAGCCTTATTCAAATCTCTGTAATCCACACACATGCACACCTTACCATCTTTCTTAGGTACTGGTACTACATTTGCAACCCATTGAGGATAAGAAGTCACAGCTAAGAAACCTACATCAAATTGTTTCATCACCTCTGCTTTAATCTTTTCTGACATTTCAGGACGTATGTGACGAACCTTCTGTTTCTTTGGACGACAATCTTCTTTTATCGGTAAACGGTGAACTACAATGTCTGTATCCAACCCTTGCATATCTTCATAGGACCAAGCAAAGATTTCCACATAATCACGTAACATCTGGATCAATCTGTTCTTGACATCACCTTCTAGTTCAGCCCCTATCTTGACCTCTTTCCTGTTTTCTTCAGTTCCCAGATTCACAACTTCGACTGGCTCTTCATGTGGCTGTATAGCTTTCTCTTCTTGTTGTAACAACCTGACAAGCTCTACAGGTACTTCACAATCTTCCTCCTTTCCATCTTCAGCTTGATAGATCGGATTCTCGAAATTATAATTGGCAATAGTAGAACTGTTATCAACAGGATCCAGAGTGGATGAGGATCTGCATTTTAGTGATGTGGGTGTGTGTAAGAACACATAGCTAATAAAACAAAAAATAAAAAATAAAAGAAAGACAAGGAGTGCAATATTTACAAAAACGAAACGTCCATTGATTTTTATTGAATGAAGTATGCAAATGAAATGACATCCCGTAATAAGCATACCATTGTGCCCCGGGCAGGACACAAGGCTTAAAAGTTTAATTGTTCGAAGTTACAAACTTAAAAAAAACACAGTAATAGTATTTACTCCTGACTAAAGGAGATAGGAATAACGTCTTCGGTCTTCCAGTTGTTGAGCCCATCACCCAAGGTAGGAAAGATCCAATCATCCAGGTTGAAGTCTTCATTATAGTCATCCACAACATTAACTTGATCTCTCATGACCCCTTGATTAGTGATACGAACAACACGAGCACGACGAACAGCCTTCTGGGATTCTGCAGTGAAACCCAAACCAGACTTGTCAGACTTATAAGGAATGTCAGGAAGCTGACCCCAAATAGTACAACCACCTTCTTCAACCACATCTCTAGCATCTTTGAGGGAGGCCATTGTAGGAGGTACTCTGGTAACCATAGGAACTCTTTTAACAACAAGGGGAGCTTCAGTAGCAGGAACGACCCAAGGAACTACCTCAAATGTCTGGCAAGGAGTCTCAACATATTCACCCTCCACCTCAACATATTTAAAAGTATTCACATGACTGACCATGTATTCTTCTTCACCATAAACAGTGACGATCTTTCCTTTCACCGGATATTTCAACTTCTGATGTAAAGTGGAAGTCACAACACCTGCCCCATGGATCCATGGGCGCCCAAGCAAACATGAGTACGCAGGACAAATATCCATTACATAGAAAGTAGAGTCGAAGACTTTAGAGCCTACTTTGATCGCGAGATCTACTTCTCCACGCACCACTCTTCTTGAGCCATCAAAGGCCCTCACTACTACATTACTTGGTCTTAACACAACATCCTCAGGACTGAGCTTGTCCAGAACCTCTTTGGGAGCACATTTAATGAAGAACTATTGTCCACCAGCACATGAGACAAGGTAGTGCCCTTACATTCAATGGAGATATGCAAAGCTCTGTTATGGTTTCTCTTGGCAGGAGTCAAGTCAGCATCAAAAAAGCCTAACCCATTATCATAAGTCAGATGTGCAACACAATTCTCAAATTGATCCACAGAAATCTCATTTGGCACATGAGCAGTCTTCAAGAACTTGATTAGGGCTTTAGCATGAGCCTCAGAACACAACAACAAAGATAACATGGAGATATTGGAGGGAGTATGCCCCAACTGGTCAACAATATCATAATCACTCTTGCGAATGATCTTCAACACTTCTTCCATCTGTTTAGAGAGATTTTCAGCAGTCGGTGCCTCAGCTTGCACAGGTTCAACCACATGACCTTTGACCCGAGCATCAGTACTTGGCTCAGAAGTGGAGGTAGTAGTTGGAGTAACTGCACTTTTTGAGGTAGCCGGAGAAGAGAAAATTCTTCCACTTCTAGTGATCTTACTAGATCCAGCAATATTATCAACATCAAGATTAGTATCAGTAATAGGTGCATCAGTCAGAGGTTCTTGCTTGACACCATGGATGTAAACATCAGAACCATAATTCCAGGGTATAGCTTTATCAGAAGTATAAGGAACAGGACCAGGAGTGGTAATAATCATGGGAACCACTCTAGCAACAGTCTTCACAAGGCCTTCAGCAGTAATCCTGACAGGACCCTTAGAGGTGATCCTGACAGGGCCTTTGGATGTAATCTTCACTGGCACTTTATCAACCATATCTACATCTTCCAGCTTCGTACTTCGAGTCAGATGTTCGCACATACTTTCAACAGAAGGAGTCCTCTCAAACAATATAGTGTAATTGTCCATGAGGCGTTGAATACCATCTTTCAACTTCCAGCAACTATCAGGTTTGTAGGCACAATAAAAATAGTCTTCATTGCAACCTGGAAAGAATCCAGCCTGCACCAACTTCTTCTTGATAATGGATAGGGGAGTAGTCACATCTGCTACTAAGGAAACATATGAAACTTCATCAACAACATTAATAGTCTTCTCATGATTGGGCATGGGAGTAGTGATCACATTTGGAGTCCCAGGAGGGTCAAATTCAATCTCCCCAGCTTCAATCATATCTTGAATCTTGTTTTTCAACACCCAACAATTGTTGGTGTCATGTCCCGGACTATTAGAATGATAGGCATATCGTGCATTAGGATTGTATCGAGGAGAGGAAGTATTAGGATTTTGAGGAGGGTCCTTCAAAGTAATGAGTTCCCCTTTTAACATGTGTTGCAAGGCTTGGGCTAGTGACATGTTGATCTTGGTGAATTGTCTTTTAGGCTTTTGTTGATTGTTTTGTGGTGGCTCTGGTGCTGCAGGAGTAGGATTGGAAATGTGAACTGCTCCCACAGATTAGTGACTCCTGTTACGACTATGTTGACCATACACAATATTAGACTCCTTCTTTCCACTAGGGGGCTTCTTAGCAGTGCTTGGCGAAGAGGCACCCACATGTATCTTACCACTTCTTATACCACTTTCCACACGTTCTCCAGTCATTATCAGCTCAGTGAAACCATACGATGAGCTTCCAATGAGATGACTATAGAAAGGACCATTCAGCGTACTCATAAACATATCCACCAACTCCCTGTAAGTCAGAGGAGGTTGAACTCTGCCAACCAGGTCTCTCCATTTCTGGGCATACTCTTTGAAACTATCTTTAGCACCCATTGACATGCTTTGGAGCTGCATGCGAGTAGGTGCTAAATCAACATTATATTGGTATTGTCGGTAGAAGGCCTCAGCAAGATCATTCCAATCACGAATATTGACACTTTCCAGTTGGTAGTACCATTCCAATTGAGCTCCAGACAAGCTCTCTTGGAAAAAGTGAATCCATAACTTCTTATCAGCAGTATGTGGTTGAATCCTCCGAACATAGGATCTCAGATGCAACTTAGGACATGAAACACCATCGTACACCACAAAAGCAGGAACTTTGAAACCAATAGGTATAACCACTCCAGAAACTAAACTCAGATCTTCAAAATCAAGCCCAGAAGATTTTTGTAGTTCCATAGCATTCATTCTGTCTACCAGGATCTTGTACTTATCTTCACTAGCAGGATCATGATAATAATTTGCTTCAGAATCAGAATCTCCCACAGTATCATGGAGACTACCTCCCTCCTTCTCAGAATTTTCAGACTCAGAATCCTCAATTTGTTCCTTTGTCTTGATAGGACCTCTGAACCTTCTTCCCAGATTGATAAGGCCTCCTGATCTTCTAGTCTTCTTCTTCTTCTTATCCAACAATGTCTTCAACTCATCTTGTCCCTTGAACAAGTTTAGAATCAACTCTTGGAATTGTGCATTCTGAGCCTGGAGATCTTTGACAGTCTGTTCAAGAGCCATTTCTGCTGAAATAAACAGCAAGAAGATAAGATACCTGTTCATAAGAAACCTGTGATGCAATGATATGGTATGTAAATGCATATGTAATGTTTTCAAGGACCGCAGGATTTAAATTTGTTTAAACAACCAAAAAGTAAACTTTTATTAGTAAACAATAAATGTGTTTGCCCCTTGGGCTTACAATAAAAATGAAATGAATACAAAAAATTGGGGTTTTAAGTCTCCCATGGACGTTTCCTCTTTGTTTTGAGGTATGAGTTGAGATTCCGCTCCTCGTGAAGTTCTTTTGTTAGCTCCAGGATTCTTTCTTGACTTACTTTGTAATGAGTCTCAAAAGTATCACTTTGCTCCTTCAACTGGATTCAGGACCTTTGTAACTCTTCCATGTCAGTGGGCATGTCTGGATGAAGAATGATATAAGAAGTATCTCCTTCAGTAACAGGCTCCATGGTAACTGGAAGGATAGCAGGATATGGCATCATAAGAGTCTGAGCACGAGATCACACCCATCTGAGATAAGGTTCCATAAGAATGGTGTACTTGGGTTCCAGAGTCTTGCTGTCAACCTTGTTCACTTTACCCCATGCTCGTATGAACCTTTGACGGTAACCTTGAAGATCATTGTTGTAGTCGAACACAATACCCTGAATAAGCATGTCATGAGGACCATCACTCCGAGCATAACCAAACTGACGTAGAGCTAAGGAAGGATTGTAAGTAATGCCCCCTCTTATGCCAATAAGTGGCACATTAGGGAACTCCCCACAACGGTCAATGATAGTAACATTCTCCATAGATCTAGAGCACCAATGAATATCTGAATGAGAAAGTGACATAATCCTCTTGGACCACCTGAACCCTTGTTCATTCTTCATCACTGATCGAGGAAGGTGAGAAATAAACCACCTAGACAATAGAGGTATGCAGCACATCAGAGTTCCTCGTGCCTTCGTAGTACGGGTATGAAGAGAATGTAAGATGTCTCCAAGTAATGTAGGCACTGGATTGCGAGTCAGAAATATGTTGATGGCGTGTACGTCTATGAACTGGTCTGGATTGGGGAACAATACTAAGCCATAGATCAATAGGGCTAAGATCTCCTAAAAAGCATCGTAACTCATAGCCTTCAGGAACACTTGAGCTTTCTCCATCAATACCTTAGCAAGAATACCCTTAACTCCACTCCTTGTTTCTAGGACAATGTCTGATTTCTTCAAATGTAAGGCTGCAGCAATGACTTCAGGTTTAGGCTCTTTCTCTAAGCCTATGAAAGGTCTCTGATTGAGGATATGTATACCCAACAGTTTGGAGAACTCCTCCATTGTAGGAACCAACTGATAGTCGGGGAATGTGAAACAATGATGTTTAGGGTCAAAGAACTGAAATAGGACACTCATCATGTCTTCATCAAATCCTGAGATAACCAAGTCAAGTAGGTGACCATGCTTCTTGATGAACTGGGATCTTTCAGAAACTTGAGAGACCAATTCCTTAAGCTTAGGAGGTATCCCTACAAAGTTGATCCAAATAGTATTCCTACGAACAGAAGCTATGACCTGCAACAAAGAACAAAGATAAATCCTTTGGTCCTTGAAATGGTTAGTGAAAATGATATGATTATGATGCATTGATGTTATGATCAATCACAAACATGTGGCACACACAAACAAGTCACACAATAGCCCTAGGTTTGAAGGCTTTTATGAGGTTTAAAGGTAAGTACCCTCCCTTGCAGTTTAGATGGTTCATCCTGTCCTATAAAAGTAACCGGGTTCTAAGGGATCTCAATATCATTGATCCTTCACAAGGGTGGTTGTTCAGTAGGCACCTTACTTTCCAACCAAAACCCTCCAAGTTTAGGATCTCAATGAGTGTAGCATCGAGTATCAACCAACTTCAGTCTTCACCAAAGCCGGTTATCTCACTACTTTCTAAAGGCCAAGATGGGATAACTAGGGTTCTAAAAGTCAGTTAGTGTATTGACAACATATGGCAGCCTCATATTATCCTCAACTAACTTAAGGAACATAAGCACCAACCAAGAAGTCACACTAACTATGGCCACCAGATCAACCATATCGGTATACGCCGTACAATTTCCTTGGTCTATTGCCATTTACCTAAGGTACACTAGATCCGGGTTAGGATCTTTCACACATAAGAGCCCCAAAAAGTAAAGTAAAGCAAACAAAGCAAACAAATTTAAAGTGATCTCATTCCTAAGGGTACCCCTCTTTTATTAGTCCCCAGCAGAGTCGCCAGTTCTGTAACACGGTGGGAGAACTGAATTTTAGTTAAATGTTGCGGATAGCAAGAGTCGCCACCGACTTTTATTTTATCCAAAAGGAAAGGACATAAAAGAACAGGAAAGACCTTAAAAAGATTTTGGGTTCGGGGGGTAGGTTATACAAAGGGAAGGTGTTAGCACCCTTTATATCCATGGTTATCCATGGGCTCTTAGTTACTTAGATCACTTTAAACTGTTTTGAGAAAGGTGTAGTGTGTGATTAGAAACTTTCTAAGTACTTTATAATGATCCTCGTATGGATGTATATAAAGACTTGTTTTTGAAAATTTGTTTGAAAAGTGTGGTGTAAAGAGTATTTTGAAATGTGAGCAAGCAATTAAGAGGAACCTACCCTATATTAAATCCTTACTGTTCTTATATGTTCTTTCAATGGTAAGACTATCCCTATTATTAAGGAATAGGTAGTCATTACCTTGGATGTAAGAAGGGACATGTATAGGGACATCTGAATACAGGCAACTGTGAGGTGTCTTTAGCAATTCGTAGGGACTTATCATCTTTTATTCGAAGGGACAAGATCATTTATCATAGGCAACCTCGAAGGGACTTGATCTTATAAACTTGAAGGGACTTGATGATATTTGTGAAGGGACTTTGCTTAAGACACCTTACTTGACCTTAGAAATAGGCAACATGAGAGGTAACCTTAGAAAGTGTAGGATGTCGATCCAAGATCGACTTACGTGTGTGAGTGTTTGTATTCAAGTATTTATCTTATTTAAGGTTAGTTATCTAAGTTATTTTAATTACACATAGTTATACACACCCTAAAATTACTAACCATGGCAATACAAATATTTATAAAAAAAATAAAATAGAAACAAAAAATAAATCTACGACTATTACATGGCTTTCGCAATTACATAATAATAGAAACAATAATGATCAATATAATTAATAAGCAATAATTTGAAGGTTAGTAATAATGAAATAATAATAATAATAAAAGGGGTTAGTAAAAAATATAAAGAATATAAAATTTAAGAGAATATTATTTTTTAAGTTAAATGAACATTTAATTTTTTTTAAGAATAAAATAGAACAATTAATAATAATAATAAACAAATATTAATTATTTACATATTAAACAAATAATAAATAATTAATGATACTTTATAAAAATATTAGGTTAAATTTTTAAAAATTAGGATTAAGAAAATTAGGGTTTAGAAAATTAGGGTTTAGATTTTTTGATTTAAGAAAAATTAGGGTTTAGATATTTTAAACAATTAATATAAATTTACATAAATTATTTACAAATTATAAACAATAAAATTATATATAAAATTATTTATAAAATATATTATGATATTTATGAAAATATAATTTTGATTAACATTTTAAATAGAGTTTATAATTTTAATATAAAACAAATTAATTAATTAAAACATATATAATTAAAACAATTAATAAAAAAAAAAACAAGCTTTAAAAAAATGGGGGAGGCCTGGATTTGAACCTAGGACCTCCCCATTACCAACAAGATGAGAGACCACTGGGCTACGTCTGCACAGCTGATAATGAACGCATCCAAGCTAATAAGAAGTAAACCTGAAAAATATGAAAATAAATGAACAAAAAGGAAAAACCTGGGAATCGAACCCAGGTCTCTTGGCTTGCACGCGCGTCCCTTTACCACTACACCATCAGCATCATTCATACATTATAACGCAAACACAAATATATAATATATATTCAAATTTGAAACTTCAGTTCGCGCGAAGCTTCTTCTTCCTCCTGACCTGCGAAATTTCCTACAAATTTTCCTACGAATTTTCCTGCGAACTGGTTTTCGCAGGGATTCCTATGTTCCTTAAACGGCCACGAAACCTGTAATTTCTTTCAAAATTGAACACACCAATTCAATCCTCATATCAATTACAATCAAATTACATTATCATAATCCATTTATGTTAGCTTAATCGTGAAACCCTAATTTCGTCCTTAGAACCCTAACAATGGTGTTTGAGTATCCACACATCAAAACTTCAATTCACCTGCCCATAAATCATCCTTATGCAATAACAAACAAGATTACAGGCATAAAAACAATTTATAATGGATGAATGAATGAAATCGAAAATAAAAAAAACAAGAACAATATCCACTCGGGTTAGGGCATGTAAGGGTGTTTTTGATGCTTTTGGTAATGCAAATACGTTCAATGACTATCTACAAATGATTTGCAACCTTTGTTTGGTTCTGAAAGTGCTTCAAGACCCGAAACCGAAATCAAGTTTTTGTATGATTTTTGAAGTTGGTATGAATGCTCTTGGCTGCCAATTTTCGTGTCTTGTGTTTGCTTCATGTTATACATATATAATATGACCTAACTAGGTCAAAAAATCAGATCCTTCCTTGGACTTTTGGATCATTTGAGATTGAAAAAGATAAGCTTCCAAAATATTGAAAAAATTTGATATATCCTTACTACTTTTTGTTGATCTGATTTTCCATGATCTCGATCACTTTTAATTGACCTTTATGACTTTCTAGAACAAAAATCAAATCAAATATTGAAACTTTTATATTTTATTTTGACTTAAAATGATTTTTAATGTATAAAATCATAATAAATAAAATAAAATGAATAAAAATTGGAATAAATGATTTTTAATTCGTGCATGATGTTATGGTAGTGTTTGGGTCATAAAAATGCAAGCCCATTTGGAGAAATTTGGTTCTAAGGTCCCATTTGCTTCATAAACCTCTCAAAAATTCCCCAACTTTGCAAGGGCAAAAATCCCTCAATTTTAATGCTATGAAGGTGTTATTGGAAATTTTAGAAATCTTAGAGAGTCCTCTAACCAACCTCTTTGGTCTCATGTCCATATCTTTTACCATTCTCAAGTTATGCTCTTTGGAAGATGTTGACTTTTTGTTGACTTTTAAAATGACCTGTAATGTTTTGGCTCATACCTTCCAAATGAAGCATTTTTGGGCTTGGCTTATGAGACACAAAGTTGTAGAGAATTCAATTTCCTTCAAAATGAGCTTTGGATGGGAAATTTTTGATGAAGCATGTGAAAGTTATGGCTGGTCAAAGTTCAGTTGACTTTTCTTGTGAAAACCCTAATTTAGAAACTCCTGATTCTTGATGATCTGAAATCTCCTTGATGAATCATGATCAACCCTTGATCAAATGATGAATTTTACTTCATATAATTGATGTTGGAAAAAAATCATGAAGTTTGACTTTGGTTTGACCACAATTGACCTTAGTTTGACTTTTTAACTACTTTGACTGATTTTAGCCTATCTGATCATCTGACTAAGCAAACCTTTTGGGAAAGCCTTGAAATTTGACATATGGATTCTTGAAGACATATAGGGTGCTATGAAACTCACTTGAAGCCTTGAAAGTCCATTTATCCTGATGAAAGTCAAAACCCTAGTTTAGGATGCATTGCTTAGGAGGATGCTTTGTCAAACTTGTTGACTAATTGTGAACCTTGTGAACCTCTTGAGATACCTTGTGAACCTTGTGAACCTCTTGGGACACCTTAGTAAACAATGTCTTGTCTAGGTGAGGGAAAATTTTGGGGTGCAACACTTGGTGATCTACGATCCTTGACCTTGCCCTTCTTCTCCTCTTTCTCCAGACCTCTCTATTCTTCGTCAAAAATACGATGAATGAGATTTGTTTCTCTATTTCCTTTTTTTATAAACAGTAATTCCACCTTTGCCCCTTAAACCTCTAACAAACTCTTTATTTTATTTTATTTAAATAATTACAACATTATAAGAATACACCTTATATTATTATTATTATTATTCTCATAAAATACTTTCTTCACCAATTAATTCAATTATGCTATTATAATATTAATATTTATTTCACAAAAATAAATATAAAAATTAAGGCGTTACAATGTACGTGGGAGGGTATCCCACATACAACTTCTTCCTTATCCTTTTAAAATTCAAGTTGTGTTTGTGATAAGCATTAGCACTTCTTCGACATGTCACTTTGTTCACTCCCGCCAAGGTCTAGTATCATCTTCAATCATTGAAGTGAGATAGAACTTGCTTTATTTTTCTTCTTTAGGATTAGAAAACCTCATTAACCATAGGATCTCCTTGATACAACAATTTATGGTGAGTCTTAGTTCCCCTAGTTTTTCCTTTCTCAACTTGAGTCCCTCTTTCTCATCTCAAAGAAAAAACAAAACACCTAATAAAGGTTGAACTTTCTCATGCGCCAGGAGACTTTGCCATGGGGTACTTGCCCACGTCCCATTTCGGGGCGAGGTGTAAGGCATCTACCATGATCAACAAGTCTTAGCTTGAGGATGTTTCACAAACGAAAAATCAAAACACTTCTTTTAAAAGACAGTAAACAAACAAAAAACGTCATTTTCTGCGGGAATTCTCTTCTCACCTCATTCACTCTAAACGAGAACTTGCTCCTACTTGTCTCTTTGCAAGAAGGTAACACACTTGTGCCAGACGAGCCAGCAACACCTGAGCATAGATATAAGCACTTCATTCTCATAAAAAAAAACCACAAACAAAGTTCCCTCCTTAGTTAGGCGAACTACGTCGACTCTGATCCTCATTTTCCCGATAAGGTACACAGGCAGTGGGGTAAGGCCCATTCGAGCACACATTCTTTATTTCCCTACATTTTTCCCATACTTTTTCGATCTCTTTTCCAGTTCCCTTTCTCATTCCAGTTCCAGTTAGCAGTTATTTTGTTCAGCAACATCTTATTTCTCACCCTTTGAAACATACTAACAAGCGTGGATCCCGTCAGTTAAAACAGACGGTTTGGGTGTTAATACCTTCCCAGGTTGTAACCGACTCCCGAACCCATATCTTTGGTTTACAAGACCTTGTCCTTTCCTTTTCTCTTCGATTTGTGCAACATTACCTTTCCCATTCATTCGGGATAAAAATGCCTGGCTGACAACTCTACCTTTTCCGCGCCACTTTCACGTTTGTACTAGAATGAAAATCCCGGGAGCGACACCAGTTAGTTAACGGTAGCCCTACTAAAGAGTTTATGGTGGAGAGAGATTTGAGGCAATGAGATCATCTTTTGCCCTTCCTTTTTGTTATTGTAGAGGAAGCCCTCTCAGGTTTAGTTTAAAAAGTAGTGGCAATCGGGGATTATAAAGGTGTTATTGTTAATAGGAGATGTGCGGTCAATATTCTTCAATTTGCGAATGATGCCCTTTTAATTGGTGGGAGTAGTTGGAAGAAATTGTGGGATATTAAGGCGGTGCTTAGAAGTTTTGAGCTTGTTTTGGGTTTGGGAATTAATTACCAAAAGAGTAAATTAATTGGCATAAATTCCAACCCCCGGTTTTTGGAAGCGGAGGCTTCTTTGCTTTCTTGTAGGAGGGAGTCAAGTAGTTTTACGTTTCTTGGCATTCCCATTGGAGCAAACCCGAGAAGGATTTCTATATGGCGGAGTTTGGTTGGTAAGATTAAGAATCGGTTAGCTAGTTAGAAATGTTGATTGCTTAGTTTAGAAGGATGGGTCACTCTTCTTAAATCGGTGTTATGTTCTTTATCGATTTTTACGTTATCCTTTTATAGGATTCTAATTAAGATTTCCAAAGAAATAACCTCGCTTCAAAGTAGATTCTTGTGGGGTGGCTCGGAGGATTGTAGGAGGATTCATTGGATAAGTTGGAAGAAAGTTTGCTTTCCGTTTGAGAAAGGGGGTTTAGGAGTGTGGAGTATCGAGGACTTTAATATTGCCCTTATGCTTAAGTGGAGGTGGAGAATTTTTCAAGGCTCGGATTCCTTGTCGTTTAATATACTTAAAGTACGGTACGATGATATTTTCTTGAGTATGTTCAATGGTAATATTGATTCTAACCCTAAAGTTCCAAAATTGGAGTGGTGGAAATATCTTGGCTTGATTGATAAAAACTTTGGAGTTGATTTTTTGCGAAGAATAGGATAGAAGTGGGAAACAAATTTATATCCTCCTTTTGGTATTCTAATTGGTTGGGAAATTTTAGCTTGAAGGAAAGATTTCCAGATCTTTTTTCCATTTCTAAGATTCAAAATATTTCTATAGCTGACATGAGAGGTTGGGTGGAAGGGGGATGTAGATGGGGCGACTTCGGTATTAAGATCTTTTTGGATCCCAATATCGAGGAGTCTCATTCTAACTTACAAATTTGTTATTTTTTACAGGCGAGCTTTCGGAAGATAGGGATTGTATTTTGTGGATTCTCGACCCTTTGTCCAGATATACGGTAAATTCATGCTTGAATTTATTGGCTACATTAAGAGTTGCGGGTGATGTTTCTACTCATCCATGTCATATTGTTTTGGCAAGCAACAATGGCACTGACTTGATTGTGTTGACAAACAACAATGTCATTGTCTTGATTTCGGAAGATGGTTTTGGAATGTCTCATGTTGTTACTGGTGTCGATTCAGTTCGTATTGGTGGGCAGGTTGGCAAGGCAAGAGATTTTGGCACTGACTTGTCTGTCCAAATAGGAACTGCTTCGGTTGGTGCTAATTCTGCTAGTTGGTTTGCAACAGAAATTCCTGGTTTTCATGAGGCAGAAATTCATGGCTTTTGTGAGGCAATGGTGACTGCTGATACAACATTGATAATATAGTTTTCTGGCTTTTCTGGTGCAACTTTGATTGATTATACAGTGGGAAATTTGGCAGCTGGTTATTCTGGTTCCCATGATGCAGCGGTGACTGCTGTTTCTGTTTTTCCTGTAGAATTTCCTAGGTTTTCGGGTGCAGCATCGCCTGTTGTTTCAGTGGGCGTTTCTTCGACGTCTGGCGTAGCAGCGACAGTTGCAGTTAGTAGGGAGCAGGACGGGGTTCGGTCGGTCGGTCCTGGTTTGGATAGGATAACTGTGATCACTAATGTTTGGTCTATTCTTTGGAAGTCGGAGCTTCCAATGTGTTTGAAAGCTTTTGGTTGGCGCTTATTTTGGTGTAGATTACCAACTAAGGATACTCTTATCCAAATAGGGGTTAATATTTACGAGGATAATTCTCATTTTAGTGTTTTGTAATTTCCATATTGAGAATTCAATTCACTTATTTTCGAGTTGCTTAGTGACGAAGCTAATTTGGAGGGTTATAAGGGAATTGATTGCTTTTTTAGATAAATACGGTAGATAGGGTGGATTGTTGTAAAGAAAGTTTCGAGACATGCTTTCGTTTTTGCAAATTTCAAGGTGCAAAGAAATGGAAGGCTAGCATTTTTTGGATGGCGACCATGTGGAATATATGGATAGCTAGAAACGAGATCATTTTTTAGAGTCACAGTTGGAATACTTTCGACATTGTGTGGAATATTAAAATCATGACTTGGAACTGGTCTATGTTAGGGGAAATTACTAAACCCAATTGTAATTTTTATGATTATTGTAAAAACCTTTTTTTTAATTTCATAGGGTCAATTGGATAGCAATCTCTCTTTTTGTCCAGGTCATCTTTTGGCTCGGATTTTTGTAATCAGTTTGGAGAACCCTTAATTCTTGTTTAATGGATCTCTTACGTAAAAAAAGAAATAACACAGTTGACCTCTTTAATATATTATTTTGTTAGTTAAAAAAAGTCACCTAATTCTTTGTTATTTTTAGTTTACATTTTTACCCTTATCAATTTTTAAATTAAATAAATTAAAGAAATTAAAAAATAATATGTAATGTTGCCCTCTCGATTAAGCATGCTAAAGGGGCAAGCATGCCAAATTGACTACATTTGAAAATCTTAATAATTAATTATTCTAGAAAAATCTATAAATGCGAATAAACATTTATTGAAACAATTAAACAAAACATATATTCAACTTTTATAATATAAAGTGATAAAAAATTTATATCTTTTTCAATTGGAGAAAAAATATGGTTAATATTATGAAGTTTGTTTATTTAATGATCCTCTTTATTTCCTTATACCTTGTTGTATCAGGTACTCCAATTTCATTAATTTGTAATTTTTTTATTAGACGAAATAATAATAATTATTATAAATTTGCATATAATCATTAGTATCAGAATTCAAACCCTAATAATGATGTTCAATATGATAATATCGATTTCTACTATCTTTCATTTCTTTCGGTAACATTTGCATATTCTTTTTTTTATATTACAGCAATGTCACAACAAAGATGCAAGAAAGATTCTCATTGTCCGACCTCTTTATGTGACCATCCTTTACATGTAAAATGTATTTTTTTTAAATGCTACTGTCGGTAATAAGATGTTAACTCAGTGACAGATTAACATTGCAATGTCATTGAATAAAGTTCAAATATCATATGATAGAGTTACTAAATGACATTTATAGCTAATAATAAACTTCATCAAGTTTCTTGTAACCCTACAAGAAAATCTATGAGGGTATTTGTTTCTGTGTTTTTTTTCCTTATTGACTTTTAACTTGTTATAAACAAAGGTGAAAATATTAATTTACATGGATGTATCTAAGAATTATAAGCATAAAACACATTATAGTATAATGATATGGCTCTTTAGATGCGTCGATGTATTCGATTATAGTTCAATTTCATTAAATACAATTTATTAGATAATCTGCGTCGATGTATACAATTTCATTAAATACTACTACTACCACCACGACAACTACTACGACCACCACCACCACCACCACCACGACTACTACGACCACCACCACCACCACCACACCACCACCACCACCACTACTGCTACTACTACTACTACTGTTGATGTTGCTACTGCTACTACCACTACCACTACTACTACCATTACCACTACCACCACCACCACCACTACTAAAACTACTAATACTACCACTACTACTACAAATAACAAAATCAACAGCAACAATAATAATAACAATAACATTAAAGTAAGATGAGTAGTAATGCTTGATGTACCAGATCTGCGAAGAAGAACTGAAATAAAATGTTTTAGGTTTTTCATTAGGGAAAATATTGAACTAGTGCCCTAAACCCATATCACATTCGTATTGAGGATTATATGTGTTTAGTGCTCTCTTGTTTAGGACTCTTCGTAAGGGTTACATTTGTGTTGTTTAAAGAAATTGAAACTGAATATTACAATATATATATATATATATATATATATATATATATATATATATATATATATATATATATATATATGAAGTTTGTATTGGAGTGTAGAGTTTTTTCGGCCATCGTTAATGGGAATATGGAAGGAGTGAGAATGAAAGAGGTGTGACTGATGTTAGTTTTACCAGAGCCCTCATAGTGGGTGTTATCGTACTAGTAAAAAAATACATTTGTGTTACCTCTGGAAGTGTAGGGTATAATCAGAGGCCTTGGTAGGTATATTACGTTGTATGGTGGTTATACATTGTCCACTGTGGCGAGAAGCCTTGTATGATGGTGTTTAGTGGTTGTTTTGAAGACATTCTCATGTGAGGTGAGAGACTTTGTATGTAGGGTGATGCTTTTAGGGAAATAATATGTATGATATATTTTTTTTTGATTAAGATTTTTCCTTTCTCCTATTTGGAGAGAGTTAACCGCCCACTCAGTCAATGATGGACCGTTGAATCTCTATTTTCTAGGAGGTACGTGTGGTTCAACCGTTGACCATGATTTCTCTCTAACTAAGGAACATCTTATCTCACGTTGCACATGATGGAGCAAGAAGAAAGTGATGGGGAAGAGGCGATACCTCTCTAAAGATGATATAAGGATAATTGTCCTTCCTAGAGGTAATACGACTTTCGTTCTTGCCGGATCTTATACAAATATATCACTAATATATATTTGAATAGTGATTTATGAATAATTTAATATTTTTAAACATTACAATATCTACTTTAATAAAATAACGTAGGACTTGAATTCCTTATAAATTTATTTCTATAATTTGTTCGTTATTTTTAAGGTAGGTTTTAGTTTTTTGCTTTTGGTTGGTGTTCTTTTGATGGATTATAATTAGTTTATGGTGGATTTCATGGCTTTGAGATCTAATCTATTTTTTTTTTAAAAAGAAAAATATATTCCAAGGATACAAAGGGGTATCCTAACCTGTATAAAAAAAAAGTCTCTAACTCGAAAATATTGACACCAATAAAAAAATTACAAGAAACATTTAACTATTTGTAATAATTACACATATTTGTAATTCTATGTTTCTTGTCTATCCACCACCACAAAACCAAATTGTGAGTAATAGTGTCGACATCCCAAAATTCTTCTCTAAACATGATATTGTTCCTTGAAGACAACAAAACCCAACAAATAATCAACCACATACCAACCGTCATTTTACCAATCCTACTATCCAACTCTTCAAATGCCCAGGAAGATTTCCGATATATTATTCTTCCACACCCAACCAATTGAAAACAAAATTTCATATCAAATGATATTTGGGATAATAAAATAAAAGATGTTTCGTAGATTCTTCTCCCAAAAAACAAAACGGAAAATCCAAATCACGAGGATTTGTAATCACACCGCGCGAAAGATATTATCACGAGTCGAAATTTTATTGTGCATAAGACGCCATCCAAATATAATAACCTTTAGAGGTATCAGAGATAGCCAAATTAACTTGAATGCATCCCTTGTATCATCATCAATCACCGCTGCCAGCTGATTAAAATAGTCATGTTGGAGCAGTATGAGCGCAGATTTCACAGAAAATCAGCTACTGATGTCCAACAACCAAATACAAGTGCATGAATAGTAGGTTCAATGTTGAACCAAGAAATCATAACCTGCAAGGCCTCCAAACGGTGTACCATAGCAGAAGGAGCAACCTGAAAGCTAAGCAAAATATTCCAATTCCAAACTCCATCCTCAAAATAACAATTGTCTACAACTAGACTTCCTTGATTCGTCACAAAACTCCACAAATTCGGAAACAACTCAGCAAGTGAATTATTATTGCACCACTGAGATAACCAAAAAAAACTATTTTGTGACATTACCAAGATTGTGTTGAATCAGATACATAAATTTATTGCCCCCGAAATCACGTGCCAATTTAATTAAATCTCTCCACCATATTGAATGAGGCACCACATATCTTGGTAACTCTCCACGGTGAAAAGAGAAACGATTCTAAATAATACCACTCCAAATGTAATTAGTCCCTCACATAAATTTCCAAATCCGTTTAGAGAGTAAAACCCTATTGAATATATTAATATCCATAACTCCAAGATCCCTTTTGTCTTTCGACTTACAAATTGTGTTCCACCCAATCCAAGAAATCCCTTTCTTGCAAATCGATCCATTCCATAAGAGCCTTCTTTGAATTGTAGTAAGAATACTTATAACTTGGAGGGAAGCTTATAGAATGACATATAATGAATTGGTAAATTAGAGAGCACCAATTTGATTAAAGTGATTCTACTTCCCATGGACAAGAATCTCCCTTTCCACAAAGACAATCTAGCACAAACGATTTCTAGCAAAGGCTTCCAAGAAGAAATTAATCTATGAAAGGACAAGAGGAAATTTTGCAAGCTATAAAATTTGAAAGGACAAGAGGAAAATTTGAAAGGACAAGAGGTAATTTTGCAGGCCTATAAAATTTTATGCCGCCAAAAGGAAAGAATTCTCCACACCTATACTAAAAAGAGAACATTAGTTAAAATTAATCTCAAGATTGGAAACAAGATGAAACCCTTTAAGGATGGCCTTAATAGCCCATATACTGCTCCAAGATCCATCTCCAATCATCACAAAATCATCGGCGTATTGGAGCAATTGAAAATAATGATCTCCACCAACCATAAAACTCGTATACAAACCCCTTTCCACCGCTCTATTCATCTAAACTGCTACACCTTCAACCGCTATAGAAAAAAGGAAAGGAGATAGCATATTGCCTTGTCTAAGACCTCTCGAAACGATAAAGTCCTTAGAAGGACTACCATTAACAAGCACTGACATAAAACTATTCAACACCCCATTTTCCATCCAAACCTTCCACTTTTCTCCAAATCCCATAATATCCATTAGATTTTGAAGATAATTCCACTCAACACAATCATAAGCTTTGGAAAAATCAACCTTTAGAATCAATCCTTGTCTCTTAATTATCTTGGCATAATCAATTAATTTGTTAAGGACAAAAACTCCATCAAGCAAATTCCTTCCTTCAATAAAAGTCATTTGGGAACAAGATATGATACTACCAATAATAGATTTATGTCTATTAGCAAGAATCTTAGAAATCACTTCGTAGACTGAACCTATTAAAGAAATTGGTCAATATTCATCAAGGTCCTTTGGCGAATCTGATTTCGGGATAAATACCATAAAAGAAGAAGAAAAGACCTTGGGTAATCTCTTTCCTTCAAAAAATTACTGAACACATTTCGTAAAATCATCACCCACCACAAACCAACAATATTTGAAGAAGTCATTGCTAAAACCATCAGGACTAGGACTTTGATCCGATGCACAATAAAAAACAACACTTCTTATCTCTTCCACACCTATCTCAACTTCAAGGCCATCACTATCCACTGGTGATAATATTTTGACACCTTGATCACCAATAGAAGGAAAATATCTATGGACTTTTCTAAATCTTATTGCAAAATGTTTCTTTACTTCTTCTTTGACACCTAAAACATCATCCACCAACTCACCATTAACGCTCGCCGAAGAAATAGTATTCAAATTACACCAATTCTTGATCTCAACATGAAAGTACTTAGTGTTATGATCGCCATCAACTATCCATCCTGTCCTAGATTTTTACTTTAAAATGTTTTCCATGATTATTAGATTCTTCCATAATTCGTCCTCTGATATTCTTCTATTATTTAAATCTTGGCTTGTAATAAGATCATTATTTCCAAAACCCTAAACCCTAAACCTTCCTTTCTAACATATATAAATGATCTGAAGAAATACATATCGTTTGGAACAATCCTCGATTTAATTTGATTTTTTGACCGAAACTAGTGTATAATATACTATAGTTTTTTTGACCGAAACTTACATTTTGAAAAGTTTCATAGCATCTAATTTTCAGATGATTTTTTGCATGGACTTCCATCATAACCTTACCTCGTAAAACATAAAAATTATCTGAAAAGTTTCGTATCATTTCGAGCAGTCTTCAATTTAATTTGATCCCTTGACCGAAATTAGTATAAACTAGTGTATAATATACTATACTTTTTTGACCGAAACTTGCATTTCGAAAAGTTTTATAGAAGCTAATTTTCAGATGATTTTTTGCATGGACTTCCACCATAACCTTCCATTCTAACATATATAAATGATCTGAAAAAATACGTATAGTTTGGAACAGTCCTCGATTTAATTTGACTTTATGACCGAAACTAGTGTATAATATACTATGGTTTTTTGACCGAAACTTGCATTTTGAAAACTTTCATAGCATCTAATTTTCAGATGTTTTTTTGCATGGACTTCCATCATAACCTTCCCTCGTAAAATATTCAAATTATCTGAAAAGTTTCGTATCATTTCGAGTAGTCCTCGATATAATTTGATTCTTTGACCGAAATTAGTATAAACTAATGTATAATATACTATAGTTTTTTGACTAAAACTTGCATTTCGAAATGTTTTATTGAATCTAATTTTCATATGATTTTTTGCATGGACTTCTATCATAACCTTCCTTTGTAACATATATAGATGATCTGAAAAGTTTCGTATCATTTGGAACAATCCTCGATTTAAGTTGACTTTTTAACCGAAACTAGTGTATAATATACTATGGTTTTTTGACCGAAACTTGCATTTCGAAAATTTTCATAGAAACTATTTTTCAGATGATTTTTTGCATGGACTTCCATCACCTACCCTCGTAAAATATAAAACTTATCTGAAAAGATTTGTATCATTTTGAGCAGTCCTCGATTTAATTTGATTTTTTGACCGATATTAGTATAAACTAGTGTATAATAGAGTATAGTTTTTTGACCGAAACTTGCATTTCAAAAAGTTTTATAGAAGCTAATTTTCAGATGATTTTTTGCATGGACTTCCACATAAACCTTCCTTTCTAACATATATACATGATCTGAAGAAATACGTATCGTTTGGATCAGTCCTCGATTTAATTTGACTTTTTGACCGAAACTAGTGTATAATATACTATGGTTTTTTGACCGAAACTTGCATTTCGAAAAGTTTCATAGCATCTAATTTTCAGATGATTTTTTGCATGGACTTCCATCATAACCTTCCCTCGTAAAACATAAAAATTATCTGAAAAGTTTTGTATCATTTCGAGCAGTCCTCGATTTAATTTGATCCCTTGACTGAAATTAGTATAAACTAGTGTATAATATACTATTGTTTTTTGACCGAAACTTGCATTTCAAAAAGTTTTATAGAAGCTAATTTTCATATGATTTTTTGCATGGACTTCCACATAAACCTTCCTTTGTAACATATATAGATGATCTGAAGAAATACGTATCATTTGGAACAATCCTTAATTTAATTTGACTTTTTGACCGAAACTAGTGTATAATATACTATGGTTTTTTGACCGAAACTTGCATTTCGAAAATTTTCATAGCATCTAATTTTGAGATGATTTTTTGCATGGACTTCCATCATAACCTTCCCTCTTAAAACATAAAAATTATCTGAAAAGTTTCATATCATTTCGAGTAGTCCTCGATATAATTTGATTCTTTAACCGAAATTAGTATAATCTAATGTATAATATACTATAGTTTTTTGACTGAAACTTGCATTTCGAAAAGTTTTATAGAAGCTAATTTACATATGATTTTTTGCATCGACTTCTGTCATAACCTTCCTTTGTAACATATATAGATGATCTGAAAAGTTTCGTATCATTTGGAATAGTCCTCGATTTAATTTGACTTTTTGACCGAAACTAGTGTATAATATATTATGGTTTTTTGACCGAAACTTGCATTTCGAAAATTTTCATATAAACTATTTTTCAGATAATATTTTGCATGGACTTCCATCACCTTCCCTCGTAAAATATAAAACTTATCTGAAACGTTTTGTATCATTTCGAGCAGTCCTTGATTTAATTTGATTTTTTGACCAATATTAGTATAAACTAATGTATAATAGAGTATACTTTTTTAACCGAAACTTGCATTTCGAAAAGTTTTATAGAAGCTAATTTTCAGATGATATTTTGCATGGACTTCCACCTACACCTTCCTTTCTAACATATATAAATGATCTGAAGAAATACGTATCGTTTGGAACAGTACTCGATTTAATTTGACTTCCTGACCGAAACTAGTGTATAATATACTATGGTTTTTTGACCGAAACTTGCATTTTGAAAAGTTTCATAGCATATAATTTTCAGATGATTTTTTGCATGACTTCCATCATAACATTCCCTCGTAAAACATAAAAATTATCAGAATAGTTTCGTATCATTTCGAGCAGTCCTCGATTTAATTTGATCCCTTGACCAAAATTAGTATAAACTAGTCTATAATATATTATACTTTTTTGACCGAAACTTGCATTTCGAAAAGTTTTATAGATGCTAATTTTCAGATGATTTTTTTCATGGACTTTCACCATAACCTTCCTTTCTAACATATATAAATGATATGAAAAAATACGTATAGTTTGGAACAGTCCTCGATTTAATTTGACTTTTTGACCGAAACTAGTGTATAATATACTATGGTTTTATGATCGAAACTTGCATTTTGAAAAGTTTCATAGCATCTAATTTTCAGATGTTTTTTTGCATTGACTTCCATCATAACCTTCCCTCGTAAAATATTCAAATTATCTGAAAAGTTTCATATCATTTCGAGTAGTCCTCGATATAATTTGATTCTTTGACCGAAATTAGTATAAACTAATGTATAATATACTATAGTTTTTTGACTAAAACTTGCATTTCGAAATGTTTTATAGAAGCTAACTTTCATATGATTTTTTGCATGGACTTCTATCATAACCTTCCATTGTAACATATATAGATGATCTGAAAAGTTTCGTATCATTTGGACAATCCTCGATTTAAGTTGACTTTTTAACCGAAACTAGTGTATAATATACTATGGTTTTTTGACCGAAACTTGCATTTCGAAAATTTTCATAGAAACTTTTTTTCAGATGATTTTTTGCATGGACTTCCATCACCTACCCTCATAAAATATAAAATTTATCTGAAGAGTTTTGTATCATTTTGAGCAGTCCTCGATTTAATTTGATTTTTTGACCGATATTAGTATAAACTAGTGTATAATAGAGTATAGTTTTTTAACCGAAACACGCATTTCGAAAAGTTTTATAGAAGCTAATTTTCAGATGATTTTTTGCATGGACTTCCACCTACACCTTCCTTTCTAACATATATAAATGATCTGAAGAAATACGTATCGTTTGGAACAATCCTCGATTTAATTTGACTTTCTGACCGAAACTAGTGTATATAATATACTATGGTTTTTTGACCGAAACTTGCATTTTGAAAAGTTTCATAGCATCTAATTTTCAGATGATTTTTTGAATGGACTTCCATCATAACATTCCCTCGTAAAACATAAAAATTATCTGAAAAGTTACGTATCATTTCAAGCAGTCCTCGATTTAATTTGATCCCTTGACCGAAATTAGTATAAACTAGTGTATAATATACTATACTTTTTTGACCGAAACTTGCATTTCGAAAAGTTTTATAGAAGCTAATTTTCAGATGATTTTTTGCATGGACTTCCACCATAACCTTCCTTTTTAACATATGTAAATGATCTGAAAAATACGTATAGTTTGGAACAGTCCTCGATTTAATTTGACTTTTTGACCGAAACTAGTGTATAATATACTATGGTTTTTTGACCGAAACATGCATTTTGAAAAGTTACATAGCATCTAATGTTCAAATGATTTTTTGCATGGACTTCCATCATAACCTTCCCTCGTAAAATATAAAAATTATCTGAAAAGTTTCGTATCATTTTGAGTAGTCCTCGGTATAATTTGATTCTTTGACCGAAATTAGAATAAACTAATGTATAATATACTATTGTTTTTTGACTGAAACTTGCATTTCGAAAAGTTTTATAGAAGCTAATTTTTATATGATTTTTTGCATCGACTTCTATCATAATCTTCCTTTGTAACATATATAGATGATCTGAAAAGTTTCGTATCATTTGGAACAACCCTCGATTTAATTTGACATTTTTACCGAAACTAGTGTATAATATACTTTGGTTTTTTTGACCGAAACTTGCATTTCGAAAATTTTCATAGAAACTATTTTTCAGATAATATTTTGCATGGACTTCCATCACCTTCCCTCGTAAAATATAAAACTTATCTGAAAATTTTTGTATCATTTCGAGCAGTCCTTGATTTAATTTGATTTTTTGACCTATATTAGTATAAACTAGTGTATAATAGAGTATAGTTTTTTGACTGAAACTTTCATTTCGAAAAGTTTTATAGAAGCTAATTTTCAGATTATTTTTTGCATTGACTTCCACCTAAACCTTCCTTTCTAACATATATAAATGATCTGAAAAATACGTATAGTTTGGAACAGTCCTCGATTTAATTTGACTTTTTGACCGAAACTAGTGTATAATATACTATGGTTTTTTGACCGAAACATGCATTTTGAAAAGTTTCATAGCATCTAATGTTCAAATGATTTTTTGCATGGACTTCCATCATAACCTTCCCTCGTAAAATATAAAAATTATCTGAAAAGTTTCGTAACATTTCGAGTAGTCCTCGATATAATTTGATTCTTTGACCGAAATTAGAACAAACTAATGTATAATATACTATAGTTTTTTGACTGAAACTTGCATTTCGAAAAGTTTTATAGAAGCTAATTTTCATATGATTTTTTGCATCGACTTCTATCATAACCTTCCTATGAAACATATATAGATGATCTAAAAACATTCGTATCATTTGGAACAGTCCTCGATTTAAGTTAACTTTTTGACCGAAACTAGTGTATAATATACACTGGTATTTTGACCGAAACTTGCATTTCGAAAATTTTCATAGAAACTATTTTTCAGATGATTTTTTGCCTGGACTTCCATCACTTTCCCTCGTAAAATATAAAACTTATATGAAAAGGTTTGTATCATTTCGAGCAGTCCTATATTTAATTTGATTTTTTTACCGATATTAGTATAAACTAGTGTATAATAGAGTATAGTTTTTTGACCGAAACTTGCATTTCGAAAAGTTTTATAGAAGCTAATTTTCAGATGATTTTTTGCATGGACTTACACCTAAACCTTCCTTTCTAACATATATAAATGACTTGAAGAAATATGTATCGTTTGGAACAGTACTCGATTTAATTTGACTTTTTGACAAAAACTAGTGTATAATATACTATGGTTTTTTGACCGAAACTTGCATTTTGAAAAGTTTCATAGCATCTAATTTTCAGATGATTTTTTGCATGGACTTCCATCATAACCTTCCCTCGTAAAATATAAAAATTATCTGAAAATTTTCGTATCATTTCGAGCAGTCCTCGATTTAATTTGATCCCTTAACAAAAATTAGTATAAACTAGTGTATAATATACTATACTTTTTTGACCGAAACATGCATTTTGAAAAGTTTTATTGAAGCTAATTTTCAGATTATTTTTTGCATGGACTTCCACCGTAACCTTCCTTTCTAACATATATAAATGATCTAAAAAAATACGTATAGTTTGGAAAAGTCTTCGATTTAATTTGAATTTTTGACCGAAACTAGTGTATAATATACTATAGTTTTTTGACCGAAACTTGCATTTTGAAAAGTTTCATAGCATCTAATGTTCAGATGATTTTTTCATGGACTTCCATCATAACCTTCCCTCGTAAATTATAAAAATTATCTGAAAAGTTTCGTATCATTTCGAGTAGTCCTCGATATAATTTTATTCTTTGACCAAAATTAGTATAAACTAATGTATAATATACTATATTTTTTGACTGAAACTTGCATTTCGAAGAGTTTTATAGAAGCTAATTTTCATATGATTTTTTGTATGGACTTCTATCATAACCTTCCTTTGTAACATATATAGATGATCTGTAAAGTTTTGTATCATTTGGAACAGTCCTCGATTTAAGTTGACTTTTTGACCGAAACTAGTGTATAATATACTATGGTTTTTTGACCGAAACTTGCATTTCGTAAATTTTCATAGAAACTATTTTTCAGATGATTTTTTGCATGGACTTCCATCACCTTCCCTCGTAAAATTTAAAACTTATCTGAAAAGTTTTGTATCATTTCGAGCAGTCCTCGATTTAATTTGATTTTTTGACCGATATTAGTATAAACTAGTCTATAATAGAGTATAGTTTTTTGACCGAAACTTGCATTTCGAAACGTTTTATAGAAGCTAATTTTCAGATGATTTTTTGCATGGAATTCCACCTAAACCTTCCTTTCTAATATATATAAATGATCTGAAGAAATACATATCGTTTGGAACAGTCCTCGATTTAATTTGACTTTTTGTCCGAAACTAGTGTATAATATACTATAGTTTTTTGACCGAAACTTGCATTTTGAAAAGTTTCATAGCATCTAATTTTCAGATGATTTTTTGCATGGACTTCCATCTTAACCTTCCCTCGTAAAACATAAAAATTATCTGAAATGTTTCGTATCATTTCGAGTAGTCCTCGATATAATTTGATTCTTTGACCGAAATTAGTATAAACTAATGTATAATATACTATATTTTTTTGACTGAAATTTGCATTTCGAAAAGTTTTATAGAAGCTAATTTTCATATGATTTTTTGCATCGACTTCTATCATAACCTTCCTTTGTAACATATATAGATGATCTGAAAAGTTTCGTATCATTTGGAACAGTCCTCAATTTAATTTGACTTTTTGACCGAAACTAGTGTATAATATACTATGGTTTTGAACGAAACTTGCATTTTGAAAATTTTCATAGTAACTATTTTTCAGATGATTTTTTGCATGGACTTCCATCACCTTCCCTCGTAAAATATAAAACTTATCTGAAAAGTTTTGTATCATTTCGAGCAGTCTTTGATTTAATTTGATTTTTTGACCGATATTAGTATAAACTAGAGAATAATTGAGTATAGTTTTTTGACCGAAACTTGCATTTCGAAAAGTTTTATAAAAGCAAATTTTCAGATGATTTTTTGCATGGACTTCCACCTAAACCTTCCTTTCTAACATATATAAGTGATCTGAAGAAATACATATCGTTTGGAACAGTCCTCGATTTAATTTGACTTTTTGATCAAAACTAGTGTATAATATACTATGGTTTTTTGACCGAAACATGCATTTTGAAAAGTTTCATAGCATCTAATGTTCATATGATTTTTTGCATGGACTTCCATCATAACCTTCCCTCGTAAAATATAAAAATTATCTGAAAAGTTTCGTATCATTTCGATTAGTCCTCGATATAATTTGATTCTTTGACCGAAATTAGTATAAACTAATGAATAATATACTATAATTTTTTGACTAAAACATGCATTTCGAAACGTTTTATTGAAGCTAATTTTCATATGATTTTTTGCATGGAATTCTATCATAACCTTCCTGATGGGCTAAAGACGTACTCTAATATGTGTCTAGCGGTATCTTAACTGCAAGCGCACAGCCTATCAAAGTAATATTTAAGATTATCGATCCCACAGGGACTTTATGATTACTTAGTGCTAGAGGATTTACTAGTTTAGCTTAGGTGAATGGTTGTCACGATTTTTGGTTGTTTTTAAGGATTAAAGGCGGAAATTAAATTTTAGTTTAATAAAATAATAAAAAGGCGGTCGGTATGTAATTATGTTAACTTAGGCGGGTCAATCTAACCTAGGCTTATAAAGATGGTTCACTTAATCTATTCTGTAGAGGTTACTAGTTTGAATATCTTTAACTCACACTCTCGTGGTCTTATCTCAGATCTTACCCCTAAATCCCTATGCCTGCTCTCGCTAGCCCATAAGTGTTTAGAAATAATTTTGGAAACTTAATAAGTCTAATTCATTTAAAGCGCTCTCGCTGTGTTTAAATTAAATGCCTAACTTTAGCTATCTGGTTAAAATCTCACACTCTCGTGGTCTCGACCTAACCTATTACACTTTCCTTACTCTCGTAACAAAAAGATTGATTTTATTATAAAAAGTTACAGCCAGAATTTTAAGTTCTTAATTATTTTAAGCCTAGAATTGATTTTACCGATTTAGTTGATTTTAATTACATACCGCCCTAAAGTGTTTAGCTGCTCATGATTGTTGTACCAGACAGATGCAGGAACAGAGGAATACAAAATAAAATATGCATAATAAAATAAATTCTTAACATTAATATAAATGCAAATTAAATAAAAAACCTGAATAACAAATATAATGTTAGACTCCTTCTTCCACAATCTGGCAAGCTCGGAGTACAGATCGGAATCGGAAATAAAATTACAAAAAAAAATTGCTGAAGGCTTTGAAAGAAATTAATTTATAACAATTTCCTAATGTTGGAAATTGTTATTTGATTGGTTGGGATACAGAAAATTAAAGCAAGAACAAAACAAAATGCTGGAAAAATAAATGAAACAGGGTGCAATGGAAATACGGCAGAGCTTCCGCAAGAAAAATTAAAATAAAACTCTGTTAATTGTTCTTTGAAACTAAGCTATTTATAGGAAACAATAATTGGGCTTGGCAGTTGGAATAATGCCTTGGGCTTCGTAGATGCTGAGAAAATCCAGGGAAAAGTTGCATTACTTGGTCTGCGGGAGAATAGGAAAATTGACTTCACGTAACACACACGTACATGACCAATTCTCAGCATGTTAACCTAAATTCCCCTCGTCACGTTCGTGACAAGGGTGTCACGCTCGTCTCCCTTGTAATACGCGCGTCACGATCGTGAGGGACTGGTGACGATCGTGAATGCTTCTTTTAGCGTGTCACGGTCGTGACTCCTAGGTGACGGTCGTGACAGTTACAAAAAGTGCAGATTATGCAGAATTCCTCTCTTTTTCTTCTTTTCATGGTTGTTTTTTCTCATTTCACTTGCGGCTCATGATTTAGCTCTGTAATTGATATACCTGCAAAATGTCAAAGAAAACTCGAGGAATCGGGTGTTAAAACGATAAATGTGCGATAAAACGACATTGAAACATAGTAATAAAACGATACTTTTTCTCGTTATCAAACTTCCCCAAACTTAAACCTTTGCTTGTCCTCAAGCAAATAGTCGGTTGAAAAATGATCGGACAGGTTTTCATCGACGCACACACATAACAAACCATACGAGGAATCGTTTTGCTAGATAAACCGGTACTAGAATAAAACACTACGATACACTAATGACACAAGCAACAAGCTAAGTCGTCGACTTCCCGTTAAACGAAACATTCGGTAATTGTGTTACGGTTCCACCTAGAGTCTTTCGATCTTATTTCACCCGGTTTCATTCTAGCACAATCACATTAAGCCCTTTGCCTTAGCACGCACGTAGTAGAGTAGCCGGTTAGTGACTTTGATCCTTTATAAGCATGGGGTCTGGTACACGAATGTGGCAACCCTACATATATTATCCGATTTGGAGGTTGTGGGGGATCGAGCCATACCACGCCCTACCAAGTTCAGAACCAGGTACCTCTGAACCAACCCGCAATGGACTCCTTCTCATATTTCTCGTTTCTTATATGCGGATGTGTACTTTGGTGCAATTTCTTTTTATTGGTTTCGAGATATGAAGGATCATTATAGATTTAGGCATCAAACACTTATGTTCATCGGCACCCCACGTGGTTTGTGTTCAGACGGTGCTGACTGCTAGTATAAACTACTAGGGGTTACTTTTGAACTGAAACTTAAGGTGTAGTCGTAACAATTATCGGAACGGAATGCTTAAGTAGGAAGTCTAAGGTGTCAAGACTGTATTGATCTTGTTGAATCGTTCTCAGCTTCCTAGCTATGATTTCATAGGTAAGTCGGGTAATGCGAAGATAAAATTAAATTTTTTTTCGGTATGGCTAAATAAACGGGGAAATTTTGAAACTAAAGAAATAGCACAGATATTACTTTGTTTCATTAAAATACGAAAAGGAAATACAACGGAATGGAAAGTGCGGAAAGGGAAATGCGGAAAAAGGAAAGGTATCTCTCCCACACTATATCAGACATTGTCCTCAATGTTGTGATATAATAGCGGGTAAAATACAATACAAACAACAGAAATGGAAAAACATAAACAAAAACTAAAACTAAGGCTGCTGACGACCACAGCCTCGGCTTCTGGTGCAGGAGCGTCTGGTCGGAGTCGCTTCAGGATCAGAACCGGTGCCGGTGAGAGCAGTGATATCAATACGCAAAGACTCTAGCTCGCTAAAGATCTCCCCAAGCTCCTCATCAGTCGTCCTCTGGTTGGTGGCAACAGCTAGAAGTAATGCATCATGTTGCTTTTTTGCCTTCGCTCCAGTGCGGCATTCATCTGGTTTTGCTGATGAATCGCACATAGGACGTCTTTTAGTGTGATGTCAGGTAAAGGAGGTTGTCGGGTGGAGGACTCAGGAATTTCCTGTACAGGCTCAGCTGCATCCATGGTGTCTTGCATCTCGTCCACTAGTGGATCGGCCTGTTCATCAATAATGGGGACATGTCCGGCAGCATCCGGTAAAGCAAATAGCCAGTTGGCTCGGTTGGACGGATCGATGCGGTCACGGCACAGCAAGGTGATGTGGTGATAAATAGTGCCTTGGATAACAGGGTTGAACCTGCCATCCTCTCTCTGAGAAATCAAGTGGGCGGACCTGCAATAGTTCTTAGTTAGCAACTCTGCGGCTCTGCGAGGCAAATTGATAATCAAGTCACCAAGCTCCAGCTGAATGGCGAGGGTGGTGACGATCCCGCCTATGTAGAAAGGGGTTGCGCCTCTTTGCGCTACAGACTAGATATGGGACAACAGGAATGGGGCAGCATTGATGCGCTCGTCATTTAAGGCACAGTGCAAGAATAGGAGCTCCTTGGAGTTGAGCTTGTGATTGCTCTCTCTTGCAAAAATGGTGTTGCAGATGATGCGATGAAAGTATCAGATCGTCGGGTTATGGATATGCGTAGCATTCAGGCTCTGAAAGGCAGTAGCACGGGTGTTGGTGATGTCGTGCCATAAGGTGAAAGCGGTTTCACTGAAGTTGTCCGGCACGCAGAGATGAGCATCATCGCCGTGATCAAAACCTAGCAGTTCGGCGATCCTTGTTTGTGTAATTTCGAACTCCCGGCCGAGCATTCTGAACTTAGCAATTCCAGTGAGTTGACTTGATGAACCGGGAGGTGTAACATATTGAAACGGACTCAGAAATTCCAACGTGAGGAGTTCGAATGTCGGCTGTGGTTGACTGCACAAGTGCCACAGACCAACCTTCCTAAGCAGGAGCTTCACACCGTTGAGCAGTCCCAACTCCCTCAAACAGTCAGTGTCGACATACCGAGTGGGTTGAACGCCACGGTTCTGAAACCTGATGAACTTTTATCTTTGATTTTCTCCATGCTCACCATCTCTAAACTGAATTTCTTCCATTGCATGCAAGTACGGGAATGGGAGATGAGAGGTTTTTGAGTTTTGTGAGAAAAGTGAAAACTGTGAAGAATTTGGTTCTGATTATAGTGCAAAAAGTGAATTTGAGAGGTTTGGAGTAAATGGAGAGGTTAATGGAATTTATTTAGGGTAATGGGAGGTTACGGGATAGTGAGGAGATAATGGGGGGTTTCTAAATTTTGTGGAAGTTGAAAAAGAGGTTTCTGTGAAGAATAACAGTTCTGTTTCTGAGAATTCGTATAATAGGGTCGTCACGGTCGTGATGGGTGAGTGACGGTCGTGACGTGCTAATTAGCTTGTCACGATCGTGAGAGGGCGATGACGACCGTGAGGGATTAAAAACTCTTTTTTTTTCTTCACAGAGTGCATTATCTCACACGTTCAATAAATTTTTTCTTTTTATTATCACCTCTCAATTGATTATAACACAAACAATATATATATAGATTATATCAACATAAATTAGAGCAAATTTCATCACACGAGAAATAAAAATATTAATCAATTTAAATATAACAGTAATGAATTGAAAGCATAGAAATTGATTAAATTGAAAAAAATGGTAAAACTAGAAGTGCTTTGCTTTTGATATAATTGAAGGAAAATTACATTAATAAAAATAAGGTACGAAAATGTTTGTGAAATGTTAAACTAACTAGAAACAAAAACAATAAGTTAAATCACTACAGCATTTTCAAAAGTGCTTCTTCAAATCTTCAATTGCGGAGTTTAGGTGGTAGAATTGCTCACACGTTATGTCAGTTAAACCTATAACGTCCAATCGCATGCTTTTAATCTCATCTTTAACAGTATTAATATCGGCTTGGTAAACTTCAAGAGTATTCATAATTTTCTTCATGTTGTCAACATATTCTACTTGATTCATTTCAGGGGTTTCAATCACTTCATCAGTGTGTGTAATGTCATGGTAACCAGGAGGTGTCTCAGGGTCACTTTCTACATCGGTCATTATATCATCCCTTATCTTGTAAGATTGAGGTGTTTCAGGAGTGGATGGATAGTCAGGAGGGGTAAGCTCATAAAGCCAATTATCTTTATTATGAACACTGACTCTAGCATGGTTTGGTAGTGTGAACAGGGTTACTACTTCATTCCTGATTAGGTACTCGAAAGGTGGTTATCCTAAATTTCTTATGATATGGCGGTTAAAGTAAAAGTTAAGATTCATAGGATGGATGGTACCTAAACGGTTACACCTGTGTAATTGGTATCTAAGTCCTAAGGCATCAGTAATCATGGTGACAAGACCTCCTACCAATATGGGTAGATCAGGTTCTTCTTGGATTCGGGTGAAGGTTTGCATCATGAAAGGTACACCATTAACTGGCTGTCCATTAGTCAGACATGACATAATGAATATCTCATCTTTAGATACTCCAGTAAGGTTTTCTTCTTTTCCAAAGAAGGTGGGGGCAAGGATCTTATGGAAATAGCGGATAGCAGGGTTATGTATCTCATCATTGTTCATGTTATTTGGTTCAGGATGGTAATTTCCGGTTAAGGTTCCCCAAAAGAAGTCCAGCTCAATGTCCATCAATTCCACCTGTGTGGTAGTAAAAGCAAAGGGTCCACTAGGGAATCCTAATAAGTCAGCTAGTTCTCTATGGTTAAAGTCATATTCTATTCCGAATAGTCGGAAACTGATAAATCCTTTCCTGAATCCAAAACCGCGCTCGGGTAAGTAAATTAAGGAGCTTAGGAACTCAAGGGTGAGCTCGCGGTAAGTCACAAACTTTTGTTTTATCAGTGCATTCTCCCATCCAAGTTGGTTAAACAAGTACAGGATGCTATCATGTATACCTAAGGTTTCCATAGTCAGATCATTCGGGTACAGAGTCAAGTCCATTGGTGTCTGTGATAACTCTTCATATTTCATTCTTTGGTTCCTACCTCTAAATTTGGTTTCCATAATGTTTCTCGGTTGGTTAGCCATAGTTAGTGTAAATATGGAGGAAACAAATCAGGGGGAGAAGGAAAGTGGAAAAGACTTTAGAAAATTTGTAAAAGTGATTTAAAAATTAAAATAAGGAAAAAAAGAAAATAAATGTATAAATAAAAGCAATAATAGTAATAATGAAATAAAACTATAAAACAATAAAATGACAAAACAAATAAACGAATAATAAAATGACAAAATGATTAAATGATTAAATGATTAAATGATTAAATGATTAAATGATTAAATGATTAAATGGTTAAATGGTTAAATGATTAAATGGGTTGCCTCCCACTAAGCGCTGTTTTTATCGTCAAAAGCCTGACGTAATGCTTAGGTGTAGATTAATCAGGGAAATTAGTGGACAACTCTAAAAGCCTTAGACTATTTGCATAATCTCTATTTTCAACTTTATGGTAATGTTTTAAACGTTGTCCGTTTACTGTGAACGGTTCACTATTCTTACCCTTAATTTCTATTGCTCCGCTCGGGAACACTCTAGTTATTTCAAAGGGTCCTGACCATCTAGATTTTAGTTTTCTAGGAAAGAGTCTAAGTCTTGAATTAAAGAGGAGTACAACGTCTCCCACACTAAATTCTTTCCTAGATAGGCGTTTATCGTTCCATCGCTTAGTTCTTTCTTTATATATCTTAGCATTCTCATAAGCATCTAACCTTAACTCTTCTAATTCGTTAATATCGAGGATTCGCTTTTCTCCTGCAGCATTATAGTTTATATTGAGAGTTTTGATCGCCCAATATGCTTTGTGTTCTAGTTCTACCGGGAGATGACAAGACTTTCCATAAACTAATTTGAAAGGTGTAGTTCCTATGGGTGTCTTGTAAGCTGTCCTATAAGCCCATAAAGCTTCATTAAGTTTAGATGACCAATCTTTCCGAGATATGGCGACAGTCTTTTCTAAGATTTGTTTAATTTCTCTGTTTGAGACTTTGACTTGTCCACTTGTTTGTGGATGATATGGTGTTGCCACACGGTGTCTGACTCCATACTTAGATAGTAATTTGTCAAAGATTTTTGAAATGAAGTGCGAGCCACCGTCACTTATGACGAGTCTAGGCACACCAAATCTGGGAAAGATTATATTTTTGAAAAGCTTTATTACTACTCGTGTGTCATTTGTAGGAGAAGCTATAGCCTCAATCCATTTTGAAACGTAATCAACAGCTACGAGTATGTAATTATTACCGAAAGATGATGGGAATGGTCCCATGAAATCTATTCCCCAGACGTCAAAGACTTCTACTTCTAATATTCCTTTTTGAGGCATTTCATCTCTTCTTGAAATATTACCGGTGCGTTGACACCGATCGCAATTTATAACAGCGATGTGGACATCTTTCCATAAATTAGGCCAGAATAGGCCGGCTTGTAAGATTTTTGCACAGGTCTTGGAAGTGCTTGCATGTCCACCATAAAGAGATGAATGGCAATGAGAAATGACATCTTCTATTTCTTCTTCGGGAATACATCGACGAAAGATTCCATCGGGTCCTCTTTTGAACAATAATGGTTCATCCCAATAGTAATGTTTGAGATTGTGAAAGAATTTCTTTTTCTGCTGATAGGTTAAGTCAGGTGGAAGAGCTCCTGCAGCTAGGTAGTTGACAATGTCAGCGTACCATGGCAGTCCTACAGTTGTTTGGATTGTTTCCACGGGTTCTGGTTCATCTATGTCTAACTGAACTGGGTCGCTTCCTATTTGTGCTATCAGCTGTTCATACGGGAAATCATCGTTAATCGGCACTTGTTCAGGTTTAATACTTTCTATTCTAGATAAATGGTCCGCTACGATGTTTTCAGTACCTTTCTTATCTTTTATTTCAAGATCAAACTCTTGTAAGAGTAAAATCCATCTCAAGAGTCTTGGTTTAGCATCTTTCTTAGTTAATAGATATATGATAGCAGCGTGGTCTGTGTAAACGATTATTTTCGCTCCCACTAGGTAAGAACGGAATTTGTCAAGCGCAAAGACAACTGCTAATAATTCTTTTTCAGTAGTGGCGTAGTTCATCTGAGCAGAATCTAAGGTTCTACTGGCATAGTAAATCGCATGAAGTTTCTTGTCCTTCCTCTGGCCTAGAACTGCGCCTACAGCATAGTCACTCGCATCGCACATGATTTCGAAAGGTAATCTCCAGTCAGGGGGTTGCATGATTGGTGCGGTGATGAGGGCTGCTTTTAGAGTTTCGAATGCTTTAAGACAATCTTCATTGAATATGAACTCAGCGTCTTTCATTAATAAACCGGTAAGAGGTTTAGTGATTTTCAAGAAATCTTTGATGAATCGTCGGTAGAAACCGGCGTGCCCTAAAAAGCTTCGTATTTCTCGAATGGTTTTAGGGGGTTGAAGATCTTTTATGACTTCTATCTTAGCTTTATCAACTTCAATTCCCTTGTCAGATATAACGTGTCCTAGTACGATTCCTTCTCTGACCATGAAATGACATTTCTCCCAGTTAAGCACGAGGTTCACTTTTACACATCTTTCTAACACCATTTCTAAATTTGATAGACATCCTTCAAAACTTTTCCCGCATACAGAGAAGTCGTCCATGAACACTTCCATGATGTTGTCTATGAAATCTGCAAAGATTGACATCATACATCTTTGAAAGGTCGCAGGAGCGTTGCATAATCCAAAGGGCATTCGTCTATAAGTGAACGTTCCATAAGGGCATGTGAATGTAGTCTTCTCTTGATCATCTGGGTGGATAGGGATTTGGAAAAATCCTGAGTAACCATCAAGATAACAGAAATATGAATGCTTGGCTAATCGTTCTAACATTTGATCTATAAAAGGTAGTGGGAAATGATCTTTTCGAGTGGCTTTGTTTAGTTTACGATAATCGATGCACACTCTATGTCCTGTCACTACTCTTTGTGATATCGATTCGCCTTTAGCGTTTTTCACAACAGTGATACCTCCTTTCTTTGGTACTACATGTACTGGACTAACCCATTTACTATCAGAGATTGGATATATTATTCCGGCATCTAGTAGTTTCTTAACTTCTTCCTTTACTACAGTGCTAAGGATTGGGTTAATTCTTCTTTGAGATTCTCTGGAGGTTTTGCAATCTTCTTCTAGCAGAATACGATGCATACAGATTGAAGGGCATATTCCTTTGAGATCAGATATGTTATATCCTAATGCAGTTGGATATTTCTTTAAGACATCTAAAGGTTTCTTTGTTTCAATTGTTCCTAAACCGGAATTGATTATAACTGGTCTTGTACATTCAGTGTCTAAGAATTCGTATCTTAGGTTCTTAGGTAAAGTTTTTAACCCTAATGTAGGTTTATTCTTACTTGGCATGGGATCCGGTGTAAGTGCTAAACTTTCGCTTAGACTATCATCCTGATATGGTTCACTCCAATTATCATCTTCGAAAATCGGAGGGATTTGAATTTTCATAATTTCAGAATAGGTAGTTTCTTTCATTTCCATTTCTCTTACACATTCGTCAATTACGTCCAATAGATAACATGTATCCTCTATAGCTGGTGATTGTAAGAATTGTGTTAAAATAAATTCAACTTTCTCTTCACCTACTTCAAAGGTTAGCTTTCCTTTCTTCACGTCTATTATAGCTCCGGCGGTAGCTAAGAATGGTCTTCCTAGTATGATAGGTGTAGTGGAGTCTTCAGAGATGTCCATGATTATGAAATCAGTAGGAATGTAGAATTGTCCTATACGTACTGGGACGTTTTCTAGTATGCCTACAGGATATTTAACAGAGCAATCGGCTAGTTGAACAGACATTTTAGTTGGTCGTAGGTCTCCCATGTCTAGCCTTTTGCAAATCCTTAAGGGCATAACACTAATACTGGCTCCTAAATCGCATAGAGCTTTGTCAATGACGAATTTTCCTATTACACAAGGTATAGAGAAACTTCCTGGATCTTTTAGCTTAGGAGACATATTATTCTGAATTATGGCGCTACACTCAGCAGTAAGTGTAACGGTTCCGTTATCCTCTATCTTTTTCTTATTGGATAAAATTTCCTTTAAAAACTTAGCGTACGAGGGCATTTGAGTGATAGCTTCTGTAAATGGAATAGTAATATTCAACTGTTTCAGAAGCTCAACAAATTTCTTAAACTGGCCCATTGTCTTGGAATTGGTTAATCTCTGAGGGTACGGAATTGGTGGTTTATAGGGTGGTGGAGGCACATAAGGCTTTTCTTTCTCCACTGCCTCTTGATTATCATCTTCCTTTTCTTCTGGTTCATTCACCATTTCAGTCGGTTTATCCGGTTTTTGGTACATGGCTGGATTGTCAAGTCTTGGATCGGTAGGCCCGTAAAGTTCCTTGCCACTTCTTAATATCACAACATTGGCCTGTCCTTTCGGATTAGGTTGAGGTCGTCCAGGAAATACTCCAGCTGGTGCAGCGGTAGGTGCTTGTTGTTGAGCTACTTGTGAAATCTGAGTCTCAAGCATTTTGTTATGTGTAGCTAACGCATCTACCTTGCTCACTAATTGCTTAATCTGCTCATTAGTGTGTATGTTTTGGTTTAAGAAATCCTTGTTTGTTTGAGATTGGTTAGCTATGAAGTTCTCCATCATCAACTCAAGGTTCGATTTTCTAGGGACATTTGGAGCAGTCTTTTGATATCCTGGTGGTGTAACTGGTGCTTGACCTGGTGCGTATAAAGCATTGTTGTTCTTATAGGAGAAGTTCGGATGATTCTTCCAACCTGGGTTGTATGTGTTTGAGTACGGGTTTCCTTGAGCATAATTCACTTGATCTGTGGGAATTCCTGCTAATAGTTGACAATCAGGAACATCATGTCCTGGAACTCCACATAACTCACAGTTAGGTGTCACTGCAGCCACGGTGGCTGTTGGTGTTATGGCCAAGTTGTCGATCTTTTGGTTTAGTTGGTCAAACTTTGCATTGACTTGGTCCATACTACTCACTTCGTACATACCTCCTTTTGTTGGTTTCTCAGTTGTGACTCTCTCGCTTCCCCATTGGTAATGGTTTTGAGCCATACTTTCGATAAGTGCATATGCATCGTTATATTCTTTGTCCATTAGTGCACCGCCTGCGGCAGCGTCAATTGTCATTCTTGTATTGTACAAGAGTCCATTGTAGAAGGTATGGATAACCATCCATTCTACTAATCCGTGATGTGGACAAAGTCTTAGCATATCTTTATAGCGTTCCCAAGCTTCGAAAAGTGATTCGTTTTCCTTTTGCTTAAATTCGTTGATCTGAGCTCTTAGCATAGCTGTCTTGCTAGGTGGGAAATATCTGGTCAAGAAGACTCTCTTTAGTTCCTCCCACGTAGTTACTGAATTCGAAGGTAGAGATTGAAGCCAGGCTCTCGCTCTGTCTCGAAGTGAAAAAGGAAAAAGACGTAGTCTAATAGCTTCTTGGGTAACTCCATTGGCTTTTACGGTATCTGCTTACTGCACAAATATCGAAAGGTGAAGGTTCGGATTCTCGGTAGGATTTTCGGCGAATTGATTTTGTTGCACCGCTGATATCAGCGAAGGTTTCAGTTCAAAATCGTTTCGGTTGATAGCCGGTGTGGCAATGCTGGAATGCGGTTCAGCTTGCGAAGGACTAGCGTAATATTTGAGTGGGTGATTCGGTTCTTCAGCCATCTCTGCGTCCTTTGATGTTACGACTGGTTTAGGTGGATCTATTTGAAGATCTGGAATGTTGTAATTTTGTTTGTAATCGAATATCCGTCTTCTTACGTGTAAGAAGCGTTCCGATTCTGGGATTAGAGGTTGCAAGTCTTCGCCTTGAGAGCGAGTACTTGGCATACACTCGGGAATTTAGATTAAGAAAAGAAAATAGTTGTTACTGTAGATGTTTAGAATTGGCAGAATTTTTGACCAACAAGAGTTGTTGAATTCAGTTCAGGATGTCCTATCAGATGTTGGGACATTATCAAACAGATTATAAGTAAATGAACTTAATTCAGGATGTCACACCAGATGTTGGGACATTGTATCAGCTAATGATATAAGTTCAGTTTACAGGATGTCACATCAGATGTTGTGACATTGTATCAGTAAATGAAGTAAGCTCAGTTTTTCAGGATGTCCCAACAGATGTTGTGACATCTCAAACCTGCTACCAGAATTAATTAATGACTAACAGAACTGAGTAAATTAAGGAAAGTTATCTGGAATTAATTATGGATGGATAAAACAGAACAAGGCGCATCTGTAGGGAGTATTGTTATATGTCTTCAGCATAATCAGAACAACTGAATCACCTAGAATCTAGGAAGTAACAAACCCTAATTCAAGGCTGAAGCAGCATGCGTTTTAGGATTGGATAAACCTACAGAAAGCCCAAAATCCAAACACCTATTTAAGCAACAGAAACTCTCAGAATAGAGTACGAATTTCAGAAGACAAAATAGGGTGTTGTGTGTTTTAATAGCAGGTTGTTTTTATTGTACCACTTTATGAGCTTTTAAGCAAAAGTGTATTTGTGTCTTGATTGAAACTGTGAAGTAAGATCAAGCTGTTTTTGTTTGAAGTATGACTTCAATTTTATTAAACTTGTAAACAAGATCACTGTGTGATTGAGGGGGAGTGAGTTGGTACTCATATCTAAGTTGTGTCTTAGGTAGAAATTGCATTGGGTAGATATTAAGTGAAAGATTAAACTGGGTGGTTTAAGTCTAGAATTAATATTACTTATAGTGGATTTCCTCCTGGCTTGGTAGCCTCCAGATGTAAGTGTGGTTATACACTGAACTGGGTTAACAAATTTTTGTGTTGTTTAATTTTCTTGCACTTTAAGTTTTAGTTAAGTCTTCAAGTGTTTAAACATCTCATTCGACATCTCATACCTGATCACAGAATTTCAATTGGCATCAGAGCAGGCACCCTGCCTGTTTATACTAGGTGAGATCTAGGGACTGCAAATTCTGGAAATATGGACAGAGATGTAGGATCAGTAAATAGACCACCTATATTGGATGGATCTAATTATGACTACTGGAAGCCAAGAATGGTTGCATTCTTAAGGTCACTTGACAATAGGGCCTGGAAGGCAGTCAACAATGGATGGGAGCACCCTGTCCAAGACACCAAAGATGGAACAAAAGTGTTGAAACCTGAAGAAGAATGGAGTAAGGAGGAAGAAGATTCAGCACTTGGCAACTCCAAGGCATTAAATGCTTTATTCAATGGCATTGATAGGAACATCTTTAGACTTGTGCATCATTGTGAGCTGGCCAAAGATGTTTGGGACACTCTTAAAACAACTCATGAAGGAACATCAAAGGTAAAGATGTCAAGACTTCAACTTCTCACCACCAAGTTTGAAAACTTGAGAATGAAGGAAGATGAGACAATTCATGAATTCTACATGAACATCTTAGAAATAGCCAATACTTCTGGAGCTTTGGGAGAAAAGATGACTGATGAAAAGCTTGTAAGAAAGATTCTCAGATCTTTGCCAAAAAGATTTGACATGAAGGTCACAGCAATAGAAGAAGCTCAAGACATATGCACAATGAAAGTTGAAGAGCTCATTGGTTCCCTTCAAACATTTGAGATGGGAATGAATGACACAATTGTAAAGAAGAACAAAAGCATAGCCTTAGTGTCAAATACTGATAAAGAAGAAGAAAATGATGAATCAGAAACTGAAGAAAATTTATCAGAAAACATTGCTATGCTTGGAAGACAATTCAAAAAGATTCTCAGAAAGATGGAAGACAAGTCCAGACCAAGTGGAAGATACACAAACTCTTCTGAGAACAAAAGACCTTATGATGCTAATAGAAGGTCAAATTATGATGAAAAAACCAGTCAAGAAAAAGGGATTAAATGCCATGGATGTGAAGGATATGGACACATCAGAAATGAATGTCCTACTTATTTAAAAAGGCAAAAGAAAGGTCTCTCTGTAACCTGGTCTGATGAAGACTCAGGATGTGATTCAGAAGAAGAATCAGCTAAACATATCACTGCTCTAGCTGGATTATGTGAATCTGAAAGTGAATCCAGTGATGGGGAGCTTACTTTTGAAGAGCTTGAGCAATCATACAGAGAACTGTTTAAAAGGAGCACTGAAGTATGCATGGAGAATATAAAGCAGAAGAAGCAGATTAAGGCACTAAAGGATGAAAAGACAAGTGATCTAGAGATCATTGACACCTTGAAAAGTGAAGTAAGCCTTCTCAATTCCAAGTTGGAGCATATGTCTAAATCTGTTAGAATGATGAACAGTAGCTCAAACACACTGGATGTTATTCTCAACAACAATAAACATTCAGGAGATAGAAGTGGAATGGGATTTAACAAAGCTTATAAGGCTGAAGCTAGCACCAGCAAACCTACTTCAAAGTCCATACAGTCAAACAAGATGTCCCAACAGATGCTTCAACATCATGAAAAGAACACAAAGTCAAACAGTATGTTCCAACAGATGTCTCAACATCATGAAAAGAACACAATGAAGAAGAAGTATCAAAGATGGAGATGTCATCATTGTGGAAGGTTTGGACACATCAAACCTCATTGTTACAAGCTACATGGATATCCAAATCAGATGTATCAGCAAACCCCTAAGCAGAAGGTAGAGGACATCAAGAAAGTATGGGTTCCTAAAGCTAGTCTTCATGCTGATCAAAGCAACATGTCCAAGAGCAAGTTCAACAAACAAGCTGGGAGCTCTTCTAATGGACACTACACAGGGCATAGGCATCAAAAGAAACCTCAATACAAATGGTCAAGGAAGAATGTGGCATATATAGCTCATACATCTCTAAGAGTATCAGCTAAAGAAGACTGGTACTTTGACAGTGGATGTTCAAGACACATGACTGGATTGAAGAATCTGCTAGTAGACTTAAAGTCATATTCATCCAAATATGTAACATTTGGAGATGGAGCTAAAGGAGAAATCAAGGGTGTTGGGACCTTGGACTGTCCAGATGTACCAAGACTGGATGATGTGCTGCTAGTAAAAGGATTGATTGCTAACTTGATCAGCATAAGTCAATTATGTGATCAAGGTTACAGTGTAAACTTTACCAAAACTGAATGCATAGTGTCAAATAAAGAACAGGAGGTTGTCATGAGAGGAGCCAGATATAAATACAACTGTTATATGTGGGAACCTCAAGATTTCAGTCCCACTTCAACTTGATCTTTAGCCAAAGAAGAAGAAATGAAACTATGGCACCAAAGACTGGGTCACCTTCACTTCAGAGGCATAAAGAAAATCATATCTATGGAAGCTGTGAGAGGTATTCCTAAACTGAAGATTGATGATGGCAAAATATGTGGTGAATGTCAAATAGGCAAACAAACCAAGATGTCCCATCCAAAGCTTCAACATCTGACAACTTCCAAAGTTTTGGAATTATTGCATATGGATCTTATGGGACCTATGCAGGTTGAGAGCCTTGGTGGTAAGAGGTATGCCTATGTGGTGGTTGATGACTTCTCAAGGTATACATGGATAAATTTTATCAAAGAGAAGTCTGATGTATTTGATGTATTCAAAGATTTATGCCAAAGAATACAAAGAGAAAAAGCCAGCTGTGTGGTCAGAATAAGAAGTGACCATGGAAAGGAGTTTGAGAATAAAAAATTCTTAGATTTCTGTTCTTCAGAAGGAATAAATCATGAATACTCTTCACCAATCACTCCTCAACAGAATGGTATTGTTGAAAGAAAGAATAGAACTATTCAAGAATCAGCAAGAGCTATGATCCATGCTAAAAAGTTACCTTTGTACTTTTGGGCTGAAGCTATGAACACAGCTTGTTACATCCATAATAGAGTCACTCTAAGGAAAGGAACTTTGACCACAATCTATGAAGTCTGGAAGGGCAGAAAACCCACAGTTAAGTACTTCCATGTGTTTGGAAGCAATTGTTATATTCTGGCTGATAGGGAGCAAAGAAGAAAAATGGATCCTAAAAGTGATGAAGGAATTTTTCTTGGATACTCTATAAACAACAGAGCATATAGAGTATTTAATTCTAGAACTAAAGTTATCACGGAGTCCATAAATGTGATAATTGATGATGCTCCTACAGATGTTACAGAAGATGTTGGAACATCTGCTGACAGCCAAACTGAAGCTGAAGAAAAGAGTGATCATTCTGACTTCACTCAAACTGATGCAAGGACAGAACCTTCCAGCAAACCTCCCTCCATAAGAATCCAGAAGGATCATCCCAAAGATTTAATAATTGGGGATCCCAACAGAGGTGTAAGCACTAGATCAAGAGAGGTGATTTCAGGTTCCTGTTTTGTCTCAAAAATAGAACCTAAAAACATCAAGGAAGCTCTAACTGATGAGTACTGGATTTGTGCAATGCAAGAAGAATTAGGTCAATTTACAAGGAATGAAGTTTGGGATCTTGTTCCTAGACCTGATGACATAAATGTGATTGGCACTAAATGGGTGTATAAGAACAAGTCAAATGAGCAGGGAGTTGTTACAAAGAACAAAGCTAGACTTGTAGCTCAAGGATACACACAAATTGAGGGAGTAGACTTTGATGAAACCTTTGCACCAGTAGCAAGGCTTGAATCAATCAGACTACTGTTAGGAATTACTTGTATCTTGAAGTTTAAGCTATTTCAAATGGATGTGAAAAGTGCTTTTCTAAATGGGTATCTTAATGAAGAAGTATATGTAGAACAGCCTAAAGGATTTGTTGATCCAAGCTATCCAAATCATGTGTACAAACTAAGGAAAGCTTTTTATGGACTGAAGCAAGCCCCAAGAGCATGGTATGAAAGGCTAACTACTTTTCTTATCAAGCAAGGGTACAGGAAAGGTGGAATAGACAAAACCTTGTTTGTGAAGGATGATGAAGGTAATGTCATGATTGCTCAAATATATGTAGATGACATTGTCTTTGGTGGGATGTCAGACAGGATGGTTAAACATTTTGTCACTCAAATGGAATCTGAATTTGAGATGAGCCTAGTAGGAGAACTAACCCACTTCCTTGGATTGCAAATAAAGAAAATGGAGGATTCCATGTTCATTTCCCAAAGCAAGTATGCTAAGAACATTGTCAAGAAATTTGGGATGGACAATGCTACTCATAAAAGAACTCCTGCCCCCACACATTTAAAGCTGACTAAAGATGACAAGGGTGAGAATGTAGATCAAAGTCTATACAGAAGTATGATTGGAAGCCTATTATATCTGACTGCTAGCAGACCAGACATATCCTTTGCAGTAGGTGTTTGTGCAAGATATCAAGCTGATCCAAAAGTCAGTCATCTAAACCAAGTCAAGAGAATTCTGAAATATGTCAATGGTACTTGTGACTATGGCATAATGTACTTTCATGGATGCAAACCAATTCTCACTGGCTTTTGTGATGCTGATTGGGATGGAAGTGCTGATGACAGAAAAAGCACTTCAGGAGGATGCTTCTTTTTAGGAAACAATTTGATTTCTTGGTTCAGTAAGAAACAAAATTGTGTATCCTTATCTACTGCTGAAGCTGAATATATTGCAGTTGGAAGCAGTTGCTCACAATTGGTTTGGATGAAGCAAATGCTCACTGAGTACAATGTTCCACAAGATGTCATGACATTGTACTGTGACAACTTAAGTGCTATTAACATATCAAAGAATCCTATCCAACATAGCAGGACCAAGCATATTGATATCAGACATCACTTCATCAGAGATCTTGTGGAAGAGAAAGTGATTTCATTGGAACATGTAGCTACAAATCTGCAGTTGGCTGATATATTTACTAAAGCCTTGGATGCTACCCAATTTGAAAACCTAAGGGGTAAATTGGGAATCTGCGTATGTGAAATTTAGCAGTTATGGAGATGTGCCAACATGTCATATGACATTGTGTGGCATGATCACCAGATGGCAACACCAGTCTGGTCAAGCACCTTGTGTATTCCACTCCTAGAAATTCTCCAAGTAACGACTCTTATAAGAATAACAGCTCACTTTCAGATATTCATCTTCTCATCATTTTCTCACAACAACTTGCTTGCTATAGCTAACTTTCAGAGATCATCAAACTCAACCAATCTCAATCTCCTTCTTCACCACATTCGAAAATGGCTCATCACCAAAACCCTAACATTTCTGAAGAAATTCTCAACAAGGAAGATGTGGTGCATGCAACCCCCATCTCTGTGGTACCTATGGATTCAACTCCAATGGACGAAATCAGAGGAAGTGTTCCTCTTGCTCAAAAACCAAGAACCCCTAAAAGGACAAAAGATCCTGTATTCAGCAAGGCCAAAGGCTTGCCTTCACCATCAAACACCACTCCAAAAGCTTCTGCATATGTGGATGATTCCATAAAGGAGCTGGTAAACAGGATCTTATCTGAGCAAAGAGTGGTAAGTGGCATATCTATTCCTCTGAACACCATGCCAGATCCACAAGAAGATCAACAAACTCAGGCTGAAAAGGACACTCCTGCTCAACAGGATGTCCCAATAGATGTTGAAACATCTGAGGACCAGCAAAAGGCCTCATCTGATGCTGCTGATGAAACAACTGAGGACCAGAAAAAGGCCTCCACTGATAGTGATGATGAAATATCTGAGGACCAGCACAAGGCCTCCACTGAAGATCAAATCTCTGTTGAACCACCTGCTGAAGAGGAGACTGCTCAACCTCCTCCTGTTGTGAATATAGAGCATGATTCTGATACAGAAATCATTGCTTCTGTCAACCCTAGCATAGCCAAAAGGCTTAGAACTAGGAAGGAAAAGAAGAATGCAGGACATGCAACTCCTGAGAAGAAGCAAGCTACACCAAAGAAGGACAAAGCTAAAGTTGTCTTTGGTCCCACAAAACAATGGAGCAAGGTGCAAACACAAAAGAGGAAAGCTGTTACTCCTCCAGATTCAGATGTTGAAGAGGATGTCCCAACATCCCCACCAAAGAAGAAACCAGCACCTTCAAGGTCATCAACTGCTATTCTAGAAGCTCCTCTGGACAACATCTTTTTTCATCATGTGTCAAGTGTGAACAGATGGAAGTTTGTCTATCAAAGAAGGGTAGCACTTGAAAGAGAGCTGAGCAGTAATGCACTTGAGTACACAGAGGTAATTGATCTCATCTCTTCTGCTGGCCTTTTCAAAACTGTCTCCAACTTCTCTCCTTGCTATGAGCTGCTAGTCAAGGATTTCATAGTCAACCTCCAAGAAGATTGTGCTGATGGTAAGTCTGCTGACTTTAAAAAAGTCTATGTAAGAGGGAGGTGTGTAGAATTCTCTCCTAGGGTTATCAACCACTACCTTGGAAGAGAATCTGATGGCCCAAATGAGTTAGGGAAGACTGATAACCAGGTCTGCAAGGTTATCACTGCCAATCAAGTCAAGACTTGGCCAGTCAAAGGGAAGCTATCTGTTAGCATGCTGACAAGGAAGTATGCCATGCTGCATAGGATTGGCACTGCAAACTGGGTCCCTACGAATCATACCTCCTCAATAGCAACTGGTTTGGACAGGTTCATATATGTTGTGGGCACCCAAACCAAGCTGGATTTTGGAGCTTATATCTTTGATCAGACATTGAAGCATGCTGGATCATCTGCAACAAAGCTGCCAATTGCCTTCCCTTCCTTGCTGTGTGGAATTATGCTTAGTCAATATCCAGGTATCCTCACTGAGAAGGACTCCATTTGCAAAAGAGAAAGCCCTCTGGCCTTCCACTACAAGCTGTTCTTGAGTCATCATGCAGCTGATGTTGAAGCTCTCTCTGGGACATCTGCTGGTCCTTCAAAGGCAAAGTCTCCAATCTCCAAAGCTGCCTTGATTGCTGAGCTGAAGATCACTTGCAAAGAACTGGATGCAAGGAAGCAGAAGCTTGAGGAGATAATCCAAAGGCTGGAGAGTGAAGAAAGTGCTCAGAAAAATGCTGCTTCTGATGAGGAGACTGAGGAAGAGGAAGAAACTGACTATGAGGAGTCTGAGTGAAAAACTGTATGTGAGGAAAATGTAATGACTGCTGCATTGTCATTTTGTATTAGTTACTTTGGCCCCAATTTATGTCTAACAAGGGGGAGAACTGAACAACAACAACAATGTATGATCCAAATTACTGATTAATGAAAAACTTTTGTTTGCTTCTGAACTAAAGCTGTGTTTTAATGAAAATTTCTGTTGCAACAAAACTGAATACATGTATGTTTGAGGGGGAGTAAACTCACACATGACTCAATAGAAAAGAACTGCTATTCTCTGATAAAAGAACTTCTGCTGCACTCTGATAACCAGAAAAGAATGTTAGCCAAAAATTAGCCAAAGGGGGAGTTTGTAGATGTTTAGAATTGGCAGAATTTTTGACCAACAAGAGTTGTTGAATTCAGTTCAGGATGTCCTATCAGATGTTGGGACATTATCAAACAGATTATAAGTAAATGAACTTAATTCAGGATGTCACACCAGATGTTGGGACATTGTATCAGCTAATGATATAAGTTCAGTTTACAGGATGTCACATCAGATGTTGTGACATTGTATCAGTAAATGAAGTAAGCTCAGTTTTTCAGGATGTCCCAACAAATGTTGTGACATCTCAAACCTGCTACCAGAATTAATTAATGACTAACAGAACTGAGTAAATTAAGGAAAGTTATCTGGAATTAATTATGGATGGATAAAACAGAACAAGGCGCATCTGTAGGGAGTATTGTTATATGTCTTCAGCATAATCAGAACAACTGAATCACCTAGAATCTTGGAAGTAATAAACCCTAATTCAAGGTGGAAGCAACATACGTTTTAGGATTGGATAAACCTACAGAAAGCCTAAAATCCAAACACCTATTTAAGCAACAGAAACTCTCAGAATAGAGTACGAATTTCAGAAGACAAAATAGGGTGTTGTGTGTTTTAATAGCAGGTTGTTTTTATTGTACCACTTTATGAGCTTTTAAGAAAAAGTGTATTTGTGTCTTGATTGAAACTGTGAAGTAAGATCAAGCTGTTTTTGTTTGAAGTATGACTTCAATTTTATTAAACTTGTAAACAAGATCACTGTGTGATTGAGGGGGAGTGAGTTGGTACTCATATCTAAGTTGTGTCTTAGGTAGAAATTGCATTGGGTAGATATTAAGTGAAAGATTAAACTGGGTGGTTTAAGTCTAGAATTAATATTACTTATAGTGGATTTCCTCCTGGCTTGGTAGCCTCCAGATGTAAGTGTGGTTATACACTGAACTGGGTTAACAAATTCCTGTGTTGTTTAATTTTCTTGCACTTTAAGTTTTAGTTAAGTCTTCAAGTGTTTAAACATCTCATTTGACATCTCATACCTGATCACAGAATTTCAGTTACCTTAGTCTAGACAATGCTACTCTAAAGTGCACTAGTAACTAAATTAAGGTCCCCGGCAATGGCGCCAAAAACTTGATGGGCTAAAGACGTACTCTAATATGTGTCTAGCGGTATCTTAACTGCAAGCGCACAGCCTATCGAAGTAATATTTAAGATTATCGATCCCATAGGGACTTTATGATTACTTAGTGCTAGAGGATTTACTAGTTTAGCTAAGGTGAATGGTTGTCACGATTTTTGGTTGTTTTTAAGGATTAAAGGCGGAAATTAAATTTTAGTTTAATAAAATAATAATAAGGCGGTCGGTATGTAATTATGTTAACTTAGGCGGGTCAACCTAACCTAGGCTTATAAAGATGGTTCACTTAATCTATTTTGTAGAGGTTACTAGTTTAAATATCTTTAACTCACACTCTCGTGGTCTTATCTCAGATCTTACCCCTAAAGCCCTATGCCTTCTCTCGCTAGCCCATAAGTGTTTAGAAATAATTTTTGGAAACTTAATAAGTCTAATTCATTTAAAGCGCTCTCGCTGTGTTTAAATTAAATGCCTAACTTTAGCTATCTGGTTAAAATCTCACACTCTCGTGGTCTCGACCTAACCTATTACACTTTCCTTACTCTCGTAACAAAAAGATTGATTTTATTATAAAAAGTTACAGCCAGAATTTTAAGTTCTTAATTATTTTAAGCCTAGAATTGATTTTACCGATTTAGTTGATTTTAATTACATACCGCCCTAAAGTGTTTAGCTGCTCATGATTGTTGTACCAGACAGATGCAGGAACAGAGGAATACAAAATAAAATATGCATAATAAAATAAATTCTTAACATTAATATAAATGCAAATTAAATAAAAAACCTGAATAACAAATATAATGTTAGACTCTTTCTTCCACAATCTAGCAAGCTCGGAGTACGGATCGGAATCGGAAATAAAATTACAAAAACAAATTGCTGAAGGCTTTGAAAGAAATTAATTTATAACAATTTCCTAATGTTGGAAATTGTTATTTGATTGGTTGGGATACAGAAAATTAAAGCAAGAACAAAACAAAATGCTGGAAAAATAAATGAAACAGGGTGCAATGGAAATACGGCAGAACTTCCGCAAGAAAAATTAAAATAAAACTCTGTTAATTGTTCTTTGAAACTAAGCTATTTATAGGAAACAATAATTGGGCTTGGCAGTTGGAATAATGCCTTGGGCTTCGTAGATGCTGAGAAAATCCAGGGAAAAGTTGCATTACTTGGTCTGCGGGAGAATAGGAAAATTCACTTCACGTAACACACACGTACATGACCAATTCTCAGCAAGTTAACCTAAATTCCCCTTGTCACGTTCGTGACAAGGGTGTCATGCTCGTCTCCCTTGTAATACGCGCGTCACGGTCGTGAGGGACTGGTGACGATCGTGACTGCTTCTTTTAGCGTGTCACGGTCGTGACTCCTAGGTGACGGTTGTGACAGTTACAAAAAGTGCAGATTATGCATAATTCCTCTCTTCTTCTTCTTTTCATGGTTGTTTTTGCTCATTTCACTTGTGGCTCATGATTTAGCTCTGTAATTGATATACCTGCAAAATGTCAAAGAAAACTCGAGGAATCGGGTGTTAAAACGATAAATGTGCGATAAAACGGCATTGAAACATAGTAATAAAACGATACTTTTTCTCGTTATCACTTCCTTTGTAACATATATAGATGATCTGAAAAGTTTCGTATCATTTGGAACAGTCCTCGATTTAATTTGAATTTTTGACCGAAACTAGTGTATAATATACTATGGTTTTTTGAGATTGTACTATAAGAAGATGAACCCCAATCATTTTCTAAGAGAGCTTCTTCTACAGAAGTTGGTTCAATCAGAGAAACAAGTCCCATTAGAGATTCTTCAGAGTTTCTGAAAGATGATCTTATCTGATTGGTTCATCCTTCTTTCCCAAGATTTTATCTTCTGGATGATTCACTTTGCTTCTGGATAGTTTCTTCTGAGTGGGTTCTTCAGAATTTGCTGGAGTAATTGTCTTGTTTTGTTCTGTAGGTGATTGATCTTCAGATATTCTGTTTGTAGAAATTTTAACTTCTATATCTGCAATAAATTCATTCTGCTTTGGTTTTTCAGAACCAAGCTTATCATCAAATCTGACATAAATAGATTCTATCACAATACGTGTTTTTGTGTTGTATACTCTGTATCCCTTAGAGCGTTCAGAGTATCCTAACATATAACACTTTTGTGCCTTAGAGTCAAATTTATTCAGAGTATCATTAGTATTCAGAATAAAACATATACACCCAAAGGGGTGAAAATATGAAATGTTGGGCTTTCTGTTCTTCCACAATTCATAAGGAGTCTTTTCAAGAATAGGTCTTATGGAGATTCTATTATAAATATAACATGCTGTATTTACTGCTTCTGCCCAAAAATGTTTAGCCATGTGTAACACCCTAATTTTTGCCCTAAGATTTCTTCGCATATCATCTGCATTTTGCATAACAAACAAGATCACACTGGATTTCGAGTTTCTCCTCAGATGTAGGATCTATGCTTCGCAGGGGATCACCATTATTTTTACTTCGTTATATTTGTTTATATTTACTGACTTCTAACCAAAATACAAAAAAAATATGTTGCAGTGTTCTTCTTCTTCTCTGTGTTGCAGGATTTCAAAGACAGGGCAATGATTTCAATTCAGATGCGTTTGTTCAGTTACAATTCGATTTCAAGTGGATGTTTGACCTAATATTGGTCAAACTATCAGATAAATTGTGTCGACTGCAAGTTGTATGTGCCAAGGGTTTATTCCTCAGACGATGCGGTTTCAAAGTTCAGGTGGTGTTGAGTGTGAAAGTCATCAGTTATCAGGCAGTGTTTTGTGCGAAGTTTGGTTTGAATCTTTAAGTGTTTATCAGTTCATCGGTTCTTCAGTTCATTAGCGATTCATCTGAGGATTTATTTTCCTCAGTTTGGTTTCGAATCATCAGGGCATGAATCAGACAATTTTCAAATGATAGTTGTGGCTTGAGTTGCAATTTATTCAACTGTTCAGTGGTTTAGTGATGGTTGTATTCATTGTTTTCATCGGAGGTTTGTGCAAGGAAAATCAGGATCTGTTGTGGGCTCGAAAACCAAATTCCATCTGTATACCCTTTTTATGACCATTTTTCATTATTTATTTTTTCGATTTTTTACCAAACCATATTATCCAAATATTATCCATTTTGTCGATATCCAATTTCATATCCAATTTTATACCGATTATCCGAATATTCCATAACCATTCTTTCCATTTTTTTTCTTTTTTCTCGATTAGTCAATTATCCAAATTATCATTTTTTTTTCTTAACTAATTTCCAATTTTCCAATATCACAATATCCCATTTTTTTACATCTTTCAATTGTCGTTTTTTATTATTCTCATATTCATTATTCCCAACAGCCAAGCCCTCAGCTTCAAACACAAGCCAACAACGAATCTAAACAAAGCCAGATGCAAGCCGCGGCAACACGAAAACAAATACCAGCTTCACATTTCGCAAGCCAACGCCTACCACACGAATTTCCCACCTTAAAACAAAAGGCACAAAACGCAAAAAAAAGGCCAGCAACATAAAAATCAAAACGCAACAACTCTCAATCAAAACGCAGTGAAAACGAAATCAACTGAGCACGCATCCCTCACTTTCCAAAACGCCCGCAAGCTAATTCAAAACGACTTCGAGATTTCTTCCTCTTCTCCTATTTAAAGAACATCATTCTCCTTCACAATCCAAGCTTACATAGCCTCTCAAACCCCTGCTCAACTCAAAAAAATCAAATCTCAAAATCCCAAATCCTTTCAATCTTCAATTCTCTCAATCAAATTCTCAAATCCCTAAAATCTAATTTCCAAAAGCAAATTCTGAATTGAAAGGAGAAGAACAAATCGGAAGTTGATTGAGAGAGAGTTTGTTGGTTGCGCGAGAAGGTGAGGAAAGCGGTGCCGCCATGGTGTTTTTCATTTGTTCCCCTGTTTTTTTCGTTCAATGTGTAGAAGAAGAAGTCTTGTGCTTCTATTTTATTTTTTTTCTCTATTTTAATTAGTAATAGTTTTTTTAAGAGAATAAAATATGTTGGGCTTGGTTTAGATCCATTTGGATCTATTTGTTACCATTGACCCGCTGACTTCCACCATCCTCATTCCCTTTTGTTTTTTTTTTCTTTATTTTGTTTCCATTAATTAATTTTGTTTTTATAAATGTTTTTACAATTTATTTTGATTAAAGAATTTTAAGAAATGTTGTTTTAGAAAAATATTTGAAAAGTATTTTTTTTTAGAAACATTTTTTAGAAAAGGAATTTTTAATGAAAAGAGTTTAAAAAATGATTAAAAATTATTTCAATTTCTTTTTATGGATCTATTTTTAGATCCATTTTTCTTCATCTTTTTCTCTTTTGGTCGATGACAATCTCCGATTCGGGATTGTTGATTTCCGATTAGTTTAATCTTCATTATTTCAAATCTATGGATGAATGATCATTTGGATCATTCTCCATACTTTGAGATCGTGATAGGTTTCTTTTCGATAAAATCAACGAAAATCTCGATTAAGATTAGACCATCCTTTTTCTTTTAGTGTGGCATGTTTTCGGAGAACGATCCATTATATCGTTTCTCTAACATGTATTAACACGAATATTTTCCACTTTAATTAGTGGTGGCTGGCCTCATTTGTAGGGTAATTACTTCGTAAATTACTCGGCGATTGCTTAACATAGACCTAAAGTTGTCCCGATTCGAATTAAGATCCACTTGGATCCGGTTGCCTCAATTTTATTATTCCTTGTCGTGGTTGTGCTTGATTAAGTTCATCATACCACTTTATATTGTAAATATTATAATATTGTGAATATAATTTGTTTAAATTTAATCTCTCGCACCTTATCCTTTTATTTTAATCTCTTGCTCCCTTATCTCTTTATTATGCTAATATCATATATCATTTGTTTATGTTCATATTGTTGCTTGTTTTTTTATTTTGTCCATTTGGATATCAAAACACTAATAAAGGATTGAACACTTAAAAGACTTGTGACTTCTAATTTTGGACTAATGGTTACTATCCCGAGCTTTTGGAGAATGGACTTAGACTTTAAGATCTTCCCCCTTGCTCAAGTTGGAATGGATTAGAAACCTCGGCCTCAAGTTATTTCATTAGCCTTTGAAGATGGAAGTCCGAACTTTGAAGATTTGTGCATATTATGGTTTGGTATCTCTTCTTTCAACTTTTAATTCAAGTATTAGGATTAGTCCCTTCATCTTCTTCCCATTCTTAAATTTTCAAAACTTCTCTCTATTTCAAAAATCTTCTTGTTTTCTAAATTTCAAACACTTTCATAAACAAACCTTGATTTTGGTCAAGCGATTTTAATGTTTCATTTTTGTTTTCTTAACCAAATGTTAATCCATGTAAATATATCAAAACCATTTTGTTACATGCTTAAAAAAAATACAAAACTCACTCAATTGTTTTTGTGCCTTGTGCACCATTTTCTTTTCACATGTTTAGATATGATTCATCTTTTCTAGCGGAATTATTCGCTAAAAGATGACGACTTATCTCTACATTTTAAAAATAATGCAACCCATTGTTCTTTTCAAATTTTGTACCACGAACTACGAGGTTTTGATCTCGCATTGCACTTTGTGGGTACGTAGGCATGAGGCGTTAAAACCTTATCAAACACAAAAATCATTAAAAAATATTCTTCTCCTTATCTCCTCAATCACTTTTAAGCAAACCAATTTCAGACCAAAAAGCAATAAATATTTCAAAGGGCTCCCGTGGAGTACCACGGACGAGTCGGGTGCCTAAAACCTTCCCGGTTCGTAACCAATCCCCTTACCCATTCTCTGTTTGTTTCTTTTAGCTTTTGCTTTTAGATTCCTAGGTTTTTATTCGTTCTTTTACCTTTTTCCATTCGGAAATAAACAAAAGCACGGTGGCGACTCTGTGTACTTGAGTTAAGTTAATCAATAGCTTACACTCACGATTTTACCGCTACAGAAAAGTGGCGACTCTGCTGGGGAGTAATCTCTAAGCGGATTCAGCCTACTTTGATTTATTTACTGCTTTGCTTTGACTGATTTGTTATTTGATTGTTCTGTCTCGGTTTTGGTGATCCTCTGTGTGAGATAGATTCTAACCCGAATCTGAGTTGAAACTTATGATAGGACGGCGATATTCGAAGCGATATGCGATGGAGTAGTCCAAAGCAATATCAATTTGATAATCTCCACTCGGTTAGGCTCTCTTGGACTATCAATGTCATGACGAGTAATCGTACGTGGCATTATTTTCCGACCTTGAGCTGATCATACTGAGAACCGTAAAACCCTTAACCCATCTAAGCCAATTTAGGAACGTAGTGCGGAAGCTGTCTGGGTGTAAACCTAAGGCGGTTGTCACGCGATACTACACTCGGACGAGGTCTATTTTAAGAATATTATCGGTTGGGGAGTAATCCAACGTACCGATGATATTCTAAAGATGGCTGTTAACTTCGGGCACCTCTGTTAGCACCCTTTTGGTTTTCTGCAGGTACAATGAAGACAAAACCTTAGTACTACCTGTGTGGGTTGGTGTTCTGTTACCTTGACTTCATGCTCGTGACTCGGAACCTAAGCCCGTGTGCCTTGTGTGATCTTGTTTGTGTTTGTTGCATACATGCCATCATACATTCATGAGCATTGTTCGTAAGATTTCAAAGGACTTATAAGGAACTTTTGTAAAATTTCAGATGTCCATGGCTATGACTTTTGAAAGAAGGAACACAAAGAAGTACACTTTCAAGAATCCTAATGTTGTAGAGTTGAGAAAGCTAGGAACTTTGGTTGTTGATACCCAAGAGTTCCGAAGATGTCATGGGAAGCTTTTGTATATGTTGGATATCGATGTACCTGAGGGGATTCTCCCTACTTTAGCTCAGTTCTATGACCCGTTGCATCATTGTTTCACTTTTCCGGATTATCAGCTTGTGCCGACTTTGGAGGAGTATTATCTTTGGTTAGGTTTGCCTATTCTGGACAAGGAGTTTCTTTTCACTGGGTTAGAGAAGGAGCTTACTATCAAGGTCATTGCCAAAGCACTTTTTCTTAAGGAGTCCGGTCTTAATGAGAAGTTTCTCCCAAAGGGGAGTGTTCGTGGTATTAATGCTAAGTTCTTGATGGGAAAGGCTTCTACTTCACTTACTTTGGGTCATAAGGATGCATTTGAGGCTATTCTTGCTTTGCTTATTTATGGGATTGTCTTGTTTCCGAACTTGGATGGTATTGTGGATGAGAATGCTATTCAAATCTTCTTGAAGAAGAATCCGGTTCCTACTTTGCTTGGAGATATGTATCATGCTTTTCACTATAGGACCTCCAAAGGCGACAGAGAGATTGTTTGTTGTGCGCCTCTTCTTTACAGGTGGTTTATTTCGCACCTGCCGAAGTCGGATGTCTTCAAGGACAATAGAGAGAATCGAAGATGGTCTCAAAGGTTGATGTCGCTTTCTCATAAGGACATGACATGGTATAGTTCTCATTATGACACTGGAGTTCTTATTGATAGTTGTGGAGAATTTCCTAATGTACCTCTTCTTGGTACGCGTGGGGGAATTAGCTACAACCCCATTCTGGCTAGACGACAGTTCGGTTATTGTTTGAAGGATGTTCCAAACAATCTTGCCTTATCCCGTTTCTTCTTTCTTAATGGTGCTGATCATATAGAGATGAAGAAAAGGATTGCTCATTCTTGGCATGCTGTTCATAGGAAAGAGAGAGGTCAGTTGGGAAGACAACACCTTCCTCCTTCCGAATGTTATATTCAGTGGGTTCGATCTAGAGCTTCCAAGCTCAAGATGCCTTATCCACCTGAGGAGTCTATGTTTCCCATATTACTATTGTCTGCTTTTCTACCTCCTGTTGATGAGAAGGTGGTTCTTCAAGAAGAGTTAGAGAAGATGAAGAAAGAGAAGGAAGATTGGCTACTTGAGAGGACTACTATGCAGGAGCAGCTGAAAGAGAAGGATGATCTTATTGAGCTACTTGAGCGGCGTGTCACGAAGAGGCCGAGAGAGGATTTATTTTCCTCTAGTACTCAAGCTACTATTCCTCCTACTTCCGGTGCTTGGAAGGCCATTGTCGACAAGTTGGTAAAGGACAAGGAAGATATGGAAGAGCGGTACAAGAATGAGATCAAGAGAATTCGTATGAAGTATCAGCCAGGATTTTGAGCTTCTTCGGATATGATTCCTTAGGCCTAGTTTACTTTTCATCTTATGTATTAGGATTATTGATGTTTGTACTTCATTTGTAATCCTCACTTTGATCTTAATGAGAATGAGTTTTTAAGTATTTCAAAAATGTTTCTTTATGAATATTTCAAGTTAACTTATAGTCCTTTGAAATCTTTGCATTTGCATACGCATAGCATGCATCATACTTGCATTTGTCTTGCTTTTTGAGTGTTTTCCAGGGATCTTATTGTTGTTTCTTGGTCTTCATTTAGTTCTCCTGTCAAGCTGACTCACCGCTTTGATACTCGAGCTTATCGGAGAAGGGTGATGGAAACTTTGCAACAAGAAAATCGCGAGCTGCGCGAAGAGGTTACTTATCTGAGGGAAAGCTTGGAAAGAGTGTCTGCTATGATGGAAAATTTGGTGGCTGCTCAGAATCAGCCACCTCCTTCTCCTGTTCAGAATACTGTCATCTTAGAGGTCGTTACTGCATCCATTCCTGTTGAGACTGTTATTTCTCCTCGCTATCGTATGCCTGCTAGCACACCTTGGGGCATGCCAGTTGATTTTATTCCTGCTGGATATCGTCCTCCTCATCATCCAGAGACTGCTTCATTTAATACTCTCCCACCACCAGTATAGACTACTCTTCCTCCAGTTGTGACTACTGTACCGCCTGTTGTGCATACTATTCCACACCATGATGAAATGATTTACCATGCTGAGCCCAGTGAAGGCGCTGGAGTTGCTGAAAGACTTGATGACTTCCAAGGACGCTTTGTTGAGATCCAGAGGGAGATGAGAGCTTTGAAGCATAAGGATTTGTTCGGGAAAGATGCCTACGACCTTTGTCTGGTCCCTAATGTTAAAGTTCCTTACAAATTCAAGTTGCCCGAGTTTGAGAAGTACAAAGGCAACACTTGTCCGTTGAGCCATCTGACGATGTATGCAAGGAAGATGTCTGCTCAGACTGATAATGATAAGCTGTTGATTCACTATTTCCAGGACAGTTTGACCGGTGCACCCATGAGGTGGTATATGAGTCTGGATAATAGCCAAATCAAAGCCTTCAATGATTTGGGAGAAGCTTTTGTGAGGCAGTACAAGTACAACGTTGATATGGTGCCTGATAGAGATCAACTTCGTGCTATGTCCCAGAAGGACAAGGAGACTTTTAAAGAATATGCGCAGAGATGGAGAGAGCTGGCAGCCCAGATTGTTCCTCCGCTGGAAGAAAAAGAAATGACGAAGATCTTCTTGAAGACTTTAGGTTCATTTTATTATGAGAGGATGATTGCAAGCGCTCCTTCCGATTTCACTGAAATGGTGAGCATGGGGATGCATTTAGAAGAAGGTGTCCGTGAGGGACGGTTGAGTCAAGAGAACAGTAATGGCTCAAGCTCTAGAAGGTTTAACTTCGGGAAAAAGAAGGAAAATGAGACTAATGCAGTATCTCGTGAAAGTTATAGAAGACCTCACAGTCATGGGAATCATCATTCGCAACATGTGGCTTCTGTCACACCGATGATCAACGTGGCTCCAACTATGCCAGCAGTTCCAAAATACCAACCCCGTTATCAGCAACCTTCTGTGCAACAAGGTGGTAATCAACAAGCTCGGGATAAGGCCAGTTTTGATCCTATTCCAATGTCGTATGTGGACTTGCTTCCATCTTTGATTGCAAAGAATCTTGTGCAAACTCGTCCTCCACCTCCAGTTCCAGAGACTATTCCATGGTGGTATAAGCCAGAAGCTCGCTGTGCTTTTCATCAAGGTGCCCCGGGGCATGATGTTGAGAATTGTTATCCATTGAAGTTTGAAGTACAGAAGTTGATGAGGAACAATGTTCTGTATTTCAATGATGTTAACCCAAATGTGCAGAAAAATCCGTTGCCGAAGCATGGTAATGCGTCTGTGAATATGGTTGATGGTTGTCCCGGTTTGTTCAAAATCTATGAAGTCCGTCATATTCGGAGGTCTTTGGTTGAGATGCATGCTTTCTTGAGTGAATATCACGATATTGATCACGACTATGCTGGATGTTGTATTTGCTCGGTGAACCCTCATGGTTGCGTGATTGTTAAAAGAGATATTCAAAAGATGATGGACGATAAGCTGATCGAAGTAACAACAAAAGAGATGAATATGAGAATGAAGTGAATGTTATTATGCCTCAGTTTAATCTTCCTGAGAGGGTTGCTCCTGAGAGGGTGGTTATTTCTTTTGATAGTCGCAAGACTGCTGTTACTCCATTGGTGATTAATGTGCCTGGTCCAGTGCCATATGAGTCTGATAAAGCTGTTCCGTACCGGTATAATGCTACGATGATAGAAAATGGTAGGGAAGTTCCTCTTCCTACTCCAAAGTCTGTGGTTAGCATTGCTGATGTGACGAAGGTCACCCGAAGTGGTAGAGTGTATGCTTCAGACCCTCCGAAGAGAGTTGAAGATACAAGTGCGAGTAAACAGATTATGGATGCTGTTGTCCAATCGGGCCAATCTGGTAATAGTGATGATGAGGTGCTAAAGTTGATAAAGAAGAGTGAGTATAACATTACTGAGCAGTTATTGCAGACTCCCTCGAAGATATCAGTTTTGTCTCTTTTTATGAGTTCTGAGGCTCATAGGCAGTCATTGCAGAAGATTCTGGATCAAGCTTATGTTGACCATGATGTGACTGTTGATCAATTTGATAGTATTGTAGCGAATATCACATCTTGCAACAATTTAAGCTTCTGTGATGACGATTTGCCTGAAGAAGGAAGAAATCATAACTTGGCTTTGCATATTTCAGTCAATTGTCAGGAAGAAGCCATGTCCAAGGTGCTAGTGGATACCGGATCGTCTATGAATTTTATGCCAAAATCGACTTTGTCAAAGCTTGCGTTTCAAGGTGCTCCCATGAGGCACAGTGGGATTATAGTGAAAGCGTTTGATGGGTCGAAAAAGACAGTGATTGGAGAGGTGGATCTTCCTATTCTTATCGGACCGTTCATATTCAAGATTACTTTTCAAGTAATGGATATACGTCCCGCATACAGTTGTCTCCTCGGAAGACCATGGATCCACGAGGCAGGAGCTGTAACATCCACTCTTCATCAGAAATTGAAGTTTGTGAGAGAAGGGAAATTGGTGAGCATTGAAGGAGAGAGGGCGATACTTGTGAGTAATTTGTCTTCTTTTTCTTATATTGATGCCGAGGAAGAGGTGGGAACTTCGTTTGAAGCTCTTTCTGTCGTGGATAATGCTGCTAAGAAGAATACCATGCCCATGTCTTCTTTCAAGGATGCTTTGCGAGTGCTGGAAGCTGGTCAGTCTGATGGTTGGGGAAGAATTATTGATGCTGTCGACAACAAGGAAGGTTTTGGTATCGGCTTTGCACCTGGTGCAGTTATCAAAGATCCAAAGACTATTCAAGAAGGCTTCCAAAGTGCTGGATTTATCAACGACCATTCCGCTGCTGCCATCATTAAAGATGATGAAGACGAAGAAATGCCTGAATTCGTGACGCATCGAAAGATTTGCCAGAATTGGATCGCTGTTGATGTTCCTTTTATTGTTCACTCTTCAAAGTAATTTGTTTTTATTTTCTTTCAAAAATCCTTTCACTCTGCCCAAGGTGAAAGTGATGCTTGTCGGGCTTTGTTTCAAATTTTATCATCATCAATAAAATGTTATTTTGTTATCTCCATATGTGTTTTTCCTTTTTGCTTTATTCTGAAAAATGGTAACATAAAAAAACCCAAAATATAATAATTGTTTATCTGCATATTGTTTGCACTTTTTGTTCATACTCTAAAATAAAAATAAAATCATTGTGCAGATTAATTGATAAACCCATTGAAAACAATGATCCTATGCCCTCTCCCAACTTTGAATTCCCTGTGTTTGAAGCTGAGGAAGAGGATGATGAAGAGATTCCCGATGAAATTTCTCGATTGCTTGAGCACGAGGAAAAGATTATTCAGCCTCATGGAGAGTCTATAGAGATGGTCAACTTGGGTTCTGAAGATGAAAAGAAAGAAGTCAAAGTTGGAGCATTGCTTGGTCCTAATGTTAAAAAGAGGATTGTAGAGCTTCTCAGAGAATATGTTGATGTATTTGCTTGGTCTTATCAAGACATGCCAGGTCTTGATACTGATATTGTGGAGCATAGATTGCCGTTGAAGCCTGAATGTCCACCTGTAAAGCAGAAGCTGAGAAGAACTCATCCAGACATGGCAGTAAAAATCAAAGAGGAGGTTCAAAAGCAAATTGATGCAGGTTTTCTTGTGACATCAACTTATCCTGAATGGGTGGCCAATATTGTTCCTGTTCCGAAGAAAGACGGAAAAGTCCAAATGTGCGTTGATTATAGAGATTTGAACAAAGCCAATCCGAAAGATGATTTTCCATTGCCACACATTGATATGTTGGTAGATAATACGGCTAAGTTTGATGTGTTCTCTTTTATGGACGGATTTTCCGGTTATAATCAAATAAAGATGGCACCCGAGGATATGGAAAAGACCACATTTATTACACCATGGGGAACATTCTGCTATAGAGTGATGCCCTTTGGATTGAAGAATGCTGGTGCGACGTACCAAAGAGCTATGACTACACTTTTCCATGATATGATGCATAAAGAAATCGAAGTATATGTTGATGATATGATCGCTAAGTCGAGGACTGAAGAGGATCATGTTGAACATTTGCTGAAGTTGTTTCAGAGATTAAGGAAGTATAAGCTTCGTCTGAATCCGAACAAGTGCACGTTTGGTGTACGTTCTGGAAAGTTGCTAGGTTTCATTGTCAGCCAAAGAGGCATCGAAGTTGATCCTGATAAAGTAAAAGCTATTCAGGAAATGCCTGCTCCAAGAACCGAAAAGCAAGTAAGAGGATTCTTGGGCCGCTTGAATTATATTTCGAGGTTTATCTCTCACATGACTGCCACATGTGCTCCGATTTTCAAGTTGCTTCGGAAAGATAAAGGTTGTGTCTGGACAGATGATTGCCAGAAGGCGTTTGAAAGTATTAAAGAATATCTGCTTGAACCTCCTATTTTGTCTCCTCCGGTGGAAGGTAGACCGATGATCATGTACTTGACTGTGTTGGAAGATTCTATGGGTTGTGTGCTTGGTCAACAAGATGAATCTGGAAGAAAAGAATATGCAATTTTCTACTTGAGTAAGAAGTTCACCGATTGTGAGTCTCGGTACTCCATGCTTGAAAAAACTTGTTGTGCCTTAACTTGGGCTGCAAAGCGTCTTCGCCAGTATATGCTGAATCATACAACTTGGTTGATCTCTAAAATGGATCCAATCAAGTATATATTTGAAAAACCTGCTTTAACTGGGAGGATTGCTCGTTGGCAAATGTTATTATCAGAATATGATATCGAGTACCGAACTCAAAAAGCTATAAAAAGTAGTATCTTGGCTGACTATTTGGCACATCAACCGATTGATGATTACCAACCAATCAAGTTTGATTTTCCAGATGAGGATGTGATGTTTTTGAAAGTGAAAGATTGTGATGAACCTTTGATTGAGGAAGGGCCGGAGCCTGGATCTCGATGGGGTTTAGTTTTTGATGGTGCTGTGAATGTACTTGGAAGAGGAATTGGGGCAATGATCATTACTCCCCATGGTTCACATATTCCTTTTGCCGCAAGATTGACTTTTCCTTGTACCAACAATGAAGCTGAGTATGAAGCCTGCATTATGGGTCTTGAAGAAGCTATTGATCTAAGGATTAAGCATCTTGATGTGTATGGAGATTCTGCCTTGGTAATTAATCAGATCCAGGGTACATGGGTAACCCATCAACCCCACTTGATCCCCTATAGAGATTATGCCAGGAAGATATCAACTTTCTTCACTAAAGTTGAGTTTCATTATGTTCCTCGTGATGAGAATCAGATGGCTGATGCTTTAGCAACCATAGCTTCTATGATAAAAGTGCACCAGTGGAATGATGTTCCCATGATCAGTGTGATGCGACTTGAAAGACCAGCTCATGTGTTTGCAGTTGAAGAGGTCCATGATGACAATCCTTGGTATCACGATATTAAATGTTTTCTCCAGAGTCAGGAGTACCCGCTTGGGGCATCTGATAAAGATAAAAGGACTTTGAGGAGATTGGCAGGCAATTTCTTCTTGAATGGAAGTGTGCTTTACAAGAGAAATTTTGACATGGTCTTGCTCAGATGCGTGGATAGACACGAAGCAGACATGTTGATGAAAGAAATTCATGAAGGATCTTTTGGCACTCATGCCAATGGGCATGCAATGGCTAAAAAGATGTTGAGAGCATGTTACTATTGGCTGACAATGGAATCTGATTGTTGCAAGTATGTGAAAAAGTTCCATAAGTGTCAGGTGTATGCTGATAAGATTCATGTGCCACCAGCTTATCTCAATGTGATTTCTTCCCCATGGCCTTTCTCTATGTGGGGAATTGATATGATTGGCATGATTGAACCCAAGGCTTCGAATGGACATCGTTTTATTCTTTTGGCAATTGACTACTTCACCAAGTGGGTGGAAGCGGCATCATATGTTAATGTGACCAAGCAAGTTGTGGTTCGGTTTATCAAGAATAATCTTATCCGTAGATATGGTGTTCCGAATAGAATCATTACTGATAATGGTTCGAACTTGAATAATAAGATGATGAAAGAGCTTTGAGAAGATTTCAAGATTCAACACCATAATTCCTCTCCTTATAGACCAAAGATGAATGGGGCTGTTGAAGCTGCGAACAAGAACATTAAGAAGATCATTCAGAAGATGGTTGTGACGTACAAGGACTGGCATGAGATGCTCCCGTTCGCTTTGCATGGGTATCGTACATCTGTCTGCACTTCAACAGGGGCAACCCCTTTCTCACTTGTTTATGGTACAGAAGCAGTGCTCCCCGTCGAAGTTGAGATCCCATCAATGAGAGTTCTGATGGAAGCCAAGTTGACCGAGGCTGAATGGTGTCAAAGTAGATTTGATCAGTTGAATTTGATTGAAGAAAAGAGAATAACAGCTTTGTGTCATGGTCGGTTGTACCAACAAAGAATGAAGAAAGCTTTTGACAAGAAGGTCAAACCTCGTGTATTTAGAGAAGGAGACCTCGTGCTCAAAAAGATTCAGTCTTTCCTTAAAGATTCTCGGGGCAAGTGGACTCCGAACTATGATGGCCCATATGTTGTTAAGAAAGCCTTCTCTGGCGGTTCATTAATTCTTGCAACTATGGATGGTGAGGAAATCACTCGCCCTGTGAATGCGGATGCAGTCAAGAAATACTTCACCTAAAAAAAATAAAAGAACAGCTCGCTAAGTTGAAAACCCGAAAGGGCGGCTTAGGCAAAAATGAGCGTCTCGGTGGATTGAAAACCCGAAAGGGCGGTCCAGGCAAAAATTAGAGACATAAACAGAAATAATTATCCCGGTAGATTGAAAACCCGAAAGGGCAATCTAGGCAAAAGTTAGGGATCATGGCAAGTAATTGCGTCGACAGACTGAATCACTTGTAGTAACCGAGGATTTCGGATTCTATCCTTCAGAAGAATTATTCATCAAAGATTCTTATTCACTCATCCTTGACTGAAGTTTCAGACACAATGGAGTTCAAAGTTGATAGGGAGAATAGTGATCATTGTATCTCAATGTAGCCCTTTTCCATGTATTTACCATTTTTCAAACTTGTAATGATCCATGGAGTCATGCCATTTGCTGACTACCATTCTATCAATGAATTTGAGCTTTTATCCAATTGTTTGCAATTATTTACATTGTTTCTGTTTACAAAATTTCAATTTATTGTTGATGATGATTTTTGAAACAAATTTAATAAATTTTAATTTTTTGAAGATTTTAAAAACATTTTTCTTTTGATATATGAACAAAGAAAGGATATCGATGGTGATTCCAAGAATGGTAAAGTCTGGATGTGTGTAACTCGTCTCTTCCAAAGCAGGGTTTGATTCGGTTGTGTCCATGCGAAGTTCCTGGATAGTCTTGACAGGTTGATGTTAATGATGTTTTGTTCCCCAACAATAAGCATGAATGGAGATTGTATGTATCCCCCAGAAGAGTTGTTGGAAGGGATGTTCTTATGAATCCCTAGCTGAGTGTTGATCTTTTCCTCAGCAAGTTATCTTTGAATTGAGAAGCATTGGGGATCCCCAGCTGAGCTCATGTTCCTCAGTTTGAATTGTTTGCATCTTTGAATATAGAAGTATTGATATAGCAGTCAGTTTAGAGGTTTTATTTTACCCGATGTTGGGTATAGATTTAAAATCTCTCGTAACTGTGTCTTGGCTATGATGTTAACTTCTGATATCCCCATATGGATCCCCAGTAGGTCTGCATGTGTTGGTATTCCAGCAGGTTCCTATATGATTTTTAGCAGGTCTTGCACTCTATCCCCAGGTGGAGCGGGAGTTGTATGACAGTTATTCCTCGTGAAGTTTGATTTTTATCAAGAATATTTCCATCCTCAGCAGACTATTGCAGATTATTACCTTTCCTCAACAGGATGATATTCTTAGCAGATGTTGTCTTATCATGATTTAAGCCTTGTAGTAGGATATTATTCCTTTGATGGCTTATGATATTCCCCTGCAGATTTCAAGTTGAATCTCCAGCATGTTTCCCTGCATTGTTGCCTTCGGATTAGCCGAGTATCTGGTTGTTGTGGTGTTCATGTCACCTGTTTCTTATCTTTATGTCTGTTTTGTCAGCATATTCATAAGCATATTCATACGCATAAGCATAACATCGTTTGCTTGCATTCTTGCGTTTATCTTTGTTATCTGCTCTTTGGTGTGGATTTTTCCCCACAGAATGTGCGTGTCGTTTTCCTCTCAAGTTTAGAGTGTCGACCATTAAGCAGAAAGAGTTAATCCTTTCTAATTCCCCACTGAGCTTGGTTCTCATGGATGATTTTGATTTAGCTTCCTCCCCAGTTTATTATCTGGATGGAATTTTCCCCAGTTGAGATATTTCCTCCTCGGGATGAGTCTTGTTTGACCGTTTCTTTCCAATTTGTTCTTGGATTGAACTTTGGTCCCCTTTTGTGGATATTTGTATTAAGCTATCAGTAAATCGATAGTGGGTAATATTACCAAATTGATCAAGTTCTTTTGCTTGTGCTCCTACCCAGTAAATCCGGTAGTCGATATTTTATCCTCTTACCCAGTAAAAAGGTAATAGAGTTTGTTTTCCTTTGCTTAATCTCCTACCCAATAAATCAGGTAGTTGAGAATTTGTCCTACCCAGTAAATCCGGTAGTCGAGATATTTTTTCCTCTTACCCAGTAAAAAGGTAATAGAATCGAGATATTTTCCTCTTACCCAGTAAAAAGGTAATTTGATTGAGTTCCTACCCAGTAAATCAGGTAGTTGATCATACTCCTATCCAGTACATCGATAGTCGAGTCCTTTATTTCTTACCCAGTAAAAAGGTAATTGAGGATATCTCTCTGTATCATTTTCTACCCAGTAAATCAGGTAGTTGATATTTTTATCTTACCCAGTAAAAAGGTAATTGAGGATATCCCTCTGTATTTTGCTCCTATCCAGTAAATCGATAGTCGAGTCCGTTGTTTTCCTACCCAGTAAATAGGTAGTTGATGATTCTTATCCAACTCAGTATTTCTCCATTTCTTGGATTCAAATATTTGTTTGGTAATATTCCTGGCAGGGTGTTTATCTTCCCTTGTTGAAACTTGTATATTGATTATATCATATCTGTTCCCAAGTGGAGTCTGTTATCCAGTGATTTATTTTCCTGGTAACTCTTTGGTTGTCTGTTGTTTCCCTAGCGGGATTTTTCTTCTGTGTCCCCAAGTTTTTGCTTTTCTCTGGTGGTCATATCTTCCCCACAGAGATCTTGGGTTTTGAATATCATATTCATATCATATCATTGTTCTCTTAGGACAAAAATTGGGTTTTCTGTATTTAAGTCTCTCCCATCTTGTAGAGACGAAGATGTCAATCTTCATATCTCCGGATTGAAGAAACTTAAATAGGGGCAGCTGTAACACCCTAATTTTTGCCCTAAGATTTCTTCGCATATCATCTGCATTTTGCATAACAAACAAGATCACACTGGCTTTCGAGTTTCTCCTCAGATGTAGGATCTATGCTTCGCAGGGGATCACCATTATTTTTACTTCGTTATATTTGTTTATATTTACTGACTTCTAACCAAAATACAAAAAAAAAATGTTGCAGTGTTCTTCTTCTTCTCTGTGTTGCAGGATTTCAAAGACAGGGCAATGATTTCAATTCAAATGCGTTTGTTCAGTTACAATTCGATTTCAAGTGGATGTTTGATCTAATATTGGTCAAACTATCAGATAAATTGTGTCGACTGCAAGTTGCGTGTGCCAAGGGTTTATTCCTCAGACGATGCAGTTTCAAAGTTCAGGTGGTGTTGAGTGTGAAAGTCATCAGTTATCAGGCAGTGTTTTGTGCGAAGTTTGGTTTGAATCTTCAAGTGTTTATCAGTTCATCGGTTCTTCAGTTCATTAGCGATTCATCTGAGGATTTATTTTCCTCAGTTTGGTTTCGAATCATCAGGGCATGAATCAAACAATTTTCAAATGATAGTTGTGGCTTGAGTTGCAATTTATTTAACTGTTCAATGGTTTAGTGATGGCTGTATTCATTGTTTTCATCGGAGGTTTGTGCAAGGAAAATCAGGATCTGTTGTAGGCTCGAAAACCAAATTCCATCTGTATACCCTTTTTATGACCATTTTTCATTATCCATTTTTTTCGATTTTTTACCAAACCATATTATCCAAATATTATCCATTTTGTCGATATCCAATTTCATATCCAATTTTATACCGATTATTCGAATATTCCATAACCATTCTTTCCATTTTTTTTCTTTTTTCTCGATTAGTCAATTATCCAAATTATCATTTTTTTTTCTTAACTAATTTCCAATTTTCCAATATCATAATATCCCATTTTTTTACATCTTTCAATTGTCATTTTTTATTATTCTCATATTCATTATTCCTTTATTAAGTCATTATAATCCATACCTTTTTTTTATTCTAAGGCCCATTTATTTTTTTTAGAATAACCAAAAATATAGTAGAGGAAAATAATGCTCAACCCAACTTTTTCTTGGCCCAAGTTTTCTTTTACAGCCAAAACACTCTTCATAACAACAAGCCTTTTCCAGGCCCCACGCATTCCCATCCGTACCAAACTCCAGCAAGCCTCAAGCCATCAAACAAAATGCCACACCTTCAAGCCGTATCTTCCAAGCTTCCCTCACACTTATCACCACAGCCAGTGTCACAAGCAACATCGGCAATACGCCAGCCAAATGCCCAAGCTTTTGCAAAACAACACTACACCTCACATCATCCACGCCGCAGCCAAAAGCCAAATTCACAACATCAACATAAAGCTCACCGTACAGCAATATCCCACGTGCATCTCAAGCCAACTTTGCCAACGTCCTTCCGCACGTCATTTCAATCCATAACCAAAAGCCGCAAGCAAACTTTCCCAACAGCCAAGCCCTCAGCTTCAAACACAAGCCAACAACGAATCTAAACAAAGCCAAATGAAAGCCGCGGCAACATGAAAACAAATACCAGCTTCACATTTCGCAAGCCAACGCCTACCACACGGATTTCCCACCTGAAAACAAAAGGCACAAAACGCAAAAAAAGGCCAGCAACATAAAAATCAAAATGCAACAACTCTCAATCAAAACACAGTGAAAATGAAATCAACTGAGCACGCATCCCTCACTTTCCAAAACGCCCGCAAGCTAATTCAAAACGACTTCGAGCTTTCTTCCTCTTCTCCTATTTAAAGAACATCATTCTCCTTCACAATCCAAGCTTACATAGCCTCTCAAACCCCTGCTCAACTCAAAAAAATCAAATCTCAAAATCCCAAATCCTTTCAATCTTCAATTCCCTCAATCAAATTCTCAAATCCCTAAAATCTAATTTCCAAAAGCAAATTCTGAATTGAAAGGAGAAGAACAAATCGGAAGTTGATTGAGAGAGAGTTTGTTGGTTGCGCGAGAAGGTGAGGAAAGCGGTGCCGCCATGATGTTTTTCATTTGTTCCCCTTTTTTTTCCGTTCAATGTGTAGAAGAAGAAGTCTTGTGCTTCTGTTTTATTTTTTTTCTCTATTTTAATTAGTAATAGTTTTTTTTAAGAGAATAAAATATGTTGGGCTTGGTTTAGATCCATTTGGATCTATTTGTTACCATTGACCCGCTGACTTCCACCATCCCCATTCCCTTTTGTTTTTTTTCTTTATTTTGTTTCCATTAATTAATTTTGTTTTTATAAATGTTTTTACAATTTATTTTGATTAAAGAATTTTAAGAAATGTTGTTTTAGAAAAATATTTGAAAAGTATTTTTTTTTAGAAACATTTTTTAGAAAAGGAATTTTTAATGAAAAGAGTTTAAAAAATGATTAAAAATTATTTCAATTTCTTTTTATGGATCTATTTTTAGATCCATTTTTCTTCATCTTTTTCTCTTTTGGTCGATGACAATCTCCGATTCGGGATTGTTGATTTCCGATTAGTTTAATCTTCATTATTTCAAATCTATGGATGAATGATCATTTGGATCATTCTCCATACTTTGAGATCGTGATAGGTTGCTTTTCGATAAAATCAACGAAAATCTCGATTAAGATTAGACCATCCTTTTTCTTTTAGTGTGGCATGTTTTCGGAGAACGATCCATTATATCGTTTCTCTAACATGTATTAACACGAATATTTTCCACTTTAATTAGTGGTGGCTGGCCTCATTTGTAGGGTAATTACTTCGTAAATTACTCGGCGATTGCTTAACATAGACCTAAAGTTGTCCCGATTCGAATTAAGATCCACTTGGATCCGGTTGCCTCAATTTTATTATTCCTTGTCGTGGTTGTGCTTGATTAAGTTCATCATACCACTTTATATTGTAAATATTATAATATTGTGAATATAATTTGTTTAAATTTAATCTCTTGCACCTTATCCTTTTATTTTAATCTCTTGCTCCCTTATCTCTTTATTATGCTAATATCATATATCATTTTTTTATGTTCATATTGTTGCTTGTTTTTTTATTTTGTCCATTTGGATATCAAAACACTAATAAAGGATTGAACACTTAAAAGACTTGTGACTTCTAATTTTGGACTAATGGTTACTATCCCGAGCTTTTGGAGAATGGACTTAGACTTTAAGATCTTCCCCCTTGCTCAAGTTGGAATGGATTAGAAACCTCGGCCTCAAGTTATTTCATTAGCCTTTGAAGATGGAAGTCCGAACTTTGAAGATTTGTGCATATTATGGTTTGGTATCTCTTCTTTCAACTTTTAATTCAAGTATTAGGATTAGTCCCTTCATCTTCTTCCCATTCTTAAATTTTCAAAACTTCTCTCTATTTCAAAAATCTTCTTGTTTTCTAAATTTCAAACACTTTCATAAACAAACCTTGATTTCGGTCAAGCGATTTTAATGTTTCATTTTTGTTTTCTTAACCAAATGTTAATCCATGTAAATATATCAAAACCATTTTGTTACATACTTTAAAAAAATACAAAACTCACTCAATTGTTTTTGTGCCTTGTGCGCCCTTTTCTTTTCACATGTTTAGATATGATTCATCTTTTCTAGCGGAATTATTCGCTAAAGGATGACGACTTATCTCTACATTTTAAAAATAATGCAACCCATTGTTCTTTTCAAATTTTGTACCACGAACTACGAGGTTTTGATCTCGCATTGCACTTTGTGGGTACGTAGGCATGAGGCGTTAAAACCTTATCAAACACAAAAATCATTAAAAAATATTCTTCTCCTTATCTCCTCAATCACTTTTAAGCAAACCAATTTCAGACCAAAAAGCAATAAATATTTCAAAGGGCTCCCGTGGAGTACCACGGACGAGTCGGGTGCCTAAAACCTTCCCGGTTCGTAACCAATCCCCTTACCCATTCTCTGTTTGTTTCTTTTAGCTTTTTCTTTTAGATTCCTAGGTTTTTATTCGTTCTTTTACCTTTTTCCATTTGGAAATAAACAAAAGCACGGTGGCGACTCTGTGTACTTGAGTTAAGTTAATCAATAGCTTACACTCACGATTTTACTGCTACACCATGTTAGTCTCATTGATCATGGTTCTGGCCATCTCTTGCAATGTTCTATTCTTACGTTCTACAACCCCATTTTGTTGAGGAGTTCTAGGACAAGAAAAATCATGAGAGATGCCATTTTCATTAAAAAATGATTCTAATTGTTTGTTTTCAAATTCTCCACCATGATCACTTCTGACTTTAATAATTTTAAATTCTTTTTCATTTTGAACTTGTTTGCAGAAGTTAGAAAATACAGCAATTGACTCATCCTTGTGTCTAAGAAACTTTACCCATGTCCATCTGCTGAAGTCATCTACGATCACCAATCCATACTTCTTGCCACTGACAGAAGCAGTTTTCACTGGTCCAAACAAGTCAATGTGCAGAAGTTCTAATGGTCTAGAGGAAGATACAACATTTTTAGCTTTAAACGCAGGTTTTGAAAATTTGCCTTTCTGACATGCTTCACACAGAGCTTCTGAGTTGAATTTCAAATTTGGAAGTCCTCTGACCAGATTGAGTTTGTTAAGTTGAGATAATCTTCTCATATTAACATGTCCCAATCTTCTATGCCAGACCCATTGCTCAGTTTCCACAGACATTAGACATTTTACATTCAGAATTTTTAATTCTGAAAGTTTTATTTTATAAATGTTGTTCTTTCTCTTTCCACTGAAGAGGATTGTTCCATCTTTCTGACTAACAGCTTTACAGAACTTTTGATTAAAGATTATGTCATAGCCATTATCACTTAATTGACTTATGGATAATAAATTATGCATTAATCCTTCTACTAATAGAACATTAGAGATAGAGGGAAGATATCCATTACCAATAGTTCCAGAGCCAATTATTTTTCCTTTTTGATTGCCTCCAAAACCTACGTGGCCTCCATCTTTTAATTCAAGACTTTGGAACATATGCTTTCTTCCCGTCATGTGTCGTGAGCATCCAGAGTCCAGGTACCATGATTGGTGTTTCAGTTTTACTGTTAAAGACATATGCAACATACACAATTTTATCTTTGGGTACCCATATTCTTCTGGGTCCTTGTTTGTTAGTTTTTACAAACTTCTGATTCATTTTAGGTTTCAAATCAGAACTTGTGGAACAAGATGACTCACTAGTGTATATTAGATCATGGTTATGACCATAGGTGAAATGAGAACTTAGAGGAGTATTATTTTTTATGACAATGTCATCAATCTTTTTATACTTCAGAGTTTCTTTAGTTTTCACATAGCCTATGCCTCTTCTTTCATTTCTGCTAACTCCATAGATCATAGATGCAATTTTGCTTATATCTATTCTTTTAGCTAGAAATTTTTGAAAACCATAGTCATATTGTTTTATGATACTATCCGAATTGATTAGATCTTCTAATTCAGATTCCTTCTGAGCTTTAAGTTTTTCAAAAGAGTTTTTGCATTAAAAAATATTTTCTTTTAGCTCAGAGTTTTCTGTTTTTAGTTTTCTAACTTCTTCTAATTCAGATACCAGACTTTGTTTCATGTCTTTGTATTTGAATTGAAGCTTCTGATATTTTTCAAGAATTTCTGAGAGGCTAGCTTCTAATTGAGATCTAGAAAGTTTAGAAAATACCTCTTCTGAATCTAATTCTGATTCTAATTCTGATGAGTGATCATCTTCTGGTATGTTTGCCATTAGTGCAATATTAGCTTGTTCATCTTCAGAATCTGACTCTGCTTCAGTTGATTCAGAATCATCCCATGTTGCCATGAGACTCTTTTTCTTTTCTCTGCTGAATTTGTTTCTGGGTTTCTCTTTCTGGAGTTTTGGACATTCACTATTGTAGTGTCCTGGTTCTTTGCATTTATAGCACACAACTTCTTTGCTTCTGGGTTTCTTGTGACCAGATGTTGATTCAGAATAGTTGTTTGTTCTTCTGGTATTTCTGAACTTCTTCTGACGATGCTTCCAGAGTTATTGGACTCTTCTGGATAGGAGAGATAATTCATCTTCTTCTGATGAGCATCCAAAACTTTCTTCTTCTTCTGCCTGTAAAGCTTTAGAAACAGATTTGTTAGATTTAAGAGCTACAGACTTACCTTTCTTCTGGGGTTCATCTTCTTCTAGTTCAATCTCATGACTTCTCAAGGAGCTGATCAGTTCTTCTAAGGATATTTCATTCAGATTTTTAGATAGCTTTAGAGCAGTGACCATGGGCCTCCAAGCCTTTGGTAAACTTCTGATGATTTTCTTCACATGATCTGCTGTTGAGTAACCTTTGTCCAGAACTTTCAGGCCAGCTACCAGAATTTGGAACCTTGAGAAATTTTTTTCAATTGTCTCATCTTCTTCCATTTTGAAAGCTTCATACTTCTGGATGAGGGCTAGAGCTTTAGCCTCCTTGACTTGAGTGTTGCCTTCATGTGTCATCCTCAGAGAATCAAACATGTGTTTAGCTGAGTCCCTGTTTGTGATCTTCTCATAGTCTGTATATGAGATAGCACTTAGAAGTATGGTTCTAGCTTTGTGATGATTTCTGAATTCCTTCTTCTGTTGAGCTGTCATATTTTTTCTTTCAATCTTCTGACCATCTGCTCCAACAGGATGAATGTATCCATCTGTCACCATATCCCAAAGATCCCCATCTAGAGCTAGAAAGAAACTTTCCAGAACATCCTTCCAGTAGTCAAAATTGTCACCATTGAACACTGGAGGTTTAGCGTTGATCTTGTCATTTTGGTAGTCATTGTTATTATTGACAGCTTCTGCCATGTGTTTTAACTTCTGGATCTTTTACTGACACGGTTAAGTGTTTTTCTCAGAACCTAGCGCTCTGATACCAATTGAAGGTTCGTAAAACACAAGGAAGGGGGGTTGGAATTGGGTTTTCTTTAACAACTAAAAATAACTTCTAATGACAAGTTAATTTATCCTGGTTCGTTTGAACTCAAACTACGTCCAGTCCACCCGCCAAAGTGATTTTGCCTCTATCACTGAGGTCTTAATCCACTATTCAATAAATGAATACACACACTGACCTATAGTCAATGGCCTCTTGAGTCTTCTGACTGAAACTAGTCACTCAAGGAATATTACTCAACTATTACAATAATAATAATATAGTAACAATTTTGCTTCTAAAAAGCTAAGATCACTAAGTGAATGTTACAATATTTTAGCACAAATGATTCAGTCTTTTTGCTCGTGAGTGTATTAACCAAATCTTCAATTTGATTCCTTTATATAGTACTTGAATAAATGTAGCCGTTGAGACATCTTGAGCTGATTTAGGATATTAGTTAATACCATAAATTCCTTCAAAAACAAGAGATACTTGTCTTAACCATTAATTAAAATATTCTTTAATTAATGTCTTCATTATGAAGATCATCATCTTCTAGACGTAAATCAGAGATATTAAAGTCTTGATGCGCAACCATTAAACCATGTCATTAAATGATGGATTCTTCATTAAGTGTATCTTCTATATATTGCTCAATATATCTTCTAGTAATGCACATCTCCTTTAATTAAATTCCTCTTCTACACATGTAATAAAGGTAGTCATTAGAACTTCTATTCTAGCATAATAATATTTGTTATCATCAAAACTCTTAGAGGTTTAGAACCATAATTATTCTAACAATTTTCATATGATTTTTTGCATGGACTTCTATCATAACCTTCCTTTGTAACACATATAGATGATCTGAAAAGTTTCGTATCATTTGGAACAGTCTTCGATTTAAGTTGACTTTTTGACCGAAACTAGTGTATAATATACTATGGTTTTTTGACCGAAACATGCATTTCAAAAATTTTCATAGAAACTATTTTTAAATGATTTTTTGCATGGACTTCCATCACCTTCCCTCGTAAAATATAAAACTTATCTGAAAAGTTTTGTATCATTTCGAGCATTCCTCGATTTAATTTGATTTTTTGACCGATATTAGTATAAACTAGTGTATAATAGAGTATAGTTTTTTGACCGAAACTTGCTTTTCGAAAAGTTTTATATAAGCTAATTTTATAGATGATTTTTTGCTTGGACTTCCACCTAAAACTTCCTTACTAACATATATAAATGATCTGAAGAAATACGTATCGTTTGGAACAGTCCTCGATTTAATTTGAATTTTTTACCGAAACTAGTGTATAATATACTATGGTTTTTTGACCGAAACTTGCATTTTGAAAATTTTCATAGCATCTAATTTTCAGATGATTTTTTGCATGGACTTCCGTCATAACCTTCCCTCGTAAAACATAAAAATTATCTGAAAAGTTTCGTATCATTTCGAGTAGTCCTCGATATAATTTGATTCTTTGACCGAAATTAGTATAAACTAATGTATAATATACTATAGTTTTTGACTGAAACTTGCATTTCGAAAAGTTATTTAGAGGCTAATTTTCATATGGTTTTTTGCATGGACTTCTATCATAACCTTCCTTTGTAACATATATAGATGATCTAAAAAGTTTTGTATCATTTGGAATAGTCCTCGATTTAAGTTGACCTTTTGACCGAAACTAGTGTATAATATACTATGGTTTTTTGACCGAAACTTGCAATTTTCATAGAAACTATTTTTCAGATGATTTTTTTGCATGGACTTCCATCACCTTCCCTCGTAAAATATAAAACTTATCTAAAAACTTTTGTATCATTTCGAGCAGTCCTTGATTTAATTTGATTTTTTGACCAATATTAGTATAAACTAGAGAATAATTGAGTATAATTTTTTGACCGAAAATTGCATTTCGAAAAGTTTTATAGAAGCTAATTTTCAGATGATTTTTTGCATGGACTTCCACCTAAACCTTCCTTTCTAAAATATATAAATGATCTGAAGAAATAAGTATCGTTTTGAACAGTCCTCGATTTAATTTGACTTTTTGACTGAAGCTAGTGTATAATATACTATGGTTTTTTAACCGAAATTTGCATTTTGAAAAGTTTCAAAGCATCTAATTTTCAGAATATTTTTTGCATGGACTTCCATCATATCCTTCCCTCGTAAAACATAAAAATTATCTGAAAAGTTTCGTATCATTTCGAGCCGTCCTCGATTTAATTTGATCCCTTGACCGAAATTAGTATAAACTAGTGTATAATATACTATACTTTTTTGACCGAAACTTGCATTGCGAAAAGTTTTATAGAAGTTAATTTTCAGATGAATTTTTGCATGGACTTCCACCATAACCTTCCTTTCTAACATATATAAATGATTTGAAAAAATTCTTATAGTTTTGAACAGTCCTCGATTTAATTTGACTTTTTGACCGAAACTAGTGTATAATATACTATGGTTTTTTGACCGAAACTTGCATTTTGAAAAGTTTCGTAGCATCTAATGTACAGATGATTTTTTGCATGGACTTCCATCATAACCTTCCCTCGTAAATCATAAAAATTATCTGAAAAGTTTCGTATCATTTTGATTAGTCCTCGATATAATTTGATTCTTTGACCGAAATTAGTATAAATTAATGAATAATATACTATAGTTTTTTGACCGAAACATGCATTTCGAAATATTTTATAGAAGCTAATTTTCATATGATTTTTTGCATGGACTTCTATCATAACCTTCCTTTGTAACATATATAGATGATCTGAAAAGTTTCGTATCATTTGGAACAGTCATCGATTTAAGTTGACTTTTTGACCGAAACTAGTGTATAATATACTATGGTTTTTTGACCGAAACTTGCATTTCAAAAATTTTCATAGAAACTATTTTTAAATGATTTTTTGCATGGACTTCCATCACCTTCCCTCGTAAAATATAAAACTTATCTGAAAAGTTTTGTATCATTTCGAGCATTCCTCGATTTAATTTGATTTTTTGACCGATATTAGTATAAACTAGTGTATAATAGAGTATAGTTTTTTGACCGAAACATGCTTTTCGAAAAGTTTTATATAAGCTAATTTTATAGATGATTTTTTGCTTGGACTTCCACCTAAAACTTCCTTACTAACATATATAAATGATCTGAAGAAATACGTATCGTTTGGAACAGTCCTCGATTTAATTTGACTTTTTGACCGAAACTAGTGTATAATATACTATGGTTTTTTGACCGAAACTTGCATTTTGAAAATTTTCATAGCATCTAATTTTCAGATGATTTTTTGCATGGACTTCCGTCATAACCTTCCCTCGTAAAACATAAAAATTATCTGAAAAGTTTCGTATCATTTCGAGTAGTCCTCGATATAATTTGATTCTTTGACCGAAATTAGTATAAACTAATGTATAATATACTATAGTTTTTGACTGAAACTTGCATTTCGAAAAGTTATTTAGAGGCTAATTTTCATATGGTTTTTTGCATGGACTTCTATCATAACCTTCCTTTGTAACATATATAGATGATCTAAAAAGTTTTGTATCATTTGGAATAGTCCTCGATTTAAGTTGACCTTTTGACCGAAACTAGTGTATAATATACTATGGTTTTTTGACCGAAACTTGCAATTTTCATAGAAACTATTTTTCAGATGATTTTTTTGCATGGACTTCCATCACCTTCCCTCGTAAAATATAAAACTTATCTGAAAACTTTTGTATCATTTCGAGCAGTCCTCGATTTAATTTGATTTTTTGACAAATATTAGTATAAACTATTGTATAATATACTATAGGTTTTTGACCGAAACTTGCATTTCGAAAAGTTTTATAGAAACTAATTTTCAGATGATTTTTTGCATGGACTTCCACCTAAAACTTCCTTTCTAACATATATAAATGATCTGAAGAAATACATATCGTTTGGAACAGTCCTCGATTTAATTTGACTTTTTGTCCGAAACTAGTGTATAATATACTATGGTTTTTTGACCTAAACTTGCATTTTGAAAAGTTTAATAGCATCTAATTTTCAGATTATTTTTTGCATGGACTTCCATCATAACCTTCCCTCGTAAAACATAAAAATTATCAATAAATTTTCGTATCATTTAGAGTAGTCCTCGATATAATTAGATTCTTTGACCGAAATTAGTATAAACTAATGTATAATAAACTATAGTTTTTTTGACTGAAATTTGCATTTCGAAGAGTTTTATAGAAGCTAATTTTCATATGATTTTTTGCATCGACTTCTATCATAACCTTCCTTTGTAACATATATAGATAAAATGAAAGGTTTCATATCATTTGGAAGAGTCCTCGATTTAATTTGACTTTTTGACCGAAACTAGCGTATAATATACTATGGTTTTTTGACCGAAACTTGCATTTTGAAAATTTTCATAGAAACTATTTTTCAGATGATTTTTTGCATGGACTTCCATCACCTTCCCTCGTAAAATATAAAACATATCTGAAAAGTTTTGTATAATTTCGAGCAGTCCTTGATTTAATTTGATTTTTTGACCAATATTAGTATAAACTAGAGAATAATTGAGTATAATTTTTTGACCGAAAATTGCATTTCGAAAAGTTTTATAGAAGCTAATTTTCAGATGATTTTTTGCATGGACTTCCACCTAAACCTTCCTTTCTAAAATATATAAATGATCTGAAGAAATAAGTATCGTTTTGAACAGTCCTCGATTTAATTTGACTTTTTGACTGAAGCTAGTGTATAATATACTATGGTTTTTTAACCGAAATTTGCATTTTGAAAAGTTTCAAAGCATCTAATTTTCAGAATATTTTTTGCATGGACTTCCATCATATCCTTCCCTCGTAAAACATAAAAATTATCTGAAAAGTTTCGTATCATTTCGAGCCGTCCTCGATTTAATTTGATCCCTTGACCAAAATTAGTATAAACTAGTGTATAATATACTATACTTTTTTGACCGAAACTTGCATTGCGAAAAGTTTTATAGAAGTTAATTTTCAGATGAATTTTTGCATGGACTTCCACCATAACCTTCCTTTCTAACATATATAAATGATTTGAAAAAATTCTTATAGTTTTGAACAGTCCTCGATTTAATTTGACTTTTTGACCGAAACTAGTGTATAATATACTATGGTTTTTTGACCGAAACTTGCATTTTGAAAAGTTTCGTAGCATCTAATGTACAGATGATTTTTTGCATGGACTTCCATCATAACCTTCCCTCGTAAATCATAAAAATTATCTGAAAAGTTTCGTATCATTTTGATTAGTCCTCGATATAATTTGATTCTTTGACCGAAATTAGTATAAATTAATGAATAATATACTATAGTTTTTTGACCGAAACATGCATTTCGAAACATTTTATAGAAGCTAATTTTCATATGATTTTTTGCATGGACTTCTATCATAACCTTCCTTTGTAACATATATAGATGATCTGAAAAGTTTCGTATCATTTGGAACAGTCATCGATTTAAGTTGACTTTTTGACCGAAACTAGTGTATAATATACTATGGTTTTTTGACCGAAACTTGCATTTCAAAAATTTTCATAGAAACTATTTTTAAATGATTTTTTGCATGGACTTCCATCACCTTCCCTCGTAAAATATAAAACTTATCTGAAAAGTTTTGTATCATTTCGAGCATTCCTCGATTTAATTTGATTTTTTGACCGATATTAGTATAAACTAGTGTATAATAGAGTATAGTTTTTTGACCGAAACATGCTTTTCGAAAAGTTTTATATAAGCTAATTTTATAGATGATTTTTTGCTTGGACTTCCACCTAAAACTTCCTTACTAACATATATAAATGATCTGAAGAAATACGTATCGTTTGGAACAGTCCTCGATTTAATTTGACTTTTTGACCGAAACTAGTGTATAATATACTATGGTTTTTTGACCGAAACTTGCATTTTGAAAATTTTCATAGCATCTAATTTTCAGATGATTTTTTGCATGGACTTCCGTCATAACCTTCCCTCGTAAAACATAAAAATTATCTGAAAAGTTTCGTATCATTTCGAGTAGTCCTCGATATAATTTGATTCTTTGACCGAAATTAGTATAAACTAATGTATAATATACTATAGTTTTTGACTGAAACTTGCATTTCGAAAAGTTATTTAGAGGCTAATTTTCATATGGTTTTTTGCATGGACTTCTATCATAACCTTCCTTTGTAACATATATAGATGATCTAAAAAGTTTTGTATCATTTGGAATAGTCCTCGATTTAAGTTGACCTTTTGACCGAAACTAGTGTATAATATACTATGGTTTTTTGACCGAAACTTGCAATTTTCATAGAAACTATTTTTCAGATGATTTTTTTGCATGGACTTCCATCACCTTCCCTCGTAAAATATAAAACTTATCTGAAAACTTTTGTATCATTTCGAGCAGTCCTCGATTTAATTTGATTTTTTGACAAATATTAGTATAAACTATTGTATAATATACTATAGGTTTTTGACCGAAACTTGCATTTCGAAAAGTTTTATAGAAACTAATTTTCAGATGATTTTTTGCATGGACTTCCACCTAAAACTTCCTTTCTAACATATATAAATGATCTGAAGAAATACATATCGTTTGGAACAGTCCTCGATTTAATTTGACTTTTTGTCCGAAACTAGTGTATAATATACTATGGTTTTTTGACCTAAACTTGCATTTTGAAAAGTTTAATAGCATCTAATTTTCAGATTATTTTTTGCATGGACTTCCATCATAACCTTCCCTCGTAAAACATAAAAATTATCAATAAATTTTCGTATCATTTAGAGTAGTCCTCGATATAATTAGATTCTTTGACCGAAATTAGTATAAACTAATGTATAATAAACTATAGTTTTTTTGACTGAAATTTGCATTTCGAAGAGTTTTATAGAAGCTAATTTTCATATGATTTTTTGCATCGACTTCTATCATAACCTTCCTTTGTAACATATATAGATAAAATGAAAGGTTTCATATCATTTGGAAGAGTCCTCGATTTAATTTGACTTTTTGACCGAAACTAGCGTATAATATACTATGGTTTTTTGACCGAAACTTGCATTTTGAAAATTTTCATAGAAACTATTTTTCAGATGATTTTTTGCATGGACTTCCATCACCTTCCCTCGTAAAATATAAAACATATCTGAAAAGTTTTGTATAATTTCGAGCAGTCCTTGATTTAATTTGATTTTTTGACCAATATTAGTATAAACTAGAGAATAATAGAGTATAATTTTTTGACCGAAAATTGCATTTCGAAAAGTTTTATAGAAGCTAATTTTCAGATGATTTTTTGCATGGACTTCCACCTAAACCTTCCTTTCTAAAATATATAAATGATCTGAAGAAATAAGTATCGTTTTGAACAGTCCTCGATTTAATTTGACTTTTTGACTGAAGCTAGTGTATAATATACTATGGTTTTTTAACCGAAATTTGCATTTTGAAAAGTTTCAAAGCATCTAATTTTCAGAATATTTTTTGCATGGACTTCCATCATATCCTTCCCTCGTAAAATATAAAAATTATCTGAAAAGTTTCGTATCATTTCGAGCCGTCCTCGATTTAATTTGATCCCTTGACCGAAATTAGTATAAACTAGTGTATAATATACTATACTTTTTTGACCGAAACTTGCATTGCGAAAAGTTTTATAGAAGTTAATTTTCAGATGAATTTTTGCATGGACTTCCACCATAACCTTCCTTTCTAACATATATAAATGATTTGAAAAAATTCTTATAGTTTTGAACAGTTCTCGATTTAATTTGACTTTTTGACCGAAACTAGTGTATAATATACTATGGTTTTTTGACCGAAACTTGCATTTTCAAAAGTTTCGTAGCATCTAATGTACAGATGATTTTTTGCATGGACTTCCATCATAACCTTCCCTCGTAAATCATAAAAATTATCTGAAAAGTTTCGTATCATTTTGATTAGTCCTCGATATAATTTGATTCTTTGACCGAAATTAGTATAAATTAATGAATAATATACTATAGTTTTTTGACCGAAACATGCATTTCGAAACATTTTATAGAAGCTAATTTTCATATGATTTTTTGCATGGACTTCTATCATAACCTTCCTTTGTAACATATATAGATGATCTGAAAAGTTTCGTATCATTTGGAACAGTCATCGATTTAAGTTGACTTTTTGACCGAAACTAGTGTATAATATACTATGGTTTTTTGACCGAAACTTGCATTTCAAAAATTTTCATAGAAACTATTTTTAAATGATTTTTTGCATGGACTTCCATCACCTTCCCTCGTAAAATATAAAACTTATCTGAAAAGTTTTGTATCATTTCGAGCATTCCTCGATTTAATTTGATTTTTTGACCGATATTAGTATAAACTAGTGTATAATAGAGTATAGTTTTTTGACCGAAACATGCTTTTCGAAAAGTTTTATATAAGCTAATTTTATAGATGATTTTTTGCTTGGACTTCCACCTAAAACTTCCTTACTAACATATATAAATGATCTGAAGAAATACGTAACGTTTGGAACAGTCCTCGATTTAATTTGACTTTTTGACCGAAACTAGTGTATAATATACTATGGTTTTTTGACCGAAACTTGCATTTTGAAAATTTTCATAGCATCTAATTTTCAGATGATTTTTTGCATGGACTTCCGTCATAACCTTCCCTCGTAAAACATAAAAATTATCTGAAAAGTTTCGTATCATTTCGAGTAGTCCTCGATATAATTTGATTCTTTGACCGAAATTAGTATAAACTAATGTATAATATACTATAGTTTTTGACTGAAACTTGCATTTCGAAAAGTTATTTAGAGGCTAATTTTCATATGGTTTTTTGCATGGACTTCTATCATAACCTTCCTTTGTAACATATATAGATGATCTAAAAAGTTTTGTATCATTTGGAATAGTCCTCGATTTAAGTTGACCTTTTGACCGAAACTAGTGTATAATATACTATGGTTTTTTGACCGAAACTTGCAATTTTCATAGAAACTATTTTTCAGATGATTTTTTTGCATGGACTTCCATCACCTTCCCTCGTAAAATATAAAACTTATCTGAAAACTTTTGTATCATTTCGAGCAGTCCTCGATTTAATTTGATTTTTTGACAAATATTAGTATAAACTATTGTATAATATACGATAGGTTTTTGACCGAAACTTGCATTTCGAAAAGTTTTATAGAAACTAATTTTCAGATGATTTTTTGCATGGACTTCCACCTAAAACTTCCTTTCTAACATATATAAATGATCTGAAGAAATACATATCGTTTGGAACAGTCCTCGATTTAATTTGACTTTTTGTCCGAAACTAGTGTATAATATACTATGGTTTTTTGACCTAAACTTGCATTTTGAAAAGTTTCATAGCATCTAATTTTCAGATTATTTTTTGCATGGACATCCATCATAACCTTCCCTCGTAAAACATAAAAATTATCTGAAAATTTTCGTATCATTTAGAGTAGTCCTCGATATAATTAGATTCTTTGACCGAAATTAGTATAAACTAATGTATAATAAACTATAGTTTTTTTGACTGAAATTTGCATTTCGAAGAGTTTTATAGAAGCTAATTTTCATATGATTTTTTGCATCGACTTCTATCATAACCTTCCTTTGTAACATATATAGATAAAATGAAAGGTTTCATATCATTTGGAAGAGTCCTCGATTTAATTTGACTTTTTGACCGAAACTAGCGTATAATATACTATGGTTTTTTGACCGAAACTTGCATTTTGAAAATTTTCATAGAAACTATTTTTCAGATGATTTTTTGCATGGACTTCCATCACCTTCCCTCGTAAAATATAAAACCTATCTGAAAAGTTTTGTATAATTTCGAGCAGTCCTTGATTTAATTTGATTTTGTGACCGATATTAGTATAAACTAGAGAATAATTGAGTATAATTTTTTGACCGAAAATTGCATTTCGAAAAGTTTTATAGAAGCTAATTTTCAGATGATTTTTTGCATGGACTTCCACCTAAACCTTCCTTTCTAAAATATATAAATGATCTGAAGAAATAAGTATCGTTTTGAACAGTCCTCGATTTAATTTGAATTTTTGACTGAAGCTAGTGTATAATATACTATGGTTTTTTTAACCGAAATTTGCATTTTGAAAAGTTTCATAGCATCTAATTTTCAGAATATTTTTTGCATGGACTTCCATCATATCCTTCCCTCGTAAAACATAAAAATTATCTGAAAAGTTTCGTATCATTTCGAGCCGTCCTCGATTTAATTTGATCCCTTGACCGAAATTAGTATAAACTAGTGTATAATATACTATACTTTTTTGATCGAAACTTGCATTTCGAAAAGTTTTATATAAATTAATTTTCAGATGAATTTTTGCATGGACTTCCACCATAACCTTCCTTTCTAACATATATAAATGATTTGAAAAAATTCTTATAGTTTTGAACAGTCCTCGATTTAATTTGACTTTTTGACCGAAACTAGTGTATAATATACTATGGTTTTTTGACCGAAACTTGCATTTTGAAAAGTTTCGTAGCATCTAATGTACAAATGATTTTTTGCATGGACTTCCATCATAACCTTCCCTCGTAAAATATAAAAATTATCTGAAAAGTTTCGTATCATTTCGATTAGTCCTCAATATAATTTGATTCTTTGACCGAAATTAGTATAAACTAATGAATAATATACTATAGTTTTTTGACTGAAACATGCATTTCGAAACATTTTATAGAAGCTAATTTTCATATGATTTTTTGCATGGACTTCTATCATAACCTTCCTTTGTAACATATATAGATGATCTGAAAAGTTTCGTATCATTTGGAACAATCCTCGATTTAATTTGACTTTTTGACCGAAACTAGTGTATAATATACTATGGTTTTTTGACCGAAACTTGCATTTCGAAAATTTTCATAGAAACTATTTTTAAATGATTTTTTGCATGGACTTCCATCACCTTCCCTCGTAAAATATAAAACTTATCTAAAAACTTTTGTATCATTTCGAGCAGTCCTCGATTTAATTTGATTTTTTGACCGATATTAGTATAAACTAGTGTCTAATATACTATAGTTTTTTGACCGAAACTTGCATTTCGAAATTTTTTATAGAAACTAATTTTCAGATGATTTTTTGCATGGACTTCCAACTAAAACTTCCTTTCTAACATATATAAATGATCTGAAGAAATACATATCGTTTGGAACAGTCCTCGATTTAATTTGACTTTTTGTCCGAAACTAGTGTATAATATACTATGGTTTTTTGACCTAAACTTGCATTTTGAAAAGTTTCATAGCATCTAATTTTCAGATGATTTTTTGCATGGACTTCCATCATAACCTTCCCTCGTAAAACATATAAATTATCTGAAAAGTTTCGTATCATTTCGAGTAGTCCTCGATATAATTAGATTCTTTGACCGAAATTAGTATAAACTAATGTATAATAAACTATAGTTTTTTGACTGAAATTTGCATTTCGAAAAGTTTTATAGAAGCTAATTTTCATATGATTTTTTGCATCGACTTCTATCATAACCTTCCTTTGTAACATATATAGATAATCTGTCAGGTTTCGTATCATTTGGAACAGTCCTCAATTTAATTTGACTTTTTGACCGAAACTAGCGTATTATATACTATGGTTTTTTGACCGAAACTTGCATTTTGAAAATTTTCATAGAAAATATTTTTCAGTGATTTTTTGCATGGACTTCCATCTCCTTCCCTCGAAAAATATAAAACTTATCTGAAAAGTTTTGTATCATTTCGAGCAGTCCTTGATTTAATTTGATTTTTTGACCGAAATTAGTATAAACTAGAGAATAATTGAGTATAATTTTTTGACCGAAACTTGCATTTCGAAATGTTTTATAGAAGCTAATTTTCAGATGATTTTTTGCATGGACTTCCACCTAAACCTTCCTTTCTAAAATATATAAATGATCTGAAGAAATACGTATCGTTTGGAATAGTCCTCGATATAATTTTACTTTTTGACCGAAGCTAGTGTATAATATACTATGGTTTTTTAACCGAAACTTGCATTTTGAAAAGTTTCATAGCATCTAATTTTCAGAATATTTTTTGCATGGACTTCCATCATATCCTTCCCTCGTAAAACATAAAAATTATCTGAAAAGTTTCGTATCATTTCGAGCCGTCCTCAATTTAATTTGATCCCTTGACCGTAATTAGTATAAACTAGTGTATAATGTACTATACTTTTTTGACCGAAACTTGCATTTCAAAAAGTTTTATAGAAATTAATTTTCAGATGATTTTTTGCATGGACTTCCACCATAACCTTCCTTTCTAACATATATAAATGATCTGAAAAAATTCTTATAGTTTTGAACAGTCCTCGATTTAATTTGACTTTTTGACCGAAACTAGTGTATAATATACTATGGTTTTTTGACCGAAACTTGCATTTTGAAAAGTTTCGTAGCATCTAATGTACATATGATTTTTTGCATGGACTTCCATAATAACCTTCCCTCGTAAAATATAAAAATTATCTGAAAAGTTTCGTATTATTTCGATTAGTCCTCGATATAATTTGATTCTTTGACCGAAATTTGTATAAACTAATGAATAATATACTATAGTTTTATGACTGAAACATGCATTTCGAAACATTTTATAGAAGCTAATTTTCATACAATTTTTTGCATGGACTTCTATCATAACCTTCCTTTGTAACATATATATATGATCTGAAAAGTTTCGTATCATTTGGAACAATCCTCGATTTAATTTGACTTTTTGACCGAAACTAGCGTATAATATACTATGGTTTTTTGACCGAAACTTGCATTTCGAAAATTTTCATAGACACTATTTTTCAGATGATTTTTTGCATGGACTTCCATCACCTTCCCTCATAAAATATAAAACTTATCAGAAAAATTTTGTATCATTTCGAGCTTCCTCGATTTAATTTGATTTTTTGACCGATATTAGTATAAACTAGTGTATAATAGAGTATAGTTTTTTGACCGAAACATGCATTTCGAAAAGTTTTATTGAAGCTAATTTTATAGATGATTTTTTGCATGGACTTCCACCTAAAACTTCCTTTCTAACATATATAAATGATCTGAAAAAATACATATCGTTTGGAACAGTCCTCGATTTAATTTGACTTTTTGTCCGAAACTAGTGTATAATATACTATGGTTTTTTGACCGAAACTTGCATTTTGAAAAGTTTCATAGCATCTAATTTTCAGATGATTTTTTGCATGGACTTCCATCATAACCTTCCCTCGTAAAACATAAAAATTATCTGAAAAGTTTCGTATCATTTCGAGTAGTCCTCGATATAATTAGATTCTTTGACCCAAATTAGTATAAACTAGTGTATAATATACTATATTTTTTGACCGAAACATGCATTTCGAAAAGTTTTATAGAAGTTAATTTTCAGATGATTTTTTGCATGGACTTCCACCATAACCTTCCTTTCTAACATATATAAATGATCTGAAAAAAATTCTTATAGTTTTGAACAGTCCTCGATTTAATTTGACTTTTTGACCGAAACTAGTGTATAATATACTATGTTTTTTTTACCGAAACTTGCATTTTGAAAAGTTTCATAGCATCTAATGTACAGATGATTTTTTGCATGGACTTCCAACATAACCTTCCCTCGTAATATATAAAAATTATCTGAAAAGTTTCGTATCATTTCGATTAGTCCTCGATATAATTTGATTCTTTGACCGAAATTAGTTTAAACTAATGAATAATATACTATAGTTTTTTGACTGAAACATGCATTTTGAAACATTTTATAGAAGCGAATTTTTATATGGTTTTTTGCATGGACTTCTATCATAACCTTCCTTTGTAACATATATAGATGATCTGAAAAGTTTCGTATCATTTGGAACAATCCTTGATTTAATTTGACTTTTTGACCGAAACTAGTGTTTAATATACTATGTTTTTTTGACCGAAACTTGCATTTCGAAAATTTTCATAGACACTATTTTTCAGATGATTTTTTGCATGGACTTCCATCACCTTCCCTCATAAAATATAAAACTTATCTGAAAAATTTTGTATCATTTCGAGCTTCCTCGATTTAATTTGATTTTTTGACCGATATTAGTATAAACTAGTGTATAATAGAGTATAGTTTTTTGACCGAAACATGCATTTCGAAAAGTTTTATAGAAGCTAATTTTCAGATGATTTTTTGCATGGACTTCCACCTAAACCTTCCTTTCTAAAATATATAAATGATCTGAAGAAATAAGTATCGTTTTGAACAGTCCTCGATTTAATTTGACTTTTTGACCGAAGCTAGTGTATAATATACTATGGTTTTTTTAACCGAAATTTGCATTTTGAAAAGTTTCATAGCATCTAATTTTCAGAATATTTTTTGCATGGACTTCCATCATATCCTTCCCTCGTAAAACATAAAAATTATCTGAAAAGTTTCGTATCATTTCGAGCCGTCCTCGATTTAATTTGATCCCTTGACCGAAATTAGTATAAACTAGTGTATAATATACTATACTTTTTTGATCGAAACTTGCATTTCGAAAAGTTTTATATAAGTTAATTTTCAGATGAATTTTTGCATGGACTTCCACCATAACCTTCCTTTCTAACATATATAAATGATTTGAAAAAATTCTTATAGTTTTGAATAGTCCTCGATTTAATTTGACTTTTTGACCGAAACTAGTGTATAATATACTATGGTTTTTTGACCGAAACTTGCATTTTGAAAGTTTTCATAGAAACTATTTTTCAGATGATTTTTTGCATGGACTTCCATCACCTTCCCTTGTAAAATATAAAACTTATCTGAAATATTTTGTATCATTTCGAGCAGTCCTCGATTTAAATTGATTTTTTGACCGATATTAGTATAAACTAGTGTATAATATACTATAGTTTTTTGACCGAAACTTGCATTTCGAAAAGTTTTAGAAACTAATTTTCAGATGATTTTTTGCATGGACTTCCACCTAAAACTTCCTTTCTATCATATATAAATGATCTGAAGAAATACATATCGTTTGGAACAGTCCTCGATTTAATTTGACTTTTTGTCCGAAACTAGTGTATAATATACTATGGTTTTTTGACCTAAACTTGCATTTTGAAAAGTTTCATAGCATCTAATTTTTAGATGATTTTTTGCATGGACTTCCATCATAACCTTCCCTCGTAAAACATAAAAATTATTTGAATAGTTTCGTATCATTTCGAGTAGTCCTTGATATAATTAGATTCTATGACCGAAATTAGTATAAACTAATGTATAATAAACTACAGTTTTTTGACTGAAATTTGCATTTCGAAAAGTTTTATAGAAGCTAATTTTCAGATGATTTTATGCATGGACTTCCACCTAAACCTTCCTTTCTAACATATATAGATGATCTGAAAAGTTTCGTATCGTTTGGAACAGTCCTCGATTTAATTTGACTTTTTGTCCGAAACTAGTGTATAATATACTATGGTTTTTTGACCGAAACTTGCATTTTGAAAAGTTTCATAGCATCTAATTTTCAGATGATTTTTTTGCATGGACTTCCATCATAACCTTCCCTCGTAAAACATAAAAATTATCTGAAAAGTTTCGTATCATTTCGAGTAGTCCTCGATATAATTTGATTCTTTGACCGAAATTAGTATAAACTAATGTATAATATACTATAGTTTTTTGATTGAAACTTGCATTTCGAAAAGTTTTTTAGAGGCTAATTTTCATATGGTGTTTTGCATGGACTTCTATCATAACCTTCCTTTGTAACATATATAGATGATCATAAAAGCTTTGTATCATTTGGAACAGTCCTCGATTTAAGTTGACCTTTTGACCGAAACTAGTGTATAATATACTATGGTTTTTTGACCGAAACTTGCTTTTCGAAAATTTTTATAGAAACTATTTTTTCAGATGATTTTTTGCATGGACTTCCATCACCTTCCCTCGTAAAATATAAAACTTATCTGAAAACTTTTGTATCATTTCGAGCAGTCCTCGATTTAATTTGATTTTTTAACCGATATTAGTATAAACTAGTGTATAATATACTATAGTTTTTTGACCGAAACTTGCATTTCGAAAAGTTTTATAGAAACTAATTTTCAGATGATTTTTTGCATGGACTTCCACCTAAAACTTCCTTTCATACATATATAGATGATCTGAAGAAATACATATCGTTTGGAACAGTCCTCGATTTAATTTGACTTTTTGTCCGAAACTAGTGTATAATATAATATGGTTTTTTGACCTAAACTTGCATTTTGAAAAGTTTCATAGCATCTAATTTTTAGATGATTTTTTGCATGGACTTCCATCATAACCTTCCCTCGTAAAACATAAAAATTATCTGAAAAGTTTCGTATCATTTCAAGTAGTCCTCGATATAATTAGATTCTTTGACCGAAATTAGTATAAACTAATGTATAATAAACTATAGTTTTTTGACTGAAATTTGCATTTCGAAAAGTTTTATAGAAGCTAATTTTCATATGATTTTTTGCATCGACTTCTATCATAACCTTCCTTTGTAACATATATAGATGATCTGAAAAGTTTCGTATTATTTGGAACAATCCTCGATTTAATTTGACTTTTTGACCGAAACTAGTGTATAATATACTATGGTTTTTTGACCGAAACTTGCATTTCGAAAATTTTCATAGAAACTATTTTTCAGATGATTTTTTGCTTGGACTTCCATCACATTCCCTCGTAAAATATAAAACTTATCTGAAAAGTTTTGTATCATTTCGAGCATACCTCTATTTAATTTTATTTTTTGACCGATATTAGTATAAACTAGTGTATAATAGAGTATTGTTTTTTGACCGAACATTGCATTTCGAAAAGTTTTATAGAAGCTAATTTTCAGATGATTTTTTGCATGGACTTCCACCTAAACCTTCCTTTCTAACATATATAAATGATCTGAAGAAATACGTATCGTTTGGAACAATCCTCGATTTAATTTGATATTTTGACCAAAACTAGTGTATAATATAGTATTGTTTTTTGACCGAAACTTGCATTTTGAAAATTTTCATAGCATCTAATTTTCAGATGATTTTTTGCATGGACTTCCTTCATAACCTTCCCTCGTAAAACATAAAAATTATCTGAAAAGTTTCATATCATTTCGAGCAGTCCTCGATTTAATTTGATCCCTTGACCGAAATTAGTATAAACTAGTGTATAATATACTATACTTTTTTGACCGAAACTTGCATTTCGAAAAGTTTTATAGAAGTTAATTTTCAGATGATTTTGTGCATGGACTTCCACCATAACCTTCCTTTCTAACATATATAAATGATCTGAAAAAATTCTTATAGTTTTGAACAGTCCTCGATTAAATTTGACTTTTTGACCGAAATTAGTGTATAATATACTGTTGTTTTTTCACCGAAACTTGCATTTTGAAAAGTTTCGTAGCATCTAATGTTCAGATGATTTTTTGCATGGACTTCCATCATAACCTTCCCTCGTAAAATATAAAAATTATCTGAAAAGTTTCGTAGCATCTCGATTAGTCCTCGATATAATTTGATTCTTTGACCGAAATTAGTATAAACTAATGAATAATATACTATAGTTTTTTGACTGAAACATGCATTTCGAAACGTTTTATAGAAGCTAATTTTCATATGATTTTTTGCATGGACTTCTATCATAACCTTCCTTTGTAACATATATAGATGATCTGAAAAGTTTCGTATCATTTGGAACAATCCTCGATTTAATTTGACTTTTTGACCGAAACTAGTGTATAATATACTATGGTTTTTTGACCGAAACTCGCATTTCGAAAATTTTCATAGAAACTATTTTTCAGATGATTTTTTGCATGGACTTCCATCACCTTCCCTCGTAAAATATAAAACTTATCTGAAAAGTTTTGTATCATTTCGAACAATCCTCTATTTAATTTTATTTTTTGACCGATATTAGTATAAACTAGTGTATAATAGAGTATTGTTTTTTGACCGAACTTTGCATTTCGAAAAGTTTTATAGAAACTAATTTTCAGATGATTTTTTGCATGGACTTCCACCTAAAACTTCCTTTCTAACATATATAGATGATCTGAAGAAATACATATCGTTTGGAACAGTCCTCGATTTAATTTGACTTTTTGTCCGAAACTAGTGTATAATATAATATGGTTTTTTGACCTAAACTTGCATTTTGAAAAGTTTCATAGCATCTAATTTTTAGATGATTTTTTGCATGGACTTCCATCATAACCTTCCCTCGTAAAACATAAAAATTATCTGAAAAGTTTCGTATCATTTCAAGTAGTACTCGATATAATTAGATTCTTTGACCGAAATTAGTATAAACTAATGTATAATAAACTATAGTTTTTTGACTGAAATTTGCATTTCGAAAAGTTTTATAGAAGCTAATTTTCATATGATTTTTTGCATCGACTTCTATCATAACCTTCCTTTGTAACATATATAGATGATCTGAAAAGTTTCGTATTATTTGGAACAATCCTCGATTTAATTTGACTTTTTGACCGAAACTAGTGTATAATATACTATGGTTTTTTGACCGAAACTTGCATTTCGAAAATTTTCATAGAAACTATTTATCAGATGATTTTTTGCATGGACTTCCATCACATTCCCTCGTAAAATATAAAACTTATCTGAAAAGTTTTGTATCATTTCGAGCATACCTCTATTTAATTTTATTTTTTGACCGATATTAGTATAAACTAGTGTATAATAGAGTATTGTTTTTTGACCGAACTTTACATTTCGAAAAGTTTTATAGAAGCTAATTTTCAGATGATTTTTTGCATGGACTTCCACCTAAACCTTCCTTTCTAACATATATAAATGATCTGAAGAAATATGTATCGTTTGGAACAATCCTCGATTTAATTTGATATTTTGACCAAAACTAGTGTATAATATAGTATTGTTTTTTGACCGAAACTTGCATTTTGAAAAATTTCATAGCATCTAATTTTCAGATGATTTTTTGCATGGACTTCCTTCATAACCTTCCCTCGTAAAACATAAAAATTATCTGAAAAGTTTCGTATCATTTCGAGTAGACCTCGATTTAATTTGATCCCTTGACCGAAATTAGTATAAACTAGTGTATAATATAATATACTTTTTTGACCGAAACTTGCATTTCGAAAAGTTTTATAAGAGTTATTTTTCAGATGATTTTTTGCATGGAATTCCACCATAACCTTCCTTTCTAACATATATAAATGATCTGAAAAAATTCTTATAGTTTTGAACAGTCCTCGATTAAATTTGACTTTTTGACCGAAATTAGTGTATAATATACTATTGTTTTTTCACCGAAACATGCATGGACTTTTTGACTGAAACATGCATTTTGAAACATTTTATAGAAGCTAATTTTTATATGATTTTTTGCATGGACTTCTATCATAACCTTCCTTTGTAACATATATAGATGATCTGAAAAGTTTCGTATCATTTGGAACAATCCTTGATTTAATTTGACTTTTTGACCGAAACTAATGTTTAATATACTATGTTTTTTTGACCGAAACTTGCATTTCGAAAATTTTCATAGACACTATTTTTCAGATGATTTTTTGCATGGACTTCCATCACCTTCCCTCGTAAAATATAAAACTTATCTGAAAAGTTTTGTATCATTTCGAGCAGTCCTCTATTTAATTTGATTTTTTGACCGATATTAGTATAAACTAATGTATAATAGAGTATTGTTTTTTGACCAAACTTTGCATTTCGAAAAGTTTTATAGAAGCTAATTTTCAGATGATTTTTTGCATGGACTTCCACCTAAACCTTCCTTTCTAACATATATAAATGATCTGAAGAAATACGTATCGTTTGGAACAATCCTCGATTTAATTTGATATTTTGACCAAAACTAGTGTATAATATAGTATTGTTTTTTGACCGAAACTTGCATTTTGAAAAATTTCATACCATCTAATTTTCAGATGATTTTTTGCATGGACTTCCATCATAACCTTCCCTCGTAAAACATAAAAATTATCTGAAAAGTTTCGTATCATTTTGAGCAGTCCTCGATTTAATTTGATCCCTTGACCGAAATTAGTATAAACTAGTGTATAATATACTATACTTTTTTGACCGAAACTTGCTTTTCGAAAAGTTTTATAAAAGCTAATTTTCAGATGATTTTTTGCATGGACTTCCACCATAACCTTCCTTTCTAACATATTAAAATGATCCGAAAAAATACGTTTAGTTTTGAACAGTCCTCGATTTTATTTGACTTTTTGACCGAAACTAGTGTATAATATATTATGGTTTTTTGACCGAAACTTATTTTGAAAAGTTTCATAGCATCTAATGTTCAGATGATTTTTTGCATGGACTTCCATCATAAACTTCCCTCGTAAAATATAAAAATTATCTGAAAAGTTTCGTATCATTTCGAGTAGTCCTCGATATAATTTGATTCTTTGACCGAAATTAGTATAAACTAATGTATAATATACTATAGTTTTTAGACTGAAACTTGCATTTCGAAAAGTTTTATAGAAGCTAATTTTCATATGATTTTTTACATGGACTTCTATTATAACCTTCCTTTGTAACATATATAGATGATCTGAAAAGTTTTGTATCATTTGGAACAGTCTTCGATATAAGTTGACCTTTTGACCAAAACTAGTGTATAATATACTATGGTTTTCTGACCGAAACATGCATTTCGAAAATTTTCATAGAAACTATTTTTCAAATGATTTTTTGCATGGACTTCAATCACCTTCCCTCGTTAAATATAAAACTTATGTGAAACGTTTTGTATCATTTCGAGCAGTCCTCTATTTAATTTGATTTTTTGACCGATATTAGTATAAACTAGTGTATAATAGAGTATAGTTTTTGACCGAACTTTACATTTCGAAAAGTTTAATAGAAGCTAATTTTCAGATGATTTTTTGCATGGACTTCCACCTAAACCTTCATTTCTAACATATATAAATGATATGAAGAAATATGTATCGTTTGGAACAGTCATCGATTTAATTTGACTTTTTGACTGAAACTAGTGTATAATATACAATAGTTTTTTGACCGAAACTTACATTTTGAAAAGTTTCATAGCATCTAATTTTCTGATGATTTTTTGCATGGACTTCCATCATAACCTTCCCTCATAAAACATAAAAATTATCTGAAACGTTTCGTATCATTTCGAGCAGTCCAAGATTTAATTTGATTCTTTGACCAAAATTAGTATAAACTAGTGTATAATATACAATAGTTTTTTGACCGAAACTTACATTTCGAAAAGTTTTATAGAAGATAATTTTCAGATGATTTTTTGCATGGACTTCCACCATAACCTTCCTTTCTAACATATATAAATGATCTGAAAAAATAAGTATTGTTTTGAACAGTCCTCGATTTAATTTGACTTTTTGACCGAAACTAGTGTATAATATACTATGGTTTTTTGACCGAAACATTCATTTTGAAAAGTTTCATAGCATCTAATTCTAAGGTGATATTTTGCATGGACTTCCATCATAACCTTCCCTCGTAAAATATAAAAATTATCTGTAAAGTTTCGTATCATTTCGAGTAGTCCTCGATATAATTTGATTCTTTGACCGAAATTAGTATAAACTAATGTATAATATACTATAGTTTTTATACTCAAAACTTGCATTTCGAAAAGCTTTATAGAAGCTAATTATCATTTGATTTTTTTCATGGACATCTATTATAACCTTCATTTGTAACATATATAAATGATCTGAAAAGTTTTGTATCATTTGGTACAGTCCTCGATTTAATTTGACTTTTTGACCGAAACTAGTGTATAATATACTATGGTTTTTTGACTGAAATTTGCATTTCGAAAATTTTCATAGAAACTATTTTTCAGATGATTTTTTTGCATGGTCTTCCATCACCTTCCCTCGTAAATTATAAAACTTATCTGAAAAGTTTTGTATCATTTCGAGCAGTCCTAGATTTAATTTGATTTTTTGACCGATATTAGTATAAACTAGTGTATAATAGAGTATTGTTTTTTGACCGAACTTTGCATTTCGAAAAGTTTTATAGAAGCTAATTTTCAGATGATTTTTTGCATGGACTTCCACCTAAACCTTCCTTTCTAACATATATAAATTATCTGAAGAAATATGTATCGTTTGGAACAATCCTCGATTTAATTTGACATTTTGACCGAAACTAGTGTACAATATACTATGGTTTTTTGACCGAATTTTGCATTTTGAAAAATTTCATAGCATCTAATTTCAGATGATTTTTTGCATGGACTTCCATCATAACCTTCCCTCATAAAACATAAAAATTATCTGAAAAGTTTCGTATCATTTCGAGCAGTCCTCGATTTAATTTGATCCCTTGACCGAAATTAGTATAAACTAGTGTATAATATACTATACTTTTTTGACCAAAACTTGCATTTCGAAAAGTTTTAAAAAAGCTAATTTCCAGATGATTTTTTGCATGGACTTCCACCATAACCTTCCTTTCTAACATATTTAAATGATCTGAAAAAATACGTTTAGTTTGGAACAGTCCTCGATTTAATTTGACTTTTTGACCGAAACTAGTGTATAATATATTATGGTTTTTTGAGCGAAACTTATTTTGAAAAGTTTCATAGACTTTAATGTTCAGATGATTTTTTGCATGGACTTCCATTATAACCTTCCCTCGTAAAATATAAAAATTATCTGAAAAGTTTCGTATCATTTCGAGTAGTCCTCGATATAATTTGATTCTTTGACAGAAATTAGTATAAACTAATGTATAATATACTATAGTTTTTTGACTGAAACTTGCATTTCGAAAAGTTTTATAGAAGCTAATTTTCATATGATTTTTTGCATGGACTTCTATTATAACCTTCCTTTGTAACATATATAAATGATCTGGAAAGTTTTGTATCATTTGGAACAGTCTTCGATATAAGTTGACTTTTTGACCGAAACTAGTGTATAATATACTATGGTTTTCTGACCGAAACTTGCATTTCGAAAATTTTCATAGAAACTATTTTTCAAGTGATTTTTTGCATGGACTTAAATCTCCTTCCCTCGTTAAATATAAAACTTATGTGAAAAGTTTTGTATCATTTCGAGCAGTCCTCTATTTAATTTGATTCTTTGACCGATATTAGTATAAACTAGTGTATAATAGAGTATAGTTTTTGACCGAACTTTACATTTCGAAAAGTTTAATAGAAGCTAATTTTTAAATGATTTTTTGCATGGACTTCCACCTAAACCTTCCTTTTTAACATATATAAATGATCTGAAGAAATATGTATCGTTTGGAACAGTCATTGATTTAATTTGACTTTTTGACCGAAACTAGTGTATAATATACTATAGTTTTTTGACAGAAACTTACATTTTGAAAAGTTTCATAGCATCTAATTTTCTGATGATTTTTTGCATGGACTTCCATCATAACCTTCCCTCATAAAACATAAAAATTATCTGAAACGTTTCGTATCATTTCGAGCAGTCCAAGATTTAATTTGATTCTTTGACCAAAATTAGTATAAACTAGTGTATAATATACTATAGTTTTTTGACCGAAACTTACATTTCGAAAAGTTTTATAGAAGATAATTTTCAGATGATTTTTTGCCTTGACTTCCACCATAACCTTCCTTTCTAACATATATAATTGATCTGAAAAAATAAGTATTGTTTTGAACAGTCCTCGATTTAATTTGACTCTTTGACCGAAACTAGTGTATAATATACTATGGTTTTTTGACCGAAACATTCATTTTGAAAAGTTTCATAGCATCTAATTCTCAGGTGATTTTTTGCATGGACTTCCATCATAACCTTCCCTCGTAAAATATAAAAATTATCTGTTAAGTTTCGTTTCATTTCGAGTAGTCCTCGATATAATTTTATTCTTTGACCGAAATTAGTATAAACTAATGTATAATATACTATAGATTTTTTACTCAAAACATGCATTTCGAAAAGCTTAATAGAAGCTAATTTTCATATGATTTTTTTCATGGACTTCTATCATAACCTTCCTTTGTAACATATATAAATGATCTGAAAAGTTTTGTATCATTTGGTACAGTCCTCGATTTAATTTGACTTTTTGACCGAAAGTAGTGTATAATATACTATGGTTTTTTGACCGAAATTTGCATTTCGAAAATTTTCATAGAAACTATTTTTCAGATGATTTTTTGCATGGACTTCCATCACCTTCCCTCGTAAAATATAAAACTTATCTGAAAATTTTCGTATCATTTCGAGCAGTCCAAGATTTAATTTGATTCTTTGACCAAAATTAGTATAAACTAGTGTATAATATACTATAGTTTTTTGACCGAAACTTGCATTTCGAAAAGTTTTATATAAGATAATTTTCAGATGATTTTTTTCATGGACTTCCACCATAACCTTCCTTTCTAACATATATAAATGATCTGAAAAAATAAGTATTGTTTTGAACAGTCCTCGATTTAATTTGACTTTTTGACCGAAACTAGTGTATAATATACTATTTTTTTTTGACCGAAACTTTCATTTTGAAAAGTTTCATAGCATCTAATTTTAAGGTGATTTTTTGCATGGACTTCCATCATAACCTTCCCTTGTAAAATATTAAAATTATCTGTAAAGTTTCGTATCATTTCGAGCAGTCCTCGATATAATTTGATTCTTTGACCGAAATTAGTATAAACTAATGTATTACTATAGTTTTTTTACTCAAAAATTGCATTTCGAAAAGCTTTATAGAAGCTAATTTTCATATGATTTTTTTCATGGACTTCTATCATAAACTTCCTTTGTAACATATATAAATGATCTGAAAAGTTTCGTATCATTTGGAACAGTCCTCGATATAATTTGACTTTTTGAACGAAACTAGTGTATAATATACTATGGTTTTTTGACCGAAACTTGCATTTCGAAAATTTTCATAGAAAATTTTTTTCTGATGATTTTTTGCATGGACTTCCATCACCTTCCCTCGTAAAATATAAAACTTATCTGAAAAGTTTTGTATCATTTCGAGCAGTCCTAGATTTAATTTGATTTTTTGACCGATATTAGTATAAACTAGTGTATAATAGAGTATAGTTTTTTTGACCGAAACATGCATTTCGAAAAGTTTTATATAAGATAATTTTCAGATGATTTTTTGCATGGACTTCCACCTAAACCTTCTTTTCTAACATATATAAATAATCTGAAGAAATATGTATCGTTTGGAACAGTCCTCGATTTAATTTGACTTTTTGACCGAAACTAGTGTATAATATACTATGGTTTTTTGACCGAAATTTGCATTTTGAAAAGTTTCATAGCATCTAATTTTCAGATGATTTTTTGCATGGACTTCCATCATATCCTTCCCTCGTAAAACATAAAAATTATCTAAAATGTTTCGTATCATTTCGAGCAGTCCAAGATTTAATTTGATTCTTTGACCAAAATTAGTATAAACTAGTGTATAATATACTATAGTTTTTTGACCGAAACTTGCATTTCGAAAAGATTTATAGAAGATAATTTTCAGATGATTTTTTGCATGGACTTCCACCATAACCTTCCTTTCTAACATATATAAATGATCTGAAAAAATAAGTATTGTTTTGAACAGTCCTCAATTTAATTTGACTTTTTGACCGAAACTAGTGTATAATATACTATGGTTTTTTGACCGAAAATTTCATTTTGAAAAGTTTCATAGCATCTAGATATAATATACTAGATTTAATTTGATTTTTTGACCGATATTAGTATAAACTAGTGTATAATAGAGTATAGTTTTTGACCGAAACATGCATTTCGAAAAGTTTTATAGAAGATAATTTTCAGATGATTTTTTGTGGACTTCCACCTAAACCTTCTTTTCTAACATATATAAATAATCTGAAGAAATACGTATCGTTTGGAACAATCCTCGATTTAATTTGACTTTTTGACCGAAACTAGTGTATAATATACTATGGTTTTTTGACCGAAATTTGCATTTTGAAAAGTTTCATAGCATCTAATTTTCAGATGATTTTTTGCATGGACTTCCATCATATCCTTCCCTCGTAAAACATAAAAATTATCTGAAAAGTTTCATATCATTTCGAGCAGTCCTCGATTTAATTTGATCCCTTGACCGAAATTAGTATAAACTAGTGTATAATATATTATACTTTTTTGACCGAAACTTGCATTTCGAAAAGTTTTACAGAAGCTAATTTTCAGATGATTTTTTGCATGGACTTCCACCATAACCTTCCTTTCTAACACATATAAATGATCTGAAAAAATACGTATAGTTTGGAACAGTCCTCGATTTAATTTGACTTTTTGACCGAAACTAGTGTATAATATACTATGGTTTTTTGACCGAAACTTGCATTTCGAAAATTTCCATAGAAACTATTTTTCAGATGATTTTTTGCAAGGAGTTCCATCACCTTCCCTCGTAAAATATAAAACTTATCTGAAAAGTTTCGTATCATTTCGAGCAGTCCAAGATTTAATTTGATTCTTTGACCAAAATTAGTATAAACTAGTGTATAATATACTATAGGTTTTTGACCGAAACTTGCATTTCAAAAAGTTTTATAGAAGATAATTTTCAGATGATTTTTTGCATGGACTTCCACCATAACCTTCCTTTCTAACATATATAAATGATCTGAAAAAATAAGTATTGTTCTGAACAGTCCTCGATTTAATTTGACTTTTTGACCGAAACTAGTGTATAATATACTATGGTTTTTTGACCGAAACTTTCATTTTGAAAAGTTTCATAGCATCTAATTTTCAGGTGATTTTTTGCATGGACTTCCATCATAACCTTCCCTTGTAAAATATTAAAATTATCTGTAAAGTTTCGTATCATTTCGAGCAGTCCTCGATATAATTTGATTCTTTGACCGAAATTAGTATAAACTAATGTATTACTATAGTTTTTTTACTCAAAAATTGCATTTCGAAAAGCTTTATAGAAGCTAATTTTCATATGATTTTTTTCATGGACTTCTATCATAAACTTCCTTTGTAACATATATAAATGATCTGAAAAGTTTCGTATCATTTGGAACAGTCCTCGATATAATTTGACTTTTTGAACGAAACTAGTGTATAATATACTATGTTTTTTTGACCGAAACTTGCATTTCGAAAATTTTCATAGAAAATTTTTTTCTGATGATTTTTTGCATGGACTTCCATCACCTTCCCTCGTAAAATATAAAACTTATCTGAAAAGTTTTGTATCATTTCGAGCAGTCCTAGATTTAATTTGATTTTTTGACCGATATTAGTATAAACTAGTGTATAATAGAGTATAGTTTTTTTGACCGAAACATGCATTTCGAAAAGTTTTATAGAAGATAATTTTCAGATGATTTTTTGCATGGACTTCCACCTAAACCTTCTTTTCTAACATATATAAATAATCTGAAGAAATATGTATCGTTTGGAACAGTCCTCGATTTAATTTGACTTTTTGACCGAAACTAGTGTATAATATACTATGGTTTTTTGACCGAAATTTGCATTTTGAAAAGTTTCATAGCATCTAATTTTCAGATGATTTTTTGCATGGACTTCCATCATATCCTTCCCTCGTAAAACATAAAAATTATCTAAAATGTTTCGTATCATTTCGAGCAGTCCAAGATTTAATTTGATTCTTTGACCAAAATTAGTATAAACTAGTGTATAATATACTATAGTTTTTTGACCGAAACTTGCATTTCGAAAAGATTTATAGAAGATAATTTTCAGATGATTTTTTGCATGGACTTCCACCATAACCTTCCTTTCTAACATATATAAATGATCTGAAAAAATAAGTATTGTTTTGAACAGTCCTCAATTTAATTTGACTTTTTGACCGAAACTAGTGTATAATATACTATGGTTTTTTGACCGAAAATTTCATTTTGAAAAGTTTCATAGCATCTAGATATAATATACTAGATTTAATTTGATTTTTTGACCGATATTAGTATAAACTAGTGTATAATAGAGTATAGTTTTTGACCGAAACATGCATTTCGAAAAGTTTTATAGAAGATAATTTTCAGATGATTTTTTGTGGACTTCCACCTAAACCTTCTTTTCTAACATATATAAATAATCTGAAGAAATACGTATCGTTTGGAACAGTCCTCGATTTAATTTGACTTTTTGACCGAAACTAGTGTATAATATACTATGGTTTTTTGACCGAAATTTGCATTTTGAAAAGTTTCATAGCATCTAATTTTCAGATGATTTTTTGCATGGACTTCCATCATATCCTTCCCTCGTAAAACATAAAAATTATCTGAAAAGTTTCATATCATTTCGAGCAGTCCTCGATTTAATTTGATCCCTTGACCGAAATTAGTATAAACTAGTGTATAATATACTATACTTTTTTGACCGAAACTTGCATTTCGAAAAGTTTTACAGAAGCTAATTTTCAGATGATTTTTTGCATGGACTTCCACCATAACCTTCCTTTCTAACACATATAAATGATCTGAAAAAATACGTATAGTTTGGAACAGTCCTCGATTTAATTTGACTTTTTGACCGAAACTAGTGTATAATATACTATGGTTTTTTGACCGAAACTTGCATTTCGAAAATTTTCATAGAAACTATTTTTCAGATGATTTTTTGCAAGGAGTTCCATCACCTTCCCTCGTAAAATATAAAACTTATCTGAAAAGTTTCGTATCATTTCGAGCAGTCCAAGATTTAATTTGATTCTTTGACCAAAATTAGTATAAACTAGTGTATAATATACTATAGGTTTTTGACCGAAACTTGCATTTCGAAAAGTTTTATAGAAGATAATTTTCAGATGATTTTTTGCATGGACTTCCACCATAACCTTCCTTTCTAACATATATAAATGATCTGAAAAAATAAGTATTGTTTTGAACAGTCCTCGATTTAATTTGACTTTTTGACCGAAACTAGTGTATAATATACTATGGTTTTTTGACCGAAACTTTCATTTTGAAAAGTTTCATAGCATCTAATTTTCAGGTGATTTTTTGCATGGACTTCCATCATAACCTTCCCTTGTAAAATATTAAAATTATCTGTAAAGTATCGTATCATTTCGAGTAGTCCTCGATATAATTTGATTCTTTGACCGAGATTAGTATAACCTAATGTATAATATACTATAGTTTTTTTACTCAAAACTTGCATTTCGAAAAGCTTTATAGAAGCTAATTTTCATATGATTTTTTTCATGGACTTCTATCATAAACTTCCTTTGTAACATATATAAATGATCTGAAAAGTTTCGTATCATTTGGAACAGTCCTCGATATAATTTGACTTTTTGACCGAAACTAGTGTATAATATACTATGGTTTTTTGACCGAAACTTGCATTTCGAAAATTTTCATAGAAAATTTTTTTCAGATGATTTTTTGCATGGACTTCCATCACCTTCCCTCGTAAAATATAAAACTTATCTGAAAAGTTTTGTATCATTTCGAGCAGTCCTAGATTTAATTTGATTTTTTGACCGATATTAGTATAAACTAGTTGATCGTACCTGGAGATCAGGATCCAATACGGCTGGTCGGAAGAGTGAACGGACGTGGTTGTTTGAGGAAGAAAGAGGGGTGTACCTGCAAGGTACTCCGATGCTAAAGTAAGTATCCGAGCAAGAGTGAGCAAGTACTAGTGTAGGGTTGAAAGATTGAATACCTATCCCTCTCAAGTGAGAGGGTTTTTATAAGAGACCGGCTAGAATGCTATTGGTTCGTAGGTACAGCGCGGATTGAGGGGCCCGTGGAGATAGGAAGCGGTTAATATTGATCGTTGTATGATTTCCTTAAGTCCGGATCGTTGGTGGTCGACTGAGGACCGTTTTTCCTGGTCGTGCTCGGAGTCGACCGAAGTGGATGGACCAATCTTCCTGGCCCAATAAGAAGAATTGGGCCGAGCCGGAACAGGAGCCCCCCAAGTTATTGCTCGTGCAATCGAGCAATGACTTAAAGAATGATGAAGTGATCGACAGAGTATGAGGTCGCGATCGAGGGTTTATGTTGTCGGTCTTCCGGGCAGACGGTACGTTGCTCGGCAGAGGAATATGAAACGAAAAGTTGGGATATCTGGATATTCGCGCCTATTAATGATTTGACGGCTAGCCTAGGGGCTAGCGTATAGGGGTCACGCGTGCGCACACGTGTCTTCTTTCCTATAAATAGGATTCTCAGGGCCCATTTTAACCTTTTCGTTTCGTCTTCTTCCTCAAGCCTCTGCTCGTTCAACCGCCGTTGCCTCAGCCGTCGACCACCGTCAGTTCTTGCCGACCACCCTTCGCAGAAGCTTAATCTCTTTCAAAATGTCTTCTCAAGCTCAAGGTACCGTTCTTTTCCTCTCTCTTGAGTGTATATAGCGTAGTTTTTGTAGAATGCATGTGGTTTAGGGTGATTTTACCGGTAGTTTTAGGATTTAGAATTAGAAAACCTTAAAGTTCTTGCCACCGTAACTGGTCGGCTGTGAACCCTAACTCTGGGGTCGACGGAGATCTTGGTCGACTTAGACTTTAGATTTTTTTGATAGATTTCTGTCATCTGTATTGTTGGGCGTCAGCTGTTGCCACGAGCAACGGTTAGCCAGGGCTACAGCTCGGAACATAGTTCCTGAGCTGAGGCGCACCCTTTCACTTGTTGAGCGGTGGAAGGGTGGATTTGATATTCTTGATCGAATTCACTGATGCCTTTCCTCTGCTTTTCAGGTGATAACTTGCTCGGGGACCCGTTGGTTGTGCTTTCTGAGGATACGTCCTCGGAGAGTACGGAATCGTCTGCGTCCATACCCTCAGGCTCGGGAAGCCCTTCGGATAGTTCGAGCACAAGTACCACGGGGCAGTCGACAGAATCGCCTCAGTGTCCTACCCGGTCGAGGGTCTCGCCTGAAGAATGGGTAGTCGAAGACTTGCTGGACAAGGTGTCTTCCTTCTCGAGACCTCGGTCGGAGCCGCTGCCAGTTGTTGGGGATCCTGCTGACTGGATCGTGACCTGCCCGGGAGATGACGACCGCATCTTCTCAGACTTTCGCGGTCGGGCATTTTCGATGTATGAATATGTTACTTCGGTCTTGGGGGTGACGCTGCCCTTCAGTGATTTCGTGAGCGCCGTGCTCGGACACCTCTGCATAGCCCCTTCTCAACTGCATCCTAATTCATACGCCTTCCTCCATGCGTTTGAGATGACGTGCGCTTTTCTGGGCGTCGGGGCCACGCTACCTCTCTTCTTTCGCCTCTTCTCCTTACATCGCCAAGTCGGGCGGGGGACCGATCGGAAGGGGTTCGTGTCTTTTAAGCAGCGGACCAAAATCTTTAAGGCCCACTCAGAGTCCATCCGGGCTTTCAAGACCGACTACTTCTTAATAAAGCCAGCGAGCGATGCGGCCGTGAGAGCTACGAGTTTTCTCGGGATTGATACCGATGAAAATGACGAGCCCAGGTTGGACGACCAAGGGGAAGTGATTCCGAGGAGGTTATGGATGTTCCCCTTGTAACATCCCGATTTTAGTAATTATTTATTTATTATATTAATTGATTAATTGTGTGATTTTGTGCCTAATTGATTTAATTGATTTATTGAAATTATTTAATTTAAATTAATTATTTGAATTAATTGATTTAATTGGATTATTGGATATAATTGAATTATTTGATTTATTTGAATAAAATTGAATTAATTGAATTGATCTATTTGGTTTATTTGAAATAATTTAATTATTTGATTTAATTGAATTATTGAATTATTTTATTTGTTGGAATAAAATAGATATCTAGTAAGATTAAAATAATTGGGTCTAGGTTAGGAGTGTGAATAGAAATGTGGGAGTGGGTCAATGAGCCCAATAAGAGAATAAAATGATTATGAGAAAAGTTAGGTTAGAGTTTAATAAAAGAGGAAAAGAATAGAAAGAGTAGAAAATAGAGAAGAGGCTAGGAGAAGGGAGAGTGAAGAGAAGCTCAAGAACAAGTTAGAGAAGTTCAAGAAAATCCAAGGTAAGGGTGAGTTTTCATAAAATTATTGGAATTATTGGATAGTATGTAATAAGTAGAAATGTGGCTAGGATAAAACCCCAATTTTTATAGGATTTTATCAATTTAGGTTTTACTAATAATATTTGATTTGTGTTGAGAAATTTTGTTGGAATTGGTATACATATAATGGGTATCTTAGTTACTGTAAGAACCACTTGAAGTTAAACTAGTTGGAGTATGTAGTAGGATTTACGAATAATAGAGTATATAACGAATAGTGTAGGAAATGATTTTTGTGATACTGCAAATATTGTATCTGTTCACGGTATCAAAGGAGAGAAAAACAGAAGTTGTATACAGTATTCAAATATTACCACTTAGTTGAATAGAAGGTAGTAACTTCCTGTAGCTTATTTCAATTGAAAATGAATTAAATCAAGACCTATTACTAACTTGATTATCATTAATGAAATGAAAATATAATATTCTTCTCTGTAGCCATTACTATCCTTTTTCCTGGTCTTGTTCACCGAAAATGTATTTATTGAGGAAAGAATCACTTTTCATTTTGACTATATATATTTATAGGAATAATGTTTCTTAAAGCTCATGAATTAAGTATATTAAGTGGCTAATAGCATTACTTGAAAATGAAAAGTGATAACTTAATACTAGTTAATACTAGTTAGTAATTAAATTTATAGTATCATATTTATCATGTAAGTCAAACAAAATTATGAATGCCTGTATCACTTACTGATAGCTAGATGGGTAAAAGCATTTTGGGAATTGTTACTATTGTAATATTACATAATTGTTCTATTGTTCTATGTATTACTTTAGCAGTAACATTACCACCGAATGTCCATTAGTATAATTATTCTATATATTAACTTTTGTTAAATAAAATTTAATAATAAATATTATAATAATAAATTTAATAATGATTTGATATTATTAATATAATGTTTTTCTAGGAGTTTCGAGTTAGAGATAACATTCGGTTTAATTTATTAAATTAAGTTATTTTCAATTTTATTAGAGTTGTCCACAGAGTTGTTAGGATACCTTGGAAACTCTTTTGAATTATAATTTTGATTGTTAATTTTAATTATACTCTTAATAATTATTTTGGTGATTAACTTGATGATAAATTAATCATTCTATGTTTGTTCGGTATTGTATCTTTGTGAATTGAGGTTGAATTATGTTGATACCTCGTAGATTACTTGCTTTTTGTGAGATAATGTTGTTGAGATTGTATTGTAAAATGTGTTCTATACCGTTTAAAAATGATTTGTGTGTGGATGATGCATAAATATGTGCAAGTATGTGTAATTGTGTGGTAATTTAAATGTGATGAATTATTGAAGATATGCAAGAATATTAAGATTAGAGGACGGTCTTAATTGTATATGGTTGTTGAACTTGCACATGCATCATTTGTGTCAAGAGACAATGTTTGCTAGTTCCGTGGGAGCTAGTGACTTGTCCCAAACCTAGAGGACGGGTTTGAAAGCTTAGAGGACGGGCTTTTGTTGTGTTATCGGTCTAGAGGATGGACCCGGTTTAAATGTAAAAACCGAAAAATGATAATAAGAGATTGGTACCACATGCATGAGTTGCATTTGAGTCTTGCATTGAGTCTTATTGAGTCTATGGTTACAATGTGAGATTATATGTGTTATGTGAATTGTTGAATTGGTGAATCATGGATTTGTGAGTATGTACTTGTTAATAGTATGACTACTTGAGTGATATTATGTTGATGAAACTTTTGAAGTGTGAGAATAATTGTGATTATGCTTGTACACCTTAAATTATATATTATCTTATGATTTCAGTAATTATGTGAATTCTCACCCTTCTGTTGGAATGATGTTTTATACGACATCGCTCAGGTACTGAAGATTAGAGTTGCTTCTAGCAAGAGAGTAGCTGATGGAGTAACCTATTTTAGTTTCATATTTATTTTGGGTCGAGTCGTGCTCTGATCATGTAACACTGGGAATGTTTGATTCATGTCTTAAGAGATACAATTGTATACTCTATCTATTTTGTTAATTGAATCTAAATTTTATGGTGAAGTGGCTTTTATGCCCAAGTTGATTTAATGAATGAAGTTTATTTGAGACTTGAATGTCATGAGATTCTTAATGAAAGTGATCCGCTGCTACATACTAATGTGAAAGTATATGAAAGCATGAATTTATTTCAAGTGTTATTGAGCATGACAGGTGTATGTGTGATGTTTTGAATTATGTGTGACATCCTTCTTTGATATGCATGATAATTACTCTGATTATTTATATATTTTCCGCGGGGTTTAGAAGGGTGTTACATTAGTGGTATCAGAGCAAAGTCGGTCAGTTGACCAAGTTGTCTGTATGTTTATTTTGTGTTGCAGTATCGGTATTGTTGTTCTAATGAGGATTTTATTGTGGAATCTAGAACAATGGCTGCAGGTAGGAATGATAGAGCACTTGCTGAAGCTTTGGCGTTGTTGGCTGGAGCGATTAGGCAGATTCCTCAAGTCAATGTGAATGCTGTGAACAACACTGATGACGAGTTTCGTGCTTTGGGAAGTTTCAGAGGAACAACCCACCAAAGTTCATGGGAAGGCATGAACCCGACAAAGCACAAGAATGGTTGGATGCAATTGAAAAGATATTTCGAGTTATGAGTTGTTCAGATGCACAAAAGGTGCAGTTTGGCACCCACATGCTTGAGAAGGAAGCTGAGCACTGGTGGGCTAACACTCGTCGAAGATTTGAAGAAGACGAAGTTGAGATTACTTGGGCTATTTTTAGAGAGTCATTTCTGGAGAAGTACTTTCCGGAAGATGTACGTGGAAAGAAGGAAATTGAGTTTCTTGAATTGAAGCAAGGTAACTTAACTGTGGCTGAGTATGCAGCAAGATTTGAAGAGTTGATTCAGTTTTGTCCTCACTACAACACTACTAATGCGGAGAGATCTAAATGTCTTAAGTATGTGAATGGTTTGAGACCTGAAATCAAGCAAGCCATTGGTTATCAAGAGATTAGGCGATATTCTGAGTTGGTGAACAAGAGTAGGATCTATGATGAAGATAGTAGGGCTCGATCAGCTCACTACAAAAGTATGGGTGATAAGAAAGGAAAAGGCCAATTCAGAGGGAAACCGTATGTGACATATGGTGACAAAGGGAAGCAGAAAGCTAGTTATGGAAAGAAGGTGAGTGGGGGAGGAGCTTCCACTCCAGTGAGGTGTTATCAATGTGGTGTTGAAGGACATCGTGCTTCTGAATGCACAAGTGTTGAGAAGAAATGTTTCAAGTGTGGCAAGCCTGGCCACAAGGCTTTAGAGTGCAGGAGTGGTGCGAGTGTGACTTGCTACAATTGTGGTGAGCAAGGGCACATTAGTACCAAGTGTGACAAACCAAAGAAGGCTCAAACGAAAGGGAAAGTGTTTGCTCTGTCTGGATCTGAGACGACTAGTGAAGATCGATTGATCAGAGGTACGTGCTTCATTAATGGTATACCTTTGATAGCTATAATTGATACTGGAGCTACACATTCTTTTATTTCTTTGGATTGTGTTAAAAGATTGAATCTTGAGTTGTCTGTTATGGGTGGTAGTATGGTTATTGATACTCCTGCTATGGGTTCAGTAACTACCCCATATGTGTGTTTGAATTGCCCGTTGAGTATTTTTGGTAAAGACTTTGGCGTTGATTTAGTGTGTCTTAAGTTAGATCAACTTGATGTTATTCTTGGCATGAATTGGTTGGAGTTCAACCATGTCTATATTAATTGTTTTGATAAGTCAGTTGTTTTTCTTAAACCTGAAGACAAAGGAGACTTATTTATGTCTGCCAAGCAAGTGAATGAGTTAGTGCAAGATGGTGCCGAGATGTTTATGTTGCTGGCAACTTTGAGTATCGAGGAAAGTGGAGCAGTTGGTGATTTGCCAATTGTTTGTGATTTTCCAGAAGTTTTTCCTGATGAGATAAGTGATTTACCGCCGGAACGCGAGGTGGAGTTTACGATCGACTTAGTTCCTGGAACTAGTCCGGTATCGATGGCTCCATATCGTATGTCCGCATCGGAGTTGAAAGAGTTGAAGAGTCAACTTGAAGACCTACTTGAGAAGAGGTTTATTCGTCCGAGTGTATCACCATGGGGTGCACCTGTTTTGTTGGTTAAGAAGAAAGAAGGAACTATGAGGCTTTGTGTGGATTACCGACAATTGAACAAAGTGACTATCAAAAATAAGTATCCACTTCCGAGAATTGATGATTTGATGGATCAGTTGGTTGGTGCAAGTGTGTTCAGTAAGATTGATTTGAGATCTGGGTATCATCAGATTCGTGTGAAAGCTGAAGATATTCAGAAAACTGCTTTTCGGACGAGATATGGTCATTATGAGTATTCTGTGATGCCATTTGGTGTGACTAATGCACCAGGTGTATTTATGGAGTACATGAATAGGATTTTCCATCCGTATTTGGACAAGTTCGTGGTTGTTTTCATTGATGATATTTTGATTTATTCCAAGAGTGAAGAAGATCATGTTGAACATCTAAAGATTGTGTTATCTGTGTTGAAGGAGAAACAATTATATGCTAAACTTTCTAAGTGCGAGTTTTGGTTGAAGAAAGTGAGTTTCCTCGGTCATGTGATTTCAAGTAAAGGAATTGCAGTTGATCCGTCGAAGGTTGAAGCTGTATCGCAATGGGAAGCCCCAAAATCAGTTTTGGAGATTCGAAGTTTTCTTGGTTTGGCAGGTTATTATCGGAAATTTATTGAAGGATTTTCTAAGTTGTCTTTGCCATTGACGCAGTTGACTAGAAAGGGTCAAGCTTTTGTTTGGGATACAAAGTGTGAAGAAAGTTTCCAAGAGCTTAAGAGAAGATTGACGACAGCTCCTGTTTTGATTTTTCCGAATCCAGAAGAACCATTTGTTGTGTATTGTGATGCTTCGTTGATGGGTTTGGGAGGTGTATTGATGCAAAATCAGCAAGTTGTAGCTTATGCTTCAAGGCAACTTAAAGTTCATGAGAGGAATTATCCGACGCATGACTTAGAGTTGGCCGCTGTTGTGTTTGTGTTGAAGCTTTGGAGGCATTATTTGTTTGGATCGAGATTTGAGGTCTTTAGTGATCATAAGAGTTTGAAGTATCTCTTTGATCAGAAAGAATTGAATGCAAGGCAAAGAAGATGGTTGGAACTTCTGAAGGATTATGATTTTGGTTTGAATTACCATCCGGGTAAAGCAAACATGGTAGCTGATGCATTGAGTCGGAAGTCTTTGCATATGTCGATGATGATGGTTAGAGAATTGGAAATGATTGAGCAATTTCGAGACATGAGTTTGGTTTGTGAGGAGACTTCTTATGGAGTTAAACTTGGTATGTTGAAGCTTACAAGTGGTATTCTTGAAGATATTCGAGAAGGTCAGAAATATGATTTAGGTTTGGTAGATCGATTAACTTTGATCAATCAAGGTCGAGGAGGTGATTTCCGGATTGATGTGAATGGTATCATGAAGTGTCGTGATCGAGTTTGTGTTCCGGATATTGCAGAATTGAAGAAAAGTATTCTTGAAGAAGGTCATCGTAGTGGATTGAGTATTCATCCGGGTGCGACTAAGATGTATCAAGATTTGCGGAAGGTGTTTTGGTGGCCTTGTATGAAGAAGGATATTGCAGAGTTTGTGTATTCTTGTTTGACTTGTCAAAAGTCAAAGATTGAGCATCAGAAACCGTCGGGTTTAATGAAACCATTAACTATTCCTGAGTGGAAATGGGATAGCATATCTATGGATTTTGTCTCTGGTTTACCTAGGACACCGAGTAATTTTGAGGCTATTTGGGTTATTGTGGACAGGTTGACGAAATCTGCTCACTTTATTCCGATAAGGATGGATTACCCATTGGAGAAGTTAGCAAAGTTGTATATCGAGAGGATTGTCAGTTTGCATGGTATTCCGTCTAGTATTGTATCGGATAGAGATCCAAGGTTCACATCACGATTTTGGGAGAGTTTACAAAGTGCTTTGGGTACTAAGTTGTGTTTGAGTTCTGCTTATCATCCACAGACGGATGGTCAGACGGAGAGAACGATTCAATCACTTGAGGACCTTTTAAGAGCTTGTATTTTGGAAAAGGGAGGAACTTGGGATAGCTACTTATCTTTGATTGAGTTTACTTACAACAACAGTTTTCACTCGAGTATTGGTATGGCACCGTTTGAAGCATTGTATGGTAGGAGGTGTAGGACGCCATTGTGTTGGTATGAGGCTGGAGAGAGTGCGGTGGTTGGACCTGAGATAGTTCAGCAGACTACGGATAAGATTAAAATGATTCAGGAGAAGATGAAGATTTCTCAAAGTCGTCAGAAAAGTTATCATGACAAGAGGAGGAAAGCACTTGAGTTCCAAGAGGGAGATCATGTGTTCCTTCGAGTTACTCCGATAACTGGGGTTGGTAGGGCGTTGAAGTCGCGCAAGTTGACACCGCGTTTTATTGGTCCTTATCAGGTATTGCAGAGGATAGGAGAGGTAGCCTATCGGATTGCTTTGCCGCCGTCGCTTGCTAATCTCCATGATGTGTTCCATGTATCTCAGTTGAGGAAATACATTGCGGATCCGTCTCATATAGTCCAAGTAGATGATGTACAGGTGAGAGATAACCTGACTGTTGAGACATCACCTATGCGGATAGAAGATCGGGAGTTGAAGAAACTTCGAGGTAAAGAGATTGCTTTGGTGAAGGTCGTTTGGGGAGGACCAACTGGTGGAAATGTGACTTGGGAACTCGAGAGTCAGATGAAGGAGTCTTATCCCGAGTTATTCATTTGAGGTAATTTTCGAGGGCGAAAATCTTTTAAGTGGGGGAGAGTTGTAACATCCCGATTTTAGTAATTATTTATTTATTATATTAATTGATTAATTGTGTGATTTTGTGCCTAATTGATTTATTGAAATTATTTAATTTAAATTAATTATTTGAATTAATTGATTTAATTGGATTATTGGATATAATTGAATTATTTGATTTATTTGAATAAAATTGAATTAATTGAATTGATCTATTTGGTTTATTTGAAATAATTTAATTATTTGATTTAATTGAATTATTGAATTATTTTATTTGTTGGAATAAAATAGATATCTAGTAAGATTAAAATAATTGGGTCTAGGTTAGGAGTGTGAATAGAAATGTGGGAGTGGGTCAATGAGCCCAATAAGAGAATAAAATGATTATGAGAAAAGTTAGGTTAGAGTTTAATAAAAGAGGAAAAGAATAGAAAGAGTAGAAAATAGAGAAGAGGCTAGGAGAAGGGAGAGTGAAGAGAAGCTCAAGAACAAGTTAGAGAAGTTCAAGAAAATCCAAGGTAAGGGTGAGTTTTCATAAAATTATTGGAATTATTGGATAGTATGTAATAAGTAGAAATGTGGCTAGGATAAAACCCCAATTTTTATAGGATTTTATCAATTTAGGTTTTACTAATAATATTTGATTTGTGTTGAGAAATTTTGTTGGAATTGGTATACATATAATGGGTATCTTAGTTACTGTAAGAACCACTTGAAGTTAAACTAGTTGGAGTATGTAGTAGGATTTACGAATAATAGAGTATATAACGAATAGTGTAGGAAATGATTTTTGTGATACTGCAAATATTGTATCTGTTCACGGTATCAAAGGAGAGAAAAACAGAAGTTGTATACAGTATTCAAATATTACCACTTAGTTGAATAAAAGGTAGTAACTTCCTGTAGCTTATTTCAATTGAAAATGAATTAAATCAAGACCTATTACTAACTTGATTATCATTAATGAAATGAAAATATAATATTCTTCTCTGTAGCCATTACTATCCTTTTTCCTGGTCTTGTTCACCGAAAATGTATTTATTGAGGAAAGAATCACTTTTCATTTTGACTATATATATTTATAGGAATAATGTTTCTTAAAGCTCATGAATTAAGTATATTAAGTGGCTAATAGCATTACTTGAAAATGAAAAGTGATAACTTAATACTAGTTAATACTAGTTAGTAATTAAATTTATAGTATCATATTTATCATGTAAGTCAAACAAAATTATGAATGCCTGTATCACTTACTGATAGCTAGATGGGTAAAAGCATTTTGGGAATTGTTACTATTGTAATATTACATAATTGTTCTATTGTTCTATGTATTACTTTAGCAGTAACATTACCACCGAATGTCCATTAGTATAATTATTCTATATATTAACTTTTGTTAAATAAAATTTAATAATAAATATTATAATAATAAATTTAATAATGATTTGATATTATTAATATAATGTTTTTCTAGGAGTTTCGAGTTAGAGATAACATTCGGTTTAATTTATTAAATTAAGTTATTTTCAATTTTATTAGAGTTGTCCACAGAGTTGTTAGGATACCTTGGAAACTCTTTTGAATTATAATTTTGATTGTTAATTTTAATTATACTCTTAATAATTATTTTGGTGATTAACTTGATGATAAATTAATCATTCTATGTTTGTTCGGTATTGTATCTTTGTGAATTGAGGTTGAATTATGTTGATACCTCGTAGATTACTTGCTTTTTGTGAGATAATGTTGTTGAGATTGTATTGTAAAATGTGTTCTATACCGTTTAAAAATGATTTGTGTGTGGATGATGCATAAATATGTGCAAGTATGTGTAATTGTGTGGTAATTTAAATGTGATGAATTATTGAAGATATGCAAGAATATTAAGATTAGAGGACGGTCTTAATTGTATATGGTTGTTGAACTTGCACATGCATCATTTGTGTCAAGAGACAATGTTTGCTAGTTCCGTGGGAGCTAGTGACTTGTCCCAAACCTAGAGGACGGGTTTGAAAGCTTAGAGGACGGGCTTTTGTTGTGTTATCGGTCTAGAGGATGGACCCGGTTTAAATGTAAAAACCGAAAAATGATAATAAGAGATTGGTACCACATGCATGAGTTGCATTTGAGTCTTGCATTGAGTCTTATTGAGTCTATGGTTACAATGTGAGATTATATGTGTTATGTGAATTGTTGAATTGGTGAATCATGGATTTGTGAGTATGTACTTGTTAATAGTATGACTACTTGAGTGATATTATGTTGATGAAACTTTTGAAGTGTGAGAATAATTGTGATTATGCTTGTACACCTTAAATTATATATTATCTTATGATTTCAGTAATTATGTGAATTCTCACCCTTCTGTTGGAATGATGTTTTATACGACATCGCTCAGGTACTGAAGATTAGAGTTGCTTCTAGCAAGAGAGTAGCTGATGGAGTAACCTATTTTAGTTTCATATTTATTTTGGGTCGAGTCGTGCTCTGATCATGTAACACTGGGAATGTTTGATTCATGTCTTAAGAGATACAATTGTATACTCTATCTATTTTGTTAATTGAATCTAAATTTTATGGTGAAGTGGCTTTTATGCCCAAGTTGATTTAATGAATGAAGTTTATTTGAGACTTGAATGTCATGAGATTCTTAATGAAAGTGATCCGCTGCTACATACTAATGTGAAAGTATATGAAAGCATGAATTTATTTCAAGTGTTATTGAGCATGACAGGTGTATGTGTGATGTTTTGAATTATGTGTGACATCCTTCTTTGATATGCATGATAATTACTCTGATTATTTATATATTTTCCGCGGGGTTTAGAAGGGTGTTACACCCCTTCTCCTGGAGTTATATGCATTATGAGCGACCGGTGGGGGAATTTGTTCAAGTGGGGGACACCCTGAATGATGATGATGCGGCTAGCTTTGAAGCTTTTAGGAGGTTGATAGCTTCTTTTACCCCGACCCCTCTTTTGGACGGGGAAGGGAAAGTTATGGTCGACCAAGATGGGGGAGAAGCTTTGGAGCGTCCCCTGATCAACGTTACTGACCTGCTGGCCTGTAATAACGGGCAGGAGATAGCTGACTTTTTTGGTATCTGTTTGCTTATGCTTGTTAAGTTTTTTATTTAACTTTGCTGCTCGTAGCTAATTATGGTTTTGTTCCTCTTTTCAGGTTCTTTGACAAATCCTCTGGACAAGATCCACGAGCGGCTGGTCCAGCAGCAGCGGAAGCGGTCGAGGGTCGTGCAGACCAAGCTGACCGAAGAAAGCGGTTCAGGCTCGGGTCCATTGGTCCAGGGCTCTCCGGGGGCTTCTACCGGCTCTTTAATGAAGAAACATAAAGCGGCGGCCACTGTGGATCTGACGGCTGGCGCTCCCCCAAAGCCAAGGCATGGGATACCCCCGTGTTTTGTTGTCCGGAACTTCTTCGAGGGGAACGCAATGGATGTGGACCGGGCGGATTCTTTATTTTTGGAGGGGATGGATCGTCCTGCCCGGCGACTCTCTTTGGCCCAGGATGCGAGCGCGGTGATGCGGGTCTTGACTATGGCCTGGATGACGGCCGAGGGGTCTCCTATGCTGGAGCGGGAGAACAGCAAACTCAAAGAGCAATTGGCTGCTTCCGAGGCCAAGCTGACGGCGTCTGCCGAGGAGGTAAAAAAGGTCACCACGGAGTCGGCTGAGCGAGCAACGATCATCGCCAAGTTAGAGGTCGACAAAAGGAGGTTGCTCGATCAGAATAAAAAACTCAAAGATGCCTTTTTCCCCAAGGAGGATGAGGACGAGGACACCAAACATTTGCTGACGAGGGCTCAGCTTCTCGCTCAGATCGACCAAGATATGGAAGATCTGAACGCGTCTACTGAGTTCAGTTTTCAAAATGCGGTGGACCAAGTAAAAGCTCTCCACCCTGACCTCACCTTGGATGTTGACCGGATGAACTATCTTTACAAGGTGGTGGATGGTCAGATTGTGGTGCATGCGGACTTGGTGGTGGCCGACTCTCAGCCGGGGACGATTGTCCAGCCTGATCAACCAGAGGAGCAGCCGGGCCAGGAGGAAGCTGGTGCAGAGGAAGATCGCCCGGTAGATGAGGATAATTAATTGGTGGCCTGTGTGCCTTGTAATTTAATGTATTATCTTTTTTGGGGGGCGTGGGCCCCTTTGTTTGTAACTCCGAACAAGTCGGCCTTTTGTTGCCGCATTTCTTTTAAATGTTAAGTGTTTGACCCTGGGGGTCGGTTGTATAAATATTGTTTGCTCGCAATCATTCGTCCGTCGGAGGACATAATTTGTTATTATTCTTACTAAGTGTTTGACGCTCGTATTTACATAAATTAGAAGAGATTGGACGGACACGGGGGGTATGGACGACCTGTTGGTTAGGGGAACCAATCAGTCTTGGAGGGTTGTATCCTCGGTCGGTGCCCGAGTCAAGGTAATGGCTCGGGTCCCATGGTGTGAACGTCCCATCGCGAGCTGGGCTTCTACCTGGTCGTGGTACTTAGGCGACGTCGGACTCGTTTGAGTATCCGTTCGTGCGACAAGTCTCCCTTTTGCTCGAAAAGAGGTCTTGCTTGTTTTATTATATTTTGGCTGACGTGCTCGTACCTAGGCACGCAGTTTTTCGTTAGTCTCTTCTTCTCTTCGCTTGGTTGCTGAGCAAGGAGACTGATTTAACTATAGTACTGTTTGAGTTTCTCGGCGTTCCAAGGCCGAGCGAGCTCTTCCCCGTGTAAATTTTCTAAGTAATAAGCGTCGTTCTCAGTTTTCGCCCGGATGCGATATGGGCCTTCCCAGTTGGGCGTTAGTTTTCCCTCGCGGGGGTCCCTGTGGTTTCTTCTGAGGACCAGGCTGCCTACTTCGAACGTTCGCTTGATAACTTTGGAATCATATCGAGCGACTATCTTTTGTTTGAGAGCAATTTCTCGAAGAGCAGCTTCCGACCGGATCTCTTCGACAATGTCGAGCTCATCTCTCAAAGCTTCATCATTAATATCTTGTTCCATGGGGAATTCCGTGCGTCTCGATCGGACGTGCATTTCTATTGGAATTACGGCTTCGGTCCCATATGCTAGTCGGAATGGGGATTCTCCGGTCGTTGAATGGGGAGTGGTCCTATATGCCCATAGTACGCTGTGTAACTCCTCGACCCAGTGTTTTTTATGCTCGTCCAACCTTCGTTTCAGCCCTCTCAGGATTACCCTGTTTGCGGCCTCTGCTTGCCCGTTAGTCTGAGGGTGCTCGACTGAAGCAAAGTGTTGTTTAGTCCCTATTGACGCAACGAACTCTTTAAAATGTCTGTCCGTGAATTGGGTCCCGTTATCGGTCACAATGGCGAGGGGGACTCCGAATCGAGCGAGGATGTTTCTTTTAAAGAATCGAAGGATATTGAGTGCAGTGATTTTGGCCAGGGCCTCGGCCTCTATCCATTTGGTGAAATAGTCGACGCCTACAATTAAGTATTTGTTCTGACCAGATCCAACGACGAAGGGTCCTAGAATGTCCATTCCCCACCATGCGAACGGCCAGGGTGATGATAATGATTTTAGCTCGGATGGAGGTGCTACGTGTACGTCTCCATGTCGTTGGCATTTGTCGCATCTTCTTACGTGTTCCTTTGCGTCGTGCTGTAGGGTGGGCCAGTAATATCCTGCCCTCAGAATTTTTCGAGCTAACGAACGTCCGCCAGGATGTTGACCATTGATTCCCTCGTGAACTTCCCTTAGAACGTGTGGAATGTTTTCCTCTTCTACACATCTAAGGAGGGGTGTAGAGAATCCTCGACGATACATACGTCCGCCTACTAAAGAGTATGAGCATGCCCTCCGTCGTATGGTACTGGCCTCTTTTGGGTCGGCGGGTAATTCTCCTTTAGTTAGATAGTTGAATACTGGGGTCATCCAGCAACCTGTGTCGCCCACTAGGTTAACGTGTATGCAGGGTGATGGGTGCCCGATACTTGGTCGGGGGAGCATTTTTTGTATGACGGACTTGTTGTTTCCTTTCCTTTTGGTGCTCGCCAGTTTGGACAGGACATCTGCGCGAGCGTTGCTTTCCCGTGGAACGTGTTTGATTTCTACACTCTTAAACTGCTTTATTCCGTCTTTTACGAGGGCTAGATATTCGGCCATGCTGTCACTTCTGGCCTGGAAATCTCCTCGGACTTGGCTCGCGACCAATTGGGAATCCGTGCAAATTATGATCTCTTCTGCTTCTAGGTCGTTCGCGAGCCGTATGCCTGCCAGGAAGGCTTCGTATTCCGCTTGGTTATTAGAAGTAGGGAAGGATAAAGTCAAGGATACTTCGATGACGTTCCCTTCTTCGCTCTCCAGAATGATACCGGCCCCACTGCCCGTTGGGCCAGATGCTCCATCCACGAAAATAACCCATTTGGACGAAGCTTGCGTGTTTTGCTCGGTGAAGGTAAGTTCGGCCACGAAGTCGGCTAGTGCTTGAGCTTTGAGGGCTTGTCTTCCTTCGAACTTGATATCGAATTCAGATAGTTCTAGTGACCATTTTAACATTCGTCCGGCCATGTCTGGTCGACCGAGCAACTGTCTTATGGGCTGATCGGTCCTTACGATGATGGTGTGGGCCAGGAAGTAGTGGCGTAGCCTCCTAGCCGCGAGAAGGAGGGCCAATGCGACCTTTTCTATCTGAAGGTATCGAACTTCTGGGCCGTGGAGAGCCTTGCTCGTGAAATACACAGGTTTTTGCCCTTCGGGTCGTTCGCGCACGAGGGCCGCGCTTACTGCTTCATTTGCGACCGCGAGGTAGAGATATAGAGTCTCCCCCTCCTCTGGTCGGGATAAGACTGGAGGTTCACTTAATGCTTTTTTCAGGTGGGATAATGCTAACTCGCATTCTGCTGTCCACTCGAACGTCGTTTCCTTACGGAGTAGTTTGTAAAAGGGGAGAGCGTGTTGAGCAGATTTTTCCACGAATCGGGCAAGGGAAGTAATGACCCCGTTCAGTGATTGTATGAACTTTTTTGACGTGGGAGTTGGGAACTCCGCAAACGCTCGACATCTATCGGGGTTTGCTTCGATGCCTCGTTCGGTTAGATAGAATCCGAGGAATTTTCCTGCTCGGACACCAAAGGTGCATTTCTCAGGGTTGAAACGCATTTTGCACTTTCGTGCTTGGTCGAAGACTTTTCGCAAATGGGACGCGTGGTCCGTTTCCCGTTGAGATTTGACGATCATGTCGTCCATATACACTTCGAGCATGTCTCCGATTTCGGTTTGGAAGACTTTATTCATCATACGCTGATACGTCGCTCCTGCGTTTTTTAGGCCGAAAGGCATAACGTTGTAAAAGTAATTGCCCGACTCGGTCATAAAGGTCGTGTATTTTTTGTCAGACACGGCCATGGGTATCTGATTGTACCCTGAGTACGCGTCCATGAAGGATAATAATTTGTATCCGGACGAGTTGTCGACCAACTTATCAATGTTAGGTAAAGGGTATGCATCTTTCGGGCATGCCCGATTGAGATCGGTATAATCAACGCACATTCTCCATTTTCCACTAGATTTTTTCACAAGTACAACATTTGAGAGCCAGGTCGTATACCTGGCCTCGGTTACAAATTTAGCCTCTAGGAGGTCTTTAACGGCAGATTCGGCAGCTTCAGTCTTCTCGCTCGACTGCTTTCTCCTGCGTTGAGCGACCGCTTTATGTGTTGGGTCGATAGAGAGGTGATGGCAAGCTGTTTCGGGGTCGAGTCCTGGCATTTTTGCGGCGCTCCATGCAAACAAGTCCGCGTTCCCTTTGAGGCAAGCTTCCAACTGTCGCTTCACTAATTCGGGCAAGTGTGCCCCAATCTTGACGCACCGGGCAGGATCTTCTCCCAAAGGAATCAGCTCGAAGTCACCGTCCGGTATTGGTCGGGCTAATGCCTCTGCTGGTCTTTGGATGTTCTCGCAACTATTTGAAAACCTGCAGTCTAAGTCGATTGAATCAACTTGAGGGAAGGCCTTGGGCATATCTGGTGGATCTAGTGTCGGGGAAACTGGTTGGTATGATATCGAGCTAAGGCCTTTTGATGTTGCCTCGAAACATCTGCGGGCAGCGTCGACGTCTCCGTGCAACGTGGCGACTCTGCCCGAAGTAGTATAGTACTTCATCTTCAAATGGACGGTGGACGACACAGCTATCAACTCGGCCAGGGTTGGTCGTCCTAATATGCATTGGTATAGTGACGGGCAATCCACGACAAGGAATTGGACTCTGACCGTTCTGGCTGTCTCGCCTGCCCCGAAAGTGACAAACAGGTCAACATAACCCCATGGTCGGGATACTGCTCCGTTGAAACCTTGCAGGTCCGACCCGACGTATGGAGTCAGATGTGTTTCGTTCAGTTGGAGTGTTGAAAATAGTTGGGAGTACATGATGTCGCACGAACTTCCTTGGTCTACCAATATCCTCCTTACGTCGAAGTTCGCCATTCGTGCTCGGATGAGTAAAAGGATGCTGGCGTTGGGTGCTCCTCCCAGGAGCTCTTCTCGATAGAATGCGAGGGGTACGGAACCTTCCCTCGGGGGATCTAAAGTGGCATTCTGCGCGGGCCCTTTGGCGATTAACTGGTCGAATTTTCTCTTCACAGAACCGACCGTGATTTTATTGAAGCCTCCTCCTGATATGACCATTGCTGACGGGAAAGCTTCCCATGGACTGTGGGAGGAGAGATACCCCGCGCTTTTGGTGTGGTCCGGCAAGAAGAAATCTTCCGGGCGATAAATGCTCAGGGCGACCTGCATATTGGCGTCCGCAGGAATGGGCACGGCCTCTTCGATTTTCTGGGTCTCTTGCGTATCCTGCCGAGGATTATCTCTGGACTTCGTGAACTGTTTCAGGTGCCCGTCTTTGATGAGGATTTCGATCGCGTCTTTAAGATGGATGCAATCCTCTGTGTTATGCCCATGGCTCTTGTGGAACCTGCAATATTTCGTTTTATCTGTGCCGGGCTTGCTAGGCTGTTGTCTCGGGAAACGCACTCCTGCCTGTTTGAATTCTGAATTGGTGCATTCAGACAAAATTTTCTCCCTGGAGGCTAGGAGGGGCGTGTACTCGTGGAAACAACCGACGGGTCCCCGGTGCTCCCGCGGCTCACGGGAGCGTTCGTCCTTTCTTCTGTCTCCTCCTCGACGAGATGTCGAGGGTTCCTCGACTCGGGGAGGTTTGGCTTCTTCACGGCGTCGAGCGTCTCTTACTGAACTGGCCGCTTGCTTTTCTTCATATTGGATGTAAGCTTGGGCTTTTAGCAAGAACGCGTCGAGGGTGGCCGGGGTTTCGATACCGACCGCCCGGTGGAAATCAGTCGAGGGGCGTAGCCCTCGCTCTAGCAGATACTTTTTCATGTCGTCGGTCGTGGATACTTGAACTGCCTCTTTATTGAACCTTTCGATGTAAGTTCGTAAGGGTTCGTCTCTCCCCTGGATTATTGCTTCGAGCGAAGCCTCTGTCTTAGGGTGTCGTCTTGATGCAGTAAAGTGTCTTGAAAACGTGCGTCCCAGTTGTTTCCACGATGTGATGGATTCAACCTCAAGAATCTTGTACCATGTCATTGCCCCTTTCCTCAGCGTCGTGGGAAAGACCCGACATTTAATTGCTCCCCGAACACCCCGATAGTCGAGCAAGGCATCGATGTTCTCGATGTGTTCGTCTGGGTCAGTAGTCCCGTCGTATGAACATAGAGGAGGAGGCTTCTCCAAGCCTCTTGGTAGTTTGGCTGCCATGATCTCAGAAGATAGGGGACCCCGAGTGTCTTCGTCGTCACTGGACACAAGTGATGATCTGTGATCGCGTTTCTTTGTTCTTCGAGGGGAAGCGGATCTTGATCTGCTCCTTCTTGATTTTCTCCTAGGAGAAGGTTGCGGAGATGACTGACGAAAGCGTTTGTTGCCCGTTGATTCGTCTGTGTTTCCCCTCTTTTTCTTCGGAGGAGACGGAGTGTGCTCCCCTTGGGGTCTTTTGGGAGAATGAGGTCGGCGAGAGTTATTCTCAAGTCGGGCGATCTTTTCACCATGAGCGAGGAGCAGCAAATTTGTTTGGTTTAGGATTTCGGCCAACGCCGCGAAATCTGACCCGGAAGGAGTCGAAGGCAAAAGAGTTTCCGGGCGACTTTCCAAGGGTTGGTCGCGATCAGGTGAAGGTGATGTTGCCTTCCCTTCTGGTTGGTCCTGCACGGTATCATCATGTAGGGGAGGTTGAATGTTGCTCTCATGTTGCGTGAGAATCATGCCATCATTTGATCGATTTTCCTAGTTGTCCCGAGCAGCCATGGATTTTGTTAAAACTTTTGTTCTTTGAGGATCTTGAAAGAAGAACGGGGAAATGCGCTTTCCCACAGACGGCGCCACCTGATCGTACCTGGAGATCAGGATCCAATACGGCTGGTCGGAAGAGTGAACGGACGTGGTTGTTTGAGGAAGAAAGAGGGGTGTACCTGCAAGGTACTCCGATGCTAAAGTAAGTATCCAAGCAAGAGTGAGCAAGTACTAGTGTAGGGTTGAAAGATTGAATACCTGTCCCTCTCAAGTGAGAGGGTTTTTATAAGAGATCGGTTAGAATGCTATTGGTTCGTTAGGTACAGCGCGGATTGAGGGGCCCGTGGAGATAGGAAGCGGTTAATATTGGTCTTTGTATGATTTCCTTAAGTCCGGATCGTTGGTGGTCGACTGAGGACCGTTTTTCCTGGTCGTGCTCGGAATCGACCGAAGTGGATGGACCAATCTTCCTGGCCCAATAAGAAGAATTGGGCCGAGCCGGAACACTAGTGTATAATATACTATGGTTTTTTGACCGAAACATGCATTTCGAAAAGTTTTATAGAAAATAATTTTCAGATGATTTTTTGCATGGACTTCCACCATAACCTTCCTTTCTAACACATATAAATGATCTGAAAAAATACGTATAGTTTGGAACAGTCCTCGATTTAATTTGACCTTTTGACCGAAACTAGTGTATAATATACTATGGTTTTTTGACCGAAACTTGCATTTCGAAAATTTTCATAGAAAATTTTTTTCAGATGATTTTTTGCAAGGAGTTCCATCACCTTCCCTCGTAAAATATAAAACTTATTTGAAAAGTTTCGTATCATTTCGAGCAGTCCAAGATTTAATTGGATTCTTTGACCAAAATTAGTATAAATTAGTGTATAATATACTATAGGTTTTTGACCGAATCTTGCAATTCGAAAAGTTTTATAGAAGATAATTTTCAGATGATTTTTTGCATGGACTTCCACCAAAACCTTCTTTTCTAACATATATAAATAATCTGAAGAAATACGTATCGTTTGGAACAGTCCTCGATTTAATTTGACTTTTTGACCGAAACTAGTGTATAATATACTATGGTTTTTTGACCGAAATTTGCATTTTGAAAAGTTTCATAGCATCTAATTTTCAGATGATTTTTGCATGGACTTCCATCATATCCTTCCCTCGTAAAACATAAAAATTATCTGAAAAGTTTCATATCATTTCGAGCAGTCCTCGATTTAATTTGATCCCTTGACCGAAATTAGTATAAACTAGTGTATAATATACTATACTTTTTTGACCGAACCTTGCATTTCGAAAAGTTTTACAGAAGCTAATTTCAGATGATTTTTTGCATGGACTTCCACCATAACCTTCCTTTCTAACACATATAAATGATCTGAAAAAATACGTATAGTTTGGAACAGTCCTCGATTTAATTTGACTTTTTGACCAAAACTAGTGTATAATATACTATGGTTTTTTGACCGAAACTTGCATTTCGAAAATTTTCATAGAAACTATTTTTCAGATGATTTTTTGCAAGGAGTTCCATCACCTTCCCTCGTAAAATATAAAACTTATTTGAAAAGTTTCGTATCATTTCGAGCAGTCCAAGATTTAATTTGATTCTTTGACCAAAATTAGTATAAACTAGTGTATAATATACTATAGGTTTTTGACCGAAACTTGTATTTCGAAAAGTTTTATAGAAGATAATTTTCAGATGATTTTTTGCATGGACTTCCACCATAACCTTCCTTTCTAACATATATAAATGATCTGAAAAAATAAGTATTGTTTTGAACAGTCCTCAATTTAATTTGACTTTTTGACCGAAACTAGTGTATAATATACTATGGTTTTTTGACCGAAAATTTCATTTTGAAAAGTTTCATAGCATCTAGATATAATATACTAGATTTAATTTGATTTTTTGACCGATATTAGTATAAACTAGTGTATAATAGAGTATAGTTTTTTTGACCGAAACATGCATTTCGAAAAGTTTTATAGAAGATAATTTTCAGATGATTTTTTGCATGGACTTCCACCTAAACCTTCTTTTCTAACATATATAAATAATTTGAAGAAATACGTATCGTTTGGAACAGTCCTCGATTTAATTTGACTTTTTGACCGAAACTAGTGTATAATATACTATGGTTTTTTGACCGAAATTTGCATTTTGAAAAGTTTCATAGCATCTAATTTTCAGATGATTTTTTGCATGGACTTCCATCATATCCTTCCCTCGTAAAACATAAAAATTATCTGAAAAGTTTCATATCATTTCGAGCAGTCCTCGATTTAATTTGATCCCTTGACCGAAATTAGTATAAACTAGTGTATAATATACTATACTTTTTTGACCGAAACTTGCATTTCGAAAAGTTTTACAGAAGCTAATTTTCAGATGATTTTTTGCATGGACTTCCACCATAACCTTCCTTTCTAACACATATAAATGATCTGAAAAAATACGTATAGTTTGGAACAGTCCTCGATTTAATTTGACTTTTTGACCGAAACTAGTGTATAATATACTATGGTTTTTTGACCGAAACTTGCATTTCGAAAATTTTCATAGAAACTATTTTTCAGATGATTTTTTGCAAGGAGTTCCATCACCTTCCCTCGTAAAATATAAAACTTATCTGAAAAGTTTCGTATCATTTCGAGCAGTCCAAGATTTAATTTGATTCTTTGACCAAAATTAGTATAAACTAGTGTATAATATACTATAGGTTTTTGACCGAAACTTGCATTTCGAAAAGTTTTATAGAAGATAATTTTCAGATGATTTTTTGCATGGACGTCCACCATAACCTTACTTTCTAACATATATAAATGATCTGAAAAAATAAGTATTGTTTTGAACAGTCCTCGATTTAATTTGACTTTTTGACCGAAACTAGTGTATAATATACTATGGTTTTTTGACCGAAACTTTCATTTTGAAAAGTTTCATAGCATCTAATTTTCAGGTGATTTTTTGCATGGACTTCCATCATAACCTTCCCTTGTAAAATATTAAAATTATCTGTAAAGTATCGTATCATTTCGAGTAGTCCTCGATATAATTTGATTCTTTGACCGAAATTAGTATAACCTAATGTATAATATACTATAGTTTTTTTACTCAAAACTTGCATTTCGAAAAGCTTTATAGAAGCTAATTTTCATATGATTTTTTTTCATGGACTTCTATCATAAACTTCCTTTGTAACATATATAAATGATCTGAAAAGTTTCGTATCATTTGGAACAGTCCTCGATATAATTTGACTTTTTGACCGAAACTAGTGTATAATATACTATGGTTTTTTGACCGAAACTTGCATTTCGAAAATTTTCATAGAAACTATTTTTCAGATGATTTTTTGCAAGGAGTTCCATCACCTTCCCTCGTAAAATATAAAACTTATTTGAAAAGTTTCGTATCATTTCGAGCAGTCCAAGATTTAATTTGATTCTTTGACCAAAATTAGTATAAACTAGTGTATAATATACTATAGGTTTTTGACCGAAACTTGTATTTCGAAAAGTTTTATAGAAGATAATTTTCAGATGATTTTTTGCATGGACTTCCACCATAACCTTCCTTTCTAACATATATAAATGATCTGAAAAAATAAGTATTGTTTTGAACAGTCCTCAATTTAATTTGACTTTTTGACCGAAACTAGTGTATAATATACTATGGTTTTTTGACCGAAAAATTTCATTTTGAAAAGTTTCATAGCATCTAGATATAATATACTAGATTTAATTTGATTTTTTGACCGATATTAGTATAAACTAGTGTATAATAGAGTATAGTTTTTTTGACCGAAACATGCATTTCGAAAAGTTTTATAGAAGATAATTTTCAGATGATTTTTTGCATGGACTTCCACCTAAACCTTCTTTTCTAACATATATAAATAATTTGAAGAAATACGTATCGTTTGGAACAGTCCTCGATTTAATTTGACTTTTTGACCGAAACTAGTGTATAATATACTATGGTTTTTTGACCGAAATTTGCATTTTGAAAAGTTTCATAGCATCTAATTTTCAGATGATTTTTTGCATGGACTTCCATCATATCCTTCCCTCGTAAAACATAAAAATTATCTGAAAAGTTTCATATCATTTCGAGCAGTCCTCGATTTAATTTGATCCCTTGACCGAAATTAGTATAAACTAGTGTATAATATACTATACTTTTTTGACCGAAACTTGCATTTCGAAAAGTTTTACAGAAGCTAATTTTCAGATGATTTTTTGCATGGACTTCCACCATAACCTTCCTTTCTAACACATATAAATGATCTGAAAAAATACGTATAGTTTGGAACAGTCCTCGATTTAATTTGACTTTTTGACCGAAACTAGTGTATAATATACTATGGTTTTTTGACCGAAACTTGCATTTCGAAAATTTTCATAGAAACTATTTTTCAGATGATTTTTTGCAAGGAGTTCCATCACCTTCCCTCGTAAAATATAAAACTTATCTGAAAAGTTTCGTATCATTTCGAGCAGTCCAAGATTTAATTTGATTCTTTGACCAAAATTAGTATAAACTAGTGTATAATATACTATAGGTTTTTGACCGAAACTTGCATTTCGAAAAGTTTTATAGAAGATAATTTTCAGATGATTTTTTGCATGGACTTCCACCATAACCTTACTTTCTAACATATATAAATGATCTGAAAAAATAAGTATTGTTTTGAACAGTCCTCGATTTAATTTGACTTTTTGACCGAAACTAGTGTATAATATACTATGGTTTTTTGACCGAAACTTTCATTTTGAAAAGTTTCATAGCATCTAATTTTCAGGTGATTTTTTGCATGGACTTCCATCATAACCTTCCCTTGTAAAATATTAAAATTATCTGTAAAGTATCGTATCATTTCGAGTAGTCCTCGATATAATTTGATTCTTTGACCGAAATTAGTATAACCTAATGTATAATATACTATAGTTTTTTTACTCAAAACTTGCATTTCGAAAAGCTTTATAGAAGCTAATTTTCATATGATTTTTTTTCATGGACTTCTATCATAAACTTCCTTTGTAACATATATAAATGATCTGAAAAGTTTCGTATCATTTGGAACAGTCCTCGATATAATTTGACTTTTTGACCGAAACTAGTGTATAATATACTATGGTTTTTTGACCGAAACTTGCATTTCGAAAATTTTCATAGAAAATTTTTTTCAGATGATTTTTTGCATGGACTTCCATCACCTTCCCTCGTAAAATATAAAACTTATCTGAAAAGTTTTGTATCATTTCGAGCAGTCCTAGATTTAATTTGATTTTTTGACCGATATTAGTATAAACTAGTGTATAATATACTATGGTTTTTTGACCGAAACATGCATTTCGAAAAGTTTTATAGAAAATAATTTTCAGATGATTTTTTGCATGGACTTCCACCATAACCTTCCTTTCTAACACATATAAATGATCTGAAAAAATACGTATAGTTTGGAACAGTCCTCGATTTAATTTGACTTTTTGACCGAAACTAGTGTATAATATACTATGGTTTTTTGACCGAAACTTGCATTTCGAAAATTTTCATAGAAAATTTTTTTCAGATGATTTTTTGCAAGGAGTTCCATCACCTTCCCTCGTAAAATATTAAACTTATTTGAAAAGTTTCGTATCATTTCGAGCAGTCCAAGATTTAATTTGATTCTTTGACCAAAATTAGTATAAACTAGTGTATAATATACTATAGGTTTTTGACCGAATCTTGGAATTCGAAAAGTTTTATAGAAGATGATTTTCAGATGATTTTTTGCATAGACTTCCACCAAAACCTTCTTTTCTAACATATATAAATAATCTGACGAAATACGTATCGTTTGGTACAGTCCTCGATTTAATTTGACTTTTTGACCGAAACTAGTGTATAATATACTATGGTTTTTTGACCGAAATTTGCATTTTGAAAAGTTTCATAGCATCTAATTTTCAGATGATTTTTGCATGGACTTCCATCATATCATTCCCTCGTAAAACATAAAAATTATCTGAAAAGTTTCATATCATTTCGAGAAGTCCTCGATTTAATTTGATCCCTTGACCGAAATTAGTATAAACTAGTGTATAATATACTATACTTTTTTGACCGAAACTTGCATTTCGAAAAGTTTTACAGAAGCTAATTTCAGATGAATTTTTGCATGGACTTCCACCATAACCTTCCTTTCTAACACATATAAATGATCTGAAAAAATACGTATAGTTTGGAACAGTCCTCGATTTAATTTGACTTTTTGACCGAAACTAGTGTATAATATACTATGGTTTTTTGACCGAAACTTGCATTTCGAAAATTTTCATAGAAACTATTTTTCAGATGATTTTTTGCAAGGAGTTCTATCACCTTCCCTCGTAAAATATAAAACTTATCTGAAAAGTTTCGTATCATTTCGAGCAGTCCAAGATTTAATTTGATTCTTTGACCAAAATTAGTATAAACTAGTGTATAATATACTATAGGTTTTTGACCGAATCTTGCATTTCGAAAAGTTTTATAGAAGATAATTTTCAGATGATTTTTTGCATGGACTTCCACCATAACCTTCCTTTCTAACATATATAAATGATCTGAAAAAATAAGTATTGTTTTGAACACTCCTCGATTTAATTTGACTTTTTGACCGAAACTAGTGTATAAAATACTATGGTTTTTTGACCGAAACTTTCATTTTGAAAATTTCATAGCATCTAATTTTCAGGTGATTTTTTGCATGGACTTCCATCATAAGCTTCCCTTGTAAAATATTAAAATTATCTGTAAAGTTTCGTATCATTTCGAGTAGTCTTCGATATAATTTGATTCTTTGACCGAAATTAGTATAAACTAATGTATAATATACTATAGTTTTTTTACTCAAAACTTGCATTTCGAAAAGCTTTATAGAAACTAATTTTCATATGATTTTTTGCATGGACTTCTATCATAACCCTCCTTTGTAACATATATAAATGATCTGAAAAGTTTCGTATCATTTGGAACAGTCCTCGATATAATTTGACTTTTTGATCGAAACTTGTGTATAATATACTATGGTTTTTTGACCGAAACATGCATTTCGAAAATTTTCATAGAAACTATTTTTCAGATGATTTTTTCCATGGACTTCCATCACCTTCCCTCGTAAAATATAAAACTTATCTGAAAAGTTTTGTATCATTTCGAGCAGTCCTAGATTTAATTAGATTTTTTGACCGATATTAGTATAAACCCGTGTATAATAGAGTATAGTTTTTTGACCGAAACATGCATTTCGAAAAGTTTTATAGAAGATACTTTTCAGATGATTTTTTGCATGGACTTCCACCTAAACCTTCTATTCTAACATATATAAATAATCTGAAGAAATACGTATCGTTTGGAACAGTCCTCGATTTAATTTGACTTTTTGACCGAAACTAGTGTATAATATACTATGGTTTTTTGACCGAAATTTGCATTTTGAAAAGTTTCATAGCATCTAATTTTCAGGTTATTTTTTGCATGGACTTCCATCATATCCTTCCCTCGTAAAATATAAAAATTATCTGAAAAGTTTCGTATCATTTCGAGCAGTCCTCGATTTAATTTGATCCCTTGAACGAAATTAGTATAAAATAGTGTATAATATACTATACTTTTTTGACCGAAACTTGCATTTCGAAAATTTTTACAAAAGCTAATTTTCAGATGATTTTTTGCATGAACTTCCACCATAACCTTCCTTTCTAACACATATAAATAATCTGAAAAAATACATATAGTTTGGAACTGTCCTCGATTTAATTTGACTTTTTGACCGAAACTAGTGTATAATAAACTTTGGTTTTTTGACCGAAACTTGCATTTTGAAAAGTTTCATAAAATCTAATTTTCAGATGATTTTTTGCATGGACTTCCATCATATCCTTCCCTCATAAAAAATAAAAATTATCTGAAAAGTTTCGTATCATTTCGAGCAGTCCAAGATTTAATTTGATTCTCTGACCAAAATTAGTATAAACTAGTGTATAATATACTATAGTTTTTTGACCGAAACATGCATTTAGAAAAGTTTTATAGAAGATAATTTTTAGATGATTTTTTGCATGGACTTCCACCATAACCTTCCTTTCTAACATATATAAATGATCTGAAAAAATAAGTATTGTTTAGAACAGTCCTCGATTTAATTTGACTTTTTAACCGAAACTAGTGTATAATATACTATGGTTTTTTGACCGAAACTTTCATTTTGAAAAGTTTCATAGCATCTAATTTTCAGGTTATTTTTTCCATGGACTTCCATCATAACCTTCCCTTGTAAAATATTAAAATTATCTGTAACGTTTCGTATCATTTCGAGTAGTCCTCGATATAATTTGATTCTTTGACCGAAATTAGTATAAACTAATGTATAATATACTATAGTTTTTTAATCAAAACTTGCATTTCGAAAAGCTTTATAGAAGCTAATTTTGATATGATTTTTTTCATGGACTTCTATCATAACCTTCCTTTGTAACATATATAAATGATCTGAAAAGTTTCGTATCATTTGGAACAGTCCTCGATATAATTTGACTTTTTGACCGAAACTAGTGTATAATATACTATGGTTTTTTTTGACCGAAACTTGCATTTCGAAAATTTTCATAGAAACTATTTTTCAGATGATTTTTTGCATGGACTTCCATCACCTTCCCTCGTAAAATATAAAACTTATCTGAAAAGTTTCGTATCATTTCGAGCAGTCCAAGATTTAATTTGATTCTTTGACCAAAATTAGTATAAACTAGTGTATAATATACTATAGTTTTTTGACCGAAACTTGCATTTCGAAAAGTTTTATAGAAGATAATTATCAGATGATTTTTTGCATGGACTTCCACCATAACCTTCCTTTCTAACATATATAAATGATATGAAAAAATAAGTATTGTTTAGAACAGTCCTCGATTTAATTTGACTTTTTAACCGAAACTAGTGTATAATATACTATGGTTTTTTGACCGAAACTTTCATTTTGAAAAGTTTCATAGCATCTAATTTTCAGGTTATTTTTTCCATGGACTTCCATCATAACCTTCCCTTGTAAAATATTAAAATTATCTGTAAAGTTTCGTATCATTTCGAGTAGTCCTCGATATAATTTTATTCTTTGACCGAAATTAGTATAAACTAATGTATAATATACTATAGTTTTTTTAATCAAAACTTGCATTTCGAAAAGCTTTATAGAAGCTAATTTTCATATGATTTTTTTCATGGACTTCTATCATAACCTTCCTTTGTAACATATATAAATGATCTGAAAATTTTCGTATCATTTGGAACAGTCCTCGATATAATTTGACTTTTTGACCGAAACTAGTGTATAATATACTATGGTTTTTTTGACCGAAACTTGCATTTCGAAAATTTTCATAGAAACTATTTTTCAGATGATTTTTTGCATGGACTTCCATCACCTTCCCTCGTAAAATATAAAACTTATCTAAAAAGTTTTGTATCATCTCGAGCAGTCCTTGATTAAATTTGATTTTTTGACCGATATTAGTATAAACTAGAGAATAATAGAGTATAGTTTTTTGACCGAAACTTGCATTTCGAAAAGTTTTATAGAAGCTAATTTTCAGATGATTTTTTGCATGGACTTCCACCTAAATCTTCCTTTGTAACATATATAAATGATCTGAAGAAATACATATAGTTTGGAACTGTCCTCGATTTAATTTGACTTTTTGACCGAAACTAGTGTATAATAAACTATGGTTTTTTGACCGAAACTTGCATTTTGAAAAGTTTCATAAAATCTAATTTTCAGATGATTTTTTGCATGGACTTCCATCATATCCTTCCCTCGTAAAAAATAAAAATTATCTGAAAAGTTTCGTATCATTTCGAGCAGTCCAAGATTTAATTTGATTCTCTGACCAAAATTAGTATAAACTAGTGTATAATATACTATAGTTTTTTGACCGAAACATGCATTTCGAAAAGTTTTATAGAAGATAATTTTTAGATGATTTTTTGCATGGACTTCCACCATAACCTTCCTTTCTAACATATATAAATGATCTGAAAAAATAAGTATTGTTTAGAACAGTCCTCGATTTAATTTGACTTTTTAACCGAAACTAGTGTATAATATACTATGGTTTTTTGACCGAAACTTTCATTTTGAAAAGTTTCATAGCATCTAATTTTCAGGTTATTTTTTCCATGGACTTCCATCATAACCTTCGCTTGTAAAATATTAAAATTATCTGTAACGTTTCGTATCATTTCGAGTAGTCCTCGATATAATTTGATTCTTTGTCCGAAATTAGTATAAACTAATGTATAATATACTATAGTTTTTTAATCAAAACTTGCATTTCGAAAAGCTTTATAGAAGCTAATTTTCATATGATTTTTTTCATGGACTTCTATCATAACCTTCCTTTGTAACATATATAAATGATCTGAAAAGTTTCGTATCATTTGGAACAGTCCTCGATATAATTTGACTTTTTGACCGAAACTAGTGTATAATATACTATGGTTTTTTTTGACCGAAACTTGCATTTCGAAAATTTTCATAGAAACTATTTTTCAGATGATTTTTTGCATGGACTTCCATCACCTTCCCTCGTAAAATATAAAACTTATCTGAAAAGTTTCGTATCATTTCGAGGAGTCCAAGATTTAATTTGATTCTCTGACCAAAATTAGTATAAACTAGTGTATAATATACTATAGTTTTTTGACCGAAACATGCATTTCGAAAAGTTTTATAGAAGATAATTTTTAGATGATTTTTTGCATGGACTTCCACCATAACCTTCCTTTCTAACATATATAAATGATCTGAAAAAATAAGTATTGTTTAGAACAGTCCTCGATTTAATTTGACTTTTTAACCGAAACTAGTGTATAATATACTATGGTTTTTTGACCGAAACTTTCATTTTGAAAAGTTTCATAGCATCTAATTTTCAGGTTATTTTTTCCATGGACTTCCATCATAACCTTCCCTTGTAAAATATTAAAATTATCTGTAACGTTTCGTATCATTTCGAGTAGTCCTCGATATAATTTGATTCTTTGACCGAAATTAGTATAAACTAATGTATAATATACTATAGTTTTTTAATCAAAACTTGCATTTCGAAAAGCTTTATAGAAGCTAATTTTCATATGTTTTTTTTGCATGGCCTTCTATCATAACCTTCCTTTGTAACATATATAAATGATCTGAAAAGTTTCGTATCATTTGGAACAGTCCTCGATATAATTTGACTTTTTGACCGAAACTAGTGTATAATATACTATGGTTTTTTTTGACCGAAACTTGCATTTCGAAAATTTTCATAGAAACTATTTTTCAGATGATTTTTTGCATGGACTTCCATCACCTTCCCTCGTAAAATATAAAACTTATCTGAAAAGTTTCGTATCATTTCGAGCAGTCCAAGATTTAATTTGATTCTCTGACCAAAATTAGTATAAACTAGTGTATAATATACTATAGTTTTTTGACCGAAACATGCATTTCGAAAAGTTTTATAGAAGATAATTTTTAGATGATTTTTTGCATGGACTTCCACCATAACCTTCCTTTCTAACATATATAAATGATCTGAAAAAATAAGTATTGTTTAGAACAGTCCTCGATTTAATTTGACTTTTTAACCGAAACTAGTGTATAATATACTATGGTTTTTTGACCGAAACTTTCATTTTGAAAAGTTTCATAGCATCTAATTTTCAGGTTATTTTTTCCATGGACTTCCATCATAACCTTCCCTTGTAAAATATTAAAATTATCTGTAACGTTTCGTATCATTTCGAGTAGTCCTCGATATAATTTGATTCTTTGACCGAAATTAGTATAAACTAATGTATAATATACTATAGTTTTTTAATCAAAACTTGCATTTCGAAAAGCTTTATAGAAGCTAATTTTCATATGATTTTTTTCATGGCCTTCTATCATAACCTTCCTTTGTAACATATATAGATGATCTGAAAAAGTTTCGTATCATTTGGATCAGTCCTCGATTTAATTTGACTTTTTGACCGAAACTAGTGTATAATATACTATGGTTTTTTGACCGAAACATGAATTTCGAAAATTTTCATAGAAACTATTTTTCAAATGATTTTTTGCATGGACTTCCATCACCTTCCCTCGGTAAATATAAAACTTATCTGAAAAGTTTCGTATCATCTCGAGCAGTCCTTGATTTAATTTGATTTTTTGACCGATATTAGTATAATTAGAGAATAATAGAGTATAGTTTTTTGACCGAAACTTGCATTTCGAAAAGTTTTATAGAAGCTAATTTTCAGATGATTTTTTTGCATGGACTTCCACCTAAATCTTCCTTTGTAATATATATAAATGATCTGAAGAAATACGTATTGTTTGGAACAGTCCTCGATTTAATTTGACCTTTTGACCGACACTAGTGTATAATATACTATGGTTGTTTGACCGAAACTTGCATTTTTAAAAGTTTCATAGCATCTAATTTTCAGATGATTTTTTGCATGGACTTCCATCATATCCCTCCCTCGTAAAACATAAAAATTATCTGAAAAGTTTTGTATCATTTCGAGCAGTCCTCGATTTAATTTGATCCCTTGACCGAAATTAGTATAAACTAGTGTATAATATACTATACTTTTTTAATCGAAACTTGCATTTCGAAAACTTTTACAAAAGCTAATTTTCAGATGATTTTTTGCATGGACTTCCACCATAACCTTCCTTTCTAACACATATAAATGATCTGAAAAAATACGTATAGTTTGGAACAGTCCTCGATTTAATTTGACTTTTTGACCGAAACTAGTGTATAATATACTATGATTTTTTGACCGAAACTTGCATTTCAAAAATTTTCATAGAAACTATTTTTCAGATGATTTTTTGCATGGACTTCCATCACCTTCCCTCGTAAAATATAAAACTTATCTGAAAAGTTTTGTATCATTTCGAGCAGTCCTCAATTTAATTTGATGTTTTGACCGATATTAGTATAAACTAGTGTATAATAGAGTATAGTTTTTTGACCGAAACTTGCATTTCGAAAAGTTTTATAGAAGTTAATTTTCAGATGATTTTTTGCATGGACTTCCACCGAAACATTCCTTTCTAACATATATAAATGATCTGAGGAAATACGTATTGTTTGGAACAGTCCTCGATTTAATTTGACTTTTTGACCGAAACTAGTGTATAATATACTATGGTTTTTTTTTTACCGAAACTTGCATTTTGAAAAGTTTCATAACATCTAATTTTCAGATGATTTTTTGCATGGACATCCATCATAACCTTACCTCGTAAAATATAAAACTTATTTGAAAAGTTTCGTATTATTTCGAGCAGTCCTCGATTTAATTTGATGTTTTGACCGAAATTAGTATAAACTAGTGTATAATATACTATACTTTTTTGACCGAAACTTGCATTTCGAAAAGTTTTATAGAAGTTAATTTTCAGATGATTTTTTGCATGGACTTCCACCTAAACCTTCCTTTCTAACATATATAAATGATCTGAAGAAATACGTATCGTTTGGAACAATCCTCGATTTTTAATTTGACTTTTTGACCGAAACTAGTGTATAATATACTATGGTTTTTTGACCGAAACTTGCATTTTGATAAGTCTCATAGCATCTAATTTTCAAATGTTTTTTTTCATGGACTTCCATCATAACCTTCCCTCGTAAAATATAAAAATTATCTGAAAAGTTTCGTATCATTTCGAGTAGTCCTCGATATAATTTAATTCTTTGACCGAAATAAGTATAAACTAATGTATAATATACTATAGTTTTTTTTACTGAAACTTGCATTTCGAAAAGTTTTATAGAAGCTAATTTTCATATGATTTTTTGCATGGACTTCTATCATAACCTTCCTACTTAACATATATAAATGATCTGAAACGTTTCTTATCATTTGGAACAGTCCTCGATTTAATTTGACTTTTTGACCGAAACTAGTGGATAATATACTATGGTTTTTTGACCGAAACTTGCATTTCGAAAATTTTCATAGAAACTATTTTTCAGATGATTTTTTGCATGGACTTCCATCACCTTCCCTCGTAAAATATAAAACTTATCTGAAAAGTTTTGTATCATTTCGAGCAGTCCTCAATTTAATTTGATGTTTTGACCGATATTAGTATAAACTAGTGTATAATAGAGTATAGTTTTTTGACCGAAACATGAATTTCGAAAAGTTTTATAGAAGCTAATTTTCAGATGATTTTTTGCATGGACTTCCACCGAAACCTTCCTTTCTAACATATATAAATGATCTGAAGAAATACGTATCGTTTAGAACAGTCCTCGATTTAATTTGACTTTTTGACCGAAACTAGTGTATAATATACTATGGTTTTTTTTACCGAAACTTGCATTTTGAAAAGTTTCATAGCATCTAATTTTTAGATGATTTTTTGCATGGAAGTCCATCATAACCTTACCTCGTAAAATATAAAACTTATTTGAAAAGTTTCGTATTATTTCGAGCAGTCCTCGATTTAATTTGATGTTTTGACCGAAATTAGTATAAACTAGTCTATAATATACTATACTTTTTTGACCGAAACTTGCATTTCGAAAAGTTTTATAGAAGTTAATTTTCAGATGATTTTTTGCATGGACTTCCACCTAAACCTTCCTTTCTAACATATATAAATGATCTGAAGAAATACGTATCGTTTGGAACAATCCTCGATTTAATTTGACTTTTTGACCGTAACTAGTGTATAATATACTATGGTTTTTTGACCGAAACTTGCATTTTGAAAAGTCTCATAGCATCTAATTTTCAGATGTTTTTTTCATGGACTTCCATCATAACCTTCCCTCGTAAAATATAAAAATTATCTGAAAAGTTTCGTATCATTTTGAGTAGTCCTCGATATAATTTAATTCTTTGACCGAAATAAGTATAAACTAATGTATAATATACTATAGTTTTTTTACTGAAACTTGCATTTCGAAAAGTTTTATAGAAGCTAATTTTCATATGATTTTTTGCATGGACTTCTATCATAACCTTCCTACTTAACATATATAAATGATCTGAAACGTTTCGTATCATTTGGAACAGTCCTCGATTTAATTTGACTTTTTGACCGAAACTAGTGTATAATATACTATGATTTTTTGACCGAAACTTGCATTTCGAAAATTTTCATAGAAACTATTTTTCAGATGATTTTTTGCATGGACTTCCATCACCTTCCCTCGTAAAATATAAAACTTATCTGAAAAGTTTTGTATCATTTCGAGCAGTCCTCAATTTAATTTGATGTTTTGACCGATATTAGTATAAACTAGTGTATAATAGAGTATAGTTTTTTGACCGAAACTTGCATTTCGAAAAGTTTTATAGAAGTTAATTTTCAGATGATTTTTTGCATGGACTTCCACCGAAACATTCCTTTCTAACATATATAAATGATCTGAAGAAATACTTATCGTTTGGAACAGTCCTCGATTTAATTTGACTTTTTGACCGAAACTAGTGTATAATATACTATGGTTTTTTTTTTTACCGAAACTTGCATTTTGAAAAGTTTCATAGCATCTAATTTTCAGATGATTTTTTGCATGGACATCCATCATAACCTTACCTCGTAAAATATAAAACTTATTTGAAAAGTTTCGTATTATTTCGAGCAGTCCTCGATTTAATTTGATGTTTTGACCGAAATTAGTATAAACTAGTGTATAATATACTATACTTTTTTGACCGAAACTTGCATTTCGAAAAGTTTTATAGAAGTTAATTTTCAGATGATTTTTTGCATGGACTTCCACCTAAACCTTCCTTTCTAACATATATAAATGATCTGAAGAAATACGTATCGTTTGGAACAATCCTCGATTTTTAATTTGACTTTTTGACCGAAACTAGTGTATAATATACTATGGTTTTTTGACCGAAACTTGCATTTTGATAAGTCTCATAGCATCTAATTTTCAAATGTTTTTTTTCATGGACTTCCATCATAACCTTCCCTCGTAAAATATAAAAATTATCTGAAAAGTTTCGTATCATTTCGAGTAGTCCTCGATATAATTTAATTCTTTGACCGAAATAAGTATAAACTAATGTATAATATACTATAGTTTTTTTTACTGAAACTTGCATTTCGAAAAGTTTTATAGAAGCTAATTTTCATATGATTTTTTGCATGGACTTCTATCATAACCTTCCTACTTAACATATATAAATGATCTGAAACGTTTCTTATCATTTGGAACAGTCCTCGATTTAATTTGACTTTTTGACCGAAACTAGTGGATAATATACTATGGTTTTTTGACCGAAACCTGCATTTCGAAAATTTTCATAGAAACTATTTTTCAGATGATTTTTTGCATGGACTTCCATCACCTTCCCTCGTAAAATATAAAACTTATCTGAAAAGTTTTGTATCATTTCGAGCAGTCCTCAATTTAATTTGATGTTTTGACCGATATTAGTATAAACTAGTGTATAATAGAGTATAGTTTTTTGACCGAAACATGAATTTCGAAAAGTTTTATAGAAGCTAATTTTCAGATGATTTTTTGCATGGACTTCCACCGAAACCTTCCTTTCTAACATATATAAATGATCTGAAGAAATACGTATCGTTTAGAACAGTCCTCGATTTAATTTGACTTTTTGACCGAAACTAGTGTATAATATACTATGGTTTTTTTTACCGAAACTTGCATTTTGAAAAGTTTCATAGCATCTAATTTTCAGATGATTTTTTGCATGGAAGTCCATCATAACCTTACCTCGTAAAATATAAAACTTATTTGAAAAGTTTCGTATTATTTCGAGCAGTCCTCGATTTAATTTGATGTTTTGACCGAAATTAGTATAAACTAGTCTATAATATACTATACTTTTTTGACCGAAACTTGCATTTCGAAAAGTTTTATAGAAGTTAATTTTCAGATGATTTTTTGCATGGACTTCCACCTAAACCTTCCTTTCTAACATATATAAATGATCTGAAGAAATACGTATCGTTTGGAACAATCCTCGATTTAATTTGACTTTTTGACCGTAACTAGTGTATAATATACTATGGTTTTTTGACCGAAACTTGCATTTTGAAAAGTCTCATAGCATCTAATTTTCAGATGTTTTTTTCATGGACTTCCATCATAACCTTCCCTCGTAAAATATAAAAATTATCTGAAAAGTTTCGTATCAGTTTGAGTAGTCCTCGATATAATTTAATTCTTTGACCGAAATAAGTATAAACTAATGTATAATATACTATAGTTTTTTTTACTGAAACTTGCATTTCGAAAAGTTTTATAGAAGCTAATTTTCATATGATTTTTTGCATGGACTTCTATCATAACCTTCCTACTTAACATATATAAATGATCTGAAACGTTTCGTATCATTTGGAACAGTCCTCAATTTAATTTGACTTTTTGACCGAAACTAGTGTATAATATACTATGATTTTTTGACCGAAACTTGCATTTCGAAAATTTTCATAGAAACTATTTTTCAGATGATTTTTTGCATGGACTTCCATCACCTTCCCTCGTAAAATATAAAACTTATCTAAAAAGTTTTGTATCATTTCGAGCAGTCCTCAATTTAATTTGATGTTTTGACCGATATTAGTATAAACTAGTGTATAATAGAGTATAGTTTTTTGACCGAAACTTGCATTTCGAAAAGTTTTATAGAAGTTAATTTTCAGATGATTTTTTTCATGGACTTCCACCGAAACATTCCTTTCTAACATATATAAATGATCTGAAGAAATACGTATCGTTTGGAACAGTCCTCGATTTAATTTGACTTTTTGACCGAAACTAGTGTATAATATACTATGGTTTTTTTTTTACCGAAACTTGCATTTTGAAAAGTTTCATAGCATCTAATTTTCAGATGATTTTTTGCATGGACATCCATCATAACCTTACCTCGTAAAATATAAAACTTATTTGAAAAGTTTCGTATTATTTCGAGCAGTCCTCGATTTAATTTGATGTTTTGACCGAAATTAGTATAAACTAGTGTATAATATACTATACTTTTTTGACCGAAACTTGCATTTCGAAAAGTTTTATAGAAGTTAATTTTCAGATGATTTTTTGCATGGACTTCCACCTAAACCTTCCTTTCTAACATATATAAATGATCTGAAGAAATACGTATCGTTTAGAACAATCCTCGATTTTTAATTTGACTTTTTGACCGAAACTAGTGTATAATAATATACTATGGTTTTTTGACCGAAACTTGCATTTTGATAAGTCTCATAGCATCTAATTTTCAAATGTTTTTTTTCATGGACTTCCATCATAACCTTCCCTCGTAAAATATAAAAATTATCTGAAAAGTTTCGTATCATTTCGAGTAGTCCTCGATATAATTTAATTCTTTGACCGAAATAAGTATAAACTAATGTATAATATACTATAGTTTTTTTTACTGAAACTTGCATTTCGAAAAGTTTTATAGAAGCTAATTTTATATGATTTTTTGCATGGACTTCTATCATAACCTTCCTACTTAACATATATAAATGATCTGAAACGTTTCTTATCATTTGGAACAGTCCTCGATTTAATTTGACTTTTTGACCGAAACTAGTGGATAATATACTATGGTTTTTTGACCGAAACTTGCATTTCGAAAATTTTCATAGAAACTATTTTTCAGATGATTTTTTGCATGGACTTCCATCACCTTCCCTCGTAAAATATAAAACTTATCTGAAAAGTTTTGTATCATTTCGAGCAGTCCTCAATTTAATTTGATGTTTTGACCGATATTAGTATAAACTAGTGTATAATAGAGTATAGTTTTTTGACCGAAACATGAATTTCGAAAAGTTTTATAGAAGCTAATTTTCAGATGATTTTTTGCATGGACTTCCACCGAAACCTTCCTTTCTAACATATATAAATGATCTGAAGAAATACGTATCGTTTAGAACAGTCCTCGATTTAATTTGACTTTTTGACCGAAACTAGTGTATAATATACTATGGTTTTTTTTACCGAAACTTGCATTTTGAAAAGTTTCATAGCATCTAATTTTCAGATGATTTTTTGCATGGAAGTCCATCATAACCTTACCTCGTAAAATATAAAACTTATTTGAAAAGTTTCGTATTATTTCGAGCAGTCCTCGATTTAATTTGATGTTTTGACCGAAATTAGTATAAACTAGTCTATAATATACTATACTTTTTTGACCGAAACTTGCATTTCGAAAAGTTTTATAGAAGTTAATTTTCAGATGATTTTTTGCATGGACTTCCACCTAAACCTTCATTTCTAACATATATAAATGATCTGAAGAAATACGTATCGTTTGGAACAATCCTCGATTTAATTTGACTTTTTGACCGTAACTAGTGTATAATATACTATGGTTTTTTGACCGAAACTTGCATTTTGAAAAGTCTCATAGCATCTAATTTTCAGATGTTTTTTTCATGGACTTCCATCATAACCTTCCCTCGTAAAATATAAAAATTATCTGAAAAGTTTCGTATCAGTTTGAGTAGTCCTCGATATAATTTAATTCTTTGACCGAAATAAGTATAAACTAATGTATAATATACTATAGTTTTTTTTACTGAAACTTGCATTTCGAAAAGTTTTATAGAAGCTAATTTTCATATGATTTTTTGCATGGACTTCTATCATAACCTTCCTACTTAACATATATAAATGATCTGAAACGTTTCGTATCATTTGGAACAGTCCTCAATTTAATTTGACTTTTTGACCGAAACTAGTGTATAATATACTATGATTTTTTGACCGAAACTTGCATTTCGAAAATTTTCATAGAAACTATTTTTCAGATGATTTTTTGCATGGACTTCCATCACCTTCCCTCGTAAAATATAAAACTTATCTGAAAAGTTTTGTATCATTTCGAGCAGTCCTCAATTTAATTTGATGTTTTGACCGATATTAGTATAAACTAGTGTATAATAGAGTATAGTTTTTTGACCGAAACTTGCATTTCGAAAAGTTTTATAGAAGTTAATTTTCAGATGATTTTTTGCATGGACTTCCACCGAAACATTCCTTTCTAACATATATAAATGATCTGAAGAAATACGTATCGTTTGGAACAGTCCTCGATTTAATTTGACTTTTTGACCGAAACTAGTGTATAATATACTATGGTTTTTTTTTTACCGAAACTTGCATTTTGAAAAGTTTCATAGCATCTAATTTTCAGATGATTTTTTGCATGGACATCCATCATAACCTTACCTCGTAAAATATAAAACTTATTTGAAAAGTTTCGTATTATTTCGAGCAGTCCTCGATTTAATTTGATGTTTTGACCGAAATTAGTATAAACTAGTGTATAATATACTATACTTTTTTGACCGAAACTTGCATTTCGAAAAGTTTTATAGAAGTTAATTTTCAGATGATTTTTTGCATGGACTTCCACCTAAACCTTCCTTTCTAACATATATAAATGATCTGAAGAAATACGTATCGTTTGGAACAATCCTCGATTTTTAATTTGACTTTTTGACCGAAACTAGTGTATAATATACTATGGTTTTTTGACCGAAACTTGCATTTTGATAAGTCTCATAGCATCTAATTTTCAAATGTTTTTTTTCATGGACTTCCATCATAACCTTCCCTCGTAAAATATAAAAATTATCTGAAAAGTTTCGTATCATTTCGAGTAGTCCTCGATATAATTTAATTCTTTGACCGAAATAAGTATAAACTAATGTATAATATACTATAGTTTTTTTTACTGAAACTTGCATTTCGAAAAGTTTTATAGAAGCTAATTTTCATATGATTTTTTGCATGGACTTCTATCATAACCTTCCTACTTAACATATATAAATGATCTGAAACGTTTATTATCATTTGGAACAGTCCTCGATTTAATTTGACTTTTTGACCGAAACTAGTGGATAATATACTATGGTTTTTTGACCGAAACTTGCATTTCGAAAATTTTCATAGAAACTATTTTTCAGATGATTTTTTGCATGGACTTCCATCACCTTCCCTCGTAAAATATAAAACTTATCTGAAAAGTTTTGTATCATTTCGAGCAGTCCTCAATTTAATTTGATGTTTTGACCGATATTAGTATAAACTAGTGTATAATAGAGTATAGTTTTTTGACCGAAACTTGCATTTCGAAAAGTTTTATAGAAGCTAATTTTCAGATGATTTTTTGCATGGAGTTCCACCTAAACCTTCCTTTCTAACATATATAAATGATCTGAAGAAATACGTACCGTTTGGAACAGTCCTCGATTTAATTTGACTTTTTGACCGATACTAGTGTATAATATACTATGGTTTTTTTTACCGAAACTTGCATTTTGAAAAGTTTCATAGCATCTAATTTTCAGATGATTTTTTGCATGGACATCCAACATAACCTTACCTCGTAAAATATAAAACTTATTTGAAAAGTTTCGTATTATTGCGAGCAGTCCTCGATTTAATTTGATGTTTTGACCGAAATTAGTATAAACTAGTGTATAATATACTATACTTTTTTGACCGAAACTTGCATTTCGAAAAGTTTTATAGAAGTTAATTTTCAGATGATTTTTTGCATGGACTTCCACCTAAACCTTCCTTTCTAACATATATAAATGATCTGAAGAAATACGTATCGTTTGGAACAATCCTCGATTTAATTTGACTTTTTGACCGTAACTAGTGTATAATATACTATGGTTTTTTGACCGAAACTTGCATTTTGAAAAGTCTCATAGCATCTAATTTTCAGATGTTTTTTTCATGGACTTCCATCATAACCTTCCTCGTAAAATATAAAAATTATCTGAAAAGTTTCGTATCATTTCGAGTAGTCCTCGATATAATTTAATTCTTTGACCGAAATAAGTATAAACTAATGTATAATATACTATAGTTTTTTTTACTGAAACTTGCATTTCGAAAAGTTTTATAGAAGCTAATTTTCATATGATTTTTTGCATGGACTTCTATCATAACCTTCCTACTTAACATATATAAATGATCTGAAACGTTTCGTATCATTTGGAACAGTCCTCGATTTAATTTGACTTTTTGACCGAAACTAGTGTATAATATACTATGATTTTTTGACCGAAACTTGCATTTCGAAAATTTTCATAGAAACTATTTTTCAGATGATTTTTTGCATGGACTTCCATCACCTTCCCTCGTAAAATATAAAACTTATCTGAAAAGTTTTGTATCATTTCGAGCAGTCCTCAATTTAATTTGATGTTTTGACCGATATTAGTATAAACTAGTGTATAATAGAGTATAGTTTTTTGACCGAAACTTGCATTTCGAAAAGTTTTATAGAAGTTAATTTTCAGATGATTTTTTGCATGGACTTCCACCGAAACATTCCTTTCTAACATATATAAATGATCTGAAGAAATACGTATCGTTTGGAACAGTCCTCGATTTAATTTGACTTTTTGACCGAAACTAGTGTATAATATACTATGGTTTTTTTTTTACCGAAACTTGCATTTTGAAAAGTTTCATAGCATCTAATTTTCAGATGATTTTTTGCATGGACATCCATCATAACCTTACCTCGTAAAATATAAAACTTATTTGAAAAGTTTCGTATTATTTCGAGCAATCCTCGATTTAATTTGATGTTTTGACCGAAATTAGTATAAACTAGTGTATAATATACTATACTTTTTTGACCGAAACTTGCATTTCGAAAAGTTTTATAGAAGTTAATTTTCAGATGATTTTTTGCATGGACTTCCACCTAAACCTTCCTTTCTAACATATATAAATGATCTGAAGAAATACGTATCGTTTGGAACAATCCTCGATTTTTAATTTGACTTTTTGACCGAAACTAGTGTATAATATACTATGGTTTTTTGACCGAAACTTGCATTTTGATAAGTCTCATAGCATCTAATTTTCAAATGTTTTTTTTCATGGACTTCCATCATAACCTTCCCTCGTAAAATATAAAAATTATCTGAAAAGTTTCGTATCATTTCGAGTAGTCCTCGATATAATTTAATTCTTTGACCGAAATAAGTATAAACTAATGTATAATATACTATAGTTTTTTTTACTAAAACTTGCATTTCGAAAAGTTTTATAGAAGCTAATTTTCATATGATTTTTTGCATGGACTTCTATCATAACCTTCCTACTTAACATATATAAATGATCTGAAACGTTTCTTATCATTTGGAACAGTCCTCGATTTAATTTGACTTTTTGACCGAAACTAGTGGATAATATACTATGGTTTTTTGACCGAAACTTGCATTTCGAAAATTTTCATAGAAACTATTTTTCAGATGATTTTTTGCATGGACTTCCATCACCTTCCCTCGTAAAATATAAAACTTATCTGAAAAGTTTTGTATCATTTCGAGCAGTCCTCAATTTAATTTGATGTTTTGACCGATATTAGTATAAACTAGTGTATAATAGAGTATAGTTTTTTGACCGAAACTTGCATTTCGAAAAGTTTTATAGAAGCTAATTTTCAGATGATTTTTTGCATGGAGTTCCACCTAAACCTTCCTTTCTAACATATATAAATGATCTGAAGAAATACGTACCGTTTGGAACAGTCCTCGATTTAATTTGACTTTTTGACCGATACTAGTGTATAATATACTATGGTTTTTTTTACCGAAACTTGCATTTTGAAAAGTTTCATAGCATCTAATTTTCAGATGATTTTTTGCATGGACATCCAACATAACCTTACCTCGTAAAATATAAAACTTATTTGAAAAGTTTCGTATTATTGCGAGCAGTCCTCGATTTAATTTGATGTTTTGACCGAAATTAGTATAAACTAGTGTATAATATACTATACTTTTTTGACCGAAACTTGCATTTCGAAAAGTTTTATAGAAGTTAATTTTCAGATGATTTTTTGCATGGACTTCCACCTAAACCTTCCTTTCTAACATATATAAATGATCTGAAGAAATACGTATCGTTTGGAACAATCCTCGATTTAATTTGACTTTTTGACCGTAACTAGTGTATAATATACTATGGTTTTTTGACCGAAACTTGCATTTTGAAAAGTCTCATAGCATCTAATTTTCAGATGTTTTTTTCATGGACTTCCATCATAACCTTCCCTCGTAAAATATAAAAATTATCTGAAAAGTTTCGTATCATTTCGAGTAGTCCTCGATATAATTTAATTCTTTGACCGAAATAAGTATAAACTAATGTATAATATACTATAGTTTTTTTTACTGAAACTTGCATTTCGAAAAGTTTTATAGAAGCTAATTTTCATATGATTTTTTGCATGGACTTCTATCATAACCTTCCTACTTAACATATATAAATGATCTGAAACGTTTCGTATCATTTGGAACAGTCCTCGATTTAATTTGACTTTTTGACCGAAACTAGTGTATAATATACTATGATTTTTTGACCGAAACTTGCATTTCGAAAATTTTCATAGAAACTATTTTTCAGATGATTTTTTGCATGGACTTCCATCACCTTCCCTCGTAAAATATAAAACATATCTGAAAAGTTTTGTATCTTTTCGAGCAGTCCTCGATTTAATTTGATGTTTTGACCGAAATTAGTATAAACTAGTGTATAATATACTATACTTTTTTGACCGAAACTTGCATTTCGAAAAGTTTTATAGAAGTTAACTTTCAGATGATTTTTTGCATGGACTTCCACCTAAACCTTCCTTTCTAACATATATAAATGATCTGAAGAAATACGTATCGTTTGGAACAATCCTCGATTTAATTTGACTTTTTGACCGAAACTAGTGTATAATATACTATGGTTTTTTGACCGAAACTTGCATTTTGAAAAGTCTCATAGCATCTAATTTTCAGATGTTTTTTTCATGGACTTCCATCATAACCTTCCCTCGTAAAATATAAAAATTATCTGAAAAGTTTCGTATCATTTCGAGTAGTCCTCGATATAATTTAATTCTTTGACCGAAATAAGTATAAACTAATGTATAATATACTATAGTTTTTTTTACTGAAACTTGCATTTCGAAAAGTTTTATAGAAGCTAATTTTCATATGATTTTTTGCATGGACTTCTATCATAACCTTCCTACTTAACATATATAAATGATCTGAAACGTTTCGTATCATTTGGAACAGTCCTCGATTTAATTTGACTTTTTGACCGAAACTAGTGTATAATATACTATGATTTTTTGACCGAAACTTGCATTTCGAAAATTTTCATAGAAACTATTTTTCAGATGATTTTTTGCATGGACTTCCATCACCTTCCCTCGTAAAATATAAAACTTATCTGAAAAGTTTTGTATCATTTCGAGCAGTCCTCAATTTAATTTGATGTTTTGACCGATATTAGTATAAACTAGTGTATAATAGAGTATAGTTTTTTGACCGAAACTTGCATTTCGAAAAGTTTTATAGAAGCTAATTTTCAGATGATTTTTTGCATGGACTTCCACCTAAACCTTCCTTTCTAACATATATAAATGATCTGAAGAAATACGTATCGTTTGGAACAGTCCTCGATTTAATTTGACTTTTTGACCGAAACTAGTGTATAATATACTATGGTTTTTTTTACCGAAACTTGCATTTTGAAAAGTTTCATAGCATCTAATTTTCAGATGATTTTTTGCATGGACATCCATCATAACCTTACCACGTAAAATATAAAACTTATTTGAAAAGTTTCGTATTATTTCGAGCAGTCCTCAATTTAATTTGATGTTTTGACCGAAATTAGTATAAACTAGTGTATAATATACTATACTTTTTTGACCGAAACTTGCATGTCGAAAAGTTTTATAGAAGTTAATTTTCAGATGATTTTTTGCTTGGACTTCCACCTAAACCTTCCTTTCTAACATATATAAATGATCTGAAGAAATACGTATCGTTTGGAACAATCCTCGATTTAATTTGACTTTTTGACCGAAACTAGTGTATAATATACTATGATTTTTTGACCGAAACGTGCATTTTGAAAAGTCTCATAGCATCTAATTTTCAGATGTTTTTTTCATGGACTTCCATCATAACCTTCCCTCGTAAAATATAAAAATTATCTGAAAAGTTTCGTATCATTTCGAGTAGTCCTCGATATAATTTAATTCTTTGACCGAAATAAGTATAAACTAATGTATAATATACTATAGTTTTTTTTTTTACTGAAACTTGCATTTCGAAAAGTTTTATAGAAGCTAATTTTCATATGATTTTTTGCATGGACTTCTATCATAACCTTCCTACTTAACATATATAAATGATCTGAAACGTTTCGTATCATTTGGAACAGTCCTCGATTTAATTTGACTTTTTGACCGAAACTAGTGTATAATATACTATGATTTTTTGACCGAAACTTGCATTTCGAAAATTTTCATAGAAACTATTTTTCAGATGATTTTTTGCATGGACTTCCATCACCTTCCCTCGTAAAATATAAAACTTATCTGAAAAGTTTTGTATCATTTCGAGCAGTCCTCAATTTAATTTGATGTTTTGACCGATATTAGTATAAACTAGTGTATAATAGAGTATAGTTTTTTGACCGAAACTTGCATTTCGAAAAGTTTTATAGAAGCTAATTTTCAGATGATTTTTTGCATGGACTTCCACCTAAACCTTCCTTTCTAACATATATAAATGATCTGAAGAAATACGTACCGTTTGGAACAGTCCTCGATTTAATTTGACTTTTTGACCGATACTAGTGTATAATATACTATGGTTTTTTTTACCGAAACTTGCATTTTGAAAAGTTTCATAGCATCTAATTTTCAGATGATTTTTTGCATGGACATCCAACATAACCTTACCTCGTAAAATATAAAACTTATTTGAAAAGTTTCGTATTATTGCGAGCAGTCCTCGATTTAATTTGATGTTTTGACCGAAATTAGTATAAACTAGTGTATAATATACTATACTTTTTTGACCGAAACTTGCATTTCGAAAAGTTTTATAGAAGTTAATTTTCAGATGATTTTTTGCATGGACTTCCACCTATACCTTCCTTTCTAACATATATAAATGATCTGAAGAAATACGTACCGTTTGGAACAATCCTCGATTTAATTTGACTTTTTGACCGAAACTAGTGTATAATATACTATGTTTTTTTGACCGAAACTTGCATTTTGAAAAGTCTCATAGCATCTAATTTTCAGATGTTTTTTTCATGGACTTCCATCATAACCTTCCCTCGTAAAATATAAAAATTATCTGAAAAGTTTCGTATCATTTCGAGTAGTCCTCGATATAATTTAATTCTTTGACCGAAATAAGTATAAACTAATGTATAATATACTATAGTTTTTTTTTTACTGAAACTTGCATTTCGAAAAGTTTTATAGAAGTTAATTTTCATATGATTTTTTGCATGGACTTCTATCATAACCTTCCTACTTAACATATATAAATGATCTGAAACGTTTCGTATCATTTGGAACAGTCCTCGATTTAATTTGACTTTTTGACCGAAACTAGTGTATAATATACTATGATTTTTTGACCGAAACTTGCATTTCGAAAATTTTCATAGAAACTATTTTTCAGATGATTTTTTGCATGGACTTCCATCACCTTCCCTCGTAAAATATAAAACTTATCTGAAAAGTTTTGTATCATTTCGAGCAGTCCTCAATTTAATTTGATGTTTTGACCGATATTAGTATAAACTAGTGTATAATAGAGTATAGTTTTTTGACCGAAACTTGCATTTCGAAAAGTTTTATAGAAGCTAATTTTCAGATGATTTTTTGCATGGACTTCCACCTAAACCTTCCTTTCTAACATATATAAATGATCTGAAGAAATACGTATCGTTTGGAACAGTCCTCGATTTAATTTGACTTTTTGACCGAAACTAGTGTATAATATACTATGGTTTTTTTTACCGAAACTTGCATTTTGAAAAGTTTCATAGCATCTAATTTTCAGATGATTTTTTGCATGGACATCCATCATAACCTTACCTCGTAAAATATAAAACTTATTTGAAAAGTTTCGTATTATTTCGAGCAGTCCTCGATTTAATTTGATGTTTTGACCGAAATTAGTATAAACTAGTGTATAATATACTATACTTTTTTGACCGAAACTTGCATTTCGAAAAGTTTTATAGAAGTTAATTTTCAGATGATTTTTTGCATGGACTTCCACCTAAACCTTCCTTTCTAACATATATAAATGATCTGACGAAATACGTATCGTTTGGAACAATCCTCGATTTAATTTGACTTTTTGACCGAAACTAGTGTATAATATACTATGGTTTTTTGACCGAAACTTGCATTTTGATAAGTCTCATAGCATCTAATTTTCAGATGTTTTTTTCATGGACTTCCATCATAACCTTCCCTCGTAAAATATAAAAATTATCTGAAAAGTTTCGTATCATTTCGAGTAGTCCTCGATATAATTTAATTCTTTGACCGAAATAAGTATAAACTAATGTATAATATACTATAGTTTTTTTTTTTACTGAAACTTGCATTTCGAAAAGTTTTATAGAAGCTAATTTTCATATGATTTTTTGCATGGACTTCTATCATAACCTTCCTACTTAACATATATAAATGATCTGAAACGTTTCGTATCATTTGGAACAGTCCTCGATTTAATTTGACTTTTTGACCGAAACTAGTGTATAATATACTATGATTTTTTGACCGAAACTTGCATTTCGAAAATTTTCATAGAAACTATTTTTCAGATGATTTTTTGCATGGACTTCCATCACCTTCCCTCGTAAAATATAAAACTTATCTGAAAAGTTTTGTATCATTTCGAGCAGTCCTCAATTTAATTTGATGTTTTGACCGATATTAGTATAAACTAGTGTATAATAGAGTATAGTTTTTTGACCGAAACTTGCATTTCGAAAAGTTTTATAGAAGCTAATTTTCAGATGATTTTTTGCATGGACTTCCACCTAAACCTTCCTTTCTAACATATATAAATGATCTGAAGAAATACGTATCGTTTGGAACAGTCCTCGATTTAATTTGACTTTTTGACCGAAACTAGTGTATAATATACTATGGTTTTTTTTACCGAAACTTGCATTTTGAAAAGTTTCATAGCATCTAATTTTCAGATGATTTTTTGCATGGACATCCATCATAACCTTACCTCGTAAAATATAAAACTTATTTGAAAAGTTTCGTATTATTTCGAGCAGTCCTCGATTTAATTTGATGTTTTGACCGAAATTAGTATAAACTAGTGTATAATATACTATACTTTTTTGACCGAAACTTGCATTTCGAAAAGTTTTATAGAAGTTAATTTTCAGATGATTTTTTGCATGGACTTCCACCTAAACCTTCCTTTTTAACATATATAAATGATCTGAAGAAATACGTATCGTTTGGAACAATCCTCGATTTAATTTGACTTTTTGACCGAAACTAGTGTATAATATACTATGGTTTTTTGACCGAAACTTGCATTTTGATAAGTCTCATAGCATCTAATTTTCAGATGTTTTTTTCATGGACTTCCATCATAACCTTCCCTCGTAAAATATAAAAATTATCTGAAAAGTTTCGTATCATTTCGAGTAGTCCTCGATATAATTTAATTCTTTTACCGAAATAAGTATAAACTAATGTATAATATACTATAGTTTTTTTTTTTACTGAAACTTGCATTTCGAAAAGTTTTATAGAAGTTAATTTTCATATGATTTTTTGCATGGACTTCTATCATAACCTTCCTACTTAACATATATAAATGATCTGAAACGTTTCGTATCATTTGGAACAGTCCTCGATTTAATTTGACTTTTTGACCGAAACTAGTGTATAATATACTATGATTTTTTGACCGAAACTTGCATTTCGAAAATTTTCATAGAAACTATTTTTCAGATGATTTTTTGCATGGACTTCCATCACCTTCCCTCGTAAAATATAAAACTTATCTGAAAAGTTTTGTATCATTTCGAGCAGTCCTCAATTTAATTTGATGTTTTGACCGATATTAGTATAAACTAGTGTATAATAGAGTATAGTTTTTTGACCGAAACTTGCATTTCGAAAAGTTTTATAGAAGCTAATTTTCAGATGATTTTTTGCATGGACTTCCACCTAAACCTTCCTTTCTAACATATATAAATGATCTGAAGAAATACGTATCGTTTGGAACAGTCCTCGATTTAATTTGACTTTTTGACCGAAACTAGTGTATAATATACTATGGTTTTTTTTACCGAAACTTGCATTTTGAAAAGTTTCATAGCATCTAATTTTCAGATGATTTTTTGCATGGACATCCATCATAACCTTACCTCGTAAAATATAAAACTTATTTGAAAAGTTTCGTATTATTTCGAGCAGTCCTCGATTTAATTTGATGTTTTGACCGAAATTAGTATAAACTAGTGTATAATATACTATACTTTTTTGACCGAAACTTGCATTTCGAAAAGTTTTATAGAAGTTAATTTTCAGATGATTTTTTGCATGGATTTCCACCTAAACCTTCCTTTTTAACATATATAAATGATTTGAAGAAATACGTATCGTTTGGAACAATCCTCGATTTAATTTGACTTTTTGACCGAAACTAGTGTATAATATACTATGGTTTTTTGACCGAAACTTGCATTTTGAAAAGTCTCATAGCATCTAATTTTCAGATGTTTTTTTCATGGACTTCCATCATAACCTTCCCTCGTAAAATATAAAAATTATCTGAAAAGTTTCGTATCATTTCGAGTAGTCCTCGATATAATTTAATTCTTTGACCGAAATAAGTATAAACTAATGTATAATATACTATAGTTTTTTTTACTGAAACTTGCATTTCGAAAAGTTTTATAGAAGCTAATTTTCATATGATTTTTTGCATGGACTTCTATCATAACCTTCCTACTTAACATATATAAATGATCTGAAACGTTTCGTATCATTTGGAACAGTCCTCGATTTAATTTGACTTTTTGACCGAAACTAGTGTATAATATACTATGATTTTTTGACCGAAACTTGCATATCGAAAATTTTCATAGAAACTATTTTTCAGATGATTTTTTGCATGGACTTCCATCACCTTCCCTCGTAAAATATAAAACTTATCTGAAAAGTTTTGTATCATTTCGAGCAGTCCTCAATTTAATTTGATGTTTTGACCGATATTAGTATAAACTAGTGTATAATAGAGTATAGTTTTTTGACCGAAACATGCATTTCGAAAAGTTTTATAGAAGCTAATTTTCAGATGATTTTTTGCATGGACTTCCACCGAAGCCTTCCTTTCTAACATATATAAATGATCTGAAGAAATACGTATCGTTTGGAACAGTCCTCGATTTAATTTGACTTTTTGACCGAAACTAGTGTATAATATACTATGGTTTTTTTACCGAAACTTGCATTTTGAAAAGTTACATAGCATCTAATTTTCAGATGATTTTTTGCATGGACATCCATCATAACCTTACCTCGTAAAATATAAAACTTATTTGAAAAGTTTCGTATTATTGCGAGCAGTCCTCGATTTAATTTGATGTTTTGACCGAAATTAGTATAAACTAGTGTATAATATACTATACTTTTTTGACCGAAACTTGCATTTCGAAAAGTTTTATAGAAGTTAATTTTCAGATGATTTTTTGCATGGACTTCCACCTAAACCTTCCTTTCTAACATATATAAATGATCTGAAGAAATACGTATTGTTTGGAACAATCCTCGATTTAATTTGACTTTTTGACCGAAACTAGTGTATAATATACTATGGTTTTTTGACCGAAACTTGCATTTTGAAAAGTCTCATAGCATCTAATTTTCAGATGTTTTTTTCATGGACTTCCATCATAACCTTCCCTCGTAAAATATAAAAATTATCTGAAAAGTTTCGTATCATTTCGAGTAGTCCTCGATATAATTTAATTCTTTGACCGAAATAAGTATAAACTAATGTAGAATATACTATAGTTTTTTTTTACTGAAACTTGCATTTCGAAAAGTTTTATAGAAGTTAATTTTCATATGATTTTTTGCATGGACTTCTATCATAACCTTCCTACTTAACATATATAAATGAACTGAAACGTTTCATATCATTTGGAACAGTCCTCGATTTAATTTGACTTTTTGACCGAAACTAGTGTATAATATACTATGATTTTTTGACCGAAACTTGCATTTCGAAAATTTTCATAGAAACTATTTTTCAGATGATTTTTTGCATGGACTTCCATCACCTTCCCTCGTAAAATATAAAACTTATCTGAAAAGTTTTGTATCATTTCGAGCAGTCCTCAATTTAATTTGATGTTTTGACCGATATTAGTATAAACTAGTGTATAATAGAGTATAGTTTTTTGACCGAAACATGCATTTCGAAAAGTTTTATAGAAGCTAATTTTCAGATGATTTTTTGCATGGACTTCCACCGAAGCCTTCCATTCTAACATATATAAATGATCTGAAGAAATACGTATCGTTTGGAACAGTCCTCGATTTAATTTGACTTTTTGACCGAAACTAGTGTATAATATACTATGGTTTTTTTTACCGAAACTTGCATTTTGAAAAGTTACATAGCATCTAATTTTCAGATGATTTTCTGCATGGACATCCATCATAACCTTACCACGTAAAATATAAAACTTATTTGAAAAGTTTCGTATTATTGCGAGCAGTCCTCGATTTAATTTGATGTTTTGACCGAAATTAGTATAAACTAGTATACTATACTTTTTTGACCGAAACTTGCATTTCGAAAAGTTTTATAGAAGTTAATTTTCAGATGATTTTTTGCATGGACTTCCACCTAAACCTTCCTTTCTAACATATATAAATGATCTGAAGAAATACGTATCGTTTGGAACAATCCTCGATTTAATTTGACTTTTTGACCGAAACTAGTGTATAATATACTATGGTTTTTTGACCGAAACTTGCATTTTGAAAAGTCTCATAGCATCTAATTTTCAGATGTTTTTTTCATGGACTTCCATCATAACCTTCCCTCGTAAAATATAAAAATTATCTGAAAAGTTTCGTATCATTTCGAGTAGTCCTCGATATAATTTAATTCTTTGACCGAAATAAGTATAAACTAATGTATAATATACTATAGTTTTTTTTTTACTGAAACTTGCATTTCGAAAAGTTTTATAGAAGTTAATTTTCATATGATTTTTTGCATGGACTTCTATCATAACCTTCCTACTTAACATATATAAATGATCTGAAACGTTTCGTATCATTTGGAACAGTCCTCGATTTAATTTGACTTTTTGACCGAAACTAGTGTATAATATACTATGATTTTTTGACCGAAACTTGCATTTCGAAAATTTTCATAGAAACTATTTTTCAGATGAGTTTTTGCATGGACTTCCATCACCTTCCCTCGTAAAATATAAAACTTATCTGAAAAGTTTTGTATCATTTCGAGCAGTCCTCAATTTAATTTGATGTTTTGACCGATATTAGTATAAACTAGTGTATAATAGAGTATAGTTTTTTGACCGAAACATGCATTTCGAAAAGTTTTATAGAAGCTAATTTTCAGATGATTTTTTGCATGGACTTCCACCGAAGCCTTCCTTTCTAACATATATAAATGATCTGAAGAAATACGTATCGTTTGGAACAGTCCTCGATTTAATTTGACTTTTTGACCGAAACTAGTGTATAATATACTATGGTTTTTTTTACCGAAACTTGCATTTTGAAAAGTTACATAGCATCTAATTTTCAGATGATTTTTTGCATGGACATCCATCATAACCTTACCTCGTAAAATATAAAACTTATTTGAAAAGTTTCGTATTATTGCGAGCAGTCCTCGATTTAATTTGATGTTTTGACCGAAATTAGTATAAACTAGTGTATAATATACTATACTTTTTTGACCGAAACTTGCATTTCGAAAAGTTTTATAGAAGTTAATTTTCAGATGATTTTTTGCATGGACTTCCACCTAAACCTTCCTTTCTAACATATATAAATGATCTGAAGAAATACGTATCGTTTGGAACAATCCTCGATTTAATTTGACTTTTTGACCGAAACTAGTGTATAATATACTATGGTTTTTTGACCGAAACTTGCATTTTGAAAAGTCTCATAGCATCTAATTTTCAGATGTTTTTTTCATGGACTTCCATCATAACCTTCCCTCGTAAAATATAAAAATTATCTGAAAAGTTTCGTATCATTTCGAGTAGTCCTCGATATAATTTAATTCTTTGACCGAAATAAGTATAAACTAATGTATAATATACTATAGTTTTTTTTACTGAAACTTGCATTTCGAAAAGTTTTATAGAAGTTAATTTTCATATGATTTTTTGCATGGACTTCTATCATAACCTTCCTACTTAACATATATAAATGATCTGAAACGTTTCGTATCATTTGGAACAGTCCTCGATTTAATTTGACTTTTTGACCGAAACTAGTGTATAATATACTATGATTTTTTGACCGAAACTTGCATTTCGAAAATTTTCATAGAAACTATTTTTCAGATGAGTTTTTGCATGGACTTCCATCACCTTCCCTCGTAAAATATAAAACTTATCTGAAAAGTTTTGTATCATTTCGAGCAGTCCTCAATTTAATTTGATGTTTTGACCGATATTAGTATAAACTAGTGTATAATAGAGTATAGTTTTTTGACCGAAACATGCATTTCGAAAAGTTTTATAGAAGCTAATTTTCAGATGATTTTTTGCATGGACTTCCACCGAAGCCTTCCTTTCTAACATATATAAATGATCTGAAGAAATACGTATCGTTTGGAACAGTCCTCGATTTAATTTGACTTTTTGACCGAAACTAGTGTATAATATACTATGGTTTTTTTTACCGAAACTTGCATTTTGAAAAGTTACATAGCATCTAATTTTCAGATGATTTTTTGCATGGACATCCATCATAACCTTACCTCGTAAAATATAAAACTTATTTGAAAAGTTTCGTATTATTGCGAGCAGTCCTCGATTTAATTTGATGTTTTGACCGAAATTAGTATAAACTAGTGTATAATATACTATACTTTTTTGACCGAAACTTGCATTTCGAAAAGTTTTATAGAAGTTAATTTTCAGATGATTTTTTGCATGGACTTCCACCTAAACCTTCCTTTCTAACATATATAAATGATCTGAAGAAATACGTATCGTTTGGAACAATCCTCGATTTAATTTGACTTTTTGACCGAAACTAGTGTATAATATACTATGGTTTTTTGACCGAAACTTGCATTTTGAAAAGTCTCATAGCATCTAATTTTCAGATGTTTTTTTCATGGACTTCCATCATAACCTTCGCTCGTAAAATATAAAAATTATCTGAAAAGTTTCGTATCATTTCGAGTAGTCCTCGATATAATTTAATTCTTTGACCGAAATAATTATAAACTAATGTATAATATACTATAGTTTTTTTTTTACTGAAACTTGCATTTCGAAAAGTTTTATAGAAGTTAATTTTCATATGATTTTTTGCATGGACTTCTATCATAACCTTCCTACTTAACATATATAAATGATCTGAAACGTTTCGTATCATTTGGAACAGTCCTCGATTTAATTTGACTTTTTGACCGAAACTAGTGTATAATATACTATGATTTTTTGACCGAAACTTGCATTTCGAAAATTTTCATAGAAACTATTTTTCAGATGATTTTTTGCATGGACTTCCATCACCTTCCCTCGTAAAATATAAAACTTATCTGAAAAGTTTTGTATCATTTCGAGCAGTCCTCAATTTAATTTGATGTTTTGACCGATATTAGTATAAACTAGTGTATAATAGAGTATAGTTTTTTGACCGAAACATGCATTTCGAAAAGTTTTATAGAAGCTAATTTTCAGATGATTTTTTGCATGGACTTCCACCGAAACCTTCCTTTCTAACATATATAAATGATCTGAAGAAATACGTATCGTTTGGAACAGTCCTCGATTTAATTTGACTTTTTGACCGAAACTAGTGTATAATATACTATGGTTTTTTTTACCGAAACTTGCATTTTGAAAAGTTACATAGCATCTAATTTTCAGATGATTTTTTGCTTGGACATCCATCATAATCTTACCTCGTAAAATATAAAACTTATTTGAAAAGTTTCGTATTATTGCGAGCAGTCCTCGATTTAATTTGATGTTTTGATCGAAATTAGTATAAACTAGTGTATAATATACTATACTTTTTTGACCGAAACTTTCATTTCGAAAAGTTTTATAGAAGTTAATTTTCAGATGATTTTTTGCATGGACTTCCACCTAAACCTTCCTTTCTAACATATATAAATGATCTGAAGAAATACGTATCGTTTGGAACAATCCTCGATTTAATTTGACTTTTTGACCGAAACTAGTGTATAATATACTATGGTTTTTTGACCGAAACTTGCATTTTGAAAAGTCTCATAGCATCTAATTTTCAGATGTTTTTTTCATGGACTTCCATCATAACCTTCCCTCGTAAAATATAAAAATTATCTGAAAAGTTTCGTATCATTTCGAGTAGTCCTCGATATAATTTAATTCTTTGACCGAAATAAGTATAAACTAATGTATAATATACTATAGTTTTTTTTACTGAAACTTGCATTTCGAAAAGTTTTATAGAAGCTAATTTTCATATGATTTTTTGCATGGACTTCTATCATAACCTTCCTACTTAACATATATAAATGATCTGAAACGTTTCGTATCATTTGGAACAGTCCTCGATTTAATTTGACTTTTTGACCGAAACTAGTGTATAATATACTATGATTTTTTGACCGAAACTTGCATTTCGAAAATTTTCATAGAAACTATTTTTCAGATGATTTTTTGCATGGACTTCCATCACTTTCCCTCGTAAAATATAAAACTTATCTGAAAAGTTTTGTATCATTTCGAGCAGTCCTCAATTTAATTTGATGTTTTGACCGATATTAGTATAAACTAGTGTATAATAGAGTATAGTTTTTTGACCGAAACATGCATTTCGAAAAGTTTTATAGAAGCTAATTTTCAGATGATTTTTTGCATGGACTTCCACCGAAACCTTCCTTTCTAACATATATAAATGATCTGAAGAAATACGTACCGTTTGGAACAGTCCTCGATTTAATTTGACTTTTTGACCGATACTAGTGTATAATATACTATGGTTTTTTTTTACCGAAACTTGCATTTTGAAAAGTTTCATAGCATCTAATTTTCAGATGATTTTTTGCATGGACATCCATCATAACCTTACCTCGTAAAATATAAAACTTATTTGAAAAGTTTCGTATTATTGCGAGCAGTCCTCGATTTAATTTGATGTTTTGACCGAAATTAGTATAAACTAGTGTATAATATACTATACTTTTTTGACCGAAACTTGCATTTCGAAAAGTTTTATAGAAGTTAATTTTCAGATGATTTTTTGCATGGACTACCACCTAAACCTTCCTTTCTAACATATATAAATGATCTTAAGAAATACGTATCGTTTGGAACAATCCTCGATTTAATTTGACTTTTTGACCGAAACTAGTGTATAATATACTATGGTTTTTTACCGAAACTTGCATTTTGAAAAGTCTCATAGCATCTAATTTTCAGATGTTTTTTTCATGGACTTCCATCATAACCTTCCCTCGTAAAATATAAAAATTATCTGAAAAGTTTCGTATCATTTCGAGTAGTCCTCGATATAATTTAATTCTTTGACCGAAATAAGTATAAACTAATGTATAATATACTATAGTTTTTTTTACTGAAACTTGCATTTCGAAAAGTTTTATAGAAGCTAATTTTCATATGATTTTTTGCATGGACTTCTATCATAACCTTCCTACTTAACATATATAAATGATCTGAAACGTTTCGTATCATTTGGAACAGTCCTCGATTTAATTTGACTTTTTGACCGAAACTAGTGTATAATATACTATGATTTTTTGACCGAAACTTGCATTTCGAAAATTTTCATAGAAACTATTTTTCAGATGATTTTTTGCATGGACTTCCATCACCTTCCCTCGTAAAATATAAAACTTATCTGAAAAGTTTTGTATCATTTCGAGCAGTCCTCAATTTAATTTGATGTTTTGACCGATATTAGTATAAACTAGTGTATAATAGAGTATAGTTTTTTGACCGAAACTTGCATTTCGAAAAGTTTTATAGAAGCTAATTTTCAGATGATTTTTTGCATGGACTTCCACCTAAACCTTCCTTTCTAACATATATAAATGATCTGAAGAAATACGTACCGTTTGGAACAGTCCTCGATTTAATTTGACTTTTTGACCGATACTAGTGTATAATATACTATGGTTTTTTTTTACCGAAACTTGCATTTTGAAATGTTTCATAGCATCTAATTTTCAGATGATTTTTTGCATGGACATCCAACATAACCTTACCTCGTAAAATATAAAACTTATTTGAAAAGTTTCGTATTATTGCGAGCAGTCCTCGATTTAATTTGATGTTTTGACCGAAATTAGTATAAACTAGTGTATAATATACTATACTTTTTTGACCGAAACTTGCATTTCGAAAAGTTTTATAGAAGTTAATTTTCAGATGATTTTTTGCATGGACTTCCACCTAAACCTTCCTTTCTAACATATATAAATGATCTGAAGAAATACGTATCGTTTGGAACAATCCTCGATTTAATTTGACTTTTTGACCGAAACTAGTGTATAATATACTATGGTTTTTTGACCGAAACTTGCATTTTGAAAAGTCTCATAGCATCTAATTTTCAGATGTTTTTTTCATGGACTTCCATCATAACCTTCCCTCGTAAAATATAAAAATTATCTGAAAAGTTTCGTATCATTTCGAGTAGTCCTCGATATAATTTAATTCTTTGACCGAAATAAGTATAAACTAATGTATAATATACTATAGTTTTTTTTTACTGAAACTTGCATTTCGAAAAGTTTTATAGAAGCTAATTTTCATATGATTTTTTGCATGGACTTCTATCATAACCTTCCTACTTAACATATATAAATGATCTCAAACGTTTCGTATCTTTTGGAACAGTCCTCGATTTAATTTGACTTTTTGATCGAAACTAGTGTATAATATACTATGATTTTTTGACCGAAACTTGCATTTCGAAAATTTTCATAGAAACTATTTTTCAGATGATTTTTTGCATGGACTTCCATCACCTTCCCTCGTAAAATATAAAACTTATCTGAAAAGTTTTGTATCATTTCGAGCAGTCCTCAATTTAATTTGATGTTTTGACCGATATTAGTATAAACTAGTGTATAATAGAGTATAGTTTTTTGACCGAAACATGCATTTCGAAAAGTTTTATAGAAGCTAATTTTCAGATGATTTTTTGCATGGACTTCCACCAAAACCTTCCTTTCTAACATATATAAATGATCTGAAGAAATACGTACCGTTTGGAACAGTCCTCGATTTAATTTGACTTTTTGACTGATACTAGTGTATAATATACTATGGTTTTTTTTTACCGAAACTTGCATTTTGAAAAGTTTCATAGCATCTAATTTTCAGATGATTTTTTGCATGGACATCCAACATAACCTTACCTCGTAAAATATAAAACTTATTTGAAAAGTTTCGTATTATTGCGAGCAGTCCTCAATTTAATTTGATGTTTTGACCGAAATTAGTATAAACTAGTGTATAATATACTATACTTTTTTGACCGAAACTTGCATTTCGAAAATTTTTATAGAAGTTAATTTTCAGATGATTTTTTGCATGGACTTCCACCTAAACCTTCCTTTCTAACATATATAAATGATCTGAAGAAATACGTATCGTTTGGAACAATCCTCGATTTAATTTGACTTTTTGACCGAAACTAGTGTATAATATACTATGGTTTTTTGACCGAAACATGCATTTTGAAAAGTCTCATAGCATCTAATTTTCAGATGTTTTTTTCATGGACTTCCATCATAACCTTCCCTCGTAAAATATAAAAATTATCTGAAAAGTTTCGTATCATTTCGAGTAGTCCTCGATATAATTTAATTCTTTGACCGAAATAAGTATAAACTAATGTATAATATACTATAGTTTTTTTTTACTGAAACTTGCATTTCGAAAAGTTTTATAGAAGCTAATTTTCATATGATTTTTTGCATGGACTTCTATCATAACCTTCCTACTTAACATATATAAATGATCTCAAACGTTTCGTATCATTTGGAACAGTCCTCGATTTAATTTGACTTTTTGATCGAAACTAGTGTATAATATACTATGATTTTTTGACCGAAACTTGCATTTCGAAAATTTTCATAGAAACTATTTTTCAGATGATTTTTTGCATGGACTTCCATCACCTTCCCTCGTAAAATATAAAACTTATCTGAAAAGTTTTGTATCATTTCGAGCAGTCCTCAATTTAATTTGATGTTTTGACCGATATTAGTATAAACTAGTGTATAATAGAGTATAGTTTTTTGACCGAAACATGCATTTCGAAAAGTTTTATAGAAGCTAATTTTCAGATGATTTTTTGCATGGACTTCCACCGAAACCTTCCTTTCTAACATATATAAATGATCTGAAGAAATACGTACCGTTTGGAACAGTCCTCGATTTAATTTGACTTTTTGACTGATACTAGTGTATAATATACTATGGTTTTTTTTTACCGAAACTTGCATTTTGAAAAGTTTCATAGCATCTAATTTTCAGATGATTTTTTGCATGGACATCCAACATAACCTTACCTCGTAAAATATAAAACTTATTTGAAAAGTTTCGTATTATTGCGAGCAGTCCTCGATTTAATTTGATGTTTTGACCGAAATTAGTATAAACTAGTGTATAATATACTATACTTTTTTGACCGAAACTTGCATTTCGAAAAGTTTTATAGAAGTTAATTTTCAGATGATTTTTTGCATGGACTTCCACCTAAACCTTCCTTTCTAACATATATAAATGATCTGAAGAAATACGTATCGTTTGGAACAATCCTCGATTTAATTTGACTTTTTGACCGAAACTAGTGTATAATATACTATGGTTTTTTGACCGAAACTTGCATTTTGAAAAGTCTCATAGCATCTAATTTTCAGATGTTTTTTTCATGGACTTCCATCATAACCTTCCCTCGTAAAATATAAAAATTATCTGAAAAGTTTCGTATCATTTCGAGTAGTCCTCGATATAATTTAATTCTTTGACCGAAATAATTATAAACTAATGTATAATATACTATAGTTTTTTTTTTACTGAAACTTGCATTTCGAAAAGTTTTATAGAAGTTAATTTTCATATGATTTTTTGCATGGACTTCTATCATAACCTTCCTACTTAACATATATAAATGATCTGAAACGTTTCGTATCATTTGGAACAGTCCTCGATTTAATTTGACTTTTTGACCGAAACTAGTGTATAATATACTATGATTTTTTGACCGAAACTTGCATTTCGAAAATTTTCATAGAAACTATTTTTCAGATGATTTTTTGCATGGACTTCCATCACCTTCCCTCGTAAAATATAAAACTTATCTGAAAAGTTTTGTATCATTTCGAGCAGTCCTCAATTTAATTTGATGTTTTGACCGATATTAGTATAAACTAGTGTATAATAGAGTATAGTTTTTTGACTGAAACATGCATTTCGAAAAGTTTTATAGAAGCTAATTTTCAGATGATTTTTTGCATGGACTTCCACCGAAACCTTCCTTTCTAACATATATAACTGATCTGAAGAAATACGTATCGTTTGGAACAGTCCTCGATTTAATTTGACTTTTTGACCGAAACTAGTGTATAATATACTATGGTTTTTTTTTACCGAAACTTGCATTTTGAAAAGTTTCATAGCATCTAATTTTCAGATGATTTTTTGCATGGACATCCATCATAACCTTACCTCGTAAAATATAAAACTTATTTGAAAAGTTTCGTATTATTGCGAGCAGTCCTCGATTTAATTTGATGTTTTGACCGAAATTAGTATAAACTAGTGTATAATATACTATACTTTTTTGACCGAAACTTGCATTTCGAAAAGTTTTATAGAAGTTAATTTTCAGATGATTTTTTGCATGGACTTCCACCTAAACCTTCCTTTCTAACATATATAAATGATCTAAAGAAATACGTATCGTTTGGAACAATCCTCGATTTAATTTGACTTTTTGACCGAAACTAGTATATAATATACTATGGTTTTTTGACCGAAACTTGCATTTTGAAAAGTCTCATAGCATCTAATTTTCAGATGTTTTTTTCATGGACTTCCATCATAACCTTCCCTCGTAAAATATAAAAATTATCTGAAAAGTTTCGTATCATTTCGAGTAGTCCTCGATATAATTTAATTCTTTGACCGAAATAAGTATAAACTAATGTATAATATACTATAGTTTTTTTTACTGAAACTTGCATTTCGAAAAGTTTTATAGAAGCTAATTTTCATATGATTTTTTGCATGGACTTCTATCATAACCTTCCTACTTAACATATATAAATGATCTGAAACGTTTCGTATCATTTGGAACAGTCCTCGATTTAATTTGACTTTTTGACCGAAACTAGTGTATAATATACTATGATTTTTTGACCGAAACTTGCATTTCGAAAATTTTCATAGAAACTATTTTTCAGATGATTTTTTGCATGGACTTCCATCACCTTCCCTCGTAAAATATAAAACTTATCTGAAAAGTTTTGTATCATTTCGAGCAGTCCTCAATTTAATTTGATGTTTTGACCGATATTAGTATAAACTAGTGTATAATAGAGTATAGTTTTTTGACCGAAACTTGCATTTCGAAAAGTTTTATAGAAGCTAATTTTCAGATGATTTTTTGCATGGACTTCCACCTAAACCTTCCTTTCTAACATATATAAATGATCTGAAGAAATACGTATCGTTTGGAACAGTCCTCGATTTAATTTGACTTTTTGACCGAAACTAGTGTTTAATATACTATGTTTTTTTTTACCGAAACTTGCATTTTGAAAAGTTTCATAGCATCTAATTTTCAGATGATTTTTTGCATGGACATCCAACATAACCTTACCTCGTAAAATATAAAACTTATTTGAAAAGTTTCGTATTATTGCGAGCAGTCCTCGATTTAATTTGATGTTTTGACCGAAATTAGTATAAACTAGTGTATAATATACTATACTTTTTTGACCGAAACTTGCATTTCGAAAAGTTTTATAGAAGTTAATTTTCAGATGATTTTTTGCATGGACTTCCACCTAAACCTTCCTTTCTAACATATATAAATGATCTGAAGAAATACGTATCGTTTGGAACAATCCTCGATTTAATTTGACTTTTTGACCGAAACTAGTGTATAATATACTATGGTTTTTTGACCGAAACTTGCATTTTGAAAAGTCTCATAGCATCTAATTTTCAGATGTTTTTTTCATGGACTTCCATCATAACCTTCCCTCGTAAAATATAAATATTATCTGAAAAGTTTCGTATCATTTCGAGTAGTCCTCGATATAATTTAATTCTTTGACCGAAATAAGTATAAACTAATGTATAATATACTATAGTTTTTTTTTACTGAAACTTGCATTTCGAAAAGTTTTATAGAAGCTAATTTTCATATGATTTTTTGCATGGACTTCTATCATAACCTTCCTACTTAACATATATAAATGATCTGAAACGTTTCGTATCATTTGGAACAGTCCTCGATTTAATTTGACTTTTTGACCGAAACTAGTGTATAATATACTATGATTTTTTGACCGAAACTTGCATTTCGAAAATTTTCATAGAAACTATTTTTCAGATGATTTTTTGCATGGACTTCCATCACCTTCCCTCGTAAAATATAAAACTTATCTGAAAAGTTTTGTATCATTTCGAGCAGTCCTCAATTTAATTTGATGTTTTGACCGATATTAGTATAAACTAGTGTATAATAGAGTATAGTTTTTTGACCGAAACTTGCATTTCGAAAAGTTTTATAGAAGCTAATTTTCAGATGATTTTTTGCATGGACTTCCACCTAAACCTTCCTTTCTAACATATATAAATGATCTGAAGAAATACGTATCGTTTGGAACAGTCCTCGATTTAATTTGACTTTTTGACCGAAACTAGTGTTTAATATACTATGTTTTTTTTTACCGAAACTTGCATTTTGAAAAGTTTCATAGCATCTAATTTTCAGATGATTTTTTGCATGGACATCCAACATAACCTTACCTCGTAAAATATAAAACTTATTTGAAAAGTTTCGTGTTATTGCGAGCAGTCCTCGATTTAATTTGATGTTTTGACCGAAATTAGTATAAACTAGTGTATAATATACTATACTTTTTTGACCGAAACTTGCATTTCGAAAAGTTTTATAGAAGTTAATTTTCAGATGATTTTTTGCATGGACTTCCACCTAAACCTTCCTTTCTAACATATATAAATGATCTGAAGAAATACGTATCGTTTGGAACAATCCTCGATTTAATTTGACTTTTTGACCGAAACTAGTGTATAATATACTATGGTTTTTTGACCGAAACTTGCATTTTGAAAAGTCTCATAGCATCTAATTTTCAGATGTTTTTTTCATGGACTTCCATCATAACCTTCCCTCGTAAAATATAAATATTATCTGAAAAGTTTCGTATCATTTCGAGTAGTCCTCGATATAATTTAATTCTTTGACCGAAATAAGTATAAACTAATGTATAATATACTATAGTTTTTTTTTACTGAAACTTGCATTTCGAAAAGTTTTATAGAAGCTAATTTTCATATGATTTTTTGCATGGACTTCTATCATAACCTTCCTACTTAACATATATAAATGATCTGAAACGTTTCGTATCATTTGGAACAGTCCTCGATTTAATTTGACTTTTTGACCGAAACTAGTGTATAATATACTATGATTTTTTGACCGAAACTTGCATTTCGAAAATTTTCATAGAAACTATTTTTCAGATGATTTTTTGCATGGACTTCCATCACCTTCCCTCGTAAAATATAAAACTTATCTGAAAAGTTTTGTATCATTTCGAGCAGTCCTCAATTTAATTTGATGTTTTGACCGATATTAGTATAAACTAGTGTATAATAGAGTATAGTTTTTTGACCGAAACTTGCATTTCGAAAAGTTTTATAGAAGCTAATTTTCAGATGATTTTTTGCATGGACTTCCACCTAAACCTTCCTTTCTAACATATATAAATGATCTGAAGAAATACGTATCGTTTGGAACAGTCCTCGATTTAATTTGACTTTTTGACCGAAACTAGTGTATAATATACTATATTTTTTTTTACCGAAACTTGCATTTTGAAAAGTTTCATAGCATCTAATTTTCAGATGATTTTTTGCATGGACATCCAACATAACCTTACCTCGTAAAATATAAAACTTATTTGAAAAGTTTCGTATTATTGCGAGCAGTCCTCGATTTAATTTGATGTTTTGACCGAAATTAGTATAAACTAGTGTATAATATACTATACTTTTTTGACCGAAACTTGCATTTCGAAAAGTTTTATAGAAGTTAATTTTCAGATGATTTTTTGCATGGACTTCCACCTAAACCTTCCTTTCTAACATATATAAATGATCTGAAGAAATACGTATCGTTTGGAACAATCCTCGATTTAATTTGACTTTTTGACCGAAACTAGTGTATAATATACTATGGTTTTTTGACCGAAACTTGCATTTTGAAAAGTCTCATAGCATCTAATTTTCAGATGTTTTTTTCATGGACTTCCATCATAACCTTCCCTCGTAAAATATAAAAATTATCTGAAAAGTTTCGTATCATTTCGAGTAGTCCTCGATATAATTTAATTCTTTGACCGAAATAAGTATAAACTAATGTATAATATACTATAGTTTTTTTTACTGAAACTTGCATTTCGAAAAGTTTTATAGAAGCTAATTTTCATATGATTTTTTGCATGGACTTCTATTATAACCTTCCTACTTAACATATATAAATGATCTGAAACGTTTCGTATCATTTGGAACAGTCCTCGATTTAATTTGACTTTTTGACCGAAACTAGTGTATAATATACTATGATTTTTTGACCGAAACTTGCATTTCGAAAATTTTCATAGAAACTATTTTTCAGATGATTTTTTGCATGGACTTCCATCACCTTCCCTCGTAAAATATAAAACTTATCTGAAAAGTTTTGTATCATTTCGAGCAGTCCTCAATTTAATTTGATGTTTTGACCGATATTAGTATAAACTAGTGTATAATAGAGTATAGTTTTTTGACTGAAACATGCAGTTCGAAAAGTTTTATAGAAGCTAATTTTCAGATGATTTTTTGCATGGACTTCCACCGAAACCTTCCTTTCTAACATATATAAATGATCTGAAGAAATACGTATCGTTTGGAACAGTCCTCGATTTAATTTGACTTTTTGACCGAAACTAGTGTATAATATACTATGGTTTTTTTTTACCGAAACTTGCATTTTGAAAAGTTTCATAGCATCTAATTTTCAGATGATTTTTTGCATGGACATCCATCATAACCTTACCTCGTAAAATATAAAACTTATTTGAAAAGTTTCGTATTATTGCGAGCAGTCCTCGATTTAATTTGATGTTTTGACCGAAATTAGTATAAACTAGTGTATAATATACTATACTTTTTTGACCGAAACTTACATTTCGAAAAGTTTTATAGAAGTTAATTTTCAGATGATTTTTTGCATGGACTTCCACCTAAACCTTCCTTTCTAACATATATAAATGATCTAAAGAAATACGTATCGTTTGGAACAATCCTCGATTTAATTTGACTTTTTGACCGAAACTAGTATATAATATACTATGGTTTTTTGACCGAAACTTGCATTTTGAAAAGTCTCATAGCATCTAATTTTCAGATGTTTTTTTCATGGACTTCCATCATAACCTTCCCTCGTAAAATATAAAAATTATCTGAAAAGTTTCGTATCATTTCGAGTAGTCCTCGATATAATTTAATTCTTTGACCGAAATAAGTATAAACTAATGTATAATATACTATAGTTTTTTTTACTGAAACTTGCATTTCGAAAAGTTTTATAGAAGCTAATTTTCATATGATTTTTTGCATGGACTTCTATCATAACCTTCCTACTTAACATATATAAATGATCTGAAACGTTTCGTATCATTTGGAACAGTCCTCGATTTAATTTGACTTTTTGACCGAAACTAGTGTATAATATACTATGATTTTTTGACCGAAACTTGCATTTCGAAAATTTTCATAGAAACTATTTTTCAGATGATTTTTTGCATGGACTTCCATCACCTTCCCTCGTAAAATATAAAACTTATCTGAAAAGTTTTGTATCATTTCGAGCAGTCCTCAATTTAATTTGATGTTTTGACCGATATTAGTATAAACTAGTGTATAATAGAGTATAGTTTTTTGACCGAAACCTGCATTTCGAAAAGTTTTATAGAAGCTAATTTTCAGATGATTTTTTGCATGGACTTCCACCTAAACCTTCCTTTCTAACATATATAAATGATCTGAAGAAATACGTATCGTTTGGAACAGTCCTCGATTTAATTTGACTTTTTGACCGAAACTAGTGTTTAATATACTATGTTTTTTTTTACCGAAACTTGCATTTTGAAAAGTTTCATAGCATCTAATTTTCAGATGATTTTTTGCATGGACATCCAACATAACCTTACCTCGTAAAATATAAAACTTATTTGAAAAGTTTCGTATTATTGCGAGCAGTCCTCGATTTAATTTGATGTTTTGACCGAAATTAGTATAAACTAGTGTATAATATACTATACTTTTTTGACCGAAACTTGCATTTCGAAAAGTTTTATAGAAGTTAATTTTCAGATGATTTTTTGCATGGACTTCCACCTAAACCTTCCTTTCTAACATATATAAATGATCTGAAGAAATACGTATCGTTTGGAACAATCCTCGATTTAATTTGACTTTTTGACCGAAACTAGTGTATAATATACTATGGTTTTTTGACCGAAACTTGCATTTTGAAAAGTCTCATAGCATCTAATTTTCAGATGTTTTTTTCATGGACTTCCATCATAACCTTCCCTCGTAAAATATAAAAATTATCTGAAAAGTTTCGTATCATTTCGAGTAGTCCTCGATATAATTTAATTCTTTGACCGAAATAAGTATAAACTAATGTATAATATACTATAGTTTTTTTTACTGAAACTTGCATTTCGAAAAGTTTTATAGAAGCTAATTTTCATATGATTTTTTGCATGGACTTCTATTATAACCTTCCTACTTAACATATATAAATGATCTGAAACGTTTCGTATCATTTGGAACAGTCCTCGATTTAATTTGACTTTTTGACCGAAACTAGTGTATAATATACTATGATTTTTTGACCGAAACTTGCATTTCGAAAATTTTCATAGAAACTATTTTTCAGATGATTTTTTGCATGGACTTCCATCACCTTCCCTCGTAAAATATAAAACTTATCTGAAAAGTTTTGTATCATTTCGAGCAGTCCTCAATTTAATTTGATGTTTTGACCGATATTAGTATAAACTAGTGTATAATAGAGTATAGTTTTTTGACCGAAACTTGCATTTCGAAAAGTTTTATAGAAGCTAATTTTCAGATGATTTTTTGCATGGACTTCCACCTAAACCTTCCTTTCTAACATATATAAATGATCTGAAGAAATACGTATCGTTTGGAACAGTCCTCGATTTAATTTGACTTTTTGACCGAAACTAGTGTTTAATATACTATGTTTTTTTTTACCGAAACTTGCATTTTGAAAAGTTTCATAGCATCTAATTTTCAGATGATTTTTTGCATGGACATCCAACATAACCTTACCTCGTAAAATATAAAACTTATTTGAAAAGTTTCGTATTATTGCGAGCAGTCCTCGATTTAATTTGATGTTTTGACCGAAATTAGTATAAACTAGTGTATAATATACTATACTTTTTTGACCGAAACTTGCATTTCGAAAAGTTTTATAGAAGTTAATTTTCAGATGATTTTTTGCATGGACTTCCACCTAAACCTTCCTTTCTAACATATATAAATGATCTGAAGAAATACGTATCGTTTGGAACAATCCTCGATTTAATTTGACTTTTTGACCGAAACTAGTGTATAATATACTATGGTTTTTTGACCGAAACTTGCATTTTGAAAAGTCTCATAGCATCTAATTTTCAGATGTTTTTTTCATGGACTTCCATCATAACCTTCCCTCGTAAAATATAAATATTATCTGAAAAGTTTCGTATCATTTCGAGTAGTCCTCGATATAATTTAATTCTTTGACCGAAATAAGTATAAACTAATGTATAATATACTATAGTTTTTTTTTACTGAAACTTGCATTTCGAAAAGTTTTATAAAAGCTAATTTTCATATGATTTTTTGCATGGACTTCTATCATAACCTTCCTACTTAACATATATAAATGATCTGAAACGTTTCGTATCATTTGGAACAGTCCTCGATTTAATTTGACTTTTTGACCGAAACTAGTGTATAATATACTATGATTTTTTGACCGAAACTTGCATTTCGAAAATTTTCATAGAAACTATTTTTCAGATGATTTTTTGCATGGACTTCCATCACCTTCCCTCGTAAAATATAAAACTTATCTGAAAAGTTTTGTATCATTTCGAGCAGTCCTCAATTTAATTTGATGTTTTGACCGATATTAGTATAAACAAGTGTATAATAGAGTATAGTTTTTTGACCGAAACTTGCATTTCGAAAAGTTTTATAGAAGCTAATTTTCAGATGATTTTTTGCATGGACTTCCACCTAAACCTTCCTTTCTAACATATATAAATGATCTGAAGAAATACGTATCGTTTGGAACAGTCCTCGATTTAATTTGACTTTTTGACCGAAACTAGTGTATAATATACTATATTTTTTTTTACCGAAACTTGCATTTTGAAAAGTTTCATAGCATCTAATTTTCAGATGATTTTTTGCATGGACATCCAACATAACCTTACCTCGTAAAATATAAAACTTATTTGAAAAGTTTCGTATTATTGCGAGCAGTCCTCGATTTAATTTGATGTTTTGACCGAAATTAGTATAAACTAGTGTATAATATACTATACTTTTTTGACCGAAACTTGCATTTCGAAAAGTTTTATAGAAGTTAATTTTCAGATGATTTTTTGCATGGACTTCCACCTAAACCTTCCTTTCTAACATATATAAATGATCTGAAGAAATACGTATCGTTTGGAACAATCCTCGATTTAATTTGACTTTTTGACCGAAACTAGTGTATAATATACTATGGTTTTTTGACCGAAACTTGCATTTTGAAAAGTCTCATAGCATCTAATTTTCAGATGTTTTTTTCATGGACTTCCATCATAACCTTCCCTCGTAAAATATAAAAATTATCTGAAAAGTTTCGTATCATTTCGAGTAGTCCTCGATATAATTTAATTCTTTGACCGAAATAAGTATAAACTAATGTATAATATACTATAGTTTTTTTTACTGAAACTTGCATTTCGAAAAGTTTTATAGAAGCTAATTTTCATATGATTTTTTGCATGGACTTCTATTATAACCTTCCTACTTAACATATATAAATGATCTGAAACGTTTCGTATCATTTGGAACAGTCCTCGATTTAATTTGACTTTTTGACCGAAACTAGTGTATAATATACTATGATTTTTTGACCGAAACTTGCATTTCGAAAATTTTCATAGAAACTATTTTTCAGATGATTTTTTGCATGGACTTCCATCACCTTCCCTCGTAAAATATAAAACTTATCTGAAAAGTTTTGTATCATTTCGAGCAGTCCTCAATTTAATTTGATGTTTTGACCGATATTAGTATAAACTAGTGTATAATAGAGTATAGTTTTTTGACTGAAACATGCATTTCGAAAAGTTTTATAGAAGCTAATTTTCAGATGATTTTTTGCATGGACTTCCACCGAAACCTTCCTTTCTAACATATATAAATGATCTGAAGAAATACGTATCGTTTGGAACAGTCCTCGATTTAATTTGACTTTTTGACCGAAACTAGTGTATAATATACTATGGTTTTTTTTTACCGAAACTTGCATTTTGAAAAGTTTCATAGCATCTAATTTTCAGATGATTTTTTGCATGGACATCCATCATAACCTTACCTCGTAAAATATAAAACTTATTTGAAAAGTTTCGTATTATTGCGAGCAGTCCTCGATTTAATTTGATGTTTTGACCGAAATTAGTATAAACTAGTGTATAATATACTATACTTTTTTGACCGAAACTTACATTTCGAAAAGTTTTATAGAAGTTAATTTTCAGATGATTTTTTGCATGGACTTCCACCTAAACCTTCCTTTCTAACATATATAAATGATCTAAAGAAATACGTATCGTTTGGAACAATCCTCGATTTAATTTGACTTTTTGACCGAAACTAGTATATAATATACTATGGTTTTTTGACCGAAACTTGCATTTTGAAAAGTCTCATAGCATCTAATTTTCAGATGTTTTTTTCATGGACTTCCATCATAACCTTCCCTCGTAAAATATAAAAATTATCTGAAAAGTTTCGTATCATTTCGAGTAGTCCTCGATATAATTTAATTCTTTGACCGAAATAAGTATAAACTAATGTATAATATACTATAGTTTTTTTTACTGAAACTTGCATTTCGAAAAGTTTTATAGAAGCTAATTTTCATATGATTTTTTGCATGGACTTCTATCATAACCTTCCTACTTAACATATATAAATGATCTGAAACGTTTCGTATCATTTGGAACAGTCCTCGATTTAATTTGACTTTTTGACCGAAACTAGTGTATAATATACTATGATTTTTTGACCGAAACTTGCATTTCGAAAATTTTCATAGAAACTATTTTTCAGATGATTTTTTGCATGGACTTCCATCACCTTCCCTCGTAAAATATAAAACTTATCTGAAAAGTTTTGTATCATTTCGAGCAGTCCTCAATTTAATTTGATGTTTTGACCGATATTAGTATAAACTAGTGTATAATAGAGTATAGTTTTTTGACCGAAACTTGCATTTCGAAATGTTTTATAGAAGCTAATTTTCAGATGATTTTTTGCATGGACTTCCACCTAAACCTTCCTTTCTAACATATATAAATGATCTGAAGAAATACGTACCGTTTGGAACAGTCCTCGATTTAATTTGACTTTTTGACCGATACTAGTGTATAATATACTATGGTTTTTTTTTACCGAAACTTGCATTTTGAAAAGTTTCATAGCATCTAATTTTCAGATGATTTTTTGCATGGACATCCAACATAACCTTACCTCGTAAAATATAAAACTTATTTGAAAAGTTTCGTATTATTGCGAGCAGTCCTCGATTTAATTTGATGTTTTGACCGAAATTAGTATAAACTAGTGTATAATATACTATACTTTTTTGACCGAAACTTGCATTTCGAAAAGTTTTATAGAAGTTAATTTTCAGATGATTTTTTGCATGGACTTCCACCTAAACCTTCCTTTCTAACATATATAAATGATCTGAAGAAATACGTATCGTTTGGAACAATCCTCGATTTAATTTGACTTTTTGACCGAAACTAGTGTATAATATACTATGGTTTTTTGACCGAAACTTGCATTTTGAAAAGTCTCATAGCATCTAATTTTCAGATATTTTTTTCATGGACTTCCATCATAACCTTCCCTCGTAAAATATAAAAATTATCTGAAAAGTTTCGTATCATTTCGAGTAGTCCTCGATATAATTTAATTCTTTGACCGAAATAAGTATAAACTAATGTATAATATACTATAGTTTTTTTTACTGAAACTTGCATTTCGAAAAGTTTTATAGAAGCTAATTTTCATATGATTTTTTGCATGGACTTCTATTATAACCTTCCTACTTAACATATATAAATGATCTGAAACGTTTCGTATCATTTGGAACAGTCCTCGATTTAATTTGACTTTTTGACCGAAACTAGTGTATAATATACTATGATTTTTTGACCGAAACTTGCATTTCGAAAATTTTCATAGAAACTATTTTTCAGATGATTTTTTGCATGGACTTCCATCACCTTCCCTCGTAAAATATAAAACTTATCTGAAAAGTTTTGTATCATTTCGAGCAGTCCTCAATTTAATTTGATGTTTTGACCGATATTAGTATAAACTAGTGTATAATAGAGTATAGTTTTTTGACCGAAACTTGCATTTCGAAAAGTTTTATAGAAGCTAATTTTCAGATGATTTTTTGCATGGACTTCCACCTAAACCTTCCTTTCTAACATATATAAATGATCTGAAGAAATACGTATCGTTTGGAACAGTCCTCGATTTAATTTGACTTTTTGACCGAAACTAGTGTTTAATATACTATGTTTTTTTTTACCGAAACTTGCATTTTGAAAAGTTTCATAGCATCTAATTTTCAGATGATTTTTTGCATGGACATCCAACATAACCTTACCTCGTAAAATATAAAACTTATTTGAAAAGTTTCGTATTATTGCGAGCAGTCCTCGATTTAATTTGATGTTTTGACCGAAATTAGTATAAACTAGTGTATAATATACTATACTTTTTTGACCGAAACTTGCATTTCGAAAAGTTTTATAGAAGTTAATTTTCAGATGATTTTTTGCATGGACTTCCACCTAAACCTTCCTTTCTAACATATATAAATGATCTGAAGAAATACGTATCGTTTGGAACAATCCTCGATTTAATTTGACTTTTTGACCGAAACTAGTGTATAATATACTATGGTTTTTTGACCGAAACTTGCATTTTGAAAAGTCTCATAGCATCTAATTTTCAGATGTTTTTTTCATGGACTTCCATCATAACCTTCCCTCGTAAAATATAAATATTATCTGAAAAGTTTCGTATCATTTCGAGTAGTCCTCGATATAATTTAATTCTTTGACCGAAATAAGTATAAACTAATGTATAATATACTATAGTTTTTTTTTACTGAAACTTGCATTTCGAAAAGTTTTATAGAAGCTAATTTTCATATGATTTTTTGCATGGACTTCTATCATAACCTTCCTACTTAACATATATAAATGATCTGAAACGTTTCGTATCATTTGGAACAGTCCTCGATTTAATTTGACTTTTTGACCGAAACTAGTGTATAATATACTATGATTTTTTGACCGAAACTTGCATTTCGAAAATTTTCATAGAAACTATTTTTCAGATGATTTTTTGCATGGACTTCCATCACCTTCCCTCGTAAAATATAAAACTTATCTGAAAAGTTTTGTATCATTTCGAGCAGTCCTCAATTTAATTTGATGTTTTGACCGATATTAGTATAAACTAGTGTATAATAGAGTATAGTTTTTTGACCGAAACTTGCATTTCGAAAAGTTTTATAGAAGCTAATTTTCAGATGATTTTTTGCATGGACTTCCACCTAAACCTTCCTTTCTAACATATATAAATGATCTGAAGAAATACGTATCGTTTGGAACAGTCCTCGATTTAATTTGACTTTTTGACCGAAACTAGTGTATAATATACTATATTTTTTTTTACCGAAACTTGCATTTTGAAAAGTTTCATAGCATCTAATTTTCAGATGATTTTTTGCATGGACATCCAACATAACCTTACCTCGTAAAATATAAAACTTATTTGAAAAGTTTCGTATTATTGCGAGCAGTCCTCGATTTAATTTGATGTTTTGACCGAAATTAGTATAAACTAGTGTATAATATACTATACTTTTTTGACCGAAACTTGCATTTCGAAAAGTTTTATAGAAGTTAATTTTCAGATGATTTTTTGCATGGACTTCCACCTAAACCTTCCTTTCTAACATATATAAATGATCTGAAGAAATACGTATCGTTTGGAACAATCCTCGATTTAATTTGACTTTTTGACCGAAACTAGTGTATAATATACTATGGTTTTTTGACCGAAACTTGCATTTTGAAAAGTCTCATAGCATCTAATTTTCAGATGTTTTTTTCATGGACTTCCATCATAACCTTCCCTCGTAAAATATAAAAATTATCTGAAAAGTTTCGTATCATTTCGAGTAGTCCTCGATATAATTTAATTCTTTGACCGAAATAAGTATAAACTAATGTATAATATACTATAGTTTTTTTTACTGAAACTTGCATTTCGAAAAGTTTTATAGAAGCTAATTTTCATATGATTTTTTGCATGGACTTCTATTATAACCTTCCTACTTAACATATATAAATGATCTGAAACGTTTCGTATCATTTGGAACAGTCCTCGATTTAATTTGACTTTTTGACCGAAACTAGTGTATAATATACTATGATTTTTTGACCGAAACTTGCATTTCGAAAATTTTCATAGAAACTATTTTTCAGATGATTTTTTGCATGGACTTCCATCACCTTCCCTCGTAAAATATAAAACTTATCTGAAAAGTTTTGTATCATTTCGAGCAGTCCTCAATTTAATTTGATGTTTTGACCGATATTAGTATAAACTAGTGTATAATAGAGTATAGTTTTTTGACTGAAACATGCATTTCGAAAAGTTTTATAGAAGCTAATTTTCAGATGATTTTTTGCATGGACTTCCACCGAAACCTTCCTTTCTAACATATATAAATGATCTGAAGAAATACGTATCGTTTGGAACAGTCCTCGATTTAATTTGACTTTTTGACCGAAACTAGTGTATAATATACTATGGTTTTTTTTTTACCGAAACTTGCATTTTGAAAAGTTTCATAGCATCTAATTTTCAGATGATTTTTTGCATGGACATCCATCATAACCTTACCTCGTAAAATATAAAACTTATTTGAAAAGTTTCGTATTATTGCGAGCAGTCCTCGATTTAATTTGATGTTTTGACCGAAATTAGTATAAACTAGTGTATAATATACTATACTTTTTTGACCGAAACTTACATTTCGAAAAGTTTTATAGAAGTTAATTTTCAGATGATTTTTTGCATGGACTTCCACCTAAACCTTCCTTTCTAACATATATAAATGATCTAAAGAAATACGTATCGTTTGGAACAATCCTCGATTTAATTTGACTTTTTGACCGAAACTAGTATATAATATACTATGGTTTTTTGACCGAAACTTGCATTTTGAAAAGTCTCATAGCATCTAATTTTCAGATGTTTTTTTCATGGACTTCCATCATAACCTTCCCTCGTAAAATATAAAAATTATCTGAAAAGTTTCGTATCATTTCGAGTAGTCCTCGATATAATTTAATTCTTTGACCGAAATAAGTATAAACTAATGTATAATATACTATAGTTTTTTTTACTGAAACTTGCATTTCGAAAAGTTTTATAGAAGCTAATTTTCATATGATTTTTTGCATGGACTTCTATCATAACCTTCCTACTTAACATATATAAATGATCTGAAACGTTTCGTATCATTTGGAACAGTCCTCGATTTAATTTGACTTTTTGACCGAAACTAGTGTATAATATACTATGATTTTTTGACCGAAACTTGCATTTCGAAAATTTTCATAGAAACTATTTTTCAGATGATTTTTTGCATGGACTTCCATCACCTTCCCTCGTAAAATATAAAACTTATCTGAAAAGTTTTGTATCATTTCGAGCAGTCCTCAATTTAATTTGATGTTTTGACCGATATTAGTATAAACTAGTGTATAATAGAGTATAGTTTTTTGACCGAAACTTGCATTTCGAAATGTTTTATAGAAGCTAATTTTCAGATGATTTTTTGCATGGACTTCCACCTAAACCTTCCTTTCTAACATATATAAATGATCTGAAGAAATACGTACCGTTTGGAACAGTCCTCGATTTAATTTGACTTTTTGACCGATACTAGTGTATAATATACTATGGTTTTTTTTTACCGAAACTTGCATTTTGAAAAGTTTCATAGCATCTAATTTTCAGATGATTTTTTGCATGGACATCCAACATAACCTTACCTCGTAAAATATAAAACTTATTTGAAAAGTTTCGTATTATTGCGAGCAGTCCTCGATTTAATTTGATGTTTTGACCGAAATTAGTATAAACTAGTGTATAATATACTATACTTTTTTGACCGAAACTTGCATTTCGAAAAGTTTTATAGAAGTTAATTTTCAGATGATTTTTTGCATGGACTTCCACCTAAACCTTCCTTTCTAACATATATAAATGATCTGAAGAAATACGTATCGTTTGGAACAATCCTCGATTTAATTTGACTTTTTGACCGAAACTAGTGTATAATATACTATGGTTTTTTGACCGAAACTTGCATTTTGAAAAGTCTCATAGCATCTAATTTTCAGATATTTTTTTCATGGACTTCCATCATAACCTTCCCTCGTAAAATATAAAAATTATCTGAAAAGTTTCGTATCATTTCGAGTAGTCCTCGATATAATTTAATTCTTTGACCGAAATAAGTATAAACTAATGTATAATATACTATAGTTTTTTTTACTGAAACTTGCATTTCGAAAAGTTTTATAGAAGCTAATTTTCATATGATTTTTTGCATGGACTTCTATTATAACCTTCCTACTTAACATATATAAATGATCTGAAACGTTTCGTATCATTTGGAACAGTCCTCGATTTAATTTGACTTTTTGACCGAAACTAGTGTATAATATACTATGATTTTTTGACCGAAACTTGCATTTCGAAAATTTTCATAGAAACTATTTTTCAGATGATTTTTTGCATGGACTTCCATCACCTTCCCTCGTAAAATATAAAACTTATCTGAAAAGTTTTGTATCATTTCGAGCAGTCCTCAATTTAATTTGATGTTTTGACCGATATTAGTATAAACTAGTGTATAATAGAGTATAGTTTTTTGACCGAAACTTGCATTTCGAAAAGTTTTATAGAAGCTAATTTTCAGATGATTTTTTGCATGGACTTCCACCTAAACCTTCCTTTCTAACATATATAAATGATCTGAAGAAATACGTATCGTTTGGAACAGTCCTCGATTTAATTTGACTTTTTGACCGAAACTAGTGTTTAATATACTATGTTTTTTTTTACCGAAACTTGCATTTTGAAAAGTTTCATAGCATCTAATTTTCAGATGATTTTTTGCATGGACATCCAACATAACCTTACCTCGTAAAATATAAAACTTATTTGAAAAGTTTCGTATTATTGCGAGCAGTCCTCGATTTAATTTGATGTTTTGACCGAAATTAGTATAAACTAGTGTATAATATACTATACTTTTTTGACCGAAACTTGCATTTCGAAAAGTTTTATAGAAGTTAATTTTCAGATGATTTTTTGCATGGACTTCCACCTAAACCTTCCTTTCTAACATATATAAATGATCTGAAGAAATACGTATCGTTTGGAACAATCCTCGATTTAATTTGACTTTTTGACCGAAACTAGTGTATAATATACTATGGTTTTTTGACCGAAACTTGCATTTTGAAAAGTCTCATAGCATCTAATTTTCAGATGTTTTTTTCATGGACTTCCATCATAACCTTCCCTCGTAAAATATAAATATTATCTGAAAAGTTTCGTATCATTTCGAGTAGTCCTCGATATAATTTAATTCTTTGACCGAAATAAGTATAAACTAATGTATAATATACTATAGTTTTTTTTTACTGAAACTTGCATTTCGAAAAGTTTTATAGAAGCTAATTTTCATATGATTTTTTGCATGGACTTCTATCATAACCTTCCTACTTAACATATATAAATGATCTGAAACGTTTCGTATCATTTGGAACAGTCCTCGATTTAATTTGACTTTTTGACCGAAACTAGTGTATAATATACTATGATTTTTTGACCGAAACTTGCATTTCGAAAATTTTCATAGAAACTATTTTTCAGATGATTTTTTGCATGGACTTCCATCACCTTCCCTCGTAAAATATAAAACTTATCTGAAAAGTTTTGTATCATTTCGAGCAGTCCTCAATTTAATTTGATGTTTTGACCGATATTAGTATAAACTAGTGTATAATAGAGTATAGTTTTTTGACCGAAACTTGCATTTCGAAAAGTTTTATAGAAGCTAATTTTCAGATGATTTTTTGCATGGACTTCCACCTAAACCTTCCTTTCTAACATATATAAATGATCTGAAGAAATACGTATCGTTTGGAACAGTCCTCGATTTAATTTGACTTTTTGACCGAAACTAGTGTATAATATACTATATTTTTTTTTACCGAAACTTGCATTTTGAAAAGTTTCATAGCATCTAATTTTCAGATGATTTTTTGCATGGACATCCAACATAACCTTACCTCGTAAAATATAAAACTTATTTGAAAAGTTTCGTATTATTGCGAGCAGTCCTCGATTTAATTTGATGTTTTGACCGAAATTAGTATAAACTAGTGTATAATATACTATACTTTTTTGACCGAAACTTGCATTTCGAAAAGTTTTATAGAAGTTAATTTTCAGATGATTTTTTGCATGGACTTCCACCTAAACCTTCCTTTCTAACATATATAAATGATCTGAAGAAATACGTATCGTTTGGAACAATCCTCGATTTAATTTGACTTTTTGACCGAAACTAGTGTATAATATACTATGGTTTTTTGACCGAAACTTGCATTTTGAAAAGTCTCATAGCATCTAATTTTCAGATGTTTTTTTCATGGACTTCCATCATAACCTTCCCTCGTAAAATATAAATATTATCTAAAAAGTTTCGTATCATTTCGAGTAGTCCTCGATATAATTTAATTCTTTGACCGAAATAAGTATAAACTAATGTATAATATACTATAGTTTTTTTTTACTGAAACTTGCATTTCGAAAAGTTTTATAGAAGCTAATTTTCATATGATTTTTTGCATGGACTTCTATCATAACCTTCCTACTTAACATATATAAATGATCTGAAACGTTTCGTATCATTTGGAACAGTCCTCGATTTAATTTGACTTTTTGACCGAAACTAGTGTATAATATACTATGATTTTTTGACCGAAACTTGCATTTCGAAAATTTTCATAGAAACTATTTTTCAGATGATTTTTTGCATGGACTTCCATCACCTTCCCTCGTAAAATATAAAACTTATCTGAAAAGTTTTGTATCATTTCGAGCAGTCCTCAATTTAATTTGATGTTTTGACCGATATTAGTATAAACTAGTGTATAATAGAGTATAGTTTTTTGACCGAAACTTGCATTTCGAAAAGTTTTATAGAAGCTAATTTTCAGATGATTTTTTGCATGGACTTCCACCTAAACCTTCCTTTCTAACATATATAAATGATCTGAAGAAATACGTATCGTTTGGAACAGTCCTCGATTTAATTTGACTTTTTGACCGAAACTAGTGTTTAATATACTATGTTTTTTTTTACCGAAACTTGCATTTTGAAAAGTTTCATAGCATCTAATTTTCAGATGATTTTTTGCATGGACATCCAACATAACCTTACCTCGTAAAATATAAAACTTATTTGAAAAGTTTCGTATTATTGCGAGCAGTCCTCGATTTAATTTGATGTTTTGACCGAAATTAGTATAAACTAGTGTATAATATACTATACTTTTTTGACCGAAACTTGCATTTCGAAAAGTTTTATAGAAGTTAATTTTCAGATGATTTTTTGCATGGACTTCCACCTAAACCTTCCTTTCTAACATATATAAATGATCTGAAGAAATACGTATCGTTTGGAACAATCCTCGATTTAATTTGACTTTTTGACCGAAACTAGTGTATAATATACTATGGTTTTTTGACCGAAACTTGCATTTTGAAAAGTCTCATAGCATCTAATTTTCAGATGTTTTTTTCATGGACTTCCATCATAACCTTCCCTCGTAAAATATAAAAATTATCTGAAAAGTTTCGTATCATTTCGAGTAGTCCTCGATATAATTTAATTCTTTGACCGAAATAAGTATAAACTAATGTATAATATACTATAGTTTTTTTTACTGAAACTTGCATTTCGAAAAGTTTTATAGAAGCTAATTTTCATATGATTTTTTGCATGGACTTCTATTATAACCTTCCTACTTAACATATATAAATGATCTGAAACGTTTCGTATCATTTGGAACAGTCCTCGATTTAATTTGACTTTTTGACCGAAACTAGTGTATAATATACTATGATTTTTTGACCGAAACTTGCATTTCGAAAATTTTCATAGAAACTATTTTTCAGATGATTTTTTGCATGGACTTCCATCACCTTCCCTCGTAAAATATAAAACTTATCTGAAAAGTTTTGTATCATTTCGAGCAGTCCTCAATTTAATTTGATGTTTTGACCGATATTAGTATAAACTAGTGTATAATAGAGTATAGTTTTTTGACCGAAACTTGCATTTCGAAAAGTTTTATAGAAGCTAATTTTCAGATGATTTTTTGCATGGACTTCCACCTAAACCTTCCTTTCTAACATATATAAATGATCTGAAGAAATACGTATCGTTTGGAACAGTCCTCGATTTAATTTGACTTTTTGACCGAAACTAGTGTTTAATATACTATGTTTTTTTTTACCGAAACTTGCATTTTGAAAAGTTTCATAGCATCTAATTTTCAGATGATTTTTTGCATGGACATCCAACATAACCTTACCTCGTAAAATATAAAACTTATTTGAAAAGTTTCGTATTATTGCGAGCAGTCCTCGATTTAATTTGATGTTTTGACCGAAATTAGTATAAACTAGTGTATAATATACTATACTTTTTTGACCGAAACTTGCATTTCGAAAAGTTTTATAGAAGTTAATTTTCAGATGATTTTTTGCATGGACTTCCACCTAAACCTTCCTTTCTAACATATATAAATGATCTGAAGAAATACGTATCGTTTGGAACAATCCTCGATTTAATTTGACTTTTTGACCGAAACTAGTGTATAATATACTATGGTTTTTTGACCGAAACTTGCATTTTGAAAAGTCTCATAGCATCTAATTTTCAGATGTTTTTTTCATGGACTTCCATCATAACCTTCCCTCGTAAAATATAAATATTATCTAAAAAGTTTCGTATCATTTCGAGTAGTCCTCGATATAATTTAATTCTTTGACCGAAATAAGTATAAACTAATGTATAATATACTATAGTTTTTTTTTACTGAAACTTGCATTTCGAAAAGTTTTATAGAAGCTAATTTTCATATGATTTTTTGCATGGACTTCTATCATAACCTTCCTACTTAACATATATAAATGATCTGAAACGTTTCGTATCATTTGGAACAGTCCTCGATTTAATTTGACTTTTTGACCGAAACTAGTGTATAATATACTATGATTTTTTGACCGAAACTTGCATTTCGAAAATTTTCATAGAAACTATTTTTCAGATGATTTTTTGCATGGACTTCCATCACCTTCCCTCGTAAAATATAAAACTTATCTGAAAAGTTTTGTATCATTTCGAGCAGTCCTCAATTTAATTTGATGTTTTGACCGATATTAGTATAAACTAGTGTATAATAGAGTATAGTTTTTTGACCGAAACTTGCATTTCGAAAAGTTTTATAGAAGCTAATTTTCAGATGATTTTTTGCATGGACTTCCACCTAAACCTTCCTTTCTAACATATATAAATGATCTGAAGAAATACGTATCGTTTGGAACAGTCCTCGATTTAATTTGACTTTTTGACCGAAACTAGTGTATAATATACTATGTTTTTTTTTTTACCGAAACTTGCATTTTGAAAATTTCATAGCATCTAATTTTCAGATGATTTTTTGCATGGACATCCAACATAACCTTACCTCGTAAAATATAAAACTTATTTGAAAAGTTTCGTATTATTGCGAGCAGTCCTCGATTTAATTTGATGTTTTGACCGAAATTAGTATAAACTAGTGTATAATATACTATACTTTTTTGACCGAAACTTGCATTTCGAAAAGTTTTATAGAAGTTAATTTTCAGATGATTTTTTGCATGGACTTCCACCTAAACCTTCCTTTCTAACATATATAAATGATCTGAAGAATTACGTATCGTTTGGAACAATCCTCGATTTAATTTGACTTTTTGACCGAAACTAGTGTATAATATACTATGGTTTTTTGACCGAAACTTGCATTTTGAAAAGTCTCATAGCATCTAATTTTCAGATGTTTTTTTCATGGACTTCCATCATAACCTTCCCTCGTAAAATATAAAAATTATCTGAAAAGTTTCGTATCATTTCGAGTAGTCCTCGATATAATTTAATTCTTTGACCGAAATAAGTATAAACTAATGTATAATATACTATAGTTTTTTTTACTGAAACTTGCATTTCGAAAAGTTTTATAGAAGCTAATTTTCATATGATTTTTTGCATGGACTTCTATCATAACCTTCCTACTTAACATATATAAATGATCTGAAACGTTCCGTATCATTTGGAACAGTCCTCGATTTAATTTGACTTTTTGACCGAAACTAGTGTATAATATACTATGATTTTTTGACCTAAACTTGCATTTCGAAAATTTTCATAGAAACTATTTTTCAGATGATTTTTTGCATGGACTTCCATCACCTTCCCTCGTAAAATATAAAACTTATCTGAAAAGTTTTGTATCATTTCGAGCAGTCCTAAATTTAATTTGATGTTTTGACCGATATTAGTATAAACTAGTGTATAATAGAGTATAGTTTTTTGACCGAAACATGCATTTCGAAAAGTTTTATAGAAGCTAATTTTCAGATGATTTTTTGCATGGACTTCCACCGAAACCTTCCTTTCTAACATATATAAATGATTTTAAGAAATACGTATCGTTTGGAACCGTCCTCGATTTAATTTGACTTTTTGACCGAAACTAGTGTATAATATACTATGGTTTTTTTTACCGAAACTTGCATTTTGAAAAGTTTCATAGCATCTAATTTTCAGATGATTTTTTGCATGGACATCCAACATAACCTTACCTCGTAAAATATAAAACTTATTTGAAAAGTTTCGTATTATTGCGAGCAGTCCTCGATTTAATTTGATGTTTTGACCGAAATTAGTATAAACTAGTGTATAATATACTATACTTTTTTGACCGAAACTTGCATTTCGAAAAGTTTTATAGAAGTTAATTTTCAGATGATTTTTTGCATGGACTTCCACCTAAACCTTCCTTTCTAACATATATAAATGATCTGAAGAAATACGTATCGTTTGGAACAATCCTCAATTTAATTTGACTTTTTGACCGAAACTAGTGTATAATATACTATGGTTTTTTGACCGAAACTTGCATTTTGAAAAGTCTCATAGCATCTAATTTTCAGATGTTTTTTTCATGGACTTCCATCATAACCTTCCCTCGTAAAATATAAAAATTATCTGAAAAGTTTCGTATCATTTCGAGTAGTCCTCGATATAATTTAATTCTTTGACCGAAATAAGTATAAACTAATGTATAATATACTATAGTTTTTTTTTACTGAAACTTGCATTTCGAAAAGTTTTATAGAAGCTAATTTTCATATGATTTTTTGCATGGACTTCTATCATAACCTTCCTACTTAACATATATAAATGATCTGAAACGTTTCGTATCATTTGGAACAGTCCTCGATTTAATTTGACTTTTTGACCGAAACTAGTGTATAATATACTATGATTTTTTGACCGAAACTTGCATTTCGAAAATTTTCATAGAAACTATTTTTCAGATGATTTTTTGCATGGACTTCCATCACCTTCCCTCGTAAAATATAAAACTTATCTGAAAAGTTTTGTATCATTTCGAGCAGTCCTCAATTTAATTTGATGTTTTGACCGATATTAGTATAAACTAGTGTATAATAGAGTATAGTTTTTTGACCGAAACTTGCATTTCGAAAAGTTTTATAGAAGCTAATTTTCAGATGATTTTTTGCATGGACTTCCACCTAAACCTTCCTTTCTAACATATATAAATGATCTGAAGAAATACGTATCGTTTGGAACAGTCCTCGATTTAATTTGACTTTTTGACCGAAACTAGTGTTTAATATACTATGTTTTTTTTACCGAAACTTGCATTTTGAAAAGTTTCATAGCATCTAATTTTCAGATGATTTTTTGCATGGACATCCAACATAACCTTACCTCGTAAAATATAAAACTTATTTGAAAAGTTTCGTATTATTGCGAGCAGTCCTCGATTTAATTTGATGTTTTGACCGAAATTAGTATAAACTAGTGTATAATATACTATACTTTTTTGACCGAAACTTGCATTTCGAAAAGTTTTATAGAAGTTAATTTTCAGATGATTTTTTGCATGGACTTCCACCTAAACCTTCCTTTCTAACATATATAAATGATCTGAAGAAATACGTATCGTTTGGAACAATCCTCGATTTAATTTGACTTTTTGACCGAAACTAGTGTATAATATACTATGGTTTTTTGACCGAAACTTGGATTTTGAAAAGTCTCATAGCATCTAATTTTCAGATGTTTTTTTCATGGACTTCCATCATAACCTTCCCTCGTAAAATATAAAAATTATCTGAAAAGTTTCGTATCATTTCGAGTAGTCCTCGATATAATTTAATTCTTTGACCGAAATAAGTATAAACTAATGTATAATATACTATAGTTTTTTTTTACTGAAACTTGCATTTCGAAAAGTTTTATAGAAGCTAATTTTCATATGATTTTTTGCATGGACTTCTATCATAACCTTCCTACTTAACATATATAAATGATCTGAAACGTTTCGTATCATTTGGAACAGTCCTCGATTTAATTTGACTTTTTGACCGAAACTAGTGAATAATATACTATGATTTTTTGACCGAAACTTGCATTTCGAAAATTTTCATAGAAACTATTTTTCAGATGATTTTTTGCATGGACTTCCATCACCTTCCCTCGTAAAATATAAAACTTATCTGAAAAGTTTTGTATCATTTCGAGCAGTCCTCAATTTAATTTGATGTTTTGACCGATATTAGTATAAACTAGTGTATAATAGAGTATAGTTTTTTGACCGAAACTTGCATTTCGAAAAGTTTTATAGAAGCTAATTTTCAGATGATTTTTTGCATGGACTTCCACCTAAACCTTCCTTTCTAACATATATAAATGATCTGAAGAAATACGTATCGTTTGGAACAGTCCTCGATTTAATTTGACTTTTTGACCGAAACTAGTGTATAATATACTATATTTTTTTTTACCGAAACTTGCATTTTGAAAAGTTTCATAGCGTCTAATTTTCAGATGATTTTTTGCATGGACATCCAACATAACCTTACCTCGTAAAATATAAAACTTATTTGAAAAGTTTCGTATTATTGCGAGCAGTCCTCGATTTAATTTGATGTTTTGACCGAAATTAGTATAAACTAGTGTATAATATACTATACTTTTTTGACCGAAACTTGCATTTCGAAAAGTTTTATAGAAGTTAATTTTCAGATGATTTTTTGCATGGACTTCCACCTAAACCTTCCTTTCTAACATATATAAATGATCTGAAGAAATACGTATCGTTTGGAACAATCCTCGATTTAATTTGACTTTTTGATCGAAACTAGTGTATAATATACTATGGTTTTTTGACCGAAACTTGCATTTTGAAAAGTCTCATAGCATCTAATTTTCAGATGTTTTTTTCATGGACTTCCATCATAACCTTCCCTCGTAAAATATAAAAATTATCTGAAAAGTTTCGTATCATTTCGAGTAGTCCTCGATATAATTTAATTCTTTGACCGAAATAAGTATAAACTAATGTATAATATACTATAGTTTTTTTTTACTGAAACTTGCATTTCGAAAAGTTTTATAGAAGCTAATTTTCATATGATTTTTTGCATGGACTTCTATCATAACCTTCCTACTTAACATATATAAATGATCTGAAACGTTTCGTATCATTTGGAACAGTCCTCGATTTAATTTGACTTTTTGACCGAAACTAGTGTATAATATACTATGATTTTTTGACCGAAACTTGCATTTCGAAAATTTTCATAGAAACTATTTTTCAGATGATTTTTTGCATGGACTTCCATCACCTTCCCTCGTAAAATATAAAACTTATCTGAAAAGTTTTGTATCATTTCGAGCAGTCCTCAATTTAATTTGATGTTTTGACCGATATTAGTATAAACTAGTGTATAATAGAGTATAGTTTTTTGACCGAAACTTGCATTTCGAAAAGTTTTATAGAAGCTAATTTTCAGATGATTTTTTGCATGGACTTCCACCTAAACCTTCCTTTCTAACATATATAAATGATCTGAAGAAATACGTATCGTTTGGAACAGTCCTCGATTTAATTTGACTTTTTGACCGAAACTAGTGTATAATATACTATATTTTTTTTTACCGAAACTTGCATTTTGAAAAGTTTCATAGCGTCTAATTTTCAGATGATTTTTTGCATGGACATCCAACATAACCTTACCTCGTAAAATATAAAACTTATTTGAAAAGTTTCGTATTATTGCGAGCAGTCCTCGATTTAATTTGATGTTTTGACCGAAATTAGTATAAACTAGTGTATAATATACTATACTTTTTTGACCGAAACTTGCATTTCGAAAAGTTTTATAGAAGTTAATTTTCAGATGATTTTTTGCATGGACTTCCACCTAAACCTTCCTTTCTAACATATATAAATGATCTGAAGAAATACGTATCGTTTGGAACAATCCTCGATTTAATTTGACTTTTTGATCGAAACTAGTGTATAATATACTATGGTTTTTTGACCGAAACTTGCATTTTGAAAAGTCTCATAGCATCTAATTTTCAGATGTTTTTTTCATGGACTTCCATCATAACCTTCCCTCGTAAAATATAAAAATTATCTGAAAAGTTTCGTATCATTTCGAGTAGTCCTCGATATAATTTAATTCTTTGACCGAAATAAGTATAAACTAATGTATAATATACTATAGTTTTTTTTTACTGAAACTTGCATTTCGAAAAGTTTTATAGAAGCTAATTTTCATATGATTTTTTGCATGGACTTCTATCATAACCTTCCTACTTAACATATATAAATGATCTGAAACGTTTCGTATCATTTGGAACAGTCCTCGATTTAATTTGACTTTTTGACCGAAACTAGTGTATAATATACTATGATTTTTTGACCGAAACTTGCATTTCGAAAATTTTCATAGAAACTATTTTTCAGATGATTTTTTGCATGGACTTCCATCACCTTCCCTCGTAAAATATAAAACTTATCTGAAAAGTTTTGTATCATTTCGAGCAGTCCTCAATTTAATTTGATGTTTTGACCGATATTAGTATAAACTAGTGTATAATAGAGTATAGTTTTTTGACCGAAACTTGCATTTCGAAAAGTTTTATAGAAGCTAATTTTCAGATGATTTTTTGCATGGACTTCCACCTAAACCTTCCTTTCTAACATATATAAATGATCTGAAGAAATACGTATCGTTTGGAACAGTCCTCGATTTAATTTGACTTTTTGACCGAAACTAGTGTATAATATACTATATTTTTTTTTACCGAAACTTGCATTTTGAAAAGTTTCATAGCGTCTAATTTTCAGATGATTTTTTGCATGGACATCCAACATAACCTTACCTCGTAAAATATAAAACTTATTTGAAAAGTTTCGTATTATTGCGAGCAGTCCTCGATTTAATTTGATGTTTTGACCGAAATTAGTATAAACTAGTGTATAATATACTATACTTTTTTGACCGAAACTTGCATTTCGAAAAGTTTTATAGAAGTTAATTTTCAGATGATTTTTTGCATGGACTTCCACCTAAACCTTCCTTTCTAACATATATAAATGATCTGAAGAAATACGTATCGTTTGGAACAATCCTCGATTTAATTTGACTTTTTGATCGAAACTAGTGTATAATATACTATGGTTTTTTGACCGAAACTTGCATTTTGAAAAGTCTCATAGCATCTAATTTTCAGATGTTTTTTTCATGGACTTCCATCATAACCTTCCCTCGTAAAATATAAAAATTATCTGAAAAGTTTCGTATCATTTCGAGTAGTCCTCGATATAATTTAATTCTTTGACCGAAATAAGTATAAACTAATGTATAATATACTATAGTTTTTTTTTACTGAAACTTGCATTTCGAAAAGTTTTATAGAAGCTAATTTTCATATGATTTTTTGCATGGACTTCTATCATAACCTTCCTACTTAACATATATAAATGATCTGAAACGTTTCGTATCATTTGGAACAGTCCTCGATTTAATTTGACTTTTTGACCGAAACTAGTGTATAATATACTATGATTTTTTGACCGAAACTTGCATTTCGAAAATTTTCATAGAAACTATTTTTCAGATGATTTTTTGCATGGACTTCCATCACCTTCCCTCGTAAAATATAAAACTTATCTGAAAAGTTTTGTATCATTTCGAGCAGTCCTCAATTTAATTTGATGTTTTGACCGATATTAGTATAAACTAGTGTATAATAGAGTATAGTTTTTTGACCGAAACTTGCATTTCGAAAAGTTTTATAGAAGCTAATTTTCAGATGATTTTTTGCATGGACTTCCACCTAAACCTTCCTTTCTAACATATATAAATGATCTGAAGAAATACGTATCGTTTGGAACAGTCCTCGATTTAATTTGACTTTTTGACCGAAACTAGTGTATAATATACTATATTTTTTTTTACCGAAACTTGCATTTTGAAAAGTTTCATAGCGTCTAATTTTCAGATGATTTTTTGCATGGACATCCAACATAACCTTACCTCGTAAAATATAAAACTTATTTGAAAAGTTTCGTATTATTGCGAGCAGTCCTCGATTTAATTTGATGTTTTGACCGAAATTAGTATAAACTAGTGTATAATATACTATACTTTTTTGACCGAAACTTGCATTTCGAAAAGTTTTATAGAAGTTAATTTTCAGATGATTTTTTGCATGGACTTCCACCTAAACCTTCCTTTCTAACATATATAAATGATCTGAAGAAATACGTATCGTTTGGAACAATCCTCGATTTAATTTGACTTTTTGATCGAAACTAGTGTATAATATACTATGGTTTTTTGACCGAAACTTGCATTTTGAAAAGTCTCATAGCATCTAATTTTCAGATGTTTTTTTCATGGACTTCCATCATAACCTTCCCTCGTAAAATATAAAAATTATCTGAAAAGTTTCGTATCATTTCGAGTAGTCCTCGATATAATTTAATTCTTTGACCGAAATAAGTATAAACTAATGTATAATATACTATAGTTTTTTTTTACTGAAACTTGCATTTCGAAAAGTTTTATAGAAGCTAATTTTCATATGATTTTTTGCATGGACTTCTATCATAACCTTCCTACTTAACATATATAAATGATCTGAAACGTTTCGTATCATTTGGAACAGTCCTCGATTTAATTTGACTTTTTGACCGAAACTAGTGTATAATATACTATGATTTTTTGACCGAAACTTGCATTTCGAAAATTTTCATAGAAACTATTTTTCAGATGATTTTTTGCATGGACTTCCATCACCTTCCCTCGTAAAATATAAAACTTATCTGAAAAGTTTTGTATCATTTCGAGCAGTCCTCAATTTAATTTGATGTTTTGACCGATATTAGTATAAACTAGTGTATAATAGAGTATAGTTTTTTGACCGAAACTTGCATTTCGAAAAGTTTTATAGAAGCTAATTTTCAGATGATTTTTTGCATGGACTTCCACCTAAACCTTCCTTTCTAACATATATAAATGATCTGAAGAAATACGTATCGTTTGGAACAGTCCTCGATTTAATTTGACTTTTTGACCGAAACTAGTGTATAATATACTATATTTTTTTTTTACCGAAACTTGCATTTTGAAAAGTTTCATAGCATCTAATTTTCAGATGATTTTTTGCATGGACATCCAACATAACCTTACCTCGTAAAATATAAAACTTATTTGAAAAGTTTCGTATTATTGCGAGCAGTCCTCGATTTAATTTGATGTTTTGACCGAAATTAGTATAAACTAGTGTATAATATACTATACTTTTTTGACCGAAACTTGCATTTCGAAAAGTTTTATAGAAGTTAATTTTCAGATGATTTTTTGCATGGACTTCCACCTAAACCTTCCTTTCTAACATATATAAATGATCTGAAGAAATACGTATCGTTTGGAACAATCCTCGATTTAATTTGACTTTTTGATCGAAACTAGTGTATAATATACTATGGTTTTTTGACCGAAACTTGCATTTTGAAAAGTCTCATAGCATCTAATTTTCAGATGTTTTTTTCATGGACTTCCATCATAACCTTCCCTCGTAAAATATAAAAATTATCTGAAAAGTTTCGTATCATTTCGAGTAGTCCTCGATATAATTTAATTCTTTGACCGAAATAAGTATAAACTAATGTATAATATACTATAGTTTTTTTTTACTGAAACTTGCATTTCGAAAAGTTTTATAGAAGCTAATTTTCATATGATTTTTTGCATGGACTTCTATCATAACCTTCCTACTTAACATATATAAATGATCTGAAATGTTTCGTATCATTTGGAACAGTCCTCGATTTAATTTGACTTTTTGACCGAAACTAGTGTATAATATACTATGATTTTTTGACCGAAACTTGCATTTCGAAAATTTTCATAGAAACTATTTTTCAGATGATTTTTTGCATGGACTTCCATCACCTTCCCTCGTAAAATATAAAACTTATCTGAAAAGTTTTGTATCATTTCGAGCAGTCCTCAATTTAATTTGATGTTTTGACCGATATTAGTATAAACTAGTGTATAATAGAGTATAGTTTTTTGACCGAAACTTGCATTTCGAAAAGTTTTATAGAAGCTAATTTTCAGATGATTTTTTGCATGGACTTCCACCTAAACCTTCCTTTCTAACATATATAAATGATCTGAAGAAATACGTATCGTTTGGAACAGTCCTCGATTTAATTTGACTTTTTGACCGAAACTAGTGTATAATATACTATATTTTTTTTTACCGAAACTTGCATTTTGAAAAGTTTCATAGCGTCTAATTTTCAGATGATTTTTTGCATGGACATCCAACATAACCTTACCTCGTAAAATATAAAACTTATTTGAAAAGTTTCGTATTATTGCGAGCAGTCCTCGATTTAATTTGATGTTTTGACCGAAATTAGTATAAACTAGTGTATAATATACTATACTTTTTTGACCGAAACTTGCATTTCGAAAAGTTTTATAGAAGTTAATTTTCAGATGATTTTTTGCATGGACTTCCACCTAAACCTTCCTTTCTAACATATATAAATGATCTGAAGAAATACGTATCGTTTGGAACAATCCTCGATTTAATTTGACTTTTTGATCGAAACTGGTGTATAATATACTATGGTTTTTTGACCGAAACTTGCATTTTGAAAAGTCTCATAGCATCTAATTTTCAGATGTTTTTTTCATGGACTTCCATCATAACCTTCCCTCGTAAAATATAAAAATTATCTGAAAAGTTTCGTATCATTTCGAGTAGTCCTCGATATAATTTAATTCTTTGACCGAAATAAGTATAAACTAATGTATAATATACTATAGTTTTTTTTTACTGAAACTTGCATTTCGAAAAGTTTTATAGAAGCTAATTTTCATATGATTTTTTGCATGGACTTCTATCATAACCTTCCTACTTAACATATATAAATGATCTGAAACGTTTCGTATCATTTGGAACAGTCCTCGATTTAATTTGACTTTTTGACCGAAACTAGTGTATAATATACTATGATTTTTTGACCGAAACTTGCATTTCGAAAATTTTCATAGAAACTATTTTTCAGATGATTTTTTGCATGGACTTCCATCACCTTCCCTCGTAAAATATAAAACTTATCTGAAAAGTTTTGTATCATTTCGAGCAGTCCTCAATTTAATTTGATGTTTTGACCGATATTAGTATAAACTAGTGTATAATAGAGTATAGTTTTTTGACCGAAACTTGCATTTCGAAAAGTTTTATAGAAGCTAATTTTCAGATGATTTTTTGCATGGACTTCCACCTAAACCTTCCTTTCTAACATATATAAATGATCTGAAGAAATACGTATCGTTTGGAACAGTCCTCGATTTAATTTGACTTTTTGACCGAAACTAGTGTATAATATACTATATTTTTTTTTTACCGAAACTTGCATTTTGAAAAGTTTCATAGCATCTAATTTTCAGATGATTTTTTGCATGGACATCCAACATAACCTTACCTCGTAAAATATAAAACTTATTTGAAAAGTTTCGTATTATTGCGAGCAGTCCTCGATTTAATTTGATGTTTTGACCGAAATTAGTATAAACTAGTGTATAATATACTATACTTTTTTGACCGAAACTTGCATTTCGAAAAGTTTTATAGAAGTTAATTTTCAGATGATTTTTTGCATGGACTTCCACCTAAACCTTCCTTTCTAACATATATAAATGATCTGAAGAAATACGTATCGTTTGGAACAATCCTCGATTTAATTTGACTTTTTGACCGAAACTAGTGTATAATATACTATGGTTTTTTGACCGAAACTTGCATTTTGAAAAGTCTCATAGCATCTAATTTTCAGATGTTTTTTTCATGGACTTCCATCATAACCTTCCCTCGTAAAATATAAAAATTATCTGAAAAGTTTCGTATCATTTTGAGTAGTCCTCGATATAATTTAATTCTTTGACCGAAATAAGTATAAACTAATGTATAATATACTATAGTTTTTTTTTACTGAAACTTGCATTTCGAAAAGTGTTATAGAAGCTAATTTTCATATTATTTTTTGCATGGACTTCTATCATAACCTTCCTACTTAACATATATAAATGATCTGAAACGTTTCGTATCATTTGGAACAGTCCTCGATTTAATTTGACTTTTTGACCGAAACTAGTGTATAATATACTATGATTTTTTGACCGAAACTTGCATTTCGAAAATTTTCATAGAAACTATTTTTCAGATGATTTTTTGCATGGACTTCCATCACCTTCCCTCGTAAAATATAAAACTTATCTGAAAAGTTTTGTATCATTTCGAGCAGTCCTCAATTTAATTTGATGTTTTGACCGATATTAGTATAAACTAGTGTATAATAGAGTATAGTTTTTTGACCGAAACTTGCATTTCGAAAAGTTTTATAGAAGCAAATTTTCAGATGATTTTTTGCATGGACTTCCACCTAAACCTTCCTTTCTAACATATATAAATGATCTGAAGAAATACGTATCGTTTGGAACAGTCCTCGATTTAATTTGACTTTTTGACCGAAACTAGTGTATAATATACTATGTTTTTTTTTTTACCGAAACTTGCATTTTGAAAATTTCATAGCATCTAATTTTCAGATGATTTTTTGCATGGACATCCAACATAACCTTACCTCGTAAAATATAAAACTTATTTGAAAAGTTTCGTATTATTGCGAGCAGTCCTCGATTTAATTTGATGTTTTGACCGAAATTAGTATAAACTAGTGTATAATATACTATACTTTTTTGACCGAAACTTGCATTTCGAAAAGTTTTATAGAAGTTAATTTTCAGATGATTTTTTGCATGGACTTCCACCTAAACCTTCCTTTCTAACATATATAAATGATCTGAAGAATTACGTATCGTTTGGAACAATCCTCGATTTAATTTGACTTTTTGACCGAAACTAGTGTATAATATACTATGGTTTTTTGACCGAAACTTGCATTTTGAAAAGTCTCATAGCATCTAATTTTCAGATGTTTTTTTCATGGACTTCCATCATAACCTTCCCTCGTAAAATATAAAAATTATCTGAAAAGTTTCGTATCATTTCGAGTAGTCCTCGATATAATTTAATTCTTTGACCGAAATAAGTATAAACTAATGTATAATATACTATAGTTTTTTTTTACTGAAACTTGCATTTCGAAAAGTTTTATAGAAGCTAATTTTCATATGATTTTTTGCATGGACTTCTATCATAACCTTCCTACTTAACATATATAAATGATCTGAAACGTTCCGTATCATTTGGAACAGTCCTCGATTTAATTTGACTTTTTGACCGAAACTAGTGTATAATATACTATGATTTTTTGACCGAAACTTGCATTTCGAAAATTTTCATAGAAACTATTTTTCAGATGATTTTTTGCATGGACTTCCATCACCTTCCCTCGTAAAATATAAAACTTATCTGAAAAGTTTTGTATCATTTCGAGCAGTCCTCAATTTAATTTGATGTTTTGACCGATATTAGTATAAACTAGTGTATAATAGAGTATAGTTTTTTGACCGAAACTTGCATTTCGAAAAGTTTTATAGAAGCAAATTTTCAGATGATTTTTTGCATGGACTTCCACCTAAACCTTCCTTTCTAACATATATAAATGATCTGAAGAAATACGTATCGTTTGGAACAGTCCTCGATTTAATTTGACTTTTTGACCGAAACTAGTGTATAATATACTATGTTTTTTTTTTTACCGAAACTTGCATTTTGAAAATTTCATAGCATCTAATTTTCAGATGATTTTTTGCATGGACATCCAACATAACCTTACCTCGTAAAATATAAAACTTATTTGAAAAGTTTCGTATTATTGCGAGCAGTCCTCGATTTAATTTGATGTTTTGACCGAAATTAGTATAAACTAGTGTATAATATACTATACTTTTTTGACCGAAACTTGCATTTCGAAAAGTTTTATAGAAGTTAATTTTCAGATGATTTTTTGCATGGACTTCCACCTAAACCTTCCTTTCTAACATATATAAATGATCTGAAGAATTACGTATCGTTTGGAACAATCCTCGATTTAATTTGACTTTTTGACCGAAACTAGTGTATAATATACTATGGTTTTTTGACCGAAACTTGCATTTTGAAAAGTCTCATAGCATCTAATTTTCAGATGTTTTTTTCATGGACTTCCATCATAACCTTCCCTCGTAAAATATAAAAATTATCTGAAAAGTTTCGTATCATTTCGAGTAGTCCTCGATATAATTTAATTCTTTGACCGAAATAAGTATAAACTAATGTATAATATACTATAGTTTTTTTTACTGAAACTTGCATTTCGAAAAGTGTTATAGAAGCTAATTTTCATATGATTTTTTGCATGGACTTCTATCATAACCTTCCTACTTAACATATATAAATGATCTGAAACGTTCCGTATCATTTGGAACAGTCCTCGATTTAATTTGACTTTTTGACCGAAACTAGTGTATAATATACTATGATTTTTTGACCTAAACTTGCATTTCGAAAATTTTCATAGAAACTATTTTTCAGATGATTTTTTGCATGGACTTCCATCACCTTCCCTCGTAAAATATAAAACTTATCTGAAAAGTTTTGTATCATTTCGAGCAGTCCTAAATTTAATTTGATGTTTTGACCGATATTAGTATAAACTAGTGTATAATAGAGTATAGTTTTTTGACCGAAACATGCATTTCGAAAAGTTTTATAGAAGCTAATTTTCAGATGATTTTTTGCATGGACTTCCACCGAAACCTTCCTTTCTAACATATATAAATGATTTTAAGAAATACGTATCGTTTGGAACAGTCCTCGATTTAATTTGACTTTTTGACCGAAACTAGTGTATAATATACTATGGTTTTTTTTACCGAAACTTGCATTTTGAAAAGTTTCATAGCATCTAATTTTCAGATGATTTTTTGCATGGACATCCAACATAACCTTACCTCGTAAAATATAAAACTTATTTGAAAAGTTTCGTATTATTGCGAGCAGTCCTCGATTTAATTTGATGTTTTGACCGAAATTAGTATAAACTAGTGTATAATATACTATACTTTTTTGACCGAAACTTGCATTTCGAAAAGTTTTATAGAAGTTAATTTTCAGATGATTTTTTGCATGGACTTCCACCTAAACCTTCCTTTCTAACATATATAAATGATCTGAAGAAATACGTATCGTTTGGAACAATCCTCAATTTAATTTGACTTTTTGACCGAAACTAGTGTATAATATACTATGGTTTTTTGACCGAAACTTGCATTTTGAAAAGTCTCATAGCATCTAATTTTCAGATGTTTTTTTCATGGACTTCCATCATAACCTTCCCTCGTAAAATATAAAAATTATCTGAAAAGTTTCGTATCATTTCGAGTAGTCCTCGATATAATTTAATTCTTTGACCGAAATAAGTATAAACTAATGTATAATATACTATAGTTTTTTTTTACTGAAACTTGCATTTCGAAAAGTTTTATAGAAGCTAATTTTCATATGATTTTTTGCATGGACTTCTATCATAACCTTCCTACTTAACATATATAAATGATCTGAAACGTTTCGTATCATTTGGAACAGTCCTCGATTTAATTTGACTTTTTGACCGAAACTAGTGTATAATATACTATGATTTTTTGACCGAAACTTGCATTTCGAAAATTTTCATAGAAACTATTTTTCAGATGATTTTTTGCATGGACTTCCATCACCTTCCCTCGTAAAATATAAAACTTATCTGAAAAGTTTTGTATCATTTCGAGCAGTCCTCAATTTAATTTGATGTTTTGACCGATATTAGTATAAACTAGTGTATAATAGAGTATAGTTTTTTGACCGAAACTTGCATTTCGAAAAGTTTTATAGAAGCTAATTTTCAGATGATTTTTTGCATGGACTTCCACCGAAACCTTCCTTTCTAACATATATAAATGATTTTAAGAAATACGTATCGTTTGGAACAGTCCTCGATTTAATTTGACTTTTTGACCGAAACTAGTGTATAATATACTATGGTTTTTTTTACCGAAACTTGCATTTTGAAAAGTTTCATAGCATCTAATTTTCAGATGATTTTTTGCATGGACATCCAACATAACCTTACCTCGTAAAATATAAAACTTATTTGAAAAGTTTCGTATTATTGCGAGCAGTCCTCGATTTAATTTGATGTTTTGACCGAAATTAGTATAAACTAGTGTATAATATACTATACTTTTTTGACCGAAACTTGCATTTCGAAAAGTTTTATAGAAGTTAATTTTCAGATGATTTTTTGCATGGACTTCCACCTAAACCTTCCTTTCTAACATATATAAATGATCTGAAGAAATACGTATCGTTTGGAACAATCCTCAATTTAATTTGACTTTTTGACCGAAACTAGTGTATAATATACTATGGTTTTTTGACCGAAACTTGCATTTTGAAAAGTCTCATAGCATCTAATTTTCAGATGTTTTTTTCATGGACTTCCATCATAACCTTCCCTCGTAAAATATAAAAATTATCTGAAAAGTTTCGTATCATTTCGAGTAGTCCTCGATATAATTTAATTCTTTGACCGAAATAAGTATAAACTAATGTATAATATACTATAGTTTTTTTTACTGAAACTTGCATTTCGAAAAGTTTTATAGAAGCTAATTTTCATATGATTTTTTGCATGGACTTCTATCATAACCTTCCTACTTAACATATATAAATGATCTGAAACGTTTCGTATCATTTGGAACAGTCCTCGATTTAATTTGACTTTTTGACCGAAACTAGTGTATAATATACTATGATTTTTTGACCGAAACTTGCATTTCGAAAATTTTCATAGAAACTATTTTTCAGATGATTTTTTGCATGGAATTCCATCACCTTCCCTCGTAAAATATAAAACTTATCTGAAAAGTTTTGTATCATTTCGAGCAGTCCTCAATTTAATTTGATGTTTTGACCGATATTAGTATAAACTAGTGTATAATAGAGTATAGTTTTTTGACCGAAACATGCATTTCGAAAAGTTTTATAGAAGCTAATTTTCAGATGATTTTTTGCATGGACTTCCACCGAAACCTTCCTTTCTAACATATATAAATGATCTGAAGAAATACGTATCGTTTGGAACAGTCCTCGATTTAATTTGACTTTTTGACCGAAACTAGTGTATAATATACTATGGTTTTTTTTTTACCGAAACTTGCATTTTGAAAAGATTCATAGCATCTAATTTTCAGATGATTTTTTGCATGGACATCCAACATAACCTTACCTCGTAAAATATAAAACTTATTTGAAAAGTTTCGTATTATTGCGAGCAGTCCTCGATTTAATTTGATGTTTTGACCGAAATTAGTATAAACTAGTGTATAATATACTATACTTTTTTGACCGAAACTTGCATTTCGAAAAGTTTTATAGAAGTTAATTTTCAGATGATTTTTTGCATGGACTTCCACCTAAACCTTCCTTTCTAACATATATAAATGATCTGAAGAAATACGTATCGTTTGGAACAATCCTCGATTTAATTTGACTTTTTGACCGAAACTAGTGTATAATATACTATGGTTTTTTGACCGAAACTTGCATTTTGAAAATTCTCATAGCATCTAATTTTCAGATGTTTTTTTCATGGACTTCCATCATAACCTTCCCTCGTAAAATATAAAAATTATCTGAAAAGTTTCGTATCATTTCGAGTAGTCCTCGATATAATTTAATTCTTTGACCGAAATAAGTATAAACTAATGTATAATATACTATAGTTTTTTTTTACTGAAACTTGCATTTCGAAAAGTTTTATAGAAGCTAATTTTCATATGATTTTTTGCATGGACTTCTATCATAACCTTCCTACTTAACATATATAAATGATCTAAAACGTTTCGTATCATTTGGAACAGTCCTAGATTTAATTTGACTTTTTGACCGAAACTATTGTATAATATACTATGATTTTTTGACCGAAACTTGCATTTCGAAAATTTTCATAGAAACTATTTTTCAGATGATTTTTTGCATGGAATTCCATCACCTTCCCTCGTAAAATATAAAACTTATCTGAAAAGTTTTGTATCATTTCGAGCAGTCCTCAATTTAATTTGATGTTTTGACCGATATTAGTATAAACTAGTGTATAATAGAGTATAGTTTTTTGACCGAAACATGCATTTCGAAAAGTTTTATAGAAGCTAATTTTCAGATGATTTTTTGCATGGACTTCCACCGAAACCTTCCTTTCTAACATATATAAATGATCTGAAGAAATACGTATCGTTTGGAACAGTCCTCGATTTAATTTGACTTTTTGACCGAAACTAGTGTATAATATACTATGGTTTTTTTTACCGAAACTTGCATTTTGAAAAGTTTCATAGCATCTAATTTTCAGATGATTTTTTGCATGGACATCCAACATAACCTTACCTCGTAAAATATAAAACTTATTTGAAAAGTTTCGTATTATTGCGAGCAGTCCTCGATTTAATTTGATGTTTTGACCGAAATTAGTATAAACTAGTGTATAATATACTATACTTTTTTGACCGAAACTTGCATTTCGAAAAGTTTTATAGAAGTTAATTTTCAGATGATTTTTTGCATGGACTTCCACCTAAACCTTCCTTTCTAACATATATAAATGATCTGAAGAAATACGTATCGTTTGGAACAATCCTCGATTTAATTTGACTTTTTGACCGAAACTAGTGTATAATATACTATGGTTTTTTGACCGAAACTTGCATTTTGAAAAGTCTCATAGCATCTAATTTTCAGATGTTTTTTTCATGGACTTCCATCATAACCTTCCCTCGTAAAATATAAAAATTATCTGAAAAGTTTCGTATCATTTCGAGTAGTCCTCGATATTATTTAATTCTTTGACCGAAATAAGTATAAACTAATGTATAATATACTATAGTTTTTTTTTACTGAAACTTGCATTTCGAAAAGTTTTATAGAAGCTAATTTTCATATGATTTTTTGCATGGACTTCTATCATAACCTTCCTACTTAACATATATAAATGATCTGAAACGTTTCGTATCATTTGGAACAGTCCTAGATTTAATTTGACTTTTTGACCGAAACTATTGTATAATATACTATGATTTTTTGACCGAAACTTGCATTTCGAAAATTTTCATAGAAACTATTTTTCAGATGATTTTTTGCATGGACTTCCATCACCTTCCCTCGTAAAATATAAAACTTATCTGAAAAGTTTTGTATCATTTCGAGCAGTCCTCAATTTAATTTGATGTTTTGACCGATATTAGTATAAACTAGTGTATAATAGAGTATAGTTTTTTGACCGAAACATGCATTTCGAAAAGTTTTATAGAAGCTAATTTTCAGATGATTTTTTGCATGGACTTCCACCGAAACCTTCCTTTCTAACATATATAAATGATCTGAAGAAATACGTATCGTTTGGAACAGTCCTCGATTTAATTTGACTTTTTGACCGAAACTAGTGTATAATATACTATGGTTTTTTTTACCGAAACTTGCATTTTGAAAAGTTTCATAGTATCTAATTTTCAGATGATTTTTTGCATGGACATCCATCATAACCTTACCTCGTAAAATATAAAACTTATTTGAAAAGTTTCGTATTATTGCGAGCAGTCCTCGATTTAATTTGATGTTTTGACCGAAATTAGTATAAACTAGTGTATAATATACTATACTTTTTTGACCGAAACTTGCATTTCGAAAAGTTTTATAGAAGTTAATTTTCAGATGATTTTTTGCATGGACTTGCACCTAAACCTTCCTTTCTAACATATATAAATGATCTGAAGAAATACGTATCGTTTGGAACAATCCTCGATTTAATTTGACTTTTTGACCGAAACTAGTGTATAATATACTATGGTTTTTTGACCGAAACTTGCATTTTGAAAAGTCTCATAGCATCTAATTTTCAGATCTTTTTTTCATGGACTTCCATCATAACCTTCCCTCGTAAAATATAAAAATTATCTGAAAATTTTCATATCATTTCGAGTAGTCCTCGATATAATTTAATTCTTTGACCGAAATAAGTATAAACTAATGTATAATATACTATAGTTTTTTTTTACTGAAACTTGCATTTCGAAAAGTTTTATAGAAGCTAATTTTCATATGATTTTTTGCATGGACTTCTATCATAACCTTCCTACTTAACATATATAAATGATCTGAAACGTTTCGTATCATTTGGAACAGTCCTAGATTTAATTTGACTTTTTGACCGAAACTATTGTATAATATACTATGATTTTTTGACCGAAACTTGCATTTCGAAAATTTTCATAGAAACTATTTTTCAGATGATTTTTTGCATGGACTTCCATCACCTTCCCTCGTAAAATATAAAACTTATCTGAAAAGTTTTGTATCATTTCGAGCAGTCCTCAATTTAATTTGATGTTTTGACCGATATTAGTATAAATTAGTGTATAATAGAGTATAGTTTTTTGACCGAAACATGCATTTCGAAAAGTTTTATGGAAGCTAATTTTCAGATGATTTTTTGCATGGACTTCCACCGAAACCTTCCTTTCTAACATATATAAATGATCTGAAGAAATACGTATCGTTTGGAACAGTCCTCGATTTAATTTGACTTTTTGACCGAAACTAGTGTATAATATACTATGGTTTTTTTTACCGAAACTTGCATTTTGAAAAGTTACATAGCATCTAATTTTCAGATGATTTTTTGCATGGTCATCCATCATAACCTTACCTCGTAAAATATAAAACTTATTTGAAAAGTTTCGTATTATTGCGAGCAGTCCTCGATTTAATTTGATGTTTTGACCGAAATTAGTATAAACTAGTGTATAATATACTATACTTTTTTGACCGAAACTTGCATTTCGAAAAGTTTTATAGAAGTTAATTTTCAGATGATTTTTTGCATGGACTTCCACCTAAACCTTCCTTTCTAACATATATAAATGATCTGAAGAAATACGTATCGTTTGGAACAATCCTCGATTTAATTTGACTTTTTGACCGAAACTAGTGTATAATATACTATGGTTTTTTGACCGAAACTTGCATTTTGAAAAGTCTCATAGCATCTAATTTTCAGATGTTTTTTTCATGGACTTCCATCATAACCTTCCCTCGTAAAATATAAAAATTATCTGAAAATTTTCGTATCATTTCGAGTAGTCCTCGATATAATTTAATTCTATGACCGAAATAAGTATAAACTAATGTATAATATACTATAGTTTTTTTTTACTGAAACTTGCATTTCGAAAAGTTTTATAGAAGCTAATTTTCATATGATTTTTTGCATGGACTTCTATCATAACCTTCCTACTTAACATATATAAATGATCTGAAACGTTTCGTATCATTTGGAACAGTCCTAGATTTAATTTGACTTTTTGACCGAAACTATTGTATAATATACTATGATTTTTTGACCGAAACTTGCATTTCGAAAATTTTCATAGAAACTATTTTTCAGATGATTTTTTGCATGGACTTCCATCACCTTCCCTCGTAAAATATAAAACTTATCTGAAAAGTTTTGTATCATTTCGAGCAGTCCTCAATTTAATTTGATGTTTTGACCGATATTAGTATAAACTAGTGTATAATAGAGTATAGTTTTTTGACCGAAACATGCATTTCGAAAAGTTTTATAGAAGCTAATTTTCAGATGATTTTTTGCATGGACTTCCACCGAAACCTTCCTTTCTAACATATATAAATGATCTGAAGAAATACGTATCGTTTGGAACAGTCCTCGATTTAATTTGACTTTTTGACCGAAACTAGTGTATAATATACTATGGTTTTTTTTACCGAAACTTGCATTTTGAAAAGTTTCATAGCATCTAATTTTCAGATGATTTTTTGCATGGACATCCATCATAACCTTACCTCGTAAAATATAAAACTTATTTGAAAAGTTTCGTATTATTGCGAGCAGTCCTCGATTTAATTTGATGTTTTGACCGAAATTAGTATAAACTAGTGTATAATATACTATACTTTTTTGACCGAAACTTGCATTTCGAAAAGTTTTATAGAAGTTAATTTTCAGATGATTTTTTGCATGGACTTCCACCTAAACCTTCCTTTCTAACATATATAAATGATCTGAAGAAATACGTATCGTTTGGAACAATCCTCGATTTAATTTGACTTTTTGACCGAAACTAGTGTATAATATACTATGGTTTTTTGACCGAAACTTGCATTTTGAAAAGTCTCATAGCATCTAATTTTCAGATGTTTTTTTCATGGACTTCCATCATAACCTTCCCTCGTAAAATATAAAAATTATCTGAAAAGTTTCGTATCATTTCGAGTAGTCCTCGATATAATTTAATTCTTTGACCGAAATAAGTATAAACTAATGTATAATATACTATAGTTTTTTTTTACTGAAACTTGCATTTCGAAAAGTTTTATAGAAGCTAATTTTCATATGATTTTTTGCATGGACTTCTATCATAACCTTCCTACTTAACATATATAAATGATCTGAAACGTTTCGTATCATTTGGAACAGTCCTAGATTTAATTTGACTTTTTGACCGAAACTATTGTATAATATACTATGATTTTTTGACCGAAACTTGCATTTCGAAAATTTTCATAGAAACTATTTTTCAGATGATTTTTTGCATGGACTTCCATCACCTTCCCTCGTAAAATATAAAACTTATCTGAAAAGTTTTGTATCATTTCGAGCAGTCCTCAATTTAATTTGATGTTTTGACCGATATTAGTATAAACTAGTGTATAATAGAGTATAGTTTTTTGACCGAAACATGCATTTCGAAAAGTTTTATAGAAGCTAATTTTCAGATGATTTTTTGCATGGACTTCCACCGAAACCTTCCTTTCTAACATATATAAATGATCTGAAGAAATACGTATCGTTTGGAACAGTCCTCGATTTAATTTGACTTTTTGACCGAAACTAGTGTATAATATACTATGGTTTTTTTTACCGAAACTTGCATTTTGAAAAGTTTCATAGCATCTAATTTTCAGATGATTTTTTGCATGGACATCCATCATAACCTTACCTCGTAAAATATAAAACTTATTTGAAAAGTTTCGTATTATTGCGAGCAGTCCTCGATTTAATTTGATGTTTTGACCGAAATTAGTATAAACTAGTGTATAATATACTATACTTTTTTGACCGAAACTTGCATTTCGAAAAGTTTTATAGAAGTTAATTTTCAGATGATTTTTTGCATGGACTTCCACCTAAACCTTCCTTTCTAACATATATAAATGATCTGAAGAAATACGTATCGTTTGGAACAATCCTCGATTTAATTTGACTTTTTGACCGAAACTAGTGTATAATATACTATGGTTTTTTGACCGAAACTTGCATTTTGAAAAGTCTCATAGCATCTAATTTTCAGATCTTTTTTTCATGGACTTCCATCATAACCTTCCCTCGTAAAATATAAAAATTATCTGAAAATTTTCATATCATTTCGAGTAGTCCTCGATATAATTTAATTCTTTGACCGAAATACGTATAAACTAATGTATAATATACTATAGTTTTTTTTTACTGAAACTTGCATTTCGAAAAGTTTTATAGAAGCTAATTTTCATATGATTTTTTGCATGGACTTCTATCATAACCTTCCTACTTAACATATATAAATGATCTGAAACGTTTCGTATCATTTGGAACAGTCCTCGATTTAATTTGACTTTTTGACCGAAACTATTGTATAATATACTATGATTTTTTGACCGAAACTTGCATTTCGAAAATTTTCATAGAAACTATTTTTCAGATGATTTTTTGCATGGACTTCCATCACCTTCCCTCGTAAAATATAAAACTTATCTGAAAAGTTTTGTATCATTTCGAGCAGTCCTCAATTTAATTTGATGTTTTGACCGATATTAGTATAAATTAGTGTATAATAGAGTATAGTTTTTTGACCGAAACATGCATTTCGAAAAGTTTTATGGAAGCTAATTTTCAGATGATTTTTTGCATGGACTTCCACCGAAACCTTCCTTTCTAACATATATAAATGATCTGAAGAAATACGTATCGTTTGGAACAGTCCTCGATTTAATTTGACTTTTTGACCGAAACTAGTGTATAATATACTATGGTTTTTTTTACCGAAACTTGCATTTTGAAAAGTTACATAGCATCTAATTTTCAGATGATTTTTTGCATGGTCATCCATCATAACCTTACCTCGTAAAATATAAAACTTATTTGAAAAGTTTCGTATTATTGCGAGCAGTCCTCGATTTAATTTGATGTTTTGACCGAAATTAGTATAAACTAGTGTATAATATACTATACTTTTTTGACCGAAACTTGCATTTCGAAAAGTTTTATAGAAGTTAATTTTCAGATGATTTTTTGCATGGACTTCCACCTAAACCTTCCTTTCTAACATATATAAATGATCTGAAGAAATACGTATCGTTTGGAACAATCCTCGATTTAATTTGACTTTTTGACCGAAACTAGTGTATAATATACTATGGTTTTTTGACCGAAACTTGCATTTTGAAAAGTCTCATAGCATCTAATTTTCAGATGTTTTTTTCATGGACTTCCATCATAACCTTCCCTCGTAAAATATAAAAATTATCTGAAAATTTTCGTATCATTTCGAGTAGTCCTCGATATAATTTAATTCTTTGACCGAAATAAGTATAAACTAATGTATAATATACTATAGTTTTTTTTTACTGAAACTTGCATTTCGAAAAGTTTTATAGAAGCTAATTTTCATATGATTTTTTGCATGGACTTCTATCATAACCTTCCTACTTAACATATATAAATGATCTGAAACGTTTCGTATCATTTGGAACAGTCCTCGATTTAATTTGACTTTTTGACCGAAACTATTGTATAATATACTATGATTTTTTGACCGAAACTTGCATTTCGAAAATTTTCATAGAAACTATTTTTCAGATGATTTTTTGCATGGACTTCCATCACCTTCCCTCGTAAAATATAAAACTTATCTGAAAAGTTTTGTATCATTTCGAGCAGTCCTCAATTTAATTTGATGTTTTGACCGATATTAGTATAAATTAGTGTATAATAGAGTATAGTTTTTTGACCGAAACATGCATTTCGAAAAGTTTTATGGAAGCTAATTTTCAGATGATTTTTTGCATGGACTTCCACCGAAACCTTCCTTTCTAACATATATAAATGATCTGAAGAAATACGTATCGTTTGGAACAGTCCTCGATTTAATTTGACTTTTTGACCGAAACTAGTGTATAATATACTATGGTTTTTTTTACCGAAACTTGCATTTTGAAAAGTTACATAGCATCTAATTTTCAGATGATTTTTTGCATGGTCATCCATCATAACCTTACCTCGTAAAATATAAAACTTATTTGAAAAGTTTCGTATTATTGCGAGCAGTCCTCGATTTAATTTGATGTTTTGACCGAAATTAGTATAAACTAGTGTATAATATACTATACTTTTTTGACCGAAACTTGCATTTCGAAAAGTTTTATAGAAGTTAATTTTCAGATGATTTTTTGCATGGACTTCCACCTAAACCTTCCTTTCTAACATATATAAATGATCTGAAGAAATACGTATCGTTTGGAACAATCCTCGATTTAATTTGACTTTTTGACCGAAACTAGTGTATAATATACTATGGTTTTTTGACCGAAACTTGCATTTTGAAAAGTCTCATAGCATCTAATTTTCAGATGTTTTTTTCATGGACTTCCATCATAACCTTCCCTCGTAAAATATAAAAATTATCTGAAAATTTTCGTATCATTTCGAGTAGTCCTCGATATAATTTAATTCTATGACCGAAATAAGTATAAACTAATGTATAATATACTATAGTTTTTTTTTACTGAAACTTGCATTTCGAAAAGTTTTATAGAAGCTAATTTTCATATGATTTTTTGCATGGACTTCTATCATAACCTTCCTACTTAACATATATAAATGATTTGAAACGTTTCGTATCATTTGGAACAGTCCTCGATTTAATTTGACTTTTTGACCGAAACTATTGTATAATATACTATGATTTTTTGACCGAAACTTGCATTTCGAAAATTTTCATAGAAACTATTTTTCAGATGATTTTTTGCATGGACTTCCATCACCTTCCCTCGTAAAATATAAAACTTATCTGAAAAGTTTTGTATCATTTCGAGCAGTCAATTTAATTTGATGTTTTGACCGATATTAGTATAAATTAGTGTATAATAGAGTATAGTTTTTTGACCGAAACATGCATTTCGAAAAGTTTTATGGAAGCTAATTTTCAGATGATTTTTTGCATGGACTTCCACCGAAACCTTCCTTTCTAACATATATAAATGATCTGAAGAAATACGTATCGTTTGGAACAGTCCTCGATTTAATTTGACTTTTTGACCGAAACTAGTGTATAATATACTATGGTTTTTTTTACCGAAACTTGCATTTTGAAAAGTTACATAGCATCTAATTTTCAGATGATTTTTTGCATGGTCATCCATCATAACCTTACCTCGTAAAATATAAAACTTATTTGAAAAGTTTCGTATTATTGCGAGCAGTCCTCGATTTAATTTGATGTTTTGACCGAAATTAGTATAAACTAGTGTATAATATACTATACTTTTTTGACCAAAACTTGCATTTCGAAAAGTTTTATAGAAGTTAATTTTCAGATGATTTTTTGCATGGACTTCCACCTAAACCTTCCTTTCTAACATATATAAATGATCTGAAGAAATACGTATCGTTTGGAACAATCCTCGATTTAATTTGACTTTTTGACCGAAACTAGTGTATAATATACTATGGTTTTTTGACCGAAACTTGCATTTTGAAAAGTCTCATAGCATCTAATTTTCAGATGTTTTTTTCATGGACTTCCATCATAACCTTCCCTCGTAAAATATAAAAATTATCTGAAAATTTTCGTATCATTTCGAGTAGTCCTCGATATAATTTAATTCTTTGACCGAAATAAGTATAAACTAATGTATAATATACTATAGTTTTTTTTTACTGAAACTTGCATTTCGAAAAGTTTTATAGAAGCTAATTTTCATATGATTTTTTGCATGGACTTCTATCATAACCTTCCTACTTAACATATATAAATGATCTGAAACGTTTCGTATCATTTGGAACAGTCCTCGATTTAATTTGACTTTTTGACCGAAACTATTGTATAATATACTATGATTTTTTGACCGAAACTTGCATTTCGAAAATTTTCATAGAAACTATTTTTCAGATGATTTTTTGCATGGACTTCCATCACCTTCCCTCGTAAAATATAAAACTTATCTGAAAAGTTTTGTATCATTTCGAGCAGTCCTCAATTTAATTTGATGTTTTGACCGATATTAGTATAAATTAGTGTATAATAGAGTATAGTTTTTTGACCGAAACATGCATTTCGAAAAGTTTTATGGAAGCTAATTTTCAGATGATTTTTTGCATGGACTTCCACCGAAACCTTCCTTTCTAACATATATAAATGATCTGAAGAAATACGTATCGTTTGGAACAGTCCTCGATTTAATTTGACTTTTTGACCGAAACTAGTGTATAATATACTATGGTTTTTTTTACCGAAACTTGCATTTTGAAAAGTTACATAGCATCTAATTTTCAGATGATTTTTTGCATGGTCATCCATCATAACCTTACCTCGTAAAATATAAAACTTATTTGAAAAGTTTCGTATTATTGCGAGCAGTCCTCGATTTAATTTGATGTTTTGACCGAAATTAGTATAAACTAGTGTATAATATACTATACTTTTTTGACCGAAACTTGCATTTCGAAAAGTTTTATAGAAGTTAATTTTCAGATGATTTTTTGCATGGACTTCCACCTAAACCTTCCTTTCTAACATATATAAATGATCTGAAGAAATACGTATCGTTTGGAACAATCCTCGATTTAATTTGACTTTTTGACCGAAACTAGTGTATAATATACTATGGTTTTTTGACCGAAACTTGCATTTTGAAAAGTCTCATAGCATCTAATTTTCAGATGTTTTTTTCATGGACTTCCATCATAACCTTCCCTCGTAAAATATAAAAATTATCTGAAAATTTTCGTATCATTTCGAGTAGTCCTCGATATAATTTAATTCTTTGACCGAAATAAGTATAAACTAATGTATAATATACTATAGTTTTTTTTTACTGAAACTTGCATTTCGAAAAGTTTTATAGAAGCTAATTTTCATATGATTTTTTGCATGGACTTCTATCATAACCTTCCTACTTAACATATATAAATGATCTGAAACGTTTCGTATCATTTGGAACAGTCCTCGATTTAATTTGACTTTTTGACCGAAACTATTGTATAATATACTATGATTTTTTGACCGAAACTTGCATTTCGAAAATTTTCATAGAAACTATTTTTCAGATGATTTTTTGCATGGACTTCCATCACCTTCCCTCGTAAAATATAAAACTTATCTGAAAAGTTTTGTATCATTTCGAGCAGTCCTCAATTTAATTTGATGTTTTGACCGATATTAGTATAAATTAGTGTATAATAGAGTATAGTTTTTTGACCGAAACATGCATTTCGAAAAGTTTTATGGAAGCTAATTTTCAGATGATTTTTTGCATGGACTTCCACCGAAACCTTCCTTTCTAACATATATAAATGATCTGAAGAAATACGTATCGTTTGGAACAGTCCTCGATTTAATTTGACTTTTTGACCGAAACTAGTGTATAATATACTATGGTTTTTTTTACCGAAACTTGCATTTTGAAAAGTTACATAGCATCTAATTTTCAGATGATTTTTTGCATGGTCATCCATCATAACCTTACCTCGTAAAATATAAAACTTATTTGAAAAGTTTCGTATTATTGCGAGCAGTCCTCGATTTAATTTGATGTTTTGACCGAAATTAGTATAAACTAGTGTATAATATACTATACTTTTTTGACCGAAACTTGCATTTCGAAAAGTTTTATAGAAGTTAATTTTCAGATGATTTTTTGCATGGACTTCCACCTAAACCTTCCTTTCTAACATATATAAATGATCTGAAGAAATACGTATCGTTTGGAACAATCCTCGATTTAATTTGACTTTTTGACCGAAACTAGTGTATAATATACTATGGTTTTTTGACCGAAACTTGCATTTTGAAAAGTCTCATAGCATCTAATTTTCAGATGTTTTTTTCATGGACTTCCATCATAACCTTCCCTCGTAAAATATAAAAATTATCTGAAAATTTTCGTATCATTTCGAGTAGTCCTCGATATAATTTAATTCTTTGACCGAAATAAGTATAAACTAATGTATAATATACTATAGTTTTTTTTTACTGAAACTTGCATTTCGAAAAGTTTTATAGAAGCTAATTTTCATATGATTTTTTGCATGGACTTCTATCATAACCTTCCTACTTAACATATATAAATGATCTGAAACGTTTCGTATCATTTGGAACAGTCCTCGATTTAATTTGACTTTTTGACCGAAACTATTGTATAATATACTATGATTTTTTGACCGAAACTTGCATTTCGAAAATTTTCATAGAAACTATTTTTCAGATGATTTTTTGCATGGACTTCCATCACCTTCCCTCGTAAAATATAAAACTTATCTGAAAAGTTTTGTATCATTTCGAGCAGTCCTCAATTTAATTTGATGTTTTGACCGATATTAGTATAAATTAGTGTATAATAGAGTATAGTTTTTTGACCGAAACATGCATTTCGAAAAGTTTTATGGAAGCTAATTTTCAGATGATTTTTTGCATGGACTTCCACCGAAACCTTCCTTTCTAACATATATAAATGATCTGAAGAAATACGTATCGTTTGGAACAGTCCTCGATTTAATTTGACTTTTTGACCGAAACTAGTGTATAATATACTATGGTTTTTTTTACCGAAACTTGCATTTTGAAAAGTTACATAGCATCTAATTTTCAGATGATTTTTTGCATGGTCATCCATCATAACCTTACCTCGTAAAATATAAAACTTATTTGAAAAGTTTCGTATTATTGCGAGCAGTCCTCGATTTAATTTGATGTTTTGACCGAAATTAGTATAAACTAGTGTATAATATACTATACTTTTTTGACCGAAACTTGCATTTCGAAAAGTTTTATAGAAGTTAATTTTCAGATGATTTTTTGCATGGACTTCCACCTAAACCTTCCTTTCTAACATATATAAATGATCTGAAGAAATACGTATCGTTTGGAACAATCCTCGATTTAATTTGACTTTTTGACCGAAACTAGTGTATAATATACTATGGTTTTTTGACCGAAACTTGCATTTTGAAAAGTCTCATAGCATCTAATTTTCAGATGTTTTTTTCATGGACTTCCATCATAACCTTCCCTCGTAAAATATAAAAATTATCTGAAAATTTTCGTATCATTTCGAGTAGTCCTCGATATAATTTAATTCTTTGACCGAAATAAGTATAAACTAATGTATAATATACTATAGTTTTTTTTTACTGAAACTTGCATTTCGAAAAGTTTTATAGAAGCTAATTTTCATATGATTTTTTGCATGGACTTCTATCATAACCTTCCTACTTAACATATATAAATGATCTGAAACGTTTCGTATCATTTGGAACAGTTCTCGATTTAATTTGACTTTTTGTCCGAAACTATTGTATAATATACTATGATTTTTTGACCGAAACTTGCATTTCGAAAATTTTCATAGAAACTATTTTTCAGATGATTTTTTGCATGGACTTCCATCACCTTCCCTCGTAAAATATAAAACTTATCTGAAAAGTTTTGTATCATTTCGAGCAGTCCTCAATTTAATTTGATGTTTTGACCGATATAAGTATAAATTAGTGTATAATAGAGTATAGTTTTTTGACCGAAACATGCATTTCGAAAAGTTTTATGGAAGCTAATTTTCAGATGATTTTTTGCATGGACTTCCACCGAAACCTTCCTTTCTAACATATATAAATGATCTGAAGAAATACGTATCGTTTGGAACAGTCCTCGATTTAATTTGACTTTTTGACCGAAACTAGTGTATAATATACTATGGTTTTTTTTAACGAAACTTGCATTTTGAAAAGTTACATAGCATCTAATTTTCAGATGATTTTTTGCATGGACATCCATCATAACCTTACCTCGTAAAATATAAAACTTATTTGAAAAGTTTCGTATTATTGCGAGCAGTCCTCGATTTAATTTGATGTTTTGACCGAAATTAGTATAAACTAGTGTATAATATACTATACTTTTTTGACCGAAACTTGCATTTCGAAAAGTTTTATAGAAGTTAATTTTCAGATGATTTTTTGCATGGACTTCCACCTAAACCTTCCTTTCTAACATATATAAATGATCTGAAGAAATACGTATCGTTTGGAACAATCCACGATTTAATTTGACTTTTTGACCGAAACTAGTGTATAATATACTATGGTTTTTTGATCGAAACTTGCATTTTGAAAAGTCTCATAGCATCTAATTTTCAGATGTTTTTTTCATGGACTTCCATCATAACCTTCCCTCGTAAAATATAAAAATTATCTGAAAAGTTTCGTATCATTTCGAGTAGTCCTCGATATAATTTAATTCTTTGACCGAAATAAGTATAAACTAATGTATAATATACTATAGTTTTTTTTACTGAAACTTGCATTTCGAAAAGTTTTATAGAAGCTAATTTTCATATGATTTTTTGCATGGACTTCTATCATAACCTTCATACTTAACATATATAAATGATCTGAAACGTTTCGTATCATTTGGAACAGTCCTCGATTTAATTTGACTTTTTGACCGAAACTAGTGTATAATATACTATGATTTTTTGACCGAAACTTGCATTTCGAAAATTTTCATAGAAACTATTTTTCAGATGATTTTTTGCATGGACTTCCATCACCTTCCCTCGTAAAATATAAAACTTATCTGAAAAGTTTTGTATCATTTCGAGCAGTCTTCAATTTAATTTGATGTTTTGACCGATATTAGTATAAACTAGTGTATAATAGAGTATAGTTTTTTGACCGAAACTTGCATTTCGAAAAGTTTTATAGAAGCTAATTTTCAGATGATTTTTTGCATGGACTTCCACCTAAACCTTCCTTTCTAACATATATAAATGATCTGAAGAAATACGTATCGTTTGGAACAGTCCTCGATTTAATTTGACTTTTTGACCGAAACTAGTGTATAATATACTATGGTTTTTTTTACCGAAACTTGCATTTTGAAAAGTTTCATAGCATCTAATTTTCAGATGATTTTTTGCATGGACATCCAACATAACCTTACCTCGTAAAATATAAAACTTATTTGAAAAGTTTCGTATTATTGCGAGCAGTCCTCGATTTAATTTGATGTTTTGACCGAAATTAGTATAAACTAGTGTATAATATACTATACTTTTTTGACCGAAACTTGCATTTCGAAAAGTTTTATAGAAGTTAATTTTCAGATGATTTTTTGCATGGACTTCCACCTAAACCTTCCTTTCTAACATATATAAATGATCTGAAGAAATACGTATCGTTTGGAACAATCCTCGATTTAATTTGACTTTTTGACCGAAACTAGTGTATAATATACTATGGTTTTTTGACCGAAACTTGCATTTTGAAAAGTCTCATAGCATCTAATTTTCAGATGTTTTTTTCATGGACTTCCATCATAACCTTCCCTCGTAAAATATAAAAATTATCTGAAAAGTTTCGTATCATTTCGAGTAGTCCTCGATATAATTTAATTCTTTGACCGAAATAAGTATAAACTAATGTATAATATACTATAGTTTTTTTTTACTGAAACTTGCATTTCGAAAAGTTTTATAGAAGCTAATTTTCATATGATTTTTTGCATGGACTTCTATCATAACCTTCCTACTTAACATATATAAATGATCTGAAACGTTTCGTATCATTTGGAACAGTCCTCGATTTAATTTGACTTTTTGACCGAAACTATTGTATAATATACTATGATTTTTTGACCGAAACTTGCATTTCGAAAATTTTCATAGAAACTATTTTTCAGATGATTTTTTGCATGGACTTCCATCACCTTCCCTCGTAAAATATAAAACTTATCTGAAAAGTTTTGTATCATTTCGAGCAGTCCTCAATTTAATTTGATGTTTTGACCGATATTAGTATAAATTAGTGTATAATAGAGTATAGTTTTTTGACCGAAACATGCATTTCGAAAAGTTTTATGGAAGCTAATTTTCAGATGATTTTTTGCATGGACTTCCACCGAAACCTTCCTTTCTAACATATATAAATGATCTGAAGAAATACGTATCGTTTGGAACAGTCCTCGATTTAATTTGACTTTTTGACCGAAACTAGTGTATAATATACTATGGTTTTTTTTACCGAAACTTGCATTTTGAAAAGTTACATAGCATCTAATTTTCAGATGATTTTTTGCATGGACATCCATCATAACATTACCTCGTAAAATATAAAACTTATTTGAAAAGTTTCGTATTATTGCGAGCAGTCCTCGATTTAATTTGATGTTTTGACCGAAATTAGTATAAACTAGTGTATAATATACTATACTTTTTTGACCGAAACTTGCATTTCGAAAAGTTTTATAGAAGTTAATTTTCAGATGATTTTTTGCATGGACTTCCACCTAAACCTTCCTTTCTAACATATATAAATGATCTGAAGAAATACGTATCGTTTGGAACAATCCTCGATTTAATTTGACTTTTTGACCGAAACTAGTGTATAATATACTATGGTTTTTTGACCGAAACTTGCATTTTGAAAAGTCTCATAGCATCTAATTTTCAGATGTTTTTTTCATGGACTTCCATCATAACCTTCCCTCGTAAAATATAAAAATTATCTGAAAAGTTTCGTATCATTTCGAGTAGTCCTCGATATAATTTAATTCTTTGACCGAAATAAGTATAAACTAATGTATAATATACTATAGTTTTTTTTTACTGAAACTTGCATTTCGAAAAGTTTTATAGAAGCTAATTTTCATATGATTTTTTGCATGGACTTCTATCATAACCTTCCTACTTAACATATATAAATGATCTGAAACGTTTCGTATCATTTGGAACAGTCCTCGATTTAATTTGACTTTTTGACCGAAACTATTGTATAATATACTATGATTTTTTGACCGAAACTTGCATTTCGAAAATTTTCATAGAAACTATTTTTCAGATGATTTTTTGCATGGACTTCCATCACCTTCCCTCGTAAAATATAAAACTTATCTGAAAAGTTTTGTATCATTTCGAGCAGTCCTCAATTTAATTTGATGTTTTGACCGATATTAGTATAAATTAGTGTATAATAGAGTATAGTTTTTTGACCGAAACATGCATTTCGAAAAGTTTTATGGAAGCTAATTTTCAGATGATTTTTTGCATGGACTTCCACCGAAACCTTCCTTTCTAACATATATAAATGATCTGAAGAAATACGTATCGTTTGGAACAGTCCTCGATTTAATTTGACTTTTTGACCGAAACTAGTGTATAATATACTATGGTTTTTTTTACCGAAACTTGCATTTTGAAAAGTTACATAGCATCTAATTTTCAGATGATTTTTTGCATGGACATCCATCATAACATTACCTCGTAAAATATAAAACTTATTTGAAAAGTTTCGTATTATTGCGAGCAGTCCTCGATTTAATTTGATGTTTTGACCGAAATTAGTATAAACTAGTGTATAATATACTATACTTTTTTGACCGAAACTTGCATTTCGAAAAGTTTTATAGAAGTTAATTTTCAGATGATTTTTTGCATGGACTTCCACCTAAACCTTCCTTTCTAACATATATAAATGATCTGAAGAAATACGTATCGTTTGGAACAATCCTCGATTTAATTTGACTTTTTGACCGAAACTAGTGTATAATATACTATGGTTTTTTGACCGAAACTTGCATTTTGAAAAGTCTCATAGCATCTAATTTTCAGATGTTTTTTTCATGGACTTCCATCATAACCTTCCCTCGTAAAATATAAAAATTATCTGAAAAGTTTCGTATCATTTCGAGTAGTCCTCGATATAATTTAATTCTTTGACCGAAATAAGTATAAACTAATGTATAATATACTATAGTTTTTTTTTACTGAAACTTGCATTTCGAAAAGTTTTATAGAAGCTAATTTTCATATGATTTTTTGCATGGACTTCTATCATAACCTTCCTACTTAACATATATAAATGATCTGAAACGTTTCGTATCATTTGGAACAGTCCTCGATTTAATTTGACTTTTTGACCGAAACTAGTGTATAATATACTATGATTTTTTGACCGAAACTTGCATTTCGAAAATTTTCATAGAAACTATTTTTCAGATGATTTTTTGCATGGACTTCCATCACCTTCCCTCGTAAAATATAAAACTTATCTGAAAAGTTTTGTATCATTTCGAGCAGTCCTCAATTTAATTTGATGTTTTGACCGATATTAGTATAAACTAGTGTATAATAGAGTATAGTTTTTTGACCGAAACATGCATTTCAAAAAGTTTTATGGAAGCTAATTTTCAGATGATTTTTTGCATGGACTTCCACCGAAACCTTCCTTTCTAACATATATAAATGATCTGAAGAAATACGTATCGTTTGGAACAGTCCTCGATTTAATTTGACTTTTTGACCGAAACTAGTGTATAATATACAATGGTTTTTTTTACCGAAACTTGCATTTTGAAAAGTTTCATAGCATCTAATTTTCAGATGATTTTTTGCATGGACATCCATCATAACCTTACCTCGTAAAATATAAAACTTATTTGAAAAGTTTCGTATTATTGCGAGCAGTCCTCGATTTAATTTGATGTTTTGACCGAAATTAGTATAAACTAGTGTATAATATACTATACTTTTTTGACCGAAACTTGCATTTCGAAAAGTTTTATAGAAGTTAATTTTCAGATGATTTTTTGCATGGACTTCCACCTAAACCTTCCTTTCTAACATATATAAATGATCTGAAGAAATACGTATCGTTTGGAACAATCCTCGATTTAATTTGACTTTTTGACCGAAACTAGTGTATAATATACTATGGTTTTTTGACCGAAACTTGCATTTTGAAAAGTCTCATAGCATCTAATTTTCAGATGTTTTTTTCATGGACTTCCATCATAACCTTCCCTCGTAAAATATAAAAATTATCTGAAAATTTTCGTATCATTTCGAGTAGTCCTCGATATAATTTAATTCTTTGACCGAAATAAGTATAAACTAATGTATAATATACTATAGTTTTTTTTTACTGAAACTTGCATTTCGAAAAGTTTTATAGAAGCTAATTTTCATATGATTTTTTGCATGGACTTCTATCATAACCTTCCTACTTAAGATATATAAATGATCTGAAACGTTTCGTATCATTTGGAACAGTCCTCGATTTAATTTGACTTTTTGACCGAAACTATTGTATAATATACTATGATTTTTTGACCGAAACTTGCATTTCGAAAATTTTCATAGAAACTATTTTTCAGATGATTTTTTGCATGGACTTCCATCACCTTCCCTCGTAAAATATAAAACTTATCTGAAAAGTTTTGTATCATTTCGAGCAGTCCTCAATTTAATTTGATGTTTTGACCGATATTAGTATAAATTAGTGTATAATAGAGTATAGTTTTTTGACCGAAACATGCATTTCGAAAAGTTTTATGGAAGCTAATTTTCAGATGATTTTTTGCATGGACTTCCACCGAAACCTTCCTTTCTAACATATATAAATGATCTGAAGAAATACGTATCGTTTGGAACAGTCCTCGATTTAATTTGACTTTTTGACCGAAACTAGTGTATAATATACTATGGTTTTTTTTACCGAAACTTGCATTTTGAAAAGTTTCATAGCATCTAATTTTCAGATGATTTTTTGCATGGACATCCAACATAACCTTACCTCGTAAAATATAAAACTTATTTGAAAAGTTTCGTATTATTGCGAGCAGTCCTCGATTTAATTTGATGTTTTGACCGAAATTAGTATAAACTAGTGTATAATATACTATACTTTTTTGACCGAAACTTGCATTTCGAAAAGTTTTATAGAAGTTAATTTTCAGATGATTTTTTGCATGGACTTCCACCTAAACCTTCCTTTCTAACATATATAAATGATCTGAAGAAATACGTATCGTTTGGAACAATCCTCGATTTAATTTGACTTTTTGACCGAAACTAGTGTATAATATACTATGGTTTTTTGACCGAAACTTGCATTTTGAAAAGTCTCATAGCATCTAATTTTCAGATGTTTTTTTCATGGACTTCCATCATAACCTTCCCTCGTAAAATATAAAAATTATCTGAAAAGTTTCGTATCATTTCGAGTAGTCCTCGATATAATTTAATTCTTTGACCGAAATAAGTATAAACTAATGTATAATATACTATAGTTTTTTTTTACTGAAACTTGCATTTCGAAAAGTTTTATAGAAGCTAATTTTCATATGATTTTTTGCATGGACTTCTATCATAACCTTCCTACTTAACATATATAAATGATCTGAAACGTTTCGTATCATTTGGAACAGTCCTCGATTTAATTTGACTTTTTGACCGAAACTATTGTATAATATACTATGATTTTTTGACCGAAACTTGCATTTCGAAAATTTTCATAGAAACTATTTTTCAGATGATTTTTTGCATGGACTTCCATCACCTTCCCTCGTAAAATATAAAACTTATCTGAAAAGTTTTGTATCATTTCGAGCAGTCCTCAATTTAATTTGATGTTTTGACCGATATTAGTATAAATTAGTGTATAATAGAGTATAGTTTTTTGACCGAAACATGCATTTCGAAAAGTTTTATGGAAGCTAATTTTCAGATGATTTTTTGCATGGACTTCCACCGAAACCTTCCTTTCTAACATATATAAATGATCTGAAGAAATACGTATCGTTTGGAACAGTCCTCGATTTAATTTGACTTTTTGACCGAAACTAGTGTATAATATACTATGGTTTTTTTTACCGAAACTTGCATTTTGAAAAGTTTCATAGCATCTAATTTTCAGATGATTTTTTGCATGGACATCCAACATAACCTTACCTCGTAAAATATAAAACTTATTTGAAAAGTTTCGTATTATTGCGAGCAGTCCTCGATTTAATTTGATGTTTTGACCGAAATTAGTATAAACTAGTGTATAATATAGTATACTTTTTTGACCGAAACTTGCATTTCGAAAAGTTTTATAGAAGTTAATTTTCAGATGATTTTTTGCATGGACTTCCACCTAAACCTTCCTTTCTAACATATATAAATGATCTGAAGAAATACGTATCGTTTGGAACAATCCTCGATTTAATTTGACTTTTTGACCGAAACTAGTGTATAATATACTATGGTTTTTTGACCGAAACTTGCATTTTGAAAAGTCTCATAGCATCTAATTTTCAGATGTTTTTTTCATGGACTTCCATCATAACCTTCCCTCGTAAAATATAAAAATTATCTGAAAAGTTTCGTATCATTTCGAGTAGTCCTCGATATAATTTAATTCTTTGACCGAAATAAGTATAAACTAATGTATAATATACTATAGTTTTTTTTTACTGAAACTTGCATTTCGAAAAGTTTTATAGAAGCTAATTTTCATATGATTTTTTGCATGGACTTCTATCATAACCTTCCTACTTAACATATATAAATGATCTGAAACGTTTCGTATCATTTGGAACAGTCCTCGATTTAATTTGACTTTTTGACCGAAACTATTGTATAATATACTATGATTTTTTGACCGAAACTTGCATTTCGAAAATTTTCATAGAAACTATTTTTCAGATGATTTTTTGCATGGACTTCCATCACCTTCCCTCGTAAAATATAAAACTTATCTGAAAAGTTTTGTATCATTTCGAGCAGTCCTCAATTTAATTTGATGTTTTGACCGATATTAGTATAAATTAGTGTATAATAGAGTATAGTTTTTTGACCGAAACATGCATTTCGAAAAGTTTTATGGAAGCTAATTTTCAGATGATTTTTTGCATGGACTTCCACCGAAACCTTCCTTTCTAACATATATAAATGATCTGAAGAAATACGTATCGTTTGGAACAGTCCTCGATTTAATTTGACTTTTTGACCGAAACTAGTGTATAATATACTATGGTTTTTTTTACCGAAACTTGCATTTTGAAAAGTTTCATAGCATCTAATTTTCAGATGATTTTTTGCATGGACATCCAACATAACCTTACCTCGTAAAATATAAAACTTATTTGAAAAGTTTCGTATTATTGCGAGCAGTCCTCGATTTAATTTGATGTTTTGACCGAAATTAGTATAAACTAGTGTATAATATAGTATACTTTTTTGACCGAAACTTGCATTTCGAAAAGTTTTATAGAAGTTAATTTTCAGATGATTTTTTGCATGGACTTCCACCTAAACCTTCCTTTCTAACATATATAAATGATCTGAAGAAATACGTATCGTTTGGAACAATCCTCGATTTAATTTGACTTTTTGACCGAAACTAGTGTATAATATACTATGGTTTTTTGACCGAAACTTGCATTTTGAAAAGTCTCATAGCATCTAATTTTCAGATGTTTTTTTCATGGACTTCCATCATAACCTTCCCTCGTAAAATATAAAAATTATCTGAAAAGTTTCGTATCATTTCGAGTAGTCCTCGATATAATTTAATTCTTTGACCGAAATAAGTATAAACTAATGTATAATATACTATAGTTTTTTTTTACTGAAACTTGCATTTCGAAAAGTTTTATAGAAGCTAATTTTCATATGATTTTTTGCATGGACTTCTATCATAACCTTCCTACTTAACATATATAAATGATCTGAAACGTTTCGTATCATTTGGAACAGTCCTCGATTTAATTTGACTTTTTGACCGAAACTATTGTATAATATACTATGATTTTTTGACCGAAACTTGCATTTCGAAAATTTTCATAGAAACTATTTTTCAGATGATTTTTTGCATGGACTTCCATCACCTTCCCTCGTAAAATATAAAACTTATCTGAAAAGTTTTGTATCATTTCGAGCAGTCCTCAATTTAATTTGATGTTTTGACCGATATTAGTATAAATTAGTGTATAATAAAGTATAGTTTTTTGACCGAAACATGCATTTCGAAAAGTTTTATGGAAGCTAATTTTCAGATGATTTTTTGCATGGACTTCCACCGAAACCTTCCTTTCTAACATATATAAATGATCTGAAGAAATACGTATCGTTTGGAACAGTCCTCGATTTAATTTGACTTTTTGACCGAAACTAGTGTATAATATACTATGGTTTTTTTTACCGAAACTTGCATTTTGAAAAGTTTCATAGCATCTAATTTTCAGATGATTTTTTGCATGGACATCCATCATAACCTAACCTCGTAAAATATAAAACTTATTTGAAAAGTTTCGTATTATTGCGAGCAGTCCTCGATTTAATTTGATGTTTTGACCGAAATTAGTATAAACTAGTGTATATTATACTATACTTTTTTGACCGAAACTTGCATTTCGAAAAGTTTTATAGAAGTTAATTTTCAGATGATTTTTTGCATGGACTTCCACCTAAAACTTCCTTTCTAACATATACAAATGATCTGAAGAAATACGTATCGTTTGGAACAATCCTCGATTTAATTTGACTTTTTGACCGAAACTAGTGTATAATATACTATGGTTTTTTGACCGAAACTTGCATTTTGAAAAGTCTCATAGCATCTAATTTTCAGATGTTTTTTTCATGGACTTCCATCATAACCTTCCCTCGTAAAATATAAAAATTATCTGAAAAGTTTCGTATCATTTCGAGTAGTCCTCGATATAATTTAATTCTTTGACCGAAATAAGTGTAAACTAATGTATAATATACTATAGTTTTTTTTTACTGAAACTTGCATTTCGAAAAGTTTTATAGAAGCTAATTTTCATATGATTTTTTGCATGGACTTCTATCATAACCTTCCTACTTAACATATATAAATGATCTGAAACGTTTCGTATCATTTGGAACAGTCCTCGATTTAATTTGACTTTTTGACCGAAACTATTGTATAATATACTATGATTTTTTGACCGAAACTTGCATTTCGAAAATTTTCATAGAAACTATTTTTCAGATGATTTTTTGCATGGACTTCCATCACCTTCCCTCGTAAAATATAAAACTTATCTGAAAAGTTTTGTATCATTTCGAGCAGTCCTCAATTTAATTTGATGTTTTGACCGATAGTAGTATAAACTAGTGTATAATAGAGTATAGTTTTTTGACCGAAACTTGCATTTCGAAAAGTTTTATAGAAGCTAATTTTTAGATGATTTTTTGCATGGATTTCCACCGAAACCTTCCTTTCTTACATATATAAATGATTTGAAGAAATACGTATCGTTTGGAACAGTCCTCGATTTAATTTGACTTTTTGACCGAAACTAGTGTATAATATACTATGGTTTTTTAACCGAAACTTGCATTTGGAAATTTTTCATAGAAACTATTTTTCAGATGATTTTTTGCATGGACATCCATCATAACATTACCTAGTAAAATATAAAACTTATCTGAAAAGTTTTGTACCATTTCGAGCAGTCCTCGATTTAATTTTATGTTTTGACCGATATTAGTATAAACTAGTGTATAATAGAGTATAGTTTTTTGACCGAAACTTGCATTTCGAAAAGTTTTATAGAAGCTAATTTTCAGATGATTTTTTGCATGGACTTCCACCTAAACCTTCCTTTCTAACATATATAAATGATCTGAAGAAATACGTATCGTTTGGAACAGTCCTCGATTTAATTTGACTTTTTGACCGAAACTAGTGTATAATATACTATGGTTTTTTGACCGAAACTTGCATTTTGAAAAGTCTCATAGCATCTAATTTTCAGGTGTTTTTTTCATGGACTTCCATCATAACCTTCCCTCGTAAAATATAAAAATTATCTGAAAAGTTTCGTATCATTTCGAGTAGTCCTCGATATAATTTGTTTCTTTGACCGAAATTAGTATAAACTAATGTATAATACACTATAGTTTTTTTACTTAAACTTGCATTTCGAAAAGTTTTATAGAAGCTAATTTTCAGATGATTTTTTGCATGGACTTCCACCTAAACCTTCCTTTCTAACATATATAAATGATCTGAAGAAATACGTATCGTTTGGAACAGTCCTCGATTTAATTTGACTTTTTGACCGAAACTAGTGTATAATATACTATGATTTTTTGACCGAAACTTGCATTTTGAAAAGTCTCATAGCATCTAATTTCCAGGTGTTTTTTTCATGGACTTCCATCATAACCTTCCCTCGTAAAATATAAAAATTATCTGAAAAGTTTTGTATCATTTCGAGTAGTCCTCGATATAATTTGATTCTTTGAACGAAATTAGTATAAACTAATGTATAATACACTATAGTTTTTTTACTGAAACTTGCATTTCGAAAAGTTTTATAGAAGCTAATTTTCATATGATTTTTTGCATGGACTTCTATCATAACCTTCCTTTGTAACATATATAAATGATCTGAAACGTTTCGTATAATTTGGAACAGTCCTCGATTTAATTTGACTTTTTGACCGAAACTAGTGTATAATATACTATGGTTTTTTGACCGAAACTTGCATTTCGAAAATTTTCATAGAAACTATTTTTCAGATGATTTTTTGCATGGACTTCCATCATAACCTTACCTCGTAAAATATAAAACTTATTTGAAAAGTTTCGTATTATTTCGAGCAGTCCTCGATTTAATTTGATGTTTTGACCGATATTAGTATAAACTAGTGTATAATAGAGTATTGTTTTTTGACCGAAACTTGCATTTCGAAAAGTTTTATAGAAGGTAATTTTCAGATGATTTTTTGCATGGACTTCCACCTAAACCTTCCTTTCTAACATATATAAATGATCTGAAGAAATACGTATCGTTTGGAACAGTCCTCGATTTAATTTGACTTTTTGACCGAAACTAGTGTATAATATACTATGGTTTTTTGACCGAAACTTGCATTTTGAAAAGTCTCATAGCATCTAATTTTCAGGTGTTTTTTTCATGGACTTCCATCATAACCTTCCCTCGTAAAATATAAAAATTATCTGAAAAGTTTCGTATCATTTCGAGTAGTCCTCGATATAATTTGTTTCTTTGACCGAAATTAGTATAAACTAATGTATAATACACTATAGTTTTTTTACTTAAACTTGCATTTCGAAAAGTTTTATAGAAGCTAATTTTCAGATGATTTTTTGCATGGACTTCCACCTAAACCTTCCTTTCTAACATATATAAATGATCTGAAGAAATACGTATCGTTTGGAACAGTCCTCGATTTAATTTGACTTTTTGACCGAAACTAGTGTATAATATACTATGATTTTTTGACCGAAACTTGCATTTTGAAAAGTCTCATAGCATCTAATTTCCAGGTGTTTTTTTCATGGACTTCCATCATAACCTTCCCTCGTAAAATATAAAAATTATCTGAAAAGTTTTGTATCATTTCGAGTAGTCCTCGATATAATTTGATTCTTTGAACGAAATTAGTATAAACTAATGTATAATACACTATAGTTTTTTTTACTGAAACTTGCATTTCGAAAAGTTTTATAGAAGCTAATTTTCATATGATTTTTTGCATGGACTTCTATCATAACCTTCCTTTGTAACATATATAAATGATCTGAAACGTTTCGTATAATTTGGAACAGTCCTCGATTTAATTTGACTTTTTGACCGAAACTAGTGTATAATATACTATGGTTTTTTGACCGAAACTTGCATTTCGAAAATTTTCATAGAAACTATTTTTCAGATGATTTTTTGCATGGACTTCCATCATAACCTTACCTCGTAAAATATAAAACTTATTTGAAAAGTTTCGTATTATTTCGAGCAGTCCTCGATTTAATTTGATGTTTTGACCGATATTAGTATAAACTAGTGTATAATATACTACACTTTTTTGACCCAAACTTGCATTTCGAAAAGTTTTATAGAAGTTAATTTTCAGATGATTTTTTGCATGGACTTCCACCTAAACCTTCCTTTCTAACATATATAAATGATCTGAAGAAATACTTATCGTTTGGAACAGTCCTCGATTTAATTTGACTTTTTTACCGAAACTAGTGTATAATATACTATGGTTTTTTGACCGAAACTTGCATTTTGAAAAGTTTCATAGCATCTAATTTTCAGGTGCTTTTTTTCATGGACTTCCATCATAACCTTCCCTCGTAACATATAAAAATTATCTGAAAAGTTTCGTATCATTTCGAGTAGTCCTCGATATAATTTGATTCTTTGACCGAAATAAGTATAAACTAATGTATACTACACTATAGTTTTTTTACTGAAACTTGCATTTCGAAAAGTTTTATAGAAGCTAATTTTCATATTATTTTTTGCACGGACTTCTATCATAACCTTCCTTTGCAACATATATAAATGATCTGAAACGTTTTGGATCATTTGGAACAATCCTCGATTTAATTTGACTTTTTGACCGAAACTAGTTTATAATATACTATGGTTTTTTGACCGAAACTTGCATTTGGAAATTTTTCATAGAAACTATTTTTCAGATGATTTTTTGCATGGACTTCCATCACCTTCCCTCGTAAAATATAAAACTTATCTGAAAAGTTTTGTACCATTTCGAGCAGTCCTAAATTTAATTTGATGTTTTGACCGATATTAGTAAAACTAGTGTATAATAGAGTATAGTTTTTTGACCGAAACTTGCATTTCGAAAAGTTTTATAGAAGCTGATTTTTAGATGATTTTTTGCATGGATTTCCACCGAAACCTTCCTTTCTAACATATATAAATGATCTGAAGAAATACGTATCGTTTGGAACAGTCCTCGATTTAATTTGACTTTTTGACCGAAACTAGTGTATAATATACTAAGGTTTTTTGACCGAAACTTGCATTTGGAAATTTTTCATAGAAACTATTTTTCAGATGATTTTTTGCATGGACATCCATCATAACATTACCTCGTAAAATATAAAACTTATCTGAAAAGTTTTGTACCATTTCGAGCAGTCCTCGATTTAATTTTATGTTTTGACCGATATTAGTATAAACTAGTGTATAATAGAGTATAGTTTTTTGACCGAAACTTGCATTTCGAAAAGTTTTATAGAAGCTAATTTTCAGATGATTTTTTGCATGGACTTCCACCAAAACCTTCCTTTCTAACATATATAAATGATCTGAAGAAATACGTATCGTTTGGAACAGTCCTCGATTTAATTTGACTTTTTGACCGAAACTAGTGTATAATATACTATGGTTTTTTGACCGAAACTTGCATTTTGAAAAGTCTCATAGCATCTAATTTTCAGATGTTTTTTCATGGACTTCCATCATAACCTTCCCTCGTAAAATATAAAAATTATCTGAAAAGTTTCGTATCATTTCGAGTAGTCCTCGATATAATTTAATTCTTTGACCGAAATAAGTATAAACTAATGTATAATATACTATAGTTTTTTTTACTGAAACTTCCATTTCGAAAAGTTTTATAGAAGCTAATTTTCATATCATTTTTTGCATGGACTTCTATCATAACCTTCCTACTTAACATATATAAATGATCTGAAACGTTTCGAATCATTTGGAACAGTCCTCGATTTAATTTGACTTTTTGACCGAAACTAGTGTATAATATACTATGGTTTTTTGACCGAAACTTGCATTTCGAAAATTTTCATAGAAACTATTTTTCAGATGATTTTTTGCATGGACTTCCATCACCTTCCCTCGTAAAATATAAAACTTATCTGAAAAGTTTTGTATCATTTCGAGCAGTCCTCAATTTAATTTGATGTTTTGACCGATAGTAGTATAAACTAGTGTATAATAGAGTATAGTTTTTTGACCGAAACTTGCATTTCGAAAAGTTTTATAGAAGCTAATTTTTAGATGATTTTTTGCATGGATTTCCACCGAAACCTTCCTTTCTAACATATATAAATGATCTGAAGAAATACGTATCGTTTGGAATAGTCCTCGATTTAATTTGACTTTTTGACCGAAACTAGTGTATAATATACTATGGTTTTTTGACCGAAACTTGCATTTGGAAATTTTTCATAGAAACTATTTTTCAGATGATTTTTTGCATGGACATCCATCATAACATTACCTCGTAAAATATAAAACTTATCTGAAAAGATTTGTACCATTTCGAGGAGTCCTCGATTTAATTTTATGTTTTGACCGATATTAGTATAAACTAGTGTATAATAGAGTATAGTTTTTTGACCGAAACTTGCATTTCGAAAAGTTTTATAGAAGCTAATTTTCAGATGATTTTTTGCATGGACTTCCACCTAAACCTTCCTTTCTAACATATATAAATGATCTGAAGAAATACGTATCGTTTGGAACAGTCCTCGATTTAATTTGACTTTTTGACCGAAACTAGTGTATAATATACTATGGTTTTTTGACCGAAACTTGCATTTTGAAAAGTCTCATAGCATCTAATTTCAGGTGTTTTTTTCATGGACTTCCATCATAACCTTCCCTCGTAAAATATAAAAATTATCTGAAAAGTTTCGTATCATTTCGAGTAGTCCTCGATATAATTTGTTTCTTTGACCGAAATTAGTATAAACTAATGTATAATACACTATAGTTTTTTTACTTAAACTTGCATTTCGAAAAGTTTTATAGAAGCTAATTTTCAGATGATTTTTTGCATGGACTTCCACCTAAACCTTCCTTTCTAACATATATAAATGATCTGAAGAAATACGTATCGTTTGGAACAGTCCTCGATTTAATTTGACTTTTTGACCGAAACTAGTGTATAATATACTATGATTTTTTGACCGAAACTTGCATTTTGAAAAGTCTCATAGCATCTAATTTCCAGGTGTTTTTTTCATGGACTTCCATCATAACCTTCCCTCGTAAAATATAAAAATTATCTGAAAAGTTTTGTATCATTTCGAGTAGTCCTCGATATAATTTGATTCTTTGAACGAAATTAGTATAAACTAATGTATAATACACTATAGTTTTTTTACTGAAACTTGCATTTCGAAAAGTTTTATAGAAGCTAATTTTCATATGATTTTTTGCATGGACTTCTATCATAACCTTCCTTTGTAACATATATAAATGATCTGAAACGTTTCGTATCATTTGGAACAGTCCTCGATTTAATTTGACTTTTTGACCGAAACTAGTGTATAATATACTATGGTTTTTTGACCGAAACTTGCATTTGGAAATTTTTCATAGAAACTATTTTTCAGATGATTTTTTGCATGGACATCCATCATAACATTACCTCGTAAAATATAAAACTTATCTGAAAAGATTTGTACCATTTCGAGGAGTCCTCGATTTAATTTTATGTTTTGACCGATATTAGTATAAACTAGTGTATAATAGAGTATAGTTTTTTGACCGAAACTTGCATTTCGAAAAGTTTTATAGAAGCTAATTTTCAGATGATTTTTTGCATGGACTTCCACCTAAACCTTCCTTTCTAACATATATAAATGATCTGAAGAAATACGTATCGTTTGGAACAGTCCTCGATTTAATTTGACTTTTTGACCGAAACTAGTGTATAATATACTATGGTTTTTTGACCGAAACTTGCATTTTGAAAAGTCTCATAGCATCTAATTTTCAGGTGTTTTTTTTCATGGACTTCCATCATAACCTTCCCTCGTAAAATATAAAAATTATCTGAAAAGTTTCGTATCATTTCGAGTAGTCCTCGATATAATTTGTTTCTTTGACCGAAATTAGTATAAACTAATGTATAATACACTATAGTTTTTTTACTTAAACTTGCATTTCGAAAAGTTTTATAGAAGCTAATTTTCAGATGATTTTTTGCATGGACTTCCACCTAAACCTTCCTTTCTAACATATATAAATGATCTGAAGAAATACGTATCGTTTGGAACAGTCCTCGATTTAATTTGACTTTTTGACCGAAACTAGTGTATAATATACTATGATTTTTTGACCGAAACTTGCATTTTGAAAAGTCTCATAGCATCTAATTTCCAGGTGTTTTTTTCATGGACTTCCATCATAACCTTCCCTCGTAAAATATAAAAATTATCTGAAAAGTTTTGTATCATTTCGAGTAGTCCTCGATATAATTTGATTCTTTGAACGAAATTAGTATAAACTAATGTATAATACACTATAGTTTTTTTACTGAAACTTGCATTTCGAAAAGTTTTATAGAAGCTAATTTTCATATGATTTTTTGCATGGACTTCTATCATAACCTTCCTTTGTAACATATATAAATGATCTGAAACGTTTCGTATCATTTGGAACAGTCCTCGATTTAATTTGACTTTTTGACCGAAACTAGTGTATAATATACTATGGTTTTTTGACCGAAACTTGCATTTGGAAATTTTTCATAGAAACTATTTTTCAGATGATTTTTTGCATGGACATCCATCATAACATTACCTCGTAAAATATAAAACTTATCTGAAAAGATTTGTACCATTTCGAGGAGTCCTCGATTTAATTTTATGTTTTGACCGATATTAGTATAAACTAGTGTATAATAGAGTATAGTTTTTTGACCGAAACTTGCATTTCGAAAAGTTTTATAGAAGCTAATTTTCAGATGATTTTTTGCATGGACTTCCACCTAAACCTTCCTTTCTAACATATATAAATGATCTGAAGAAATACGTATCGTTTGGAACAGTCCTCGATTTAATTTGACTTTTTGACCGAAACTAGTGTATAATATACTATGGTTTTTTGACCGAAACTTGCATTTTGAAAAGTCTCATAGCATCTAATTTTCAGGTGTTTTTTTTCATGGACTTCCATCATAACCTTCCCTCGTAAAATATAAAAATTATCTGAAAAGTTTCGTATCATTTCGAGTAGTCCTCGATATAATTTGTTTCTTTGACCGAAATTAGTATAAACTAATGTATAATACACTATAGTTTTTTTACTTAAACTTGCATTTCGAAAAGTTTTATAGAAGCTAATTTTCAGATGATTTTTTGCATGGACTTCCACCTAAACCTTCCTTTCTAACATATATAAATGATCTGAAGAAATACGTATCGTTTGGAACAGTCCTCGATTTAATTTGACTTTTTGACCGAAACTAGTGTATAATATACTATGATTTTTTGACCGAAACTTGCATTTTGAAAAGTCTCATAGCATCTAATTTCCAGGTGTTTTTTTCATGGACTTCCATCATAACCTTCCCTCGTAAAATATAAAAATTATCTGAAAAGTTTTGTATCATTTCGAGTAGTCCTCGATATAATTTGATTCTTTGAACGAAATTAGTATAAACTAATGTATAATACACTATAGTTTTTTTACTGAAACTTGCATTTCGAAAAGTTTTATAGAAGCTAATTTTCATATGATTTTTTGCATGGACTTCTATCATAACCTTCCTTTGTAACATATATAAATGATCTGAAACGTTTCGTATCATTTGGAACAGTCCTCGATTTAATTTGACTTTTTGACCGAAACTAGTGTATAATATACTATGGTTTTTTGACCGAAACTTGCATTTCGAAAATTTTCATAGAAACTATTTTTCAGATGATTTTTTGCATGGACTTCCATCATAACCTTACCTCGTAAAATATAAAACTTATTTGAAAAGTTTCGTATTATTTCGAGCAGTCCTCGATTTAATTTGATGTTTTGACCGATATTAGTATAAACTAGTGTATAATATACTATACTTTTTTGACCCAAACTTGCATTTCGAAAAGTTTTATAGAAGTTAATTTTCAGATGATTTTTTGCATGGACTTCCACCTAAACCTTCCTTTCTAACATATATAAATGATCTGAAGAAATACTTATCGTTTGGAACAGTCCTCGATTTAATTTGACTTTTTTACCGAAACTAGTGTATAATATACTATGGTTTTTTGACCGAAACTTGCATTTTGAAAAGTTTCATAGCATCTAATTTTCAGGTGCTTTTTTTCATGGACTTCCATCATAACCTTCCCTCGTAAAATATAAAAATTATCTGAAAAGTTTCGTATCATTTGGAGTAGTCCTCGATATAATTTGATTCTTTGACCGAAATAAGTATAAACTAATGTATACTACACTATAGTTTTTTTACTGAAACTTGCATTTCGAAAAGTTTTATAGAAGCTAATTTTCATATTATTTTTTGCACGGACTTCTATCATAACCTTCCTTTGCAACATATATAAATGATCTGAAACGTTTTGGATCATTTGGAACAGTCCTCGATTTAATTTGACTTTTTGACCGAAACTAGTTTATAATATACTATGGTTTTTTGACCGAAACTTGCATTTGGAAATTTTTCATAGAAACTATTTTTCAGATGATTTTTTGCATGGACTTCCATCACCTTCCCTCGTAAAATATAAAACTTATCTGAAAAGTTTTGTACCATTTCGAGCAGTCCTAAATTTAATTTGATGTTTTGACCGATATTAGTATAAACTAGTGTATAATAGAGTATAGTTTTTTGACCGAAACTTGCATTTCGAAAAGTTTTATAGAAGCTGATTTTTAGATGATTTTTTGCATGGATTTCCACCGAAACCTTCCTTTCTAACATATATAAATGATCTGAAGAAATACGTATCGTTTGGAACAGTCCTTGATTTAGTTTGACTTTTTGACCGAAACTAGTGTATAATATACTATGGTTTTTTGACCGAAACTTGCATTTGGAAATTTTTCATAGAAACTATTTTTCAGATGATTTTTTGCATGGACATCCATCATAACATTACCTCGTAAAATATAAAACTTATCTGAAAAGTTTTGTACCATTTCGAGCAGTCCTCGATTTAATTTTATGTTTTGACCGATATTAGTATAAACTAGTGTATAATAGAGTATAGTTTTTTGACCGAAACATGCATTTCGAAAAGTTTTATAGAAGCTAATTTTCAGATGATTTTTTGCATGGACTTCCACCTAAACCTTCCTTTCTAACATATATAAATGATCTGAAGAAATACGTATCGTTTGGAACAGTCCTCGATTTAATTTGACTTTTTGACCGAAACTAGTGTATAATATACTATGGTTTTTTGACCGAAACTTGCATTTTGAAAAGTCTCATAGCATCTAATTTTCAGGTGTTTTTTTCATGGACTTCCATCATAACCTTCCCTCGTAAAATATAAAAAATTATCTGAAAAGTTTCGTATCATTTCGAGTAGTCCTCGATATAATTTGTTTCTTTGACCGAAATTAGTATAAACTAATGTATTATACACTATAGTTTTTTTACTTAAACTTGCATTTCGAAAAGTTTTATAGAAGCTAATTTTCAGATGATTTTTTGCATGGACTTCCACCTAAACCTTCCTTTCTAACATATATAAATGATCTGAAGAAATACGTATCGTTTGGAACAGTCCTCGATTTAATTTGACTTTTTGACCGAAACTAGTGTATAATATACTATGGTTTTTTGACCGAAACTTGCATTTTGAAAAGTCTCATAGCATCTAATTTCCAGGTGTTTTTTTCATGGACTTCCATCATAACCTTCCCTCGTAAAATATAAAAATTATCTGAAAAGTTTTGTATCATTTCGAGTAGTCCTCGATATAATTTGATTCTTTGAACGAAATTAGTATAAACTAATGTATAATACACTATAGTTTTTTTACTGAAACTTGCATTTCGAAAAGTTTTATAGAAGCTAATTTTCATATGATTTTTTGCATGGACTTCTATCATAACCTTCCTTTGTAACATATATAAATGATCTGAAACGTTTCGTATCATTCTGAACAGTCCTCGATTTAATTTGACTTTTTGACCGAAACTAGTGTATAATATACTATGGTTTTTTGACCGAAACTTGCATTTCGAAAATTTTCATAGAAACTATTTTTCAGATGATTTTTTGCATGGACTTCCATCATAACCTTACCTCGTAAAATATAAAACTTATTTGAAAAGTTTCGTATTATTTCGAGCAGTCCTCGATTTAATTTGATGTTTTGACCGATATTAGTATAAACTAGTGTATAATATACTATACTTTTTTGACCGAAACTTGCATTTCGAAAAGTTTTATAGATGTTAATTTTCAGATGATTTTTTGCATGGACTTCCACCTAAACCTTCCTTTCTAACATATATAAATGATCTGAAGAAATACTTATCGTTTGGAACAGTCCTCGATTTAATTTGACTTTTTTACCGAAACTAGTGTATAATATACTATGGTTTTTTGACCGAAACTTGCATTTTGAAAAGTTTCATAGCATCTAATTTTCAGGTGCTTTTTTTCATGGACTTCCATCATAACCTTCCCTCGTAAAATATAAAAATTATCTGAAAAGTTTCGTATCATTTGGAGTAGTCCTCGATATAATTTGATTCTTTGACCGAAATAAGTATAAACTAATGTATACTACACTATAGTTTTTTTACTGAAACTTGCATTTCGAAAAGTTTTATAGAAGCTAATTTTCATATTATTTTTTGCACGGACTTCTATCATAACCTTCCTTTGCAACATATATAAATGATCTGAAACGTTTTGGATCATTTGGAACAGTCCTCGATTTAATTTGACTTTTTGACCGAAACTAGTTTATAATATACTATGGTTTTTTGACCGAAACTTGCATTTGGAAATTTTTCATAGAAACTATTTTTCAGATGATTTTTTGCATGGACTTCCATCACCTTCCCTCGTAAAATATAAAACTTATCTGAAAAGTTTTGTACCATTTCGAGCAGTCCTAAATTTAATTTGATGTTTTGACCGATATTAGTATAAACTAGTGTATAATAGAGTATAGTTTTTTGACCGAAACTTGCATTTCGAAAAGTTTTATAGAAGCTGATTTTTAGATGATTTTTTGCATGGATTTCCACCGAAACCTTCCTTTCTAACATATATAAATGATCTGAAGAAATACGTATCGTTTGGAACAGTCCTTGATTTAGTTTGACTTTTTGACCGAAACTAGTGTATAATATACTATGGTTTTTTGACCGAAACTTGCATTTGGAAATTTTTCATAGAAACTATTTTTCAGATGATTTTTTGCATGGACATCCATCATAACATTACCTCGTAAAATATAAAACTTATCTGAAAAGTTTTGTACCATTTCGAGCAGTCCTCGATTTAATTTTATGTTTTGACCGATATTAGTATAAACTAGTGTATAATAGAGTATAGTTTTTTGAACGAAACTTGCATTTCGAAAAGTTTTATAGAAGCTAATTTTCAGATGATTTTTTGCATGGACTTCCACCTAAACCTTCCTTTCTAACATATATAAATGATCTGAAGAAATACGTATCGTTTGGAACAGTCCTCGATTTAATTTGACTTTTTGACCGAAACTAGTGTATAATATACTATGGTTTTTTGACCGAAACTTGCATTTTGAAAAGTCTCATAGCATCTAATTTTCAGGTGTTTTTTTCATGGACTTCCATCATAACCTTCCCTCGTAAAATATAAAAAATTATCTGAAAAGTTTCGTATCATTTCGAGTAGTCCTCGATATAATTTGTTTCTTTGACCGAAATTAGTATAAACTAATGTATTATACACTATAGTTTTTTTACTTAAACTTGCATTTCGAAAAGTTTTATAGAAGCTAATTTTCAGATGATTTTTTGCATGGACTTCCACCTAAACCTTCCTTTCTAACATATATAAATGATCTGAAGAAATACGTATCGTTTGGAACAGTCCTCGATTTAATTTGACTTTTTGACCGAAACTAGTGTATAATATACTATGGTTTTTTGACCGAAACTTGCATTTTGAAAAGTCTCATAGCATCTAATTTCCAGGTGTTTTTTTCATGGACTTCCATCATAACCTTCCCTCGTAAAATATAAAAATTATCTGAAAAGTTTTGTATCATTTCGAGTAGTCCTCGATATAATTTGATTCTTTGAACGAAATTAGTATAAACTAATGTATAATACACTATAGTTTTTTTACTGAAACTTGCATTTCGAAAAGTTTTATAGAAGCTAATTTTCATATGATTTTTTGCATGGACTTCTATCATAACCTTCCTTTGTAACATATATAAATGATCTGAAACGTTTCGTATCATTCTGAACAGTCCTCGATTTAATTTGACTTTTTGACCGAAACTAGTGTATAATATACTATGGTTTTTTGACCGAAACTTGCATTTCGAAAATTTTCATAGAAACTATTTTTCAGATGATTTTTTGCATGGACTTCCATCATAACCTTACCTCGTAAAATATAAAACTTATTTGAAAAGTTTCGTATTATTTCGAGCAGTCCTCGATTTAATTTGATGTTTTGACCGATATTAGTATAAACTAGTGTATAATATACTATACTTTTTTGACCGAAACTTGCATTTCGAAAAGTTTTATAGATGTTAATTTTCAGATGATTTTTTGCATGGACTTCCACCTAAACCTTCCTTTCTAACATATATAAATGATCTGAAGAAATACTTATCGTTTGGAACAGTCCTCGATTTAATTTGACTTTTTTACCGAAACTAGTGTATAATATACTATGGTTTTTTTGACCGAAACTTGCATTTTGAAAAGTTTCATAGCATCTAATTTTCAGGTGCTTTTTTTCATGGACTTCCATCATAACCTTCCCTCGTAAAATATAAAAATTATCTGAAAAGTTTCGTATCATTTGGAGTAGTCCTCGATATAATTTGATTCTTTGACCGAAATAAGTATAAACTAATGTATACTACACTATAGTTTTTTTACTGAAACTTGCATTTCGAAAAGTTTTATAGAAGCTAATTTTCATATTATTTTTTGCACGGACTTCTATCATAACCTTCCTTTGCAACATATATAAATGATCTGAAACGTTTTGGATCATTTGGAACAGTCCTCGATTTAATTTGACTTTTTGACCGAAACTAGTTTATAATATACTATGGTTTTTTGACCGAAACTTGCATTTGGAAATTTTTCATAGAAACTATTTTTCAGATGATTTTTTGCATGGACTTCCATCACCTTCCCTCGTAAAATATAAAACTTATCTGAAAAGTTTTGTACCATTTCGAGCAGTCCTAAATTTAATTTGATGTTTTGACCGATATTAGTATAAACTAGTGTATAATAGAGTATAGTTTTTTGACCGAAACTTGCATTTCGAAAAGTTTTATAGAAGCTGATTTTTAGATGATTTTTTGCATGGATTTCCACCGAAACCTTCCTTTCTAACATATATAAATGATCTGAAGAAATACGTATCGTTTGGAACAGTCCTCGATTTAATTTGACTTTGTGACCGAAACTAGTGTATAATATACTATGGTTTTTTGACCGAAACTTGCATTTGGAAATTTTTCATAGAAACTATTTTTCAGATGATTTTTTGCATGGACATCCATCATAACATTACCTCGTAAAATATAAAACTTATCTGAAAAGTTTTGTACCATTTCGAGCAGTCCTCGATTTAATTTTATGTTTTGACCGATATTAGTATAAACTAGTGTATAATAGAGTATAGTTTTTTGACCGAAACTTGCATTTCAAAAAGTTTTATAGAAGCTAATTTTCAGATGATTTTTTGCATGGACTTCCACCTAAACCTTCCTTTCTAACATATATAAATGATCTGAAGAAATACGTATCGTTTGGAACAGTCCTCGATTTAATTTGACTTTTTGACCGAAACTAGTGTATAATATACTATGATTTTTTGACCGAAACTTGCATTTTGAAAAGTCTCATAGCATCTAATTTCCAGGTGTTTTTTTCATGGACTTCCATCATAACCTTCCCTCGTAAAATATAAAAATTATCTGAAAAGTTTTGTATCATTTCGAGTAGTCCTCGATATAATTTGATTCTTTGAACGAAATTAGTATAAACTAATGTATAATACACTATAGTTTTTTTACTGAAACTTGCATTTCGAAAAGTTTTATAGAAGCTAATTTTCATATGATTTTTTGCATGGACTTCTATCATAACCTTCCTTTGTAACATATATAAATGATCTGAAACGTTTCGTATCATTTGGAACAGTCCTCGATTTAATTTGACTTTTTGACCGAAACTAGTGTATAATATACTATGGTTTTTTGACCGAAACTTGCATTTCGAAAATTTTCATAGAAACTATTTTTCAGATGATTTTTTGCATGGACTTCCATCATAACCTTACCTCGTAAAATATAAAACTTATTTGAAAAGTTTCGTATTATTTCGAGCAGTCCTCGATTTAATTTGATGTTTTGACCGATATTAGTATAAACTAGTGTATAATATACTATACTTTTTTGACCCAAACTTGCATTTCGAAAAGTTTTATAGAAGTTAATTTTCAGATGATTTTTTGCATGGACTTCCACCTAAACCTTCCTTTCTAACATATATAAATGATCTGAAGAAATACTTATCGTTTGGAACAGTCCTCGATTTAATTTGACTTTTTTACCGAAACTAGTGTATAATATACTATGGTTTTTTGACCGAAACTTGCATTTTGAAAAGTTTCATAGCATCTAATTTTCAGGTGCTTTTTTTCATGGACTTCCATCATAACCTTCCCTCGTAAAATATAAAAATTATCTGAAAAGTTTCGTATCATTTGGAGTAGTCCTCGATATAATTTGATTCTTTGACCGAAATAAGTATAAACTAATGTATACTACACTATAGTTTTTTTACTGAAACTTGCATTTCGAAAAGTTTTATAGAAGCTAATTTTCATATTATTTTTTGCACGGACTTCTATCATAACCTTCCTTTGCAACATATATAAATGATCTGAAACGTTTTGGATCATTTGGAACAGTCCTCGATTTAATTTGACTTTTTGACCGAAACTAGTTTATAATATACTATGGTTTTTTGACCGAAACTTGCATTTGGAAATTTTTCATAGAAACTATTTTTCAGATGATTTTTTGCATGGACTTCCATCACCTTCCCTCGTAAAATATAAAACTTATCTGAAAAGTTTTGTACCATTTCGAGCAGTCCTAAATTTAATTTGATGTTTTGACCGATATTAGTATAAACTAGTGTATAATAGAGTATAGTTTTTTGACCGAAACTTGCATTTCGAAAAGTTTTATAGAAGCTGATTTTTAGATGATTTTTTGCATGGATTTCCACCGAAACCTTCCTTTCTAACATATATAAATGATCTGAAGAAATACGTATCGTTTGGAACAGTCCTTGATTTAGTTTGACTTTTTGACCGAAACTAGTGTATAATATACTATGGTTTTTTGACCGAAACTTGCATTTGGAAATTTTTCATAGAAACTATTTTTCAGATGATTTTTTGCATGGACATCCATCATAACATTACCTCGTAAAATATAAAACTTATCTGAAAAGTTTTGTACCATTTCGAGCAGTCCTCGATTTAATTTTATGTTTTGACCGATATTAGTATAAACTAGTGTATAATAGAGTATAGTTTTTTGACCGAAACTTGCATTTCGAAAAGTTTTATAGAAGCTAATTTTCAGATGATTTTTTGCATGGACTTCCACCTAAACCTTCCTTTCTAACATATATAAATGATCTGAAGAAATACGTATCGTTTGGAACAGTCCTCGATTTAATTTGACTTTTTGACCGAAACTAGTGTATAATATACTATGGTTTTTTGACCGAAACTTGCATTTTGAAAAGTCTCATAGCATCTAATTTTCAGGTGTTTTTTTCATGGACTTCCATCATAACCTTCCCTCGTAAAATATAAAAAATTATCTGAAAAGTTTCGTATCATTTCGAGTAGTCCTCGATATAATTTGTTTCTTTGACCGAAATTAGTATAAACTAATGTATTATACACTATAGTTTTTTTACTTAAACTTGCATTTCGAAAAGTTTTATAGAAGCTAATTTTCAGATGATTTTTTGCATGGACTTCCACCTAAACCTTCCTTTCTAACATATATAAATGATCTGAAGAAATACGTATCGTTTGGAACAGTCCTCGATTTAATTTGACTTTTTGACCGAAACTAGTGTATAATATACTATGGTTTTTTGACCGAAACTTGCATTTTGAAAAGTCTCATAGCATCTAATTTCCAGGTGTTTTTTTCATGGACTTCCATCATAACCTTCCCTCGTAAAATATAAAAATTATCTGAAAAGTTTTGTATCATTTCGAGTAGTCCTCGATATAATTTGATTCTTTGAACGAAATTAGTATAAACTAATGTATAATACACTATAGTTTTTTTACTGAAACTTGCATTTCGAAAAATTTTATAGAAGCTAATTTTCATATGATTTTTTGCATGGACTTCTATCATAACCTTCCTTTGTAACATATATAAATGATCTGAAACGTTTCGTATCATTCTGAACAGTCCTCGATTTAATTTGACTTTTTGACCGAAACTAGTGTATAATATACTATGGTTTTTTGACCGAAACTTGCATTTCGAAAATTTTCATAGAAACTATTTTTCAGATGATTTTTTGCATGGACTTCCATCATAACCTTACCTCGTAAAATATAAAACTTATTTGAAAAGTTTCGTATTATTTCGAGCAGTCCTCGATTTAATTTGATGTTTTGACCGATATTAGTATAAACTAGTGTATAATATACTATACTTTTTTGACCGAAACTTGCATTTCGAAAAGTTTTATAGATGTTAATTTTCAGATGATTTTTTGCATGGACTTCCACCTAAACCTTCCTTTCTAACATATATAAATGATCTGAAGAAATACTTATCGTTTGGAACAGTCCTCGATTTAATTTGACTTTTTTACCGAAACTAGTGTATAATATACTATGGTTTTTTTGACCGAAACTTGCATTTTGAAAAGTTTCATAGCATCTAATTTTCAGGTGCTTTTTTTCATGGACTTCCATCATAACCTTCCCTCGTAAAATATAAAAATTATCTGAAAAGTTTCGTATCATTTGGAGTAGTCCTCGATATAATTTGATTCTTTGACCGAAATAAGTATAAACTAATGTATACTACACTATAGTTTTTTTACTGAAACTTGCATTTCGAAAAGTTTTATAGAAGCTAATTTTCATATTATTTTTTGCACGGACTTCTATCATAACCTTCCTTTGCAACATATATAAATGATCTGAAACGTTTTGGATCATTTGGAACAGTCCTCGATTTAATTTGACTTTTTGACCGAAACTAGTTTATAATATACTATGGTTTTTTGACCGAAACTTGCATTTGGAAATTTTTCATAGAAACTATTTTTCAGATGATTTTTTGCATGGACTTCCATCACCTTCCCTCGTAAAATATAAAACTTATCTGAAAAGTTTTGTACCATTTCGAGCAGTCCTAAATTTAATTTGATGTTTTGACCGATATTAGTATAAACTAGTGTATAATAGAGTATAGTTTTTTGACCGAAACTTGCATTTCGAAAAGTTTTATAGAAGCTGATTTTTAGATGATTTTTTGCATGGATTTCCACCGAAACCTTCCTTTCTAACATATATAAATGATCTGAAGAAATACGTATCGTTTGGAACAGTCCTCGATTTAATTTGACTTTGTGACCGAAACTAGTGTATAATATACTATGGTTTTTTGACCGAAACTTGCATTTGGAAATTTTTCATAGAAACTATTTTTCAGATGATTTTTTGCATGGACATCCATCATAACATTACCTCGTAAAATATAAAACTTATCTGAAAAGTTTTGTACCATTTCGAGCAGTCCTCGATTTAATTTTATGTTTTGACCGATATTAGTATAAACTAGTGTATAATAGAGTATAGTTTTTTGACCGAAACTTGCATTTCGAAAAGTTTTATAGAAGCTAATTTTCAGATGATTTTTTGCATGGACTTCCACCTAAACCTTCCTTTCTAACATATATAAATGATCTGAAGAAATACGTATCGTTTGGAACAGTCCTCGATTTAATTTGACTTTTTGACCGAAACTAGTGTATAATATACTATGATTTTTTGACCGAAACTTGCATTTTGAAAAGTCTCATAGCATCTAATTTCCAGGTGTTTTTTTCATGGACTTCCATCATAACCTTCCCTCGTAAAATATAAAAATTATCTGAAAAGTTTTGTATCATTTCGAGTAGTCCTCGATATAATTTGATTCTTTGAACGAAATTAGTATAAACTAATGTATAATACACTATAGTTTTTTTACTGAAACTTGCATTTCGAAAAGTTTTATAGAAGCTAATTTTCATATGATTTTTTGCATGGACTTCTATCATAACCTTCCTTTGTAACATATATAAATGATCTGAAACGTTTCGTATCATTTGGAACAGTCCTCGATTTAATTTGACTTTTTGACCGAAACTAGTGTATAATATACTATGGTTTTTTGACCGAAACTTGCATTTCGAAAATTTTCATAGAAACTATTTTTCAGATGATTTTTTGCATGGACTTCCATCATAACCTTACCTCGTAAAATATAAAACTTATTTGAAAAGTTTCGTATTATTTCGAGCAGTCCTCGATTTAATTTGATGTTTTGACCGATATTAGTATAAACTAGTGTATAATATACTATACTTTTTTGACCCAAACTTGCATTTCGAAAAGTTTTATAGAAGTTAATTTTCAGATGATTTTTTGCATGGACTTCCACCTAAACCTTCCTTTCTAACATATATAAATGATCTGAAGAAATACTTATCGTTTGGAACAGTCCTCGATTTAATTTGACTTTTTTACCGAAACTAGTGTATAATATACTATGGTTTTTTGACCGAAACTTGCATTTTGAAAAGTTTCATAGCATCTAATTTTCAGGTGCTTTTTTTCATGGACTTCCATCATAACCTTCCCTCGTAAAATATAAAAATTATCTGAAAAGTTTCGTATCATTTGGAGTAGTCCTCGATATAATTTGATTCTTTGACCGAAATAAGTATAAACTAATGTATACTACACTATAGTTTTTTTACTGAAACTTGCATTTCGAAAAGTTTTATAGAAGCTAATTTTCATATTATTTTTTGCACGGACTTCTATCATAACCTTCCTTTGCAACATATATAAATGATCTGAAACGTTTTGGATCATTTGGAACAGTCCTCGATTTAATTTGACTTTTTGACCGAAACTAGTTTATAATATACTATGGTTTTTTGACCGAAACTTGCATTTGGAAATTTTTCATAGAAACTATTTTTCAGATGATTTTTTGCATGGACTTCCATCACCTTCCCTCGTAAAATATAAAACTTATCTGAAAAGTTTTGTACCATTTCGAGCAGTCCTAAATTTAATTTGATGTTTTGACCGATATTAGTATAAACTAGTGTATAATAGAGTATAGTTTTTTGACCGAAACTTGCATTTCGAAAAGTTTTATAGAAGCTGATTTTTAGATGATTTTTTGCATGGATTTCCACCGAAACCTTCCTTTCTAACATATATAAATGATCTGAAGAAATACGTATCGTTTGGAACAGTCCTTGATTTAGTTTGACTTTTTGACCGAAACTAGTGTATAATATACTATGGTTTTTTGACCGAAACTTGCATTTGGAAATTTTTCATAGAAACTATTTTTCAGATGATTTTTTGCATGGACATCCATCATAACATTACCTCGTAAAATATAAAACTTATCTGAAAAGTTTTGTACCATTTCGAGCAGTCCTCGATTTAATTTTATGTTTTGACCGATATTAGTATAAACTAGTGTATAATAGAGTATAGTTTTTTGACCGAAACTTGCATTTCGAAAAGTTTTATAGAAGCTAATTTTCAGATGATTTTTTGCATGGACTTCCACCTAAACCTTCCTTTCTAACATATATAAATGATCTGAAGAAATACGTATCGTTTGGAACAGTCCTCGATTTAATTTGACTTTTTGACCGAAACTAGTGTATAATATACTATGGTTTTTTGACCGAAACTTGCATTTTGAAAAGTCTCATAGCATCTAATTTTCAGGTGTTTTTTTCATGGACTTCCATCATAACCTTCCCTCGTAAAATATAAAAAATTATCTGAAAAGTTTCGTATCATTTCGAGTAGTCCTCGATATAATTTGTTTCTTTGACCGAAATTAGTATAAACTAATGTATTATACACTATAGTTTTTTTACTTAAACTTGCATTTCGAAAAGTTTTATAGAAGCTAATTTTCAGATGATTTTTTGCATGGACTTCCACCTAAACCTTCCTTTCTAACATATATAAATGATCTGAAGAAATACGTATCGTTTGGAACAGTCCTCGATTTAATTTGACTTTTTGACCGAAACTAGTGTATAATATACTATGGTTTTTTGACCGAAACTTGCATTTTGAAAAGTCTCATAGCATCTAATTTCCAGGTGTTTTTTTCATGGACTTCCATCATAACCTTCCCTCGTAAAATATAAAAATTATCTGAAAAGTTTTGTATCATTTCGAGTAGTCCTCGATATAATTTGATTCTTTGAACGAAATTAGTATAAACTAATGTATAATACACTATAGTTTTTTTACTGAAACTTGCATTTCGAAAAATTTTATAGAAGCTAATTTTCATATGATTTTTTGCATGGACTTCTATCATAACCTTCCTTTGTAACATATATAAATGATCTGAAACGTTTCGTATCATTCTGAACAGTCCTCGATTTAATTTGACTTTTTGACCGAAACTAGTGTATAATATACTATGGTTTTTTGACCGAAACTTGCATTTCGAAAATTTTCATAGAAACTATTTTTCAGATGATTTTTTGCATGGACTTCCATCATAACCTTACCTCGTAAAATATAAAACTTATTTGAAAAGTTTCGTATTATTTCGAGCAGTCCTCGATTTAATTTGATGTTTTGACCGATATTAGTATAAACTAGTGTATAATATACTATACTTTTTTGACCGAAACTTGCATTTCGAAAAGTTTTATAGATGTTAATTTTCAGATGATTTTTTGCATGGACTTCCACCTAAACCTTCCTTTCTAACATATATAAATGATCTGAAGAAATACTTATCGTTTGGAACAGTCCTCGATTTAATTTGACTTTTTTACCGAAACTAGTGTATAATATACTATGGTTTTTTGACCGAAACTTGCATTTTGAAAAGTTTCATAGCATCTAATTTTCAGGTGCTTTTTTTCATGGACTTCCATCATAACCTTCCCTCGTAAAATATAAAAATTATCTGAAAAGTTTCGTATCATTTGGAGTAGTCCTCGATATAATTTGATTCTTTGACCGAAATAAGTATAAACTAATGTATACTACACTATAGTTTTTTTACTGAAACTTGCATTTCGAAAAGTTTTATAGAAGCTAATTTTCATATTATTTTTTGCACGGACTTCTATCATAACCTTCCTTTGCAACATATATAAATGATCTGAAACGTTTTGGATCATTTGGAACAGTCCTCGATTTAATTTGACTTTTTGACCGAAACTAGTTTATAATATACTATGGTTTTTTGACCGAAACTTGCATTTGGAAATTTTTCATAGAAACTATTTTTCAGATGATTTTTTGCATGGACTTCCATCACCTTCCCTCGTAAAATATAAAACTTATCTGAAAAGTTTTGTACCATTTCGAGCAGTCCTAAATTTAATTTGATGTTTTGACCGATATTAGTATAAACTAGTGTATAATAGAGTATAGTTTTTTGACCGAAACTTGCATTTCGAAAAGTTTTATAGAAGCTGATTTTTAGATGATTTTTTGCATGGATTTCCACCGAAACCTTCCTTTCTAACATATATAAATGATCTGAAGAAATACGTATCGTTTGGAACAGTCCTTGATTTAGTTTGACTTTTTGACCGAAACTAGTGTATAATATACTATGGTTTTTTGACCGAAACTTGCATTTGGAAATTTTTCATAGAAACTATTTTTCAGATGATTTTTTGCATGGACATCCATCATAACATTACCTCGTAAAATATAAAACTTATCTGAAAAGTTTTGTACCATTTCGAGCAGTCCTCGATTTAATTTTATGTTTTGACCGATATTAGTATAAACTAGTGTATAATAGAGTATAGTTTTTTGACCGAAACTTGCATTTCGAAAAGTTTTATAGAAGCTAATTTTCAGATGATTTTTTGCATGGACTTCCACCTAAACCTTCCTTTCTAACATATATAAATGATCTGAAGAAATACGTATCGTTTGGAACAGTCCTCGATTTAATTTGACTTTTTGACCGAAACTAGTGTATAATATACTATGGTTTTTTGACCGAAACTTGCATTTTGAAAAGTCTCATAGCATCTAATTTTCAGGTGTTTTTTTCATGGACTTCCATCATAACCTTCCCTCGTAAAATATAAAAAATTATCTGAAAAGTTTCGTATCATTTCGAGTAGTCCTCGATATAATTTGTTTCTTTGACCGAAATTAGTATAAACTAATGTATTATACACTATAGTTTTTTTACTTAAACTTGCATTTCGAAAAGTTTTATAGAAGCTAATTTTCAGATGATTTTTTGCATGGACTTCCACCTAAACCTTCCTTTCTAACATATATAAATGATCTGAAGAAATACGTATCGTTTGGAACAGTCCTCGATTTAATTTGACTTTTTGACCGAAACTAGTGTATAATATACTATGGTTTTTTGACCGAAACTTGCATTTTGAAAAGTCTCATAGCATCTAATTTCCAGGTGTTTTTTTCATGGACTTCCATCATAACCTTCCCTCGTAAAATATAAAAATTATCTGAAAAGTTTTGTATCATTTCGAGTAGTCCTCGATATAATTTGATTCTTTGAACGAAATTAGTATAAACTAATGTATAATACACTATAGTTTTTTTACTGAAACTTGCATTTCGAAAAATTTTATAGAAGCTAATTTTCATATGATTTTTTGCATGGACTTCTATCATAACCTTCCTTTGTAACATATATAAATGATCTGAAACGTTTCGTATCATTCTGAACAGTCCTCGATTTAATTTGACTTTTTGACCGAAACTAGTGTATAATATACTATGGTTTTTTGACCGAAACTTGCATTTCGAAAATTTTCATAGAAACTATTTTTCAGATGATTTTTTGCATGGACTTCCATCATAACCTTACCTCGTAAAATATAAAACTTATTTGAAAAGTTTCGTATTATTTCGAGCAGTCCTCGATTTAATTTGATGTTTTGACCGATATTAGTATAAACTAGTGTATAATATACTATACTTTTTTGACCGAAACTTGCATTTCGAAAAGTTTTATAGATGTTAATTTTCAGATGATTTTTTGCATGGACTTCCACCTAAACCTTCCTTTCTAACATATATAAATGATCTGAAGAAATACTTATCGTTTGGAACAGTCCTCGATTTAATTTGACTTTTTTACCGAAACTAGTGTATAATATACTATGGTTTTTTGACCGAAACTTGCATTTTGAAAAGTTTCATAGCATCTAATTTTCAGGTGCTTTTTTTCATGGACTTCCATCATAACCTTCCCTCGTAAAATATAAAAATTATCTGAAAAGTTTCGTATCATTTGGAGTAGTCCTCGATATAATTTGATTCTTTGACCGAAATAAGTATAAACTAATGTATACTACACTATAGTTTTTTTACTGAAACTTGCATTTCGAAAAGTTTTATAGAAGCTAATTTTCATATTATTTTTTGCACGGACTTCTATCATAACCTTCCTTTGCAACATATATAAATGATCTGAAACGTTTTGGATCATTTGGAACAGTCCTCGATTTAATTTGACTTTTTGACCGAAACTAGTTTATAATATACTATGGTTTTTTGACCGAAACTTGCATTTGGAAATTTTTCATAGAAACTATTTTTCAGATGATTTTTTGCATGGACTTCCATCACCTTCCCTCGTAAAATATAAAACTTATCTGAAAAGTTTTGTACCATTTCGAGCAGTCCTAAATTTAATTTGATGTTTTGACCGATATTAGTATAAACTAGTGTATAATAGAGTATAGTTTTTTGACCGAAACTTGCATTTCGAAAAGTTTTATAGAAGCTGATTTTTAGATGATTTTTTGCATGGATTTCCACCGAAACCTTCCTTTCTAACATATATAAATGATCTGAAGAAATACGTATCGTTTGGAACAGTCCTCGATTTAATTTGACTTTTTGACCGAAACTAGTGTATAATATACTATTGTTTTTTGACCGAAACTTGCATTTGGAAATTTTTCATAGAAACTATTTTTCAGATGATTTTTTGCATGGACATCCATCATAACATTACCTCGTAAAATATAAAACTTATCTGAAAAGTTTTGTACCATTTCGAGCAGTCCTCGATTTAATTTTATGTTTTGACCGATATTAGTATAAACTAGTGTATAATAGAGTATAGTTTTTTGACCGAAACTTGCATTTCGAAAAGTTTTATAGAAGCTAATTTTCAGATGATTTTTTGCATGGACTTCCACCTAAACCTTCCTTTCTAACATATATAAATGATCTGAAGAAATACGTATCGTTTGGAACAGTCCTCGATTTAATTTGACTTTTTGACCGAAACTAGTGTATAATATACTATGATTTTTTGACCGAAACTTGCATTTTGAAAAGTCTCATAGCATCTAATTTCCAGGTGTTTTTTTCATGGACTTCCATCATAACCTTCCCTCGTAAAATATAAAAATTATCTGAAAAGTTTTGTATCATTTCGAGTAGTCCTCGATATAATTTGATTCTTTGAACGAAATTAGTATAAACTAATGTATAATACACTATAGTTTTTTTACTGAAACTTGCATTTCGAAAAGTTTTATAGAAGCTAATTTTCATATGATTTTTTGCATGGACTTCTATCATAACCTTCCTTTGTAACATATATAAATGATCTGAAACGTTTCGTATCATTTGGAACAGTCCTCGATTTAATTTGACTTTTTGACCGAAACTAGTGTATAATATACTATGGTTTTTTGACCGAAACTTGCATTTCGAAAATTTTCATAGAAACTATTTTTCAGATGATTTTTTGCATGGACTTCCATCATAACCTTACCTCGTAAAATATAAAACTTATTTGAAAAGTTTCGTATTATTTCGAGCAGTCCTCGATTTAATTTGATGTTTTGACCGATATTAGTATAAACTAGTGTATAATATACTATACTTTTTTGACCGAAACTTGCATTTCGAAAAGTTTTATAGATGTTAATTTTCAGATGATTTTTTGCATGGACTTCCACCTAAACCTTCCTTTCTAACATATATAAATGATCTGAAGAAATACTTATCGTTTGGAACAGTCCTCGATTTAATTTGACTTTTTTACCGAAACTAGTGTATAATATATTATGGTTTTTTGACCGAAACTTGCATTTTGAAAAGTTTCATAGCATCTAATTTTCAGGTGCTTTTTTTCATGGACTTCCATCATAACCTTCCCTCGTAAAATATAAAAATTATCTGAAAAGTTTCGTATCATTTGGAGTAGTCCTCGATATAATTTGATTCTTTGACCGAAATAAGTATAAACTAATGTATACTACACTATAGTTTTTTTACTGAAACTTGCATTTCGAAAAGTTTTATAGAAGCTAATTTTCATATTATTTTTTGCACGGACTTCTATCATAACCTTCCTTTGCAACATATATAAATGATCTGAAACGTTTTGGATCATTTGGAACAGTCCTCGATTTAATTTGACTTTTTGACCGAAACTAGTTTATAATATACTATGGTTTTTTGACCGAAACTTGCATTTGGAAATTTTTCATAGAAACTATTTTTCAGATGATTTTTTGCATGGACTTCCATCACCTTCCCTCGTAAAATATAAAACTTATCTGAAAAGTTTTGTACCATTTCGAGCAGTCCTAAATTTAATTTGATGTTTTGACCGATATTAGTATAAACTAGTGTATAATAGAGTATAGTTTTTTGACCGAAACTTGCATTTCGAAAAGTTTTATAGAAGCTGATTTTTAGATGATTTTTTGCATGGATTTCCACCGAAACCTTCCTTTCTAACATATATAAATGATCTGAAGAAATACGTATCGTTTGGAACAGTCCTCGATTTAATTTGACTTTTTGACCGAAACTAGTGTATAATATACTATGGTTTTTTGACCGAAACTTGCATTTGGAAATTTTTCATAGAAACTATTTTTCAGATGATTTTTTGCATGGACATCCATCATAACATTACCTCGTAAAATATAAAACTTATCTGAAAAGTTTTGTACCATTTCGAGCAGTCCTCGATTTAATTTTATGTTTTGACCGATATTAGTATAAACTAGTGTATAATAGAGTATAGTTTTTTGACCGAAACTTGCATTTCGAAAAGTTTTATAGAAGCTAATTTTCAGATGATTTTTTGCATGGACTTCCACCTAAACCTTCCTTTCTAACATATATAAATGATCTGAAGAAATACGTATCGTTTGGAACAGTCCTCGATTTAATTTGACTTTTTAACCGAAACTAGTGTATAATATACTATGGTTTTTTGACCGAAACATGCATTTTGAAAAGTCTCATAGCATTTAATTTTCAGGTGTTTTTTTCATGGACTTCCATCATAACCTTCCCTCGTAAAATATAAAAATTATCTGAAAAGTTTCGTATCATTTCGAGTAGTCCTCGATATAATTTGTTTCTTTGACCGAAATTAGTATAAACTAATGTATTATACACTATAGTTTTTTTACTTAAACTTGCATTTCGAAAAGTTTTATAGAAGCTAATTTTCAGATGATTTTTTGCATGGACTTCCACCTAAACCTTCCTTTCTAACATATATAAATGATCTGAAGAAATACGTATCGTTTGGAACAGTCCTCGATTTAATTTGACTTTTTGACCGAAACTAGTGTATAATATACTATGGTTTTTTGACCGAAACTTGCATTTTGAAAAGTCTCATAGCATCTAATTTCCATGTGTTTTTTTCATGGACTTCCATCATAACCTTCCCTCGTAAAATATAAAAATTATCTGAAAAGTTTTGTATCATTTCGAGTAGTCCTCGATATAATTTGATTCTTTGAACGAAATTAGTATAAACTAATGTATAATACACTATAGTTTTTTTACTGAAACTTGCATTTCGAAAAGTTTTATAGAAGCTAATTTTCATATGATTTTTTGCATGGACTTCTATCATAACCTTCCTTTGTAACATATATAAATGATCTGAAACGTTTCGTATCATTCTGAACAGTCCTCGATTTAATTTGACTTTTTGACCGAAACTAGTGTATAATATACTATGGTTTTTTGACCGAAACTTGCATTTCGAAAATTTTCATAGAAACTATTTTTCAGATGATTTTTTGCATGGACTTCCATCATAATCTTACCTCGTAAAATATAAAACTTATTTGAAAAGTTTCGTATTATTTCGAGCAGTCCTCGATTTAATTTGATGTTTTGACCGATATTAGTATAAACTAGTGTATAATATACTATACTTTTTTGACCGAAACTTGCATTTCGAAAAGTTTTATAGAAGCTAATTTTTAGATGATTTTTTGCATGGATTTCCACCGAAACCTTCCTTTCTAACATATATAAATGATCTGAAGAAATACGTATCGTTTGGAACAGTCCTCGATTTAATTTGACTTTTTGACCGAAACTAGTGTATAATATACTATGGTTTTTTGACCGAAACTTGCATTTGGAAATTTTTCATAGAAACTATTTTTCAGATGATTTTTTGCATGGACATCCATCATAACATTACCTCGTAAAATATAAAACTTATCTGAAAAGTTTTGTACCATTTCGAGCAGTCCTCGATTTAATTTTATGTTTTGACCGATATTAGTATAAACTAGTGTATAATAGAGTATAGTTTTTTGACCGAAACTTGCATTTCGAAAAGTTTTATAGAAGCTAATTTTCAGATGATTTTTTGTATGGACTTCCACCTAAACCTTCCTTTCTAACATATATAAATGATCTGAAGAAATACGTATCGTTTGGAACAGTCCTCGATTTAATTTGACTTTTTGACCGAAACTAGTGTATAATATACTATGGTTTTTTGACCGAAACTTGCATTTTGAAAAGTCTCATAGCATCTAATTTTCTGGTGTTTTTTTCATGGACTTCCATCATAACCTTCCCTCGTAAAATATAAAAATTATCTGAAAAGTTTCGTATCATTTCGAGTAGTCCTCGATATAATTTGATTCTTTGACCGAAATAAGTATAAACTAATGTATACTACACTATAGTTTTTTTACTGAAACTTGCATTTCGAAAAGTTTTATAGAAGCTAATTTTCATATTATTTTTTGCACGGACTTCTATCATAACCTTCCTTTGCAACATATATAAATGATCTGAAACGTTTTGGATCATTTGGAACAGTCCTCGATTTAATTTGACTTTTTGACCGAAACTAGTTTATAATATACTATGGTTTTTTGACCGAATCTTGCATTTGGAAATTTTTCATAGAAACTATTTTTCAGATGATTTTTTTCATGGACTTCCATCACCTTCCCTCGTAAAATATAAAACTTATCTGAAAAGTTTTGTACCATTTCGAGCAGTCCTCAATTTAATTTGATGTTTTGACCGATATTAGTATAAACTAGTGTATAATAGAGTATAGTTTTTTGACCGAAACTTGCATTTCGAAAAGTTTTATAGAAGCTAATTTTTAGATGATTTTTTGCATGGATTTCCACCGAAACCTTCCTTTCTAACATATATAAATGATCTGAAGAAATACGTATCGTTTGGAACAGTCCTCGATTTAATTTGACTTTTTGACCGAAACTAGTGTATAATATACTATGGTTTTTTGACCGAAACTTGCATTTGGAAATTTTTCATAGAAACTATTTTTCAGATGATTTTTTGCATGGACATCCATCATAACATTACCTCGTAAAATATAAAACTTATCTGAAAAGTTTTGTACCATTTCGAGCAGTCCTCGATTTAATTTTATGTTTTGACCGATATTAGTATAAACTAGTGTATAATAGAGTATAGTTTTTTGACCGAAACTTGCATTTCGAAAAGTTTTATAGAAGCTAATTTTCAGATGATTTTTTGCATGGACTTCCACCTAAACCTTCCTTTCTAACATATATAAATGATCTGAAGAAATACGTATCGTTTGGAACAGTCCTCGATTTAATTTGACTTTTTGACCGAAACTAGTGTATAATATACTATGGTTTTTTGACCGAAACTTGCATTTTGAAAAGTCTCATAGCATCTAATTTCCAGGTGTTTTTTTCATGGACTTCCATCATAACCTTCCCTCGTAAAATATAAAAATTATCTGAAAAGTTTTGTATCATTTCGAGTAGTCCTCGATATAATTTGATTCTTTGAACGAAATTAGTATAACCTAATGTATAATACACTATAGTTTTTTTACTGAAACTTGCATTTCGAAAAGTTTTATAGAAGCTAATTTTCATATGATTTTTTGCATGGACTTCTATCATAACCTTCCTTTGTAACATATATAAATGATCTGAAATGTTTCGTATCATTTGGAACAGTCCTCGATTTAATTTGACTTTTTGACCGAAACTAGTGTATAATATACTATGGTTTTTTGACCGAAACTTGCATTTCGAAAATTTTCATAGAAACTATTTTTCAGATGATTTTTTGCATGGACTTCCATCATAACCTTACCTCGTAAAATATAAAACTTATTTGAAAAGTTTCGTATTATTTCGAGCAGTCCTCGATTTAATTTGATGTTTTGACCGATATTAGTATAAACTAGTGTATAATATACTATACTTTTTTGACCGAAACTTGCATTTCGAAAAGTTTTATAGATGTTAATTTTCAGATGATTTTTTGCATGGACTTCCACCTAAACCTTCCTTTCTAACATATATAAATGATCTGAAGAAATACTTATCGTTTGGAACAGTCCTCGATTTAATTTGACTTTTTTACCGAAACTAGTGTATAATATACTATGGTTTTTTGACCGAAACTTGCATTTTGAAAAGTTTCATAGCATCTAATTTTCAGGTGCTTTTTTTCATGGACTTCCATCATAACCTTCCCTCGTAAAATATAAAAATTATCTGAAAAGTTTCGTATCATTTCGAGTAGTCCTCGATATAATTTGATTCTTTGACCGAAATAAGTATAAACTAATGTATACTACACTATAGTTTTTTTACTGAAACTTGCATTTCGAAAAGTTTTATAGAAGCTAATTTTCATATTATTTTTTGCACGGACTTCTATCATAACCTTCCTTTGCAACATATATAAATGATCTGAAACGTTTTGGAACATTTGGAACAGTCCTCGATTTAATTTGACTTTTTGACCGAAACTAGTTTATAATATACTATGGTTTTTTGACCGAAACTTGCATTTGGAAATTTTTCATAGAAACTATTTTTCAGATGATTTTTTGCATGGACTTCCATCACCTTCCCTCGTAAAATATAAAACTTATCTGAAAAGTTTTGTACCATTTCGAGCAGTCCTCGATTTAATTTTATGTTTTGACCGATATTAGTATAAACTAGTGTATAATAGAGTATAGTTTTTTGACCGAAACTTGCATTTCGAAAAGTTTTATAGAAGCTAATTTTCAGATGATCTTTTGCATGGACTTCCACCTAAACCTTCCTTTCTAACATATATAAATGATCTGAAGAAATACATATCGTTTGGAACAGTCCTCGATTTAATTTGACTTTTTGACCGAAACTAGTGTATAATATACTATGGATTTTTTTACCGAAACTTGCATTTTGAAAAGTTTCATAGCATCTAATTTTCAGATGATTTTTTGCATGGAAGTCCATCATAACCTTACGTCGTAAAATATAAAACTTATTTGAAAAGTTTCGTATTATTTCGAGCAGTCCTCGATTTAATTTGATGTTTTGACCGAAATTAGTATAAACTAGTGTATAATATACTATAGTTTTTTGACCGAAACTTGCATTTCGAAAAGTTTTATAGAAGCTAATTTTCAGATGATTTTTTGCATGGACTTCCACCTAAACCTTCCTTTCTAACATATATAAATGATCTGAAGAAATACGTATCGTTTGGAACAGTCCTCGATTTAATTTGACTTTTTGGCCGAAACTAGTGTATAATATACTATGGTTTTTTGACCGAAACTTGCATTTTGAAAAGTCTCATAGCATCTAATTTCCAAGTGTTTTTTTCATGGACTTCCATCATAACCTTCCCTCGTAAAATATAAAAATTATTTGAAAAGTTTTGTATCATTTCGAGTAGTCCTCGATATAATTTGATTCTTTGACCGAAATAAGTATAAACTAATGTATACTACACTATAGTTTTTTTTACTGAAACTTGCATTTCGAAAAGTTTTATAGAAGCTAATTTTCATATTATTTTTTGCACGGACTTCTATCATAACCTTCCTTTGCAACATATATAAATGATCTGAAACGTTTTGGATCATTTGGAACAGTCCTCGATTTAATTTGACTTTTTGACCGAAACTAGTGTATAATATACTATGGTTTTTTGACCGAAACTTGCATTTGGAAATTTTTCATAGAAACTATTTTCAGATGATTTTTTGCATGGACTTCCATCACCTTCCCTCGTAAAATATAAAACTTATCTGAAAAGTTTTGTACCATTTCGAGCAGTCCTCGATTTAATTTTATGTTTTGACCGATATTAGTATAAACTAGTGTATAATAGAGTATAGTTTTTTGACCGAAACTTGCATTTCGAAAAGTTTTATAGAAGCTAATTTTCAGATGATCTTTTGCATGGACTTCCACCTAAACCTTCCTTTCTAACATATATAAATGATCTGAAGAAATACATATCGTATGGAACAGTCCTCGATTTAATTTGACTTTTTGACCGAAACTAGTGTATAATATACTATGGATTTTTTTACCGAAACTTGCATTTTGAAAAGTTTCATAGCATCTAATTTTCAGATGATTTTTTGCATGGAAGTCCATCATAACCTTACGTCGTAAAATATAAAACTTATTTGAAAAGTTTCGTATTATTTCGAGCAGTCCTCGATTTAATTTGATGTTTTGACCGAAATTAGTATAAACTAGTCTATAATATACTATACTATTTTGACCGAAACTTGCATTTCGAAAAGTTTTATAGAAGTTAATTTTCAGATGATTTTTTTCATGGACTTCCACCTAAACCTTCCTTTCTAACATATATAAATGATCTGAAGAAATACGTATCGTTTGGAACAATCCTCGATTTAATTTGACTTTTTGACCGAAACTAGTGTATAATATACTATGGTTTTTTGACCGAAACTTGCATTTTGAAAAGTCTCATAGCATCTAATTTTCAGATGTTTTTTTCATGGACTTCCATCATAACCTTCCCTCGTAAAATATAAAAATTATCTAAAAAGTTTCGTATCATTTCGAGTAGTCCTCGATATAATTTAATTCTTTGACCGAAATAAGTATAAACTAATGTATAATATACTATAGTTTTTTTTACTGAAACTTGCATTTCGAAAAGTTTTATAGAAGCTAATTTTCATATGATTTTTTGCATGGACTTCTATCATAACCTTCCTACTTAACATATATAAATGATCTGAAACGTTTCGTATCATTTGGAACAGTCCTCGATTTAATTTGACTTTTTGACCGAAACTAGTGTATAATATACTATGGTTTTTTGACCGAAACTTGCATTTCGAAAATTTTCATAGAAACTATTTTTCAGATGATTTTTTGCATGGACTTCCATCACCTTCCCTCGTAAAATATAAAACTTATCTGAAAAGTTTTGTATCATTTCGAGAAGTCCTCAATTTAATTTGATGTTTTGACCGATATTAGTATAAACTAGTGTATAATAGAGTATAGTTTTTTGACCGAAACATGCATTTCGAAAAGTTTTATAGAAGCTAATTTTCAGATGATTTTTTGCATGGACTTCCACCGAAACCTTCCTTTCTAACATATATAAATGATCTGAAGAAATACGTATCATTTGGAACAGTCCTCGATTTAATTTGACTTTTTGACCGAAACTAGTGTATAATATACTATGGTTTTTTTTACCGAAACTTGCATTTTGAAAAGCTTCATAGCATCTAATTTTCAGATGATTTTTTGCATGGAAGTCCATCATAACCTTACCTCGTAAAATATAAAACTTATTTGAAAAGCTTTGTACCATTTCGAGCAGTCCTCGATTTAATTTGATTTTTTGACCGAAATTAGTATAAACTAGTGTATAATAGAGTATAGTTTTTTGACCGAAACTTGCATTTCGAAAAGTTTTATAGAAGCTAATTTTCAGATGATCTTTTGCATGGACTTCCACCTAAACCTTCCTTTCTAACATATATAAATGATCTGAAGAAATACATATCGTTTGGAACAGTCCTCGATTTAATTTGACTTTTTGACCGAAACTAGTGTATAATATACTATGGTTTTTTGACCGAAACTTGCATTTTGAAAAGTCTCATAGCATCTAATTTTCAGGTGTTTTTTTCATGGACTTCCATCATAACCTTCCCTCGTAAAATATAAAAATTATCTGAAAAGTTTCGTATCATTTCGAGTAGTCCTCGATATAATTTGTTTCTTTGACCGAAATTAGTATAAACTAATGTATAATACACTATAGTTTTTTTACTGAAACTTGCATTTCGAAAAGTTTTATAGAAGCTAATTTTCAGATGATTTTTTGCATGGACTTCCACCTAAACCTTCCTTTCTAACATATATAAATGATCTGAAGAAATACGTATCGTTTGGAACAGTCCTCGATTTAATTTGACTTTTTGACCGAAACTAGTGTATAATATACTATGGTTTTTTGACCGAAACTTGCATTTTGAAAAGTCTCATAGCATCTAATTTCCAGGTGTTTTTTTCATGGACTTCCATCATAACCTTCCCTCGAAAAATATAAAAATTATCTGAAAAGTTTCGTATCATTTCGAGTAGTCCTCGATATAATTTAATTCTTTGACCGAAATAAGTATAAACTAATGTATAATATACTATAGTTTTTTTTTACTGAAACTTGCATTTCGAAAAGTTTTATAGAAGCTAATTTTCATATGATTTTTTGCATGGACTTCTATCATAACCTTCCTACTTAACATATATAAATGATCTGAAACGTTTCGTATCATTTGGAACAGTCCTCGATTTAATTTGACTTTTTGACCGAAACTAGTGTATAATATAATATGGTTTTTTGACCGAAACTTGCATTTTGAAAAGTCTCATAGCGTCTAATTTTCAGGTGCTTTTTTTCATGGACTTCCATCATAACCTTCCCTCGTAAAATATAAAAATTATCTGAAAAGTTTCGTATCATTTCGAGTAGTCCTCGATATAATTTGATTCTTTGACCGAAATTAGTATAAACTAATGTATAATACACTATAGTTTTTTTACTGAAACTTGCATTTCGAAAAGTTTTATAGAAGCTAATTTTCATATGATTTTTTGCATGGACTTCTATCATAACCTTCCTTTGTAACATATATAAATGATCTGAAACGTTTCGTATCATTTGGAATAGTCCTCGATTTAATTTGACTTTTTGACCGAAACTAGTGTATAATATACTATGGTTTTTTGACCGAAACTTGCATTTCGAAAATTTTCATAGAAACTATTTTTCAGATGATTTTTTGCATGGACTTCCATCATAACCTTACCTCGTAAAAAATAAAACTTATTTGAAAAGTTTTGTATTATTTCGAGCAGTCCTCGATTTAATTTGATGTTTTGACCGATATTAGTATAAACTAGTGTATAATATACTATACTTTTTTGACCGAAACTTGCATTTCGAAAAGTTTTATAGATGTTAATTTTCAGATGATTTTTTGCATGGACTTCCACCTAAACCTTCCTTTCTAACATATATAAATGATCTGAAGAAATACTTATCGTTTGGAACAGTCCTCGATTTAATTTGACTTTTTGACCGAAACTAGTGTATAATATACTATAGTTTTTTGACCGAAACATGCATTTTGAAAAGTTTCATAGCATCTAATTTTCAGGTGCTTTTTTTCATGGACTTCCATCATAACCTTCCCTCGTAAAATATAAAAATTATCTGAAAAGTTTCGTATCATTTCGAGTAGTCCTCGATATAATTTGATTCTTTGACCGAAATAAGTATAAACTAATGTATACTACACTATAGTTTTTTTACTGAAACTTGCATTTCGAAAAGTTTTATAGAAGCTAATTTTCATATTATTTTTTGCACGGACTTCTATCATAACCTTCCTTTGTAACATATATAAATGATCTGAAACGTTTTGGATCATTTGGAACAGTCCTCGATTTAATTTGACTTTTTGACCGAAACTAGTGTATAATATACTATGGTTTTTTGACCGAAACTTTCATTTGGAAATTTTTCATAGAAACTATTTTTCAGATGATTTTTTGCATGGACTTCCATCACCTTCCCTTGTAAAATATAAAACTTATCTGAAAAGTTTTGTACCATTTCGAGCAGTCCTCGATTTAATTTTATGTTTTGACCGATATTAGTATAAACTAGTGTATAATAGAGTATAGTTTTTTGACCGAAACTTGCATTTCGAAAAGTTTTATAGAAGCTAATTTTCAGATGATCTTTTGCATGGACTTCCACCTAAACCTTCCTTTCTAACATATATAAATGATCTGAAGAAATACATATCGTTTGGAACAGTCCTCGATTTAATTTGACTTTTTGACCGAAACTAGTGTATAATATAATATGGTTTTTTGACCGAAACTTGCATTTTGAAAAGTCTCATAGCGTCTAATTTTCAGGTGCTTTTTTTCATGGACTTCCATCATAACCTTCCCTCGTAAAATATAAAAATTATCTGAGAAGTTTCGTATCATTTCGAGTAGTCCTCGATATAATTTGATTCTTTGACCGAAATTAGTATAAACTAATGTATAATACACTATAGTTTTTTTACTGAAACTTGCATTTCGAAAAGTTTTATAGAAGCTAATTTTCATATGATTTTTTGCATGGACTTCTATCATAACCTTCCTTTGTAACATATATAAATGATCTGAAACGTTTCGTATCATTTGGAATAGTCCTCGATTTAATTTGACTTTTTGACCGAAACTAGTGTATAATATACTATGGTTTTTTGACCGAACTTGCATTTCGAAAATTTTCATAGAAACTATTTTTCAGATGATTTTTTGCATGGACTTCCATCATAACCTTACCTCGTAAAAAATAAAACTTATTTGAAAAGTTTCGTATTATTTCGAGCAGTCCTCGATTTAATTTGATGTTTTGACCGATATTAGTATAAACTAGTGTATAATATACTATACTTTTTTGACCGAAACTTGCATTTCGAAAAGTTTTATAGATGTTAATTTTCAGATGATTTTTTGCATGGACTTCCACCTAAACCTTCCTTTCTAACATATATAAATGATCTGAAGAAATACTTATCGTTTGGAACAGTCCTCGATTTAATTTGACTTTTTGACCGAAACTAGTGTATAATATACTATAGTTTTTTGACCGAAACCGTCATTTTGAAAAGTTTCATAGCATCTAATTTTCAGGTGCTTTTTTTCATGGACTTCCATCATAACCTTCCCCCGTAAAATATAAAATTATCTGAAAAGTTTCGTATCATTTCGAGTAGTCCTCGATATAATTTGATTCTTTGACCTAAATAAGTATAAACTAATGTATACTACACTATAGTTTTTTTACTGAAACTTGCATTTCGAAAAGTTTTATAGAAGCTAATTTTCATATTATTTTTTGCACGGACTTCTATCATAACCTTCCTTTGTAACATATATAAATGATCTGAAACGTTTTGGATCATTTGGAACAGTCCTTGATTTAATTTGACTTTTTGACCGAAACTAGTGTATAATATACTATGGTTTTTTGACCGAAACTTTCATTTGGAAATTTTTCATAGAAACTATTTTTCAGATGATTTTTTGCATGGACTTCCATCACCTTCCCTTGTAAAATATAAAACTTATCTGAAAAGTTTTGTACCATTTCGAGCAGTCCTCGATTTAATTTTATGTTTTGATCGATATTAGTATAAACTAGTGTATAATAGAGTATAGTTTTTTGACCGAAACTTGCATTTCGAAAAGTTTTATAGAAGCTAATTTTCAGATGATCTTTTGCATGGACTTCCACCTAAACCTTCCTTTCTAACATATATAAATGATCTGAAGAAATACATATCGTTTGGAACAGTCCTCGATTTAATTTGACTTTTTGACCGAAACTAGTGTATAATATAATATGGTTTTTTGACCGAAACTTGCATTTTGAAAAGTCTCATAGCGTCTAATTTTCAGGTGCTTTTTTTCATGGACTTCCATCATAACCTTCCCTCGTAAAATATAAAAATTATCTGAGAAGTTTCGTATCATTTCGAGTAGTCCTCGATATAATTTGATTCTTTGACCGAAATTAGTATAAACTAATGTACAATACACTATAGTTTTTTTACTGAAACTTGCATTTCGAAAATTTTTATAGAAGCTAATTTTCATATGATTTTTTGCATGGACTTCTATCATAACCTTCCTTTGTAACATATATAAATGATCTGAAACGTTTCGTATCATTTGGAATAGTCCTCGATTTAATTTGACTTTTTGACCGAAACTAGTGTATAATATACTATGGTTTTTTGATCGAAACTTGCATTTCGAAAATTTTCATAGAAACTATTTTTCAGATGATTTTTTGCATGGACTTCCATCATAACCTTACCTCGTAAAAAATAAAACTTATTTGAAAAGTTTCGTATTATTTCGAGCAGTCCTCGATTTAATTTGATGTTTTGACCGATATTAGTATAAACTAGTGTATAATATACTATACTTTTTTGACCGAAACTTGCATTTCGAAAAGTTTTATAGATGTTAATTTTCAGATGATTTTTTGCATGGACTTCCACCTAAACCTTCCTTTCTAACATATATAAATGATCTGAAGAAATACTTATCGTTTGGAACAGTCCTCGATTTAATTTGACTTTTTGACCGAAACTAGTGTATAATATACTATAGTTTTTTGACCGAAACTTGCATTTTGAAAAGTTTCATAGCATCTAATTTTCAGGTGCTTTTTTTCATGGACTTCCATCATAACCTTCCCTCGTAAAATATAAAAATTATCTGAAAAGTTTCGTATCATTTCGAGTAGTCCTCGATATAATTTGATTCTTTGACCGAAATAAGTATAAACTAATGTATACTACACTATAGTTTTTTTACTGAAACTTGCATTTCGAAAAGTTTTATAGAAGCTAATTTTCATATTATTTTTTGCACGGACTTCTATCATAACCTTCCTTTGTAACATATATAAATGATCTGAAACGTTTTGGATCATTTGGAACAGTCCTCGATTTAATTTGACTTTTTGACCGAAACTAGTGTATAATATACTATGGTTTTTTGACCGAAACTTTCATTTGGAAATTTTTCATAGAAACTATTTTTCAGATGATTTTTTGCATGGACTTCCATCACCTTCCCTTGTAAAATATAAAACTTATCTGAAAAGTTTTGTACCATTTCGAGCAGTCCTCGATTTAATTTTATGTTTTGACCGATATTAGTATAAACTAGTGTATAATAGAGTATAGTTTTTTGACCGAAACTTGCATTTCGAAAAGTTTTATAGAAGCTAATTTTCAGATGATCTTTTGCATGGACTTCCACCTAAACCTTCCTTTCTAACATATATAAATGATCTGAAGAAATACATATCGTTTGGAAAAGTCCTCGATTTAATTTGACTTTTTGACCGAAACTAGTGTATAATATAATATGGTTTTTTGACCGAAACTTGCATTTTGAAAAGTCTCATAGCGTCTAATTTTCAGGTGCTTTTTTTCATGGACTTCCATCATAACCTTCCCTCGTAAAATATAAAAATTATCTGAGAAGTTTCGTATCATTTCGAGTAGTCCTCGATATAATTTGATTCTTTGACCGAAATTAGTATAAACTAATGTATAATACACTATAGTTTTTTTACTGAAACTTGCATTTCGAAAAGTTTTATAGAAGCTAATTTTCATATGATTTTTTGCATGGACTTCTATCATAACCTTCCTTTGTAACATATATAAATGATCTGAAACGTTTCGTATCATTTGGAATAGTCCTCGATTTAATTTGACTTTTTGACCGAAACTAGTGTATAATATACTATGGTTTTTTGATCGAAACTTGCATTTCGAAAATTTTCATAGAAACTATTTTTCAGATGATTTTTTGCATGGACTTCCATCATAACCTTACCTCGTAAAAAATAAAACTTATTTGAAAAGTTTTGTATTATTTCGAGCAGTCCTCGATTTAATTTGATGTTTTGACCGATATTAGTATAAACTAGTGTATAATATACTATACTTTTTTGACCGAAACTTGCATTTCGAAAAGTTTTATAGATGTTAATTTTCAGATGATTTTTTGCATGGACTTCCACCTAAACCTTCCTTTCTAACATATATAAATGATCTGAAGAAATACTTATCGTTTGGAACAGTCCTCGATTTAATTTGACTTTTTGACCGAAACTAGTGTATAATATACTATAGTTTTTTGACCGAAACTTGCATTTTGAAAAGTTTCATAGCATCTAATTTTCAGGTGCTTTTTTTCATGGACTTCCATCATAACCTTCCCTCGTAAAATATAAAAATTATCTGAAAAGTTTCGTATCATTTCGAGTAGTCCTCGATATAATTTGATTCTTTGACCGAAATAAGTATAAACTAATGTATACTACACTATAGTTTTTTTACTGAAACTTGCATTTCGAAAAGTTTTATAGAAGCTAATTTTCATATTATTTTTTGCACGGACTTCTATCATAACCTTCCTTTGTAACATATATAAATGATCTGAAACGTTTTGGATCATTTGGAACAGTCCTCGATTTAATTTGACTTTTTGACCGAAACTAGTGTATAATATACTATGGTTTTTTGACCGAAACTTTCATTTGGAAATTTTTCATAGAAACTATTTTTCAGATGATTTTTTGCATGGACTTCCATCACCTTCCCTTGTAAAATATAAAACTTATCTGAAAAGTTTTGTACCATTTCGAGCAGTCCTCGATTTAATTTTATGTTTTGACCGATATTAGTATAAACTAGTGTATAATAGAGTATAGTTTTTTGACCGAAACTTGCATTTCGAAAAGTTTTATAGAAGCTAATTTTCAGATGATCTTTTGCATGGACTTCCACCTAAACCTTCCTTTCTAACATATATAAATGATCTGAAGAAATACATATCGTTTGGAAAAGTCCTCGATTTAATTTGACTTTTTGACCGAAACTAGTGTATAATATAATATGGTTTTTTGACCGAAACTTGCATTTTGAAAAGTCTCATAGCGTCTAATTTTCAGGTGCTTTTTTTCATGGACTTCCATCATAACCTTCCCTCGTAAAATATAAAAATTATCTGAGAAGTTTCGTATCATTTCGAGTAGTCCTCGATATAATTTGATTCTTTGACCGAAATTAGTATAAACTAATGTATAATACACTATAGTTTTTTTACTGAAACTTGCATTTCGAAAAGTTTTATAGAAGCTAATTTTCATATGATTTTTTGCATGGACTTCTATCATAACCTTCCTTTGTAACATATATAAATGATCTGAAACGTTTCGTATCATTTGGAATAGTCCTCGATTTAATTTGACTTTTTGACCGAAACTAGTGTATAATATACTATGGTTTTTTGATCGAAACTTGCATTTCGAAAATTTTCATAGAAACTATTTTTCAGATGATTTTTTGCATGGACTTCCATCATAACCTTACCTCGTAAAAAATAAAACTTATTTGAAAAGTTTTGTATTATTTCGAGCAGTCCTCGATTTAATTTGATGTTTTGACCGATATTAGTATAAACTAGTGTATAATATACTATACTTTTTTGACCGAAACTTGCATTTCGAAAAGTTTTATAGATGTTAATTTTCAGATGATTTTTTGCATGGACTTCCACCTAAACCTTCCTTTCTAACATATATAAATGATCTGAAGAAATACTTATCGTTTGGAACAGTCCTCGATTTAATTTGACTTTTTGACCGAAACTAGTGTATAATATACTATAGTTTTTTGACCGAAACTTGCATTTTGAAAAGTTTCATAGCATCTAATTTTCAGGTGCTTTTTTTCATGGACTTCCATCATAACCTTCCCTCGTAAAATATAAAAATTATCTGAAAAGTTTCGTATCATTTCGAGTAGTCCTCGATATAATTTGATTCTTTGACCGAAATAAGTATAAACTAATGTATACTACACTATAGTTTTTTTACTGAAACTTGCATTTCGAAAAGTTTTATAGAAGCTAATTTTCATATTATTTTTTGCACGGACTTCTATCATAACCTTCCTTTGTAACATATATAAATGATCTGAAACGTTTTGGATCATTTGGAACAGTCCTCGATTTAATTTGACTTTTTGACCGAAACTAGTGTATAATATACTATGGTTTTTTGACCGAAACTTTCATTTGGAAATTTTTCATAGAAACTATTTTTCAGATGATTTTTTGCATGGACTTCCATCACCTTCCCTTGTAAAATATAAAACTTATCTGAAAAGTTTTGTACCATTTCGAGCAGTCCTCGATTTAATTTTATGTTTTGACCAATATTAGTATAAACTAGTGTATAATAGAGTATAGTTTTTTGACCGAAACTTGCATTTCGAAAAGTTTTATAGAAGCTAATTTTCAGATGATCTTTTGCATGGACTTCCACCTAAACCTTCCTTTCTAACATATATAAATGATCTGAAGAAATACATATCGTTTGGAACAGTCCTCTATTTAATTTGACTTTTTGACCGAAACTAGTGTATAATATAATATGGTATTTTGACCGAAACTTGCATTTTGAAAAGTCTCATAGCGTCTAATTTTCAGGTGCTTTTTTTCATGGACTTCCATCATAACCTTCCCTCGTAAAATATAAAAATTATCTGAGAAGTTTCGTATCATTTCGAGTAGTCCTCGATATAATTTGATTCTTTGACCGAAATTAGTATAAACTAATGTATAATACACTATAGTTTTTTTACTGAAACTTGCATTTCGAAAAGTTTTATAGAAGCTAATTTTCATATGATTTTTTGCATGGACTTCTATCATAACCTTCCTTTGTAACATATATAAATGATCTGAAACGTTTCGTATCATTTGGAATAGTCCTCGATTTAATTTGACTTTTTGACCGAAACTAGTGTATAATATACTATGGTTTTTTGACCGAACTTGCATTTCGAAAATTTTCATAGAAACTATTTTTCATATGATTTTTTGCATGGACTTCCATCATAACCTTACCTCGTAAAAAATAAAACTTATTTGAAAAGTTTCGTATTATTTCGAGCAGTCCTCGATTTAATTTGATGTTTTGACCGATATTAGTATAAACTAGTGTATAATATACTATACTTTTTTGACCGAAACTTGCATTTCGAAAAGTTTTATAGATGTTAATTTTCAGATGATTTTTTGCATGGACTTCCACCTAAACCTTCCTTTCTAACATATATAAATGATCTGAAGAAATACTTATCGTTTGGAACAGTCCTCGATTTAATTTGACTTTTTGACCGAAACTAGTGTATAATATACTATAGTTTTTTGACCGAAACTTGCATTTTGAAAAGTTTCATAGCATCTAATTTTCAGGTGCTTTTTTTCATGGACTTCCATCATAACCTTCCCTCGTAAAATATAAAAATTATCTGAAAAGTTTCGTATCATTTCGAGTAGTCCTCGATATAATTTGATTCTTTGACCGAAATAAGTATAAACTAATGTATACTACACTATAGTTTTTTTACTGAAACTTGCATTTCGAAAAGTTTTATAGAAGCTAATTTTCATATTATTTTTTGCACGGACTTCTATCATAACCTTCCTTTGTAACATATATAAATGATCTGAAACGTTTTGGATCATTTGGAACAGTCCTCGATTTAATTTGACTTTTTGACCGAAACTAGTGTATAATATACTATGGTTTTTTGACCGAAACTTTCATTTGGAAATTTTTCATAGAAACTATTTTTCAGATGATTTTTTGCATGGACTTCCATCACCTTCCCTTGTAAAATATAAAACTTATCTGAAAAGTTTTGTACCATTTCGAGCAGTCCTCGATTTAATTTTATGTTTTGACCGATATTAGTATAAACTAGTGTATAATAGAGTATAGTTTTTTGACCGAAACTTGCATTTCGAAAAGTTTTATAGAAGTTAATTTTCAGATGATCTTTTGCATGGACTTCCACCTAAACCTTCCTTTCTAACATATATAAATGATCTGAAGAAATACATATCGTTTGGAACAGTCCTCGATTTAATTTGACTTTTTGACCGAAACTAGTGTATAATATAATATGGTTTTTTGACCGAAACTTGCATTTTGAAAAGTCTCATAGCGTCTAATTTTCAGGTGCTTTTTTTCATGGACTTCCATCATAACCTTCCCTCGTAAAATATAAAAATTATCTGAGAAGTTTCGTATCATTTCGAGTAGTCCTCGATATAATTTGATTCTTTGACCGAAATTAGTATAAACTAATGTATAATACACTATAGTTTTTTTACTGAAACTTGCATTTCGAAAAGTTTTATAGAAGCTAATTTTCATATGATTTTTTGCATGGACTTCTATCATAACCTTCCTTTGTAACATATATAAATGATCTGAAACGTTTCGTATCATTTGGAATAGTCCTCGATTTAATTTGACTTTTTGACCGAAACTAGTGTATAATATACTATGGTTTTTTGATCGAAACTTGCATTTCGAAAATTTTCATAGAAACTATTTTTCAGATGATTTTTTGCATGGACTTCCATCATAACCTTACCTCGTAAAAAATAAAACTTATTTGAAAAGTTTCGTATTATTTCGAGCAGTCCTCGATTTAATTTGATGTTTTGACCGATATTAGTATAAACTAGTGTATAATATACTATACTTTTTTGACCGAAACTTGCATTTCGAAAAGTTTTATAGATGTTAATTTTCAGATGATTTTTTGCATGGACTTCCACCTAAACCTTCCTTTCTAACATATATAAATGATCTGAAGAAATACTTATCGTTTGGAACAGTCCTCGATTTAATTTGACTTTTTGATCGAAACTAGTGTATAATATACTATAGTTTTTTGACCGAAACTTGCATTTTGAAAAGTTTCATAGCATCTAATTTTCAGGTGCTTTTTTTCATGGACTTCCATCATAACCTTCCCTCGTAAAATATAAAAATTATCTGAAAAGTTTCGTATCATTTCGAGTAGTCCTCGATATAATTTGATTCTTTGACCGAAATAAGTATAAACTAATGTATACTACACTATAGTTTTTTTACTGAAACTTGCATTTCGAAAAGTTTTATAGAAGCTAATTTTCATATTATTTTTTGCACGGACTTCTATCATAACCTTCCTTTGTAACATATATAAATGATCTGAAACGTTTTGGATCATTTGGAACAGTCCTCGATTTAATTTGACTTTTTGACCGAAACTAGTGTATAATATACTATGGTTTTTTGACCGAAACTTTCATTTGGAAATTTTTCATAGAAACTATTTTTCAGATGATTTTTTGCATGGACTTCCATCACCTTCCCTTGTAAAACATAAAACTTATCTGAAAAGTTTTGTACCATTTCGAGCAGTCCTCGATTTAATTTTATGTTTTGACCGATATTAGTATAAACTAGTGTATAATAGAGTATAGTTTTTTGACCGAAACTTGCATTTCGAAAAGTTTTATAGAAGCTAATTTTCAGATGATCTTTTGCATGGACTTCCACCTAAACCTTCCTTTCTAACATATATAAATGATCTGAAGAAATACATATCGTTTGGAAAAGTCCTCGATTTAATTTGACTTTTTGACCGAAACTAGTGTATAATATAATATGGTTTTTTGACCGAAACTTGCATTTTGAAAAGTCTCATAGCGTCTAATTTTCAGGTGCTTTTTTTCATGGACTTCCATCATAACCTTCCCTCGTAAAATATAAAAATTATCTGAGAAGTTTCGTATCATTTCGAGTAGTCCTCGATATAATTTGATTCTTTGACCGAAATTAGTATAAACTAATGTATAATACACTATAGTTTTTTTACTGAAACTTGCATTTCGAAAAGTTTTATAGAAGCTAATTTTCATATGATTTTTTGCATGGACTTCTATCATAACCTTCCTTTGTAACATATATAAATGATCTGAAACGTTTCGTATCATTTGGAATAGTCCTCGATTTAATTTGACTTTTTGACCGAAACTAGTGTATAATATACTATGGTTTTTTGATCGAAACTTGCATTTCGAAAATTTTCATAGAAACTATTTTTCAGATGATTTTTTGCATGGACTTCCATCATAACCTTACCTCGTAAAAAATAAAACTTATTTGAAAAGTTTCGTATTATTTCGAGCAGTCCTCGATTTAATTTGATGTTTTGACCGATATTAGTATAAACTAGTGTATAATATACTATACTTTTTTGACCGAAACTTGCATTTCGAAAAGTTTTATAGATGTTAATTTTCAGATGATTTTTTGCATGGACTTCCACCTAAACCTTCCTTTCTAACATATATAAATGATCTGAAGAAATACTTATCGTTTGGAACAGTCCTCGATTTAATTTGACTTTTTGACCGAAACTAGTGTATAATATACTATAGTTTTTTGACCGAAACTTGCATTTTGAAAAGTTTCATAGCATCTAATTTTCAGGTGCTTTTTTTCATGGACTTCCATCATAACCTTCCCTCGTAAAATATAAAAATTATCTGAAAAGTTTCGTATCATTTCGAGTAGTCCTCGATATAATTTGATTCTTTGACCGAAATAAGTATAAACTAATGTATACTACACTATAGTTTTTTTACTGAAACTTGCATTTCGAAAAGTTTTATAGAAGCTAATTTTCATATTATTTTTTGCACGGACTTCTATCATAACCTTCCTTTGTAACATATATAAATGATCTGAAACGTTTTGGATCATTTGGAACAGTCCTCGATTTAATTTGACTTTTTGACCGAAACTAGTGTATAATATACTATGGTTTTTTGACCGAAACTTTCATTTGGAAATTTTTCATAGAAACTATTTTTCAGATGATTTTTTGCATGGACTTCCATCACCTTCCCTTGTAAAATATAAAACTTATCTGAAAAGTTTTGTACCATTTCGAGCAGTCCTCGATTTAATTTTATGTTTTGACCAATATTAGTATAAACTAGTGTATAATAGAGTATAGTTTTTTGACCGAAACTTGCATTTCGAAAAGTTTTATAGAAGCTAATTTTCAGATGATCTTTTGCATGGACTTCCACCTAAACCTTCCTTTCTAACATATATAAATGATCTGAAGAAATACATATCGTTTGGAACAGTCCTCGATTTAATTTGACTTTTTGACCGAAACTAGTGTATAATATAATATGGTTTTTTGACCGAAACTTGCATTTTGAAAAGTCTCATAGCGTCTAATTTTCAGGTGCTTTTTTTCATGGACTTCCATCATAACCTTCCCTCGTAAAATATAAAAATTATCTGAGAAGTTTCGTATCATTTCGAGTAGTCCTCGATATAATTTGATTCTTTGACCGAAATTAGTATAAACTAATGTATAATACACTATAGTTTTTTTACTGAAACTTGCATTTCGAAAAGTTTTATAGAAGCTAATTTTCATATGATTTTTTGCATGGACTTCTATCATAACCTTCCTTTGTAACATATATAAATGATCTGAAACGTTTCGTATCATTTGGAATAGTCCTCGATTTAATTTGACTTTTTGACCGAAACTAGTGTATAATATACTATGGTTTTTTGACCGAACTTGCATTTCGAAAATTTTCATAGAAACTATTTTTCATATGATTTTTTGCATGGACTTCCATCATAACCTTACCTCGTAAAAAATAAAACTTATTTGAAAAGTTTCGTATTATTTCGAGCAGTCCTCGATTTAATTTGATGTTTTGACCGATATTAGTATAAACTAGTGTATAATATACTATACTTTTTTGACCGAAACTTGCATTTCGAAAAGTTTTATAGATGTTAATTTTCAGATGATTTTTTGCATGGACTTCCACCTAAACCTTCCTTTCTAACATATATAAATGATCTGAAGAAATACTTATCGTTTGGAACAGTCCTCGATTTAATTTGACTTTTTGACCGAAACTAGTGTATAATATACTATAGTTTTTTGACCGAAACTTGCATTTTGAAAAGTTTCATAGCATCTAATTTTCAGGTGCTTTTTTTCATGGACTTCCATCATAACCTTCCCTCGTAAAATATAAAAATTATCTGAAAAGTTTCGTATCATTTCGAGTAGTCCTCGATATAATTTGATTCTTTGACCGAAATAAGTATAAACTAATGTATACTACACTATAGTTTTTTTACTGAAACTTGCATTTCGAAAAGTTTTATAGAAGCTAATTTTCATATTATTTTTTGCACGGACTTCTATCATAACCTTCCTTTGTAACATATATAAATGATCTGAAACGTTTTGGATCATTTGGAACAGTCCTCGATTTAATTTGACTTTTTGACCGAAACTAGTGTATAATATACTATGGTTTTTTGACCGAAACTTTCATTTGGAAATTTTTCATAGAAACTATTTTTCTGATGATTTTTTGCATGGACTTCCATCACCTTCCCTTGTAAAATATAAAACTTATCTGAAAAGTTTTGTACCATTTCGAGCAGTCCTCGATTTAATTTTATGTTTTGACCGATATTAGTATAAACTAGTGTATAATAGAGTATAGTTTTTTGACCGAAACTTGCATTTCGAAAAGTTTTATAGAAGCTAATTTTCAGATGATCTTTTGCATGGACTTCCACCTAAACCTTCCTTTCTAACATATATAAATGATCTGAAGAAATACATATCGTTTGGAACAGTCCTCGATTTAATTTGACTTTTTGACCGAAACTAGTGTATAATATAATATGGTTTTTTGACCGAAACTTGCAATTTGAAAAGTCTCATAGCGTCTAATTTTCAGGTGCTTTTTTTCATGGACTTCCATCATAACCTTCCCTCGTAAAATATAAAAATTATCTGAGAAGTTTCGTATCATTTCGAGTAGTCCTCGATATAATTTGATTCTTTGACCGAAATTAGTATAAACTAATGTATAATACACTATAGTTTTTTTACTGAAACTTGCATTTCGAAAAGTTTTATAGAAGCTAATTTTCATATGATTTTTTGCATGGACTTCTATCATAACCTTCCTTTGTAACATATATAAATGATCTGAAACGTTTCGTATCATTTGGAATAGTCCTCGATTTAATTTGACTTTTTGACCGAAACTAGTGTATAATATACTATGGTTTTTTGATCGAAACTTGCATTTCGAAAATTTTCATAGAAACTATTTTTCAGATGATTTTTTGCATGGACTTCCATCATAACCTTACCTCGTAAAAAATAAAACTTATTTGAAAAGTTTCGTATTATTTCGAGCAGTCCTCGATTTAATTTGATGTTTTGACCGATATTAGTATAAACTAGTGTATAATATACTATACTTTTTTGACCGAAACTTGCATTTCGAAAAGTTTTATAGATGTTAATTTTCAGATGATTTTTTGCATGGACTTCCACCTAAACCTTCCTTTCTAACATATATAAATGATCTGAAGAAATACTTATCGTTTGGAACAGTCCTCGATTTAATTTGACTTTTTGACCGAAACTAGTGTATAATATACTATAGTTTTTTGACCGAAACTTGCATTTTGAAAAGTTTCATAGCATCTAATTTTCAGGTGCTTTTTTTCATCGACTTCCATCATAACCTTCCCTCGTAAAATATAAAAATTATCTGAAAAGTTTCGTATCATTTCGAGTAGTCCTCGATATAATTTGATTCTTTGACCGAAATAAGTATAAACTAATGTATACTACACTATAGTTTTTTTACTGAAACTTGCATTTCGAAAAGTTTTATAGAAGCTAATTTTCATATTATTTTTTGCACGGACTTCTATCATAACCTTCCTTTGTAACATATATAAATGATCTGAAACGTTTTGGATCATTTGGAACAGTCCTCGATTTAATTTGACTTTTTGACCGAAACTAGTGTATAATATACTATGGTTTTTTGACCGAAACTTTCATTTGGAAATTTTTCATAGAAACTATTTTTCAGATGATTTTTTGCATGGACTTCCATCACCTTCCCTTGTAAAATATAAAACTTATCTGAAAAGTTTTGTACCATTTCGAGCAGTCCTCGATTTAATTTTATGTTTTGACCGATATTAGTATAAACTAGTGTATAATAGAGTATAGTTTTTTGACCGAAACTTGCATTTCGAAAAGTTTTATAGAAGCTAATTTTCAGATGATCTTTTGCATGGACTTCCACCTAAACCTTCCTTTCTAACATATATAAATGATCTGAAGAAATACATATCGTTTGGAACAGTCCTCGATTTAATTTGACTTTTTGACCGAAACTAGTGTATAATATAATATGGTTTTTTGACCGAAACTTGCATTTTGAAAAGTCTCATAGCGTCTAATTTTCAGGTGCTTTTTTTCATGGACTTCCATCATAACCTTCCCTCGTAAAATATAAAAATTATCTGAGAAGTTTCGTATCATTTCGAGTAGTCCTCGATATAATTTGATTCTTTGACCGAAATTAGTATAAACTAATGTATAATACACTATAGTTTTTTTACTGAAACTTGCATTTCGAAAAGTTTTATAGAAGCTAATTTTCATATGATTTTTTGCATGGACTTCTATCATAACCTTCCTTTGTAACATATATAAATGATTTGAAACGTTTCGTATCATTTGGAATAGTCCTCGATTTAATTTGACTTTTTGACCGAAACTAGTGTATAATATACTATGGTTTTTTGACCGAAACTTGCATTTCGAAAATTTTCATAGAAACTATTTTTCAGATGATTTTTTGCATGGACTTCCATCATAACCTTACCTCGTAAAAAATAAAACTTATTTGAAAAGTTTCGTATTATTTCGAGCAGTCCTCGATTTAATTTGATGTTTTGACCGATATTAGTATAAACTAGTGTATAATATACTATACTTTTTTGACCGAAACTTGCATTTCGAAAAGTTTTATAGATGTTAATTTTCAGATGATTTTTTGCATGGACTTCCACCTAAACCTTCCTTTCTAACATATATAAATGATCTGAAGAAATACTTATCGTTTGGAACAGTCCTCGATTTAATTTGACTTTTTGACCGAAACTAGTGTATAATATACTATAGTTTTTTGACCGAAACTTGCATTTTGAAAAGTTTCATAGCATCTAATTTTCAGGTGCTTTTTTACATGGACTTCCATCATAACCTTCCCTCGTAAAATATAAAAATTATCTGAAAAGTTTCGTATCATTTCGAGTAGTCCTCGATATAATTTGATTCTTTGACCGAAATAAGTATAAACTAATGTATACTACACTATAGTTTTTTTACTGAAACTTGCATTTCGAAAAGTTTTATAGAAGCTAATTTTCATATTATTTTTTTCACGGACTTCTATCATAACCTTCCTTTGTAACATATATAAATGATCTGAAACGTTTTGGATCATTTTGAACAGTCCTCGATTTAATTTGACTTTTTGACCGAAACTAGTGTATAATATACTATAGTTTTTTGACCGAAACTTGCATTTTGAAAAGTTTCATAGCATCTAATTTTCAGGTGCTTTTTTTCATGGACTTCCATCATAACCTTCCCTCGTAAAATATAAAAATTATCTGAAAAGTTTCGTATCATTTCGAGTAGTCCTCGATATAATTTGATTCTTTGACCGAAATAAGTATAAACTAATGTATACTACACTATAGTTTTTTTACTGAAACTTGCATTTCGAAAAGTTTTATAGAAGCTAATTTTCATATTATTTTTTGCACGGACTTCTATCATAACCTTCCTTTGTAACATATATAAATGATCTGAAACGTTTTGGATCATTTGGAACAGTCCTCGATTTAATTTGACTTTTTGACCGAAACTAGTGTATAATATACTATGGTTTTTTGACCGAAACTTGCATTTGGAAATTTTTCATAGAAACTATTTTTCAGATGATTTTTTGCATGGACTTCCATCACCTTCCCTCGTAAAATATAAAACTTATCTGAAAAGTTTTGTACCATTTCGAGCAGTCCTCGATTTAATTTTATGTTTTGACCGATATTAGTATAAACTAGTGTATAATAGAGTATAGTTTTTTGACCGAAACTTGCATTTCGAAAAGTTTTATAGAAGCTAATTTTCAGATGATCTTTTGCATGGACTTCCACCTAAACCTTCCTTTCTAACATATATAAATGATCTGAAGAAATACGTATCGTTTGGAACAGTCCTCGATTTAATTTGACTTTTTGACCGAAACTAGTGTATAATATACTATGGTTTTTTGACCGAAACTTGCATTTTGAAAAGTCTCATAGCATCTAATTTTCAGGTGCTTTTTTTCATGGACTTCCATCATAACCTTCCCTCGTAAAATATAAAAATTATCTGAAAAGTTTCGTATCATTTCGAGTAGTCCTCGATATAATTTGATTCTTTGACCGAAATTAGTATAAACTAATGTATAATACACTATAGTTTTTTTACTGAAACTTGCATTTCGAAAAGTTTTATAGAAGCTAATTTTCATTTGATTTTTTGCATGGACTTCTATCATAACCTTCCTTTGTAACATATATAAATGATCTGAAACGTTTCGTATCATTTGGAATAGTCCTCGATTTAATTTGACTTTTTGACTGAAACTAGTGTATAATATACTATTGTTTTTTGACCGAAACTTGCATTTCGAAAATTTTCATAGAAACTATTTTTCAGATGATTTTTTGCATGGACTTCCATCATAACCTTACCTCGTAAAATATAAAACTTATTTGAAAAGTTTCGTCTTATTTCGAGCAGTCCTCGATTTAATTTGATGTTTTGACCGATATTAGTATAAACTAGTGTATAATATACTATACTTTTTTGACCGAAACTTGCATTTCGAAAAGTTTTATAGATGTTAATTTTCAGATGATTTTTTACATGGACTTCCACCTAAACCTTCCTTTCTAACATATATAAATGATCTGAAGAAATAAGTATCGTTTGGAACAGTCCTCGATTTAATTTGACTTTTTGACCGAAACTAGTGTATAATATACTATGGTTTTTTGACCGAAACTTGCATTTTGAAAAGTTTCATAGCATCTAATTTTCAGGTGCTTTTTTTCATGGACTTCCATCATAACCTTCCCTCGTAAAATATAAAAATTATCTGAAAAGTTTCGTATCATTTCGAGTAGTCCTCGATATAATTTGATTCTTTGACCGAAATAAGTATAAACTAATGTATAATACACTATAGTTTTTTTACTGAAACTTGCATTTCGAAAAGTTTTATAGAAGCTAATTTTCATATTATTTTTTGCACGGACTTCTATCATAACCTTCCTTTGTAACATATATAAATGATCTGAAACGTTTTGGATCATTTGGAACAGTCCTCGATTTAATTTGACTTTTTGACCGAAACTAGTGTATAATATACTATGGTTTTTTGACCGAAACTTGCATTTGGAAATTTTTCATAGAAACTATTTTTCAGATGATTTTTTGCATGGACTTCCATCACCTTCCCTCGTAATATATAAAACTTATCTGAAAAGTTTTGTACCATTTCGAGCAGTCCTCGATTTAATTTTATGTTTTGACCGATATTAGTATAAACTAGTGTATAATAGAGTATAGTTTTTTGACTGAAACTTGCATTTCGAAAAGTTTTATAGAAGCTAATTTTCAGATGATCTTTTGCATGGACTTCCACCTAAACCTTCCTTTCTAACATATATAAATGATCTGAAGAAATACGTATCGTTTGGAACAGTCCTCGATTTAATTTGACTTTTTGACCGAAACTAGTGTATAATATACTATGGTTTTTTGACCGAAACTTGCATTTTGAAAAGTCTCATAGCATCTAATTTTCAGGTGCTTTTTTTCATGGACTTCCATCATAACCTTCCCTCGTAAAATATAAAAATTATCTGAAAAGTTTCGTATCATTTCGAGTAGTCCTCGATATAATTTGATTCTTTGACCGAAATTAGTATAAACTAATGTATAATACACTATAGTTTTTTTACTGAAACTTGCATTTCGAAAAGTTTTATAGAAGCTAATTTTCATATGATTTTTTGCATGGACTTCTATCATAACCTTCCTTTATAACATATATAAATGATCTGAAACGTTTCGTATCATTTGGAATAGTCCTCGATTTAATTTGTCTTTTTGACCGTAACTAGTGTATAATATACTATGGTTTTTTGACCGAAACTTGCATTTCGAAAATTTTCATAGAAACTATTTTTCAGATGATTTTTTGCATGGACTTCCATCACCTTCCCTCGTAAAATATAAAACTTATCTGAAAAGTTTTGTACCATTTCGAGCAATCCTCGATTTAATTTTATGTTTTGACCGATATTAGTATAAACTAGTGTATAATAGAGTATAGTTTTTTGACCGAAACTTGCATTTCGAAAAGTTTTATAGAAGCTAATTTTCAGATGATCTTTTGCATGGACTTCCACCTAAACCTTCCTTTCTAACATATATAAATGATCTGAAGAAATACGTATCGTTTGGAACAGTCCTCGATTTAATTTGACTTTTTGACCGAAACTAGTGTATATTATACTATGGTTTTTTGACCGAAACTTACATTTTGAAAAGTTTCATAGCATCTAATTTTCAGGTGCTTTTTTTCATGGACTTCCATCATAACCTTCCCTCGTAAAATATAAAAATTATCTGAAAAGTTTCGTATCATTTCGAGTAGTCCTCGATATAATTTGATTCTTTGACCGAAATAAGTATAAACTAATGTATAATACACTATAGTTTTTTTACTGAAACTTACATTTCGAAAAGTTTTATAGAAGTTAATTTTCATATTATTTTTTGCATGGACTTCTATCATAACCTTCCTTTGTAACATATATAAATGATCTGAAACGTTTTGGATCATTTGGAACAGTCCTCGATTTAATTTGACTTTTTGACCGAAACTAGTGTATAATATACTATGGTTTTTTGACCGAAACTTGCATTTGGAAATTTTTCATAGAAACTATTTTTCAGATGATTTTTTGCATGGACTTCCATCACCTTCCCTCGTAAAATATAAAACTTATCTGAAAAGTTTTGTACCATTTCGAGCAGTCCTCGATTTAATTTTATGTTTTGACCGATATTAGTATAAACTAGTGTATAATAGAGTATAGTTTTTTGACCGAAACTTGCATTTCGAAAAGTTTTATAGAAGCTAATTTTCAGATGATCTTTTGCATGGACTTCCACCTAAACCTTCCTTTCTAACATATATAAATGATCTGAAGAAATACGTATCGTTTGGAACAGTCCTCGATTTAATTTGACTTTTTGACCGAAACTAGTGTATAATATACTATGGTTTTTTGACCGAAACTTGCATTTTGAAAAGTCTCATAGCATCTAATTTTCAGGTGCTTTTTTTCATGGACTTCCATCATAACCTTCCCTCGTAAAATATAAAAATTATCTGAAAAGTTTCGTATCATTTCGATTAGTCCTCGATATAATTTGATTCTTTGACCGAAATTAGTATAAACTAATGTATAATACACTATAGTTTTTTTACTGAAACTTGCATTTCGAAAAGTTTTATAGAAGCTAATTTTCATATGATTTTTTGCATGGACTTCTATCATAACCTTCCTTTGTAACATATATAAATGATCTGAAACGTTTCGTATCATTTGGAATAGTCCTCGATTTAATTTGTCTTTTTGACCGAAACTAGTGTATAATATACTATGGTTTTTTGACCGAAACTTGCATTTCGAAAATTTTCATAGAAACTATTTTTCAGATGATTTTTTGCATGGACTTCCATCATAACCTTACCTCGTAAAATATAAAACATATTTGAAAAGTTTCGTATTATTTCGAGCAGTCCTCGATTTAATTTGATGTTTTGACCGATATTAGTATAAACTAGTGTATAATATACTATACTTTTTTGACCGAAACTTGCATTTCGAAAAGTTTTATAGATGTTAATTTTCAGATGATTTTTTACATGGACTTCCACCTAAACCTTCCTTTCTAACATTTATAAATGATCTGAAGAAATAAGTATCGTTTGGAACAGTCCTCGATTTAATTTGACTTTTTGACCGAAACTAGTGTATAATATACTATGGTTTTTTGACCGAAACTTGCATTTTGAAAAGTTTCATAGCATCTAATTTTCAGGTGCTTTTTTTCATGGACTTCCATCATAACCTTCCCTCGTAAAATATAAAAATTATCTGAAAAGTTTCGTATCATTTCGAGTAGTCCTTGATATAATTTGATTCTTTGACCGAAATAAGTATAAACTAATGTATAATACACTATAGTTTTTTTACTGAAACTTGCATTTCGAAAAGTTTTATAGAAGTTAATTTTCATATTATTTTTTGCATGGACTTCTATCATAACCTTCCTTTGTAACATATATAAATGATCTGAAACGTTTTGGATCATTTGCAACAGTCCTCGATTTAATTTGACTTTTTGACCGAAACTAGTGTATAATATACTATGGTTTTTTGACCGAAACTTGCGTTTGGAAATTTTTTCATAGAAACTATTTTTCAGATGATTTTTTGCATGGACTTCCATCACCTTCCCTCGTAAAATATAAAACTTATCTGAAAAGTTTTGTACCATTTCGAGCAATCCTCGATTTAATTTTATGTTTTGACCGATATTAGTATAAACTAGTGTATAATAGAGTATAGTTTTTTGACCGAAACTTGCATTTCGAAAAGTTTTATAGAAGCTAATTTTCAGATGATCTTTTGCATGGACTTCCACCTAAACCTTCCTTTCTAACATATATAAATGATCTGAAGAAATACGTATCGTTTGGAACAGTCCTCGATTTAATTTGACTTTTTGACCGAAACTAGTGTATAATATACTATGGTTTTTTGACCGAAACTTGCATTTTGAAAAGTCTCATAGCATCTAATTTTCAGGTGCTTTTTTTCATGGACTTCCATCATAACCTTCCCTCGTAAAATATAAAAATTATCTGAAAAGTTTCGTATCATTTCGAGTAGTCCTCGATATAATTTGATTCTTTGACCGAAATTAGTATAAACTAATGTATAATACACTATAGTTTTTTTTACTGAAACTTGCATTTCGAAAAGTTTTATAGAAGCTAATTTTCATATGATTTTTTGCATGGACTTCTATCATAACCTTCCTTTGTAACATATATAAATGATCTGAAACGTTTCGTATCATTTGGAATAGTCCTCGATTTAATTTGACTTTTTGACCGAAACTAGTGTATAATATACTATGGTTTTTTGACCGAAACTTGCATTTCGAAAATTTTCATAGAAACTAATTTTTTCAGATGATTTTTTAAATGGACTTCCATCATAACCTTACCTCGTAAAATATAAAACTTATTTGAAAAGTTTCGTATTATTTCGAGCAGTCCTCGATTTAATTTGATGTTTTGACCGATATTAGTATAAACTAGTGTATAATATACTATACTTTTTTGACCGAAACTTGCATTTCGAAAAGTTTTATAGATGTTAATTTTCAGATGATTTTTTACATGGACTTCCACCTAAACCTTCCTTTCTAACATATATAAATGATCTGAAGAAATAAGTATCGTTTGGAACAGTCCTCGATTTAATTTGACTTTTTGACCGAAACTAGTGTATAATATACTATGGTTTTTTGACCGAAACTTGCATTTTGAAAAGTTTCATAGCATCTAATTTTCAGGTGCTTTTTTTCATGGACTTCCATCATAACCTTCCCTCGTAAAATATAAAAATTATCTGAAAAGTTTCGTATCATTTCGAGTAGTCCTCGATATAATTTGATTCTTTGACCGAAATAAGTATAAACTAATGTATAATACACTATAGTTTTTTTACTGAAACTTACATTTCGAAAAGTTTTATAGAAGTTAATTTTCATATTATTTTTTGCATGGACTTCTATCATAACCTTCCTTTGTAACATATATAAATGATCTGAAACGTTTTGGATCATTTGGAACAGTCCTCGATTTAATTTGACTTTTTGACCGAAACTAGTGTATAATATACTATGGTTTTTTGACCGAAACTTGCATTTGGAAATTTTTTCATAGAAACTATTTTACAGATGATTTTTTGCATGGACTTCCATCACCTTCCCTCGTAAAATATAAAACTTATCTGAAAAGTTTTGTACCATTTCGAGCAGTCCTCGATTTAATTTTATGTTTTGACCGATATTAGTATAAACTAGTGTATAATAGAGTATAGTTTTTTGACCGAAACTTGCATTTCGAAAAGTTTTATAGAAGCTAATTTTCAGATGATCTTTTGCATGGACTTCCACCTAAACCTTCCTTTCTAACATATATAAATGATCTGAAGAAATACGTATCGTTTGGAACAGTCCTCGATTTAATTTGACTTTTTGACCGAAACTAGTGTATAATATACTATGGTTTTTTGACCGAAACTTGCATTTTGAAAAGTTTCATAGCATCTAATTTTCAGGTGCTTTTTTTCATGGACTTCCATCATAACCTTCCCTCGTAAAATATAAAAATTATCTGAAAAGTTTCGTATCATTTCGAGTAGTCCTCGATATAATTTGATTCTTTGACCGAAATAAGTATAAACTAATGTATAATACACTATAGTTTTTTTACTGAAACTTACATTTCGAAAAGTTTTATAGAAGTTAATTTTCATATTATTTTTTGCATGGACTTCTATCATAACCTTCCTTTGTAACATATATAAATGATCTGAAACGTTTTGGATCATTTGGAACAGTCCTCGATTTAATTTGACTTTTTGACCGAAACTAGTGTATAATATACTATGGTTTTTTGACCGAAACTTGCATTTGGAAATTTTTTCATAGAAACTATTTTACAGATGATTTTTTGCATGGACTTCCATCACCTTCCCTCGTAAAATATAAAACTTATCTGAAAAGTTTTGTACCATTTCGAGCAGTCCTCGATTTAATTTTATGTTTTGACCGATATTAGTATAAACTAGTGTATAATAGAGTATAGTTTTTTGACCGAAACTTGCATTTCGAAAAGTTTTATAGAAGCTAATTTTCAGATGATCTTTTGCATGGACTTCCACCTAAACCTTCCTTTCTAACATATATAAATGATCTGAAGAAATACGTATCGTTTGGAACAGTCCTCGATTTAATTTGACTTTTTGACCGAAACTAGTGTATAATATACTATGGTTTTTTGACCGAAACTTGCATTTTGAAAAGTCTCATAGCATCTAATTTTCAGGTGCTTTTTTTCATGGACTTCCATCATAACCTTCCCTCGTAAAATATAAAAATTATCTGAAAAGTTTCGTATCATTTCGAGTAGTCCTCGATATAATTTGATTCTTTGACCGAAATTAGTATAAACTAATGTATAATACACTATAGTATTTTTTACTGAAACTTGCATTTCGAAAAGTTTTATAGAAGCTAATTTTCATATGATTTTTTGCATGGACTTCTATCATAACCTTCCTTTGTAACATATATAAATGATCTGAAACGTTTCGTATCATTTGGAATAGTCCTCGATTTAATTTGACTTTTTGACCGAAACTAGTGTATAATATACTATGGTTTTTTGACCGAAACTTGCATTTCGAAAATTTTCATAGAAACTATTTTTCAGATGATTTTTTTGCATGGACTTCCATCATAACCTTACCTCCTAAAATATAAAACTTATTTGAAAAGTTTCATATTATTTCAAGCAGTCCTCGATTTAATTTGATGTTTTGACCGATATTAGTATTAACTAGTGTATAATATACTATACTTTTTTGACCGAAACTTGCATTTCGAAAAGTTTTATAGATGTTAATTTTCAGATGATTTTTTACATGGAGTTCCACCTAAACCTTCCTTTCTAACATATATAAATGATCTGAAGAAATAAGTATCGTTTGGAATAGTCCTCGATTTAATTTGACTTTTTGACCGAAACTAGTGTATAATATACTATGGTTTTTTGACCGAAACTTGCATTTTGAAAAGTTTCATAGCATCTAATTTTCAGGTGCTTTTTTTCATGGACTTCCATCATAACCTTCCCTCGTAAAATATAAAAATTATTTGAAAAGTTTCGTATCATTTCGAGTAGTCCTCGATATAATTTGATTCTTTGACCGAAATAAGTATAAACTAATGTATAATACACTATAGTTTTTTTACTGAAACTTGCATTTCGAAAAGTTTTATAGAAGTTAATTTTCATATTATTTTTTGCATGGACTTCTATCATAACCTTCCTTTGTAACATATATAAATGATCTGAAACGTTTTGGATCATTTGGAACAGTCCTCGATTTAATTTGACTTTTTGACCGAAACTAGTGTATAATATACTATGGTTTTTTGACCGAAACTTGCATTTGGAAATTTTTCATAGAAACTATTTTTCAGATGATTTTTTGCATGGACTTCCATCACCTTCCCTCGTAAAATATAAAACTTATCTGAAAAGTTTTGTACCATTTCGAGCAGTCCTCGATTTAATTTTATGTTTTGACCGATATTAGTATAAACTAGTGTATAATAGAGTATAGTTTTTTGACCGAAACTTGCATTTCGAAAAGTTTTATAGAAGCTAATTTTCAGATGATCTTTTGCATGGACTTCCACCTAAACCTTCCTTTCTAACATATATAAATGATCTGAAGAAATACGTATCATTTGGAACAGTCCTCGATTTAATTTGACTTTTTGACCGAAACTAGTGTATAATATAATATGGTTTTTTGACAGAAACTTGCATTTTGAAAAGTCTCATAGCATCTAATTTTCAGGTGCTTTTTTTCATGGACTTCCATCATAACCTTCCCTCGTAAAATATAAAAATTATCTGAAAAGTTTCGTATCATTTCGAGTAGTCCTCGATATAATTTGATTCTTTGACCGAAATTAGTATAAACTAATGTATAATACACTATAGTTTTTTTTACTGAAACTTGCATTTCGAAAAGTTTTATAGAAGCTAATTTTCATATGATTTTTTGCATGGACTTCAATCATAACCTTCCTTTGTAACATATATAAATGATCTGAAACGTTTCGTATCATTTGGAATAGTCCTCGATTTAATTTGACTTTTTGACCGAAACTAGTGTATAATATACTATGGTTTTTTGACCGAAACTTGCATTTCGAAAATTTTCATAGAAACTATTTTTCAGATGATTTTTTGCATGGACTTCCATCATAACCTTACCTCGTAAAATATAAAACTTACTTGAAAAGTTTCGTATTATTTCGAGCAGTCCTCGATTTAATTTGATGTTTTGACCGATATTAGTATAAACTAGTGTAGAATATACTATACTTTTTTGACCGAAACTTGCATTTCGAAAAGTCTTATAGATGTTAATTTTCAGATGATTTTTTACATGGACTTCCACCTAAACCTTCCTTTCTAACATATATAAATGATCTGAAGAAATAAGTATCGTTTGGGACAGTCCTCGATATAATTTGACTTTTTGACCGAAACTAGTGTATAATATACTATGGTTTTTTGACCGAAACTTGCATTTTGAAAAGTTTCATAGCATCTAATTTTCAGGTGCTTTTTTTCATGGACTTCCATCATAACCTTCCCTCGTAAAATATAAAACTTATCTGAAAAGTTTTGTACCATTTCGAGCAGTCCTCGATTTAATTTGATGTTTTGACCGATATTAGAATAAACTAGTGTATAATAGAGTATAGTTTTTTGACCGAAACTTGCATTTCGAAAAGTTTTATAGAAGCTAATTTTCAGATGATTTTTTGCATGGACTTCCACCTACACCTTCCTTTCTAACATATATAAATGATCTGAAGAAATACGTATCGTTTGGAACAGTCCTCGATTTAATTTGACTTTTTGACCGAAACTAGTGTATAATATACTATGGTTTTTTGACCGAAACTTGCATTTTGAAAAGTCTCATAGCATCTAATTTTCAGGTGTTTTTTTCATGGACTTCCATCATAACCTTCCCTCGTAAAATATAAAAATTATCTGAAAAGTTTCGTATCATTTCGAGTAGTCCTCGATATAATTTGATTCTTTGACCGAAATTAGTATAAACTAATGTATAATACACTATAGTTTTTTTTACTGAAACTTGCATTTCGAAAAGTTTTATAGAAGCTAATTTTCATATGATTTTTTGCATGGACTTCTATCATAACCTTCCTTTGTAACATATATAAATGATCTGAAACGTTTCGTATCATTTGGAATAGTCCTCGATTTAATTTGACTTTTTGACCGAAACTAGTGTATAATATACTATGGTTTTTTGACCGAAACTTGCATTTCGAAAATTTTCATAGAAACTATTTTTCAGATGATTTTTTGCATGGACTTCCATCATAACCTTACCTCGTAAAATATAAAACTTATTTGAAAAGTTTCTTATTATTTCGAGCAGCCCTCGATTTAATTTGATGTTTTGACCGATATTAGTATAAACTAGTGTAGAATATACTATATTTTTTTGACCGAAACTTGCATTTCGAAAAGTCTTATAGATGTTAATTTTCAGATGATTTTTTACATTGACTTCCACCTAAACCTTCCTTTCTAACATATATAAATGATCTGAAGAAATAAGTATCGTTTGGAACAGTCCTCGATTTAATTTTACTTTTTGACCGAAACTAGTGTATAATATACTATGGTTTTTTGACCGAAACTTGCATTTTGAAAAGTTTCATAGCATCTAATTTTCAGGTGCTTTTTTTCATGGACTTCCATCATAACCTTCCCTCGTAAAATATAAAAATTATCTGAAAAGTTTCGTATCATTTCGAGTAGTCCTCGATATAATTTGATTCTTTGACCGAAATAAGTATAAACTAATGTATAATACACTATAGTTTTTTTACTGAAACTTGCATTTCGAAAAGTTTTATAGAAGTTAATTTTCATATTATTTTTTGCATGGACTTCTATCATAACCTTCCTTTGTAACATATATAAATGATCTGAAACGTTTTGGATCATTTGGAACAGTCCTCGATTTAATTTGACTTTTTGACCGAAACTAGTGTATAATATACTATGGTTTTTTGACCGAAACTTGCATTTCGAAAATTTTCATAGAAACTATTTTTCAGATGATTTTTTGCATGGACTTCCATCACCTTCCCTCGTAAAATATAAAACTTATCTGAAAAGTTTTGTACCATTTCGAGCAGTCCTCGATTTAATTTGATGTTTTGACCGATATTAGAATAAACTAGTGTATAATAGAGTATAGTTTTTTGACCGAAACTTGCATTTCGAAAAGTTTTATAGAAGTTAATTTTCAGATGATTTTTTGCATGGACTTCCACCTACACCTTCCTTTCTAACATATATAAATGATCTGAAGAAATACGTATCGTTTGGAACAGTCCTCGATTTAATTTGACTTTTTGACCGAAACTAGTGTATAATATACTATGGTTTTTTGACCGAAACTTGCATTTTGAAAAGTCTCATAGCATCTAATTTTCAGGTGTTTTTTTCATGGACTTCCATCATAACCTTCCCTCGTAAAATATAAAAATTATCTGAAAAGTTTCGTATCATTTCGAGTAGTCCTCGATATAATTTGATTCTTTGACCGAAATTAGTATAAACTAATGTATAATACACTATAGTTTTTTTTACTGAAACTTGCATTTCGAAAAGTTTTATAGAAGCTAATTTTCATATGATTTTTTGCATGGACTTCTATCATAACCTTCCTTTGTAACATATATAAATGATCTGAAACGTTTCGTATCATTTGGAATAGTCCTCGATTTAATTTGACTTTTTGACCGAAACTAGTGTATAATATACTATGGTTTTTTGACCGAAACTTGCATTTCGAAAATTTTCATAGAAACTATTTTTCAGATGATTTTTTGCATGGACTTCCATCATAACCTTACCTCGTAAAATATAAAACTTATTTGAAAAGTTTCGTATTATTTCGAGCAGTCCTCGATTTAATTTGATGTTTTGACCGATATTAGTATAAACTAGTGTAGAATATACTATACTTTTTTGACCGAAACTTGCATTTCGAAAAGTCTTATAGATGTTAATTTTCAGATGATTTTTTACATTGACTTCCACCTAAACCTTCCTTTCTAACATATATAAATGATCTGAAGAAATAAGTATCGTTTGGAACAGTCCTCGATTTAATTTTACTTTTTGACCGAAACTAGTGTATAATATACTATGGTTTTTTGACCGAAACTTGCATTTTGAAAAGTTTCATAGCATCTAATTTTCAGGTGCTTTTTTTCATGGACTTCCATCATAACCTTCCCTCGTAAAATATAAAAATTATCTGAAAAGTTTCGTATCATTTCGAGTAGTCCTCGATATAATTTGATTCTTTGACCGAAATAAGTATAAACTAATGTATAATACACTATAGTTTTTTTACTGAAACTTGCATTTCGAAAAGTTTTATAGAAGTTAATTTTCATATTATTTTTTGCATGGACTTCTATCATAACCTTCCTTTGTAACATATATAAATGATCTGAAACGTTTTGGATCATTTGGAACAGTCCTCGATTTAATTTGACTTTTTGACCGAAACTAGTGTATAATATACTATGGTTTTTTGTCCGAAACTTGCATTTCGAAAATTTTCATAGAAACTATTTTTCAGATGATTTTTTGCATGGACTTCCATCACCTTCCCTCGTAAAATATAAAACTTATCTGAAAAGTTTTGTACCATTTCGAGCAGTCCTCGATTTAATTTGATGTTTTGACCGATATTAGAATAAACTAGTGTATAATAGAGTATAGTTTTTTGACCGAAACTTGCATTTCGAAAAGTTTTATAGAAGCTAATTTTCAGATGATTTTTTGCATGGACTTCCACCTAAACCTTCCTTTCTAACATATATAAATGATCTGAAGAAATACGTATCGTTTGGAACAGTCCTCGATTTAATTTGACTTTTTGACCGAAACTAGTGTATAATATACTATGGTTTTTTGACCGAAACTTGCATTTTGAAAAGTCTCATAGCATCTAATTTTCAGGTGTTTTTTTCATGGACTTCCATCATAACCTTCCCTCGTAAAATATAAAAATTATCTGAAAAGTTTCGTATCATTTCGAGTAGTCCTCGATATAATTTGATTCTTTGACCGAAATTAGTATAAACTAATGTATAATACACTATAGTTTTTTTTACTGAAACTTGCATTTCGAAAAGTTTTATAGAAGCTAATTTTCATATGATTTTTTGCATGGACTTCTATCATAACCTTCCTTTGTAACATATATAAATGATCTGAAACGTTTCGTATCATTTGGAATAGTCCTCGATTTAATTTGACTTTTTGACCGAAACTAGTGTATAATATACTATGGTTTTTTGACCGAAACTTGCATTTCGAAAATTTTCATAGAAACTATTTTTCAGATGATTTTTTGCATGGACTTCCATCATAACCTTACCTCGTAAAATATAAAACTTATTTGAAAAGTTTCGTATTATTTCGAGCAGTCCTCGATTTAATTTGATGTTTTGACCGATATTAGTATAAACTAGTGTAGAATATACTATACTTTTTTGACCGAAACTTGCATTTCGAAAAGTCTTATAGATGTTAATTTTCAGATGATTTTTTACATTGACTTCCACCTAAACCTTCCTTTCTAACATATATAAATGATCTGAAGAAATAAGTATCGTTTGGAACAGTCCTCGATTTAATTTTACTTTTTGACCGAAACTAGTGTATAATATACTATGGTTTTTTGACCGAAACTTGCATTTTGAAAAGTTTCATAGCATCTAATTTTCAGGTGCTTTTTTTCATGGACTTCCATCATAACCTTCCCTCGTAAAATATAAAAATTATCTGAAAAGTTTCGTATCATTTCGAGTAGTCCTCGATATAATTTGATTCTTTGACCGAAATAAGTATAAACTAATGTATAATACACTATAGTTTTTTTACTGAAACTTGCATTTCGAAAAGTTTTATAGAAGTTAATTTTCATATTATTTTTTGCATGGACTTCTATCATAACCTTCCTTTGTAACATATATAAATGATCTGAAACGTTTTGGATCATTTGGAACAGTCCTCGATTTAATTTGACTTTTTGACCGAAACTAGTGTATAATATACTATGGTTTTTTGTCCGAAACTTGCATTTCGAAAATTTTCATAGAAACTATTTTTCAGATGATTTTTTGCATGGACTTCCATCACCTTCCCTCGTAAAATATAAAACTTATCTGAAAAGTTTTGTACCATTTCGAGCAGTCCTCGATTTAATTTGATGTTTTGACCGATATTAGAATAAACTAGTGTATAATAGAGTATAGTTTTTTGACCGAAACTTGCATTTCGAAAAGTTTTATAGAAGCTAATTTTCAGATGATTTTTTGCATGGACTTCCACCTAAACCTTCCTTTCTAACATATATAAATGATCTGAAGAAATACGTATCGTTTGGAACAGTCCTCGATTTAATTTGACTTTTTGACCGAAACTAGTGTATAATATACTATGGTTTTTTGACCGAAACTTGCATTTTGAAAAGTCTCATAGCATCTAATTTTCAGGTGTTTTTTTCATGGACTTCCATCATAACCTTCCCTCGTAAAATATAAAAATTATCTGAAAAGTTTCATATCATTTCGAGTAGTCCTCGATATAATTTGATTCTTTGACCGAAATTAGTATAAACTAATGTATAATACACTATAGTTTTTTTACTGAAACTTGCATTTCGAAAAGTTTTATAGAAGCTAATTTTCATATGATTTTTTGCATGGACTTCTATCATAACCTTCCTTTGTAACATATATAAATGATCTGAAACGTTTCGTATCATTTGGAACAGTCCTCGATTTAATTTGACTTTTTGACCGAAACTAGTGTATAATATACTATGGTTTTTTGACCGAAACTTGCATTTCGAAAATTTTCATAGAAACTATTTTCCAGATGATTTTTTGCATGGGCTTCCATCATAACCTTACCTCGTAAAATATAAAACTTATTTGAAATGTTTCGTATTATTTCGAGCAGTCCTCGATTTAATTTGATGTTTTGACTGATATTAGTATAAACTAGTGTATAATATACTATACTTTTTTGACCGAAACTTGCATTTCGAAAAGTTTTATAGATGTTAATTTTCAGATGATTTTTTGCATGGACTTCCACCTAAACCTTCCTTTCTAACATATAAAATGATCTGAAGAAATACGTATCGTTTGGAACAGTCCTCGATTTAATTTGACTTTTTGACAGAAACTAGTGTATAATATTCTATGGTTTTTTGACCGAAACTTGCATTTTGAAAAGTTTCATAGCATCTAATTTTTAGGTGCTTTTTTTCATGGACTTCCATCATAACCTTCCCTCGTAAAATATAAAAATTATCTGAAAAGTATCGTATCATTTCGAGTAGTCCTCGATATAATTTGATTCTTTGACCGAAATAAGTATAAACTAATGTATAATACACTATAGTTTTTTTACTGAAACTTGCATTTCAAAAAGTTTTATAGAAGCTAATTTTCATATTATTTTTTGCATGGACTTCTATCATAACCTTCCTTTGTAACATATATTAATGATCTGAAACGTTTTGGATCATTTGGAACAGTCCTCGATTTAATTTGACTTTTTGACCGAAACTAGTGTATAATATACTATGGTTTTCTGACCGAAACTTGCATTTCGAAAATTTACAAAGAAACTATTTTTCAGATGATTTTTTGCATGGACTTCCATCACCTTCCCTCGTAAAATATAAAACTTATCTGAAAAGTTTTGTACCATTTCGAGCAGTCCTCGATTTAATTGGATGTTTTGACCGATATTAGTATAAACTAGTGTATAATAGAGTATAGTTTTTTGACCGAAACTTGCATTTCGAAAAGTTTTATAGAAGCTAATTTTCAGATGATTTTTTGCATGGACTTCTACCTAAACCTTCCTTTCTAACATATATAAATGATCTGAAGAAATACGTATCGTTTGGAGCAGTCCTCGATTTAATTTGACTTTTTGACCGAAACTAGTGTATAATATACTATGGTTTTTTGACCGAAACTTGCATTTTGAAAAGTCTCATAGCATCTAATTTTTAGGTGTTTTTTTCATGGACTTCCATCATAACCTTACCTCGTAAAATATAAAAATTATCTGAAAAGTTTCGTATCATTTCGAGTAGTCCTCGATATAATTTGATTCTTTGACCGAAATTAGTATAAACTAATGTATAATACATTATAGTTTTTTTACTGAAACTTGCATTTCGAAAAGTTTTATAGAATCTAATTTTCATATGATTTTTTGCATGGACTTCTATCATAACCTTCCTTTGTAACATATATAAATGATCTGAAACGTTTCGTATCATTTGGAACAGTCCTCGATTTAATTTGACTTTTTGACCGAAACTAGTGTATAATATACTATGGTTTTTTGACCGAAACTTGCATTTCGAAAATTTTCATAGAAACTATTTTTCAGATGATTTTTTGCATGGACTTCCATCATAACCTTACCTCGTAAAATATAAAACTTATTTGAAAAGTTTCGTATTATTTCGAGCAGTCCTCGATTTAATTTGATGTTTTGACCGATATTAGTATAAACTAGTGTATAATATACTATACTTTTTTGACCGAAACTTGCATTTCGAAAAGTTTTATAGATGTTAATTTTCAGATGATTTTTTGCATGGACTTCCACCTAAACCTTCCTTTCTAACATATATAAATGATCTGAAGAAATACGTATCGTTTGGAACAGTCCTCGATTTAATTTGACTTTTTGACCGAAACTAGTGTATAATATACTATGGTTTTTTGACCGAAACTTGCATTTTGAAAAGTCTCATAGCATCTAATTTTCAGGTGTTTTTTTCATGGACTTCCATCATAACTTTCCCTCGTAAAATATAAAAATTATCTGAAAAGTTTCGTATCATTTCGAGTAGTCCTCGATATAATTTGATTCTTTGACCGAAATTAGTATAAACTAATGTATAATACACTATAGTTTTTTTTACTGAAACTTGCATTTCGAAAAGTTTTATAGAAGCTAATTTTCATATGATTTTTTGCATGGACTTCTATCATAACCTTCCTTTGTAACATATATAAATGATCTGAAACGTTTCGTATCATTTGGAACAGTCCTCGATTTAATTTGACTTTTTGACCGAAACTAGTGTATAATATACTATGATTTTTTGACCGAAACTTGCATTTCGAAAATTTTCATAGAAACTATTTTTCAGATGATTTTTTGCATGGGCTTCCATCATAACCTTACCTCGTAAAATATAAAACTTATTTGAAATGTTTCGCATTATTTCGAGCAGTCCTCGATTTAATTTGATGTTTTGACTGATATTAGTATAAACTAGTGTATAATATACTATACTTTTTTGACCGAAACTTGCATTTCGAAAAGTTTTATAGATGTTAATTTTCAGATGATTTTTTGCATGGACTTCCACCTAAACCTTCCTTTCTAACATATAAAATGATCTGAAGAAATACGTATCGTTTGGAACAGTCCTCGATTTAATTTGACTTTTTGACCGAAACTAGTGTATAATATTCTATGGTTTTTTGACCGAAACTTGCATTTTGAAAAGTTTCATAGCATCTAATTTTCAGGTGCTTTTTTTCATGGACTTCCATCATAACCTTCCCTCGTAAAATATAAAAATTATCTGAAAAGTATCGTATCATTTCGAGTAGTCCTCGATATAATTTGATTCTTTGACCGAAATAAGTATAAACTAATGTATAATACACTATAGTTTTTTTACTGAAACTTGCATTTCAAAAAGTTTTATAGAAGCTAATTTTCATATTATTTTTTGCATGGACTTCTATCATAACCTTCCTTTGTAACATATATTAATGATCTGAAACGTTTTGGATCATTTGGAACAGTCCTCGATTTAATTTGACTTTTTGACCGAAACTAGTGTATAATATACTATGGTTTTCTGACCAAAACTTGCATTTCGAAAATTTACAAAGAAACTATTTTTCAGATGATTTTTTGCATGGACTTCCATCACCTTCCCTCGTAAAATATAAAACTTATCTGAAAAGTTTTGTACCATTTCGAGCAGTCCTCGATTTAATTGGATGTTTTGACCGATATTAGTATAAACTAGTGTATAATAGAGTATAGTTTTTTGACCGAAACTTGCATTTCGAAAAGTTTTATAGAAGCTAATTTTCAGATGATTTTTTGCATGGACTTCTCCCTAAACCTTCCTTTCTAACATATATAAATGATCTGAAGAAATACGTATCGTTTGGAACAGTCCTCGATTTAATTTGACTTTTTGATCGAAACTAGTGTATAATATACTATGGTTTTTTGACCGAAACTTGCATTTTGAAAAGTCTCATAGCATCTAATTTTTAGGTGTTTTTTTCATGGACTTCCATCATAACCTTACCTCGTAAAATATAAAAATTATCTGAAAAGTTTCGTATCATTTCGAGTAGTCCTCGATATAATTTGATTCTTTGACCGAAATTAGTATAAACTAATGTATAATACATTATAGTTTTTTTACTGAAACTTGCATTTCGAAAAGTTTTATAGAATCTAATTTTCATATGATTTTTTGCATGGACTTCTATCATAACCTTCCTTTGTAACATATATAAATGATCTGAAACGTTTCGTATCATTTGGAACAGTCCTCGATTTAATTTGACTTTTTGACCGAAACTAGTGTATAATATACTATGGTTTTTTGACCGAAACTTGCATTTCGAAAATTTTCATAGAAACTATTTTTCAGATGATTTTTTGCATGGACTTCCATCATAACCTTACCTCGTAAAATATAAAACTTATTTGAAAAGTTTCGTATTATTTCGAGCAGTCCTCGATTTAATTTGATGTTTTGACCGATATTAGTATAAACTAGTGTATAATATACTATACTTTTTTGACCGAAACTTGCATTTCGAAAAGTTTTATAGATGTTAATTTTCAGATGATTTTTTGCATGGACTTCCACCTAAACCTTCCTTTCTAACATATATAAATGATCTGAAGAAATACGTATCGTTTGGAACAGTCCTCGATTTAATTTGACTTTTTGACCGAAACTAGTGTATAATATACTATGGTTTTTTGACCGAAACTTGCATTTTGAAAAGTCTCATAGCATCTAATTTTCAGGTGTTTTTTTCATGGACTTCCATCATAACTTTCCCTCGTAAAATATAAAAATTATCTGAAAAGTTTCGTATCATTTCGAGTAGTCCTCGATATAATTTGATTCTTTGACCGAAATTAGTATAAACTAATGTATAATACACTATAGTTTTTTTACTGTAACTTGCATTTCGAAAAGTTTTATAATAGCTAATTTTCATATAATTTTTTGCATGGACTTCTATCATAACCTTCCTTTGTAACATATATAAATGATCTGAAACGTTTCGTATCATTTGGAACAGTCCTCGATTTAATTTGACTTTTTGACCGAAACTAGTGTATAATATACTATGGTTTTTTGACCGAAACTTGCATTTCGAAAATTTTCATAGAAACTATTTTTCAGATGATTTTTTGCATGGGCTTCCATCATAACCTTACCTCATAAAATATAAAACTTATTTGAAATGTTTCGTATTATTTCGAGCAGTCCTCGATTTAATTTGATGTTTTGACCGATATTAGTATAAACTAGTGTATAATATACTATACTTTTTTGACCGAAACTTGCATTTCGAAAAGTTTTATAGATGTTAATTTTCAGATGATTTTTTGCATGGACTTCCACCTAAACCTTCCTTTCTAACATATATAATGATCTGAAGAAATACGTATCGTTTGGAACAGTCCTCGATTTAATTTGACTTTTTGACCGAAACTAGTGTATAATATACTATGGTTTTTTGACCGAAACTTGCATTTTGAAAAGTTTCATAGCATCTAATTTTCAGGTGCTTTTTTTCATGGACTTCCATCATAACCTTCCCTCGTAAAATATAAAAATTATCTGAAAAGTATCGTATCATTTCGAGTAGTCCTCGATATAATTTGATTCTTTGACCGAAATAAGTATAAACTAATGTATAATACACTATAGTTTTTTTACTGAAACTTGCATTTCAAAAAGTTTTATAGAAGCTAATTTTCATATTATTTTTTGCATGGACTTCTATCATAACCTTCCTTTGTAACATATATTAATGATCTGAAACGTTTTGGATCATTTGGAACAGTCCTCGATTTAATTTGACTTTTTGACCGAAACTAGTGTATAATATACTATGGTTTTCTGGCCGAAACTTGCATTTCGAAAATTTTCATAGAAACTATTTTTCAGATGATTTTTTGCATGGACTTCCATCACCTTCCCTCGTAAAATATAAAACTTATCTGAAAAGTTTTGTACCATTTCGAGCAGTCCTCGATTTAATTTGATGTTTTGACCGATATTAGTATAAAATAGTGTATAATAGAGTATAGTTTTTTGACCGAAACTTGCATTTCGAAAAGTTTTATAGAAGCTAATTTTCAGATGATTTTTTGCATGGACTTCTACCTAAACCTTCCTTTCTAACATATATAAATGATCTGAAGAAATATGTATCGTTTGGAACAGTCCTCGATTTAATTTGACTTTTTGACCGAAACTAGTGTATAATATACTATGGTTTTTTGACCGAAACTTGCATTTTGAAAAGTCTCATAGCATCTAATTTTTAGGTGTTTTTTTCATGGACTTCCATCATAACCTTACCTCGTAAAATATAAAAATTATCTGAAAAGTTTCGTATCATTTCGAGTAGTCCTCAATATAATTTGATTCTTTGACCGAAATTAGTATAAACTAATGTATAATACATTATAGTTTTTTTACTGAAACTTGCATTTCGAAAAGTTTTATAGAATCTAATTTTCATATGATTTTTTGCATGGACTTCTATCATAACCTTCCTTTGTAACATATATAAATGATCTGAAACGTTTCGTATCATTTGGAACAGTCCTCGATTTAATTTGACTTTTTGACCGAAACTAGTGTATAATATACTATGGTTTTTTGACCGAAACTTGCATTTCGAAAATTTTCATAGAAACTATTTTTCAGATGATTTTTTGCATGGACTTCCATCATAACCTTACCTCGTAAAATATAAAACTTATTTGAAAAGTTTCGTATTATTTCGAGCAGTCCTCGATTTAATTTGATGTTTTGACCGATATTAGTATAAACTAGTGTATAATATACTATACTTTTTTGACCGAAACTTGCATTTCGAAAAGTTTTATAGATGTTAATTTTCAGATGATTTTTTGCATGGACTTCCACCTAAACCTTCCTTTCTAACATATATAAATGATCTGAAGAAATACGTATCGTTTGGAACAGTCCTCGATTTAATTTGACTTTTTGACCGAAACTAGTGTATAATATACTATGGTTTTTTGACCGAAACTTGCATTTTGAAAAGTCTCATAGCATCTAATTTTCAGGTGATTTTTTCATGGACTTCCATCATAACTTTCCCTCGTAAAATATAAAAATTATCTGAAAAGTTTCGTATCATTTCGAGTAGTCCTCGATATAATTTGATTCTTTGACCGAAATTAGTATAAACTAATGTATAATACACTATAGTTTTTTTACTAAAACTTGCATTTCGAAAAGTTTTATAATAGCTAATTTTCATATGATTTTTTGCATGGACTTCTATCATAACCTTCCTTTGTAACATATATAAATGATCTAAAACGTTTCGTATCATTTGGAACAGTCCTCGATTTAATTTGACTTTTTGACCGAAACTAGTGTATAATATACTATGGTTTTTTGACCGAAACATGCATTTCGAAAATTTTCATAGAAACTATTTTTCAGATGATTTTTTGCATGGGCTTCCATCATAACCTTACCTCGTAAAATATAAAACTTATTTGAAATGTTTCGTATTATTTCGAGCAGTCCTCAATTTAATTTGATGTTTTGACCGATATTAGTATAAACTAGTGTATAATATACTATACTTTTTTGACCGAAACTTGCATTTCGAAAAGTTTTATAGATGTTAATTTTCAGATGATTTTTTGCATGGACTTCCACCTAAACCTTCCTTTCTAACATATAAAATGATCTGAAGAAATACGTATCGTTTGGAACAGTCCTCGATTTAATTTGACTTTTTGACCGAAACTAGTGTATAATATACTATGGTTTTTTGACCGAAACTTGCATTTTGAAAAGTTTCATAGCATCTAATTTTCAGGTGCTTTTTTTCATGGACTTCCATCATAACCTTTCCTCGTAAAATATAAAAATTATCTGAAAAGTATCGTATCATTTCGAGTAGTCCTCGATATAATTTGATTCTTTGACCGAAATAAGTATAAACTAATGTATAATACACTATAGTTTTTTTACTGAAACTTGCATTTCAAAAAGTTTTATAGAAGCTAATTTTCATATTATTTTTTGCATGGACTTCTATCATAACCTTCCTTTGTAACATATATTAATGATCTGAAACGTTTTGGATCATTTGGAACAGTCCTCGATTTAATTTGACTTTTTGACCGAAACTAGTGTATAATATACTATGGTTTTCTGACCGAAACTTGCATTTCGAAAATTTTCATAGAAACTATTTTTCAGATGATTTTTTGCATGGACTTCCATCACCTTCCCTCGTAAAATATAAAACTTATCTGAAAAGTTTTGTACCATTTCGAGCAGTCCTCGATTTAATTTGATGTTTTGACCGATATTAGTATAAACTAGTGTATAATAGAGTATAGTTTTTTGACCGAAACTTGCATTTCGAAAAGTTTTATAGAAGCTAATTTTCAGATGATTTTTTGCATGGACTTCTACCTAAACCTTCCTTTCTAACATATATAAATGATCTGAAGAAATACGTATCGTTTGGAACAGTCCTCGATTTAATTTGACTTTTTGACCGAAACTAGTGTATAATATACTATGGTTTTTTGACCGAAACTTGCATTTTGAAAAGTCTCATAGCATCTAATTTTTAGGTGTTTTTTTCATGGACTTCCATCATAACCTTACCTCGTAAAATATAAAAATTATCTGAAAAGTTTCGTATCATTTCGAGTAGTCCTCGATATAATTTGATTCTTTGACCAAAATTAGTATAAACTAATGTATAATACATTATAGTTTTTTTACTGAAACTTGCATTTCGAAAAGTTTTATAGAATCTAATTTTCATATGATTTTTTGCATGGACTTCTATCATAACCTTCCTTTGTAACATATATAAATGATCTGAAACGTTTCGTATCATTTGGAACAGTCCTCGTTTTAATTTGACTTTTTGACCGAAACTAGTGTATAATATACTATGGTTTTTTGACCGAAACTTGCATTTCGAAAATTTTCATAGAAACTATTTTTCAGATGATTTTTTGCATGGACTTCCATCATAACCTTACCTCGTAAAATATAAAACTTATTTGAAAAGTTTATTATTATTTCGAGCAGTCCTCGATTTAATTTGATGTTTTGACCGATATTAGTATAAACTAGTGTATAATATACTATACTTTTTTGACCGAAACTTGCATTTCGAAAAGTTTTATAGATGTTAATTTTCAGATGATTTTTGCATGGACTTCCACCTAAACCTTCCTTTCTAACATATAAAATGATCTGAAGAAATACGTATCGTTTGGAACAGTCCTCGATTTAATTTGACTTTTTGACTGAAACTAGTGTATAATATACTATGGTTTTTTGACCGAAACTTGCATTTTGAAAAGTTTCATAGCATCTAATTTTCAGGTGCTTTTTTTCATGGACTTCCATCATAACCTTCCCTCGTAAAATATAAAAATTATCTGAAAATTTTCGTATCATTTCAAGTAGTCCTCGATATAATTTGATTCTTTGACCGAAATAAGTATAAACTAATGTATAATACACTATAGTTTATTTACTGAAACTTGCATTTCGAAAAGTTTTATAGAAGCTAATTTTCATATTATTTTTTGCATGGACTTCTATCATAACCTTCCTTTGTAACATATATAAATGATCTGAAACGTTTTGGATCATTTGGAACAGTCGTCGATTTAATTTGACTTTTTGACCGAAACTAATGTATAATATACTATGGTTTTTTGACCGAAACTTGCATTTCGAAAATTTTCATAAAAACTATTTTTCAGATGATTTTTTGCATGGACTTCCATCACCTTCCCTCGTAAAATATAAAACTTATCTGAAAAGTTTTGTACCATTTCGAGCAGTCCTCGATTTAATTTGATGTTTTGACCGATATTAGTATAAACTAGTGTATAATAGAGTATAGTTTTTTGACCGAAACTTGCATTTCGAAAAGTTTTATAGAAGCTAATTTTCAGATGATTTTTTGCATGGACTTCCACCTAAACCTTCCTTTCTAACATATATAAATGATCTGAAGAAATACGTATCGTTTGGAACAGTCCTCGATTTAATTTGACTTTTTGACCGAAACTAGTGTATAATATACTATGGTTTTTTGACCGGAACTTGCATTTTGAAAAGTCTCATAGCATCTAATTTTCAGGTGTTTTTTTCATGGACTTCCATCATAACCTTCCCTCGTAAAATATAAAAATTATTTGAAAAGTTTCGTATCATTTCGAGTAGTCCTCGATATAATTTGATTCTTTGACCGAAATTAGTATAAACTAATGTATAATACACTATAGTTTTTTTACTGAAACTTGCATTTCGAAAAGTTTTATAGAAGCTAATTTTCATATGATTTTTTGCATGGACTTCTATCATAACCTTCATTTGTAACATATATAAATGATCTGAAACGTTTCGTATCATTTGGAACAGTCCTCGATTTAATATGACTTTTTGACCGAAACTAGTGTATAATATACTATGGTTTTTTGACCGAAACTTGCATTTCGAAAATTTTCATAGAAACTATTTTTCAGATGATTTTTTGCATGGACTTCCATCATAACCTTACCTCGTAAAATATAAAACTTATATGAAAAGTTTCGTATTATTTCGAGCAGTCCTCGATTTAATTTGATGTTTTGACCGATATTAGTATAAACTAGTGTATAATATACTATACTTTTTTGACCGAAACTTGCATTTTGAAAAGTTTTATAGATGTTAATTTTCAGATGATTTTTGCATGGACTTCCACCTAAACCTTCCTTTCTAACATATAAAATGATCTGAAGAAATACGTATCGTTTGGAACAGTCCTCGATTTAATTTGACTTTTTGACCGAAACTAGTGTATAATATACTATGGTTTTTTGACCGAAACTTGCATTTTGAAAAGTCTCATAGCATCTAATTTTTAGGTGTTTTTTTCATGGACTTCCATCATAACCTTACCTCGTAAAATATAAAAATTATCTGAAAAGTTTCGTATCATTTCGAGTAGTCCTCGATATAATTTGATTCTTTGACCGAAATTAGTATAAACTAATGTATAATACATTATAGTTTTTTTTACTGAAACCTGCATTTCGAAAAGTTTTATAGAATCTAATTTTCATATGATTTTTTGCATGGACTTCTATCATAACCTTCCTTTGTAACATATATAAATGATCTGAAACGTTTCGTATCATTTGGAACAGTCCTCGATTTAATTTGACTTTTTGACCGAAACTAGTGTATAATATACTATGGTTTTTTGACCGAAACTTGCATTTCGAAAATTTTCATAGAAACTATTTTTCAGATGATTTTTTGCATGGACTTCCATCATAACCTTACCTCGTAAAATATAAAACTTATTTGAAAAGTTTCGTATTATTTCGAGTAGTCCTCGATTTAATTTGATGTTTTGACCGATATTAGTATAAACTAGTGTATAATATACTATACTTTTTTGACCGAAACTTGCATTTCGAAAAGTTTTATAGATGTTAATTTTCAGATGATTTTTGCATGGACTTCCACCTAAACCTTCCTTTCTAACATATAAAATGATCTGAAGAAATACGTATCGTTTGGAACAGTCCTCGATTTAATTTGACTTTTTGACTGAAACTAGTGTATAATATACTATGGTTTTTTGACCGAAACTTGCATTTTGAAAAGTCTCATAGCATCTAATTTTTAGGTGTTTTTTTCATGGACTTCCATCATAACCTTACCTCGTAAAATATAAAAATTATCTGAAAAGTTTCGTATCATTTCGAGTAGTCCTCGATATAATTTGATTCTTTGACCGAAATTAGTATAAACTAATGTATAATACATTATAGTTTTTTTTACTGAAACCTGCATTTCGAAAAGTTTTATAGAATCTAATTTTCATATGATTTTTTGCATGGACTTCTATCATAACCTTCCTTTGTAACATATATAAATGATCTGAAACGTTTCGTATCATTTGGAACAGTCCTCGATTTAATTTGACTTTTTGACCGAAACTAGTGTATAATATACTATGGTTTTTTGACCGAAACTTGCATTTCGAAAATTTTCATAGAAACTATTTTTCAGATGATTTTTTGCATGGACTTCCATCATAACCTTACCTCGTAAAATATAAAACTTATTTGAAAAGTTTCGTATTATTTCGAGAAGTCCTCGATTTAATTTGATGTTTTGACCGATATTAGTATAAACTAGTGTATAATATACTATACTTTTTTGACCGAAACTTGCATTTCGAAAAGTTTTATAGATGTTAATTTTCAGATGATTTTTGCATGGACTTCCACCTAAACCTTCCTTTCTAACATATAAAATGATCTGAAGAAATACGTATCGTTTGGAACAGTCCTCGATTTAATTTGACTTTTTGACTGAAACTAATGTATAATATACTATGGTTTTTTGACCGAAACTTGCATTTTGAAAAGTTTCATAGCATCTAATTTTCAGGTGCTTTTTTTCATGGACTTCCATCATAACCTTCCCTCGTAAAATATAAAAATTATCTGAAAAGTTTCGTATCATTTCGAGTAGTCCTCGATATAATTTGATTCTTTGACCGAAATAAGTATAAACTAATGTATAATACACTATAGTTTATTTACTGAAACTTGCATTTCGAAAAGTTTTATAGAAGCTAATTTTCATATTATTTTTTGCATGGACTTCTATCATAACCTTCCTTTGTAACATATATAAATGATCTGAAACGTTTTGGATCATTTGGAACAGTCGTCGATTTAATTTGACTCTTTGACCGAAACTAATGTATAATATACTATGGTTTTTTGACCGAAACTTGCATTTCGAAAATTTTCATAGAAACTATTTTTCAGATGATTTTTTGCATGGACTTCCATCACCTTCCCTCGTAAAATATAAAACTTATATGAAAAGTTTTGTACCATTTCGAGCAGTCCTCGATTTAATTTGATGTTTTGACCGATATTAGTATAAACTAGTGTATAATAGAGTATAGTTTTTTGACCGAAACTTGCATTTCGAAAAGTTTTATAGAAGCTAATTTTCAGATGATTTTTTGCATGGACTTCCACCTAAACCTTCCTTTCTAACATATATAAATGATCTGAAGAAATACGTATCGTTTGGAACAGTCCTCGATTTAATTTGACTTTTTGACCGAAACTAGTGTATTATATACTATGGTTTTTTGACCGAAACTTGCATTTTGAAAAGTCTCATATCATCTAATTTTCAGGTGTTTTTTTTCATGGACTTCCATCATAACCTTCCCTCGTAAAATATAAAAATTATTTGAAAAGTTTCGTATCATTTCGAGTAGTCCTCGATATAATTTGATTCTTTGACCGAAATTAGTATAAACTAATGTATAATACACTATAGTTTTTTTACTGAAACTTGCATTTCGAAAAGTTTTATAGAAGCTAATTTTCATATGATTTTTTGCATGGACTTCTATCATAACCTACATTTGTAACATATATAAATGATCTGAAACGTTTTGTATCATTTGGAACAGTCCTCGATTTAATTTGACTTTTTGACCGAAACTAGTGTATAATATACTATGGTTTTTTGACAGAAACTTGCATTTCGAAAATTTTCATAGAAACTATTTTTCAGATGATTTTTTGCATGGACTTCCATCATAACCTTACCTCGTAAAATATAAAACTTATTTGAAAAGTTTCGTATTATTTCAAGCAGTCCTCGATTTAATTTGATGTTTTGACCGATATTAGTATAAACTAGTGTATAATAGAGTATAGTTTTTTGACCGAAACTTGCATTTCGAAAAGTTTTATAGAAGCTAATTTTCAGATGATTTTTTGCATGGACTTCCACCTAAACCTTCCTTTCTAACATATATAAATGATCTGAAGAAATACGTATCGTTTGGAACAGTCCTCGATTTAATTTGACTTTTTGACCGAAACTAGTGTATTATATACTATGGTTTTTTGACCGAAACTTGCATTTTGAAAAGTCTCATATCATCTAATTTTCAGGTGTTTTTTTTCATGGACTTCCATCATAACCTTCCCTCGTAAAATATAAAAATTATTTGAAAAGTTTCGTATCATTTCGAGTAGTCCTCGATATAATTTGATTCTTTGACCGAAATTAGTATAAACTAATGTATAATACACTATAGTTTTTTTACTGAAACTTGCATTTCGAAAAGTTTTATAGAAGCTAATTTTCATATGATTTTTTGCATGGACTTCTATCATAACCTTCATTTGTAACATATATAAATGATCTGAAACGTTTTGTATCATTTGGAACAGTCCTCGATTTAATTTGACTTTTTGACCGAAACTAGTGTATAATATACTATGGTTTTTTGACAGAAACTTGCATTTCGAAAATTTTCATAGAAACTATTTTTCAGATGATTTTTTGCATGGACTTCCATCATAACCTTACCTCGTAAAATATAAAACTTATTTGAAAAGTTTCGTATTATTTCGAGCAGTCCTCGATTTAATTTGATGTTTTGACCGATATTAGTATAAACTAGTGTATAATATACTATACTTTTTTGACCGAAACTTGCATTTTGAAAAGTTTTATAGATGTTAATTTTCAGATGATTTTTGCATGGACTTCCACCTAAACCTTCCTTTCTAACATATAAAATGATCTGAAGAAATACGTATCGTTTGGAACAGTCCTCGATTTAATTTGACTTTTTGACCGAAACTAGTGTATAATATACTATGGTTTTTTGACCGAAACTTGCATTTTGAAAAGTCTCATATCATCTAATTTTCAGGTGTTTTTTTTCATGGACTTCCATCATAACCTTCCCTCGTAAAATATAAAAATTATTTGAAAAGTTTCGTATCATTTCGAGTAGTCCTCGATATAATTTGATTCTTTGACCGAAATTAGTATAAACTAATGTATAATACACTATAGTTTTTTTACTGAAACTTGCATTTCGAAAAGTTTTATAGAAGCTAATTTTCATATGATTTTTTGCATGGACTTCTATCATAACCTTCATTTGTAACATATATAAATGATCTGAAACGTTTTGTATCATTTGGAACAGTCCTCGATTTAATTTGACTTTTTGACCGAAACTAGTGTATAATATACTATGGTTTTTTGACAGAAACTTGCATTTCGAAAATTTTCATAGAAACTATTTTTCAGATGATTTTTTGCATGGACTTCCATCATAACCTTACCTCGTAAAATATAAAACTTATTTGAAAAGTTTCGTATTATTTCGAGCAGTCCTCGATTTAATTTGATGTTTTGACCGATATTAGTATAAACTAGTGTATAATATATTATACTTTTTTGACCGAAACTTGCATTTTGAAAAGTTTTATAGATGTTAATTTTCAGATGATTTTTGCATGGACTTCCACCTAAACCTTCCTTTCTAACATATAAAATGATCTGAAGAAATACGTATCGTTTGGAACAGTCCTCGATTTAATTTGACTTTTTGACTGAAACTAGTGTATAATATACTATGGTTTTTTGACCGAAACTTGCATTTTGAAAAGTTTCATAGCATCTAATTTTCAGGTGCTTTTTTTCATGGACTTCCATCATAACCTTCCCTCGTAAAATATAAAAATTATCTGAAAAGTTTCGTATCATTTCGAGTAGTCCTCGATATAATTTGATTCTTTGACCGAAATAAGTATAAACTAATGTATAATACACTATAGTTTTTTTACTGAAACTTGCATTTCGAAAAGTTTTATAGAAGCTAATTTTCATATTATTTTTTGCATGGACTTCTATCATAACCTTCCTTTGTAACATATATAAATGATCTGAAACGTTTTGGATCATTTGGAACAGTCCTCGATTTAATTTGACTTTTTGACCGAAACTAGTGTATAATATACTATGGTTTTTTGACCGAAACTTGCATTTCGAAAATTTTCATAGAAACTATTTTTCAGATGATTTTTTGCATGGACTTCCATCACCTTCCCTCGTAAAATATAAAACTTATCTGAAAAGTTTTGTACCATTTCGAGCAGTCCTCGATTTAATTTGATGTTTTGACCGATATTAGTATAAACTAGTGTATAATATATAGTTTTTTGACCGAAACTTGCATTTCGAAAAGTTTTATAGAAGCTAATTTTCAGATGATTTTTTGCATGGACTTCCACCTAAACCTTCCTTTCTAACATATATAAATGATCTGAAGAAATACGTATCGTTTGGAACAGTCCTCGATTTAATTTGACTTTTTGACCGAAACTAGTGTATAATATACTATGGTTTTTTGACCGAAACTTGCATTTTGAAAAGTCTCATAGCATCTAATTTTCAGGTGCTTTTTTTCATGGACTTCCATCATAACCTTCCCTCGTAAAATATAAAAATTATCTGAAAAGTTTCGTATCATTTCGAGTAGTCCTCGATATAATTTGATTCTTTGACCGAAATAAGTATAAACTAATGTATAATACACTATAGTTTTTTTACTGAAACTTGCATTTCGAAAAGTTTTATAGAAGCTAATTTTCATATTATTTTTTGCATGGACTTCTATCATAACCTTCCTTTGTAACATATATAAATGATCTGAAACGTTTTGGATCATTTGGAACAGTCCTCGATTTAATTTGACTTTTTGACCGAAACTAGTGTATAATATACTATGGTTTTTTGACCGAAACTTGCATTTCGAAAATTTTCATAGAAACTATTTTTCAGATGATTTTTTGCATGGACTTCCATCACCTTCCCTCGTAAAATATAAAACTTATCTGAAAAGTTTTGTACCATTTCGAGCAGTCCTCGATTTAATTTGATGTTTTGACCGATATTAGTATAAACTAGTGTATAAGATATAGTTTTTTGACCGAAACTTGCATTTCGAAAAGTTTTATAGAAGCTAATTTTCAGATGATTTTTTGCATGGACTTCCACCTAAACCTTCCTTTCTAACATATATAAATGATCTGAAGAAATACGTATCGTTTGGAACAGTCCTCGATTTAATTTGACTTTTTGACCGAAACTAGTGTATAATATACTATGGTTTTTTGACCGAAACATGCATTTTGAAAAGTCTCATAGCATCTAATTTTCAGGTGTTTTTTTCATGGACTTCCATCATAACCTTCCCTCGTAAAATATAAAAATTACCTGCAAAGTTTCGTATCATTTCGAGTAGTCCTCGATATAATTTGATTCTTTGACCGAAATTAGTATAAACTAATGTATAATACACTATAGTTTTTTTACTGAAACTTGCATTTCGAAAAGTTTTATAGAAGCTAATTTTCATATGATTTTTTGCATGGACTTCTATCATAACCTTCCTTTGTAACATATATAAATGATCTGAAACGTTTCGTATCATTTGGAACAGTCCTCGATTTAATTTGACTTTTTGACCGAAACTAGTGTATAATATACTATGGTTTTTTGACCGAAACTTGCATTTCGAAAATTTTCATAGAAACTATTTTTCAGATGATTTTTTGCATGGACTTCCATCATAACCTTAACTCGTAAAAAATAAAACTTATTTGAAAAGTTTCGTATTATTTTGAGCAGTCCTCGATTTAATTTGATGTTTTGACCGATATTAGTATAAACTAGTGTATAATATACTATACTTTTTTGACCGAAACTTTCATTTCGAAAAGTTTTATAGATGTTAATTTTCAGATGATTTTTGCATGGACTTCCACCTAAACCTTCCTTTCTAACATATAAAATGATCTGAAGAAATACGTATCGTTTGGAACAGTCCTCGATTTAATTTGACTTTTTGACTGAAACTAGTGTATAATATACTATGGTTTTTTGACCGAAACTTGCATTTTGAAAAGTTTCATAGCATCTAATTTTCAGGTGCTTTTTTTCATGGACTTCCATCATAACCTTCCCTCGTAAAATATAAAAATTATCTGAAAAGTTTCGTATCATTTCGAGTAGTCCTCGATATAATTTGATTCTTTGACCGAAATAAGTATAAACTAATGTATAATACACTATAGTTTTTTTACTGAAACTTGCATTTCGAAAAGTTTTATAGAAGCTAATTTTCATATTATTTTTTGCATGGACTTCTATCATAACCTTCCTTTGTAACATATATAAATGATTTGAAACGTTTTGGATCATTTGGAACAGTCGTCGATTTAATTTGACTTTTTGACCGAAACTAATGTATAATATACTATGGTTTTTTGACCGAAACTTGCATTTGCAAAATTTTCATAGAAACTATTTTTCAGATGATTTTTTGCATGGACTTCCATCACTTTCCCTCGTAAAATATAAAACTTATCTGAAAAGTTTTGTACCATTTCGAGCAGTCCTCGATTTAATTTGATGTTTTGACCGATATTAGTATAAACTAGTGTATAATAGAGTATAGTTTTTTGACCGAAACTTGCATTTCGAAAAGTTTTATAGAAGCTAATTTTCAGATGATTTTTTGCATGGACTTCCACCTAAACCTTCCTTTCTAACATATATAAATGATCTGAAGAAATACGTATCGTTTGGAAAAGTCCTCGATTTAATTTGACTTTTTGACCGAAACTAGTGTATAATATACTATGGTTTTTTGACCGAAACATGCATTTTGAAAAGTCTCATAGCATCTAATTTTCAGGTGTTTTTTTCATGGACTTCCATCATAACCTTCCCTCGTAAAATATAAAAATTATTTGAAAAGTTTCGTATCATTTCGAGTAGTCCTCGATATAATTTGATTCTTTGACCCAAATTAGTATAAACTAATGTATAATACACTATAGTTTTTTTACTGAAACTTGCATTTCGAAAAGTTTTATAGAAGCTAATTTTCATATTATTTTTTGCATGGACTTCTATCATAACCTTCCTTTGTAACATATATAAATGATCTGAAACGTTTTGGATCATTTGGAACAGTCCTCGATTTAATTTGACTTTTTGACCGAAACTAGTGTATAATATACTATGGTTTTTTGACCGAAACTTGCATTTCGAAAATTTTCATAGAAACTATTTTTCAGATGATTTTTTGCATGGACTTCCATCACCTTCCCTCGTAAAATATAAAACTTATCTGAAAAGTTTTGTACCATTTCGAGCAGTCCTCGATTTAATTTGATGTTTTGACCGATATTAGTATAAACTAGTGTATAAGATATAGTTTTTTGACCGAAACTTGCATTTCGAAAAGTTTTATAGAAGCTAATTTTCAGATGATTTTTTGCATGGACTTCCACCTAAACCTTCCTTTCTAACATATATAAATGATCTGAAGAAATACGTATCGTTTGGAACAGTCCTCGATTTAATTTGACTTTTTGACCGAAACTAGTGTATAATATACTATGGTTTTTTGACCGAAACATGCATTTTGAAAAGTCTCATAGCATCTAATTTTCAGGTGTTTTTTTCATGGACTTCCATCATAACCTTCCCTCGTAAAATATAAAAATTACCTGCAAAGTTTCGTATCATTTCGAGTAGTCCTCGATATAATTTGATTCTTTGACCGAAATTAGTATAAACTAATGTATAATACACTATAGTTTTTTTACTGAAACTTGCATTTCGAAAAGTTTTATAGAAGCTAATTTTCATATGATTTTTTGCATGGACTTCTATCATAACCTTCCTTTGTAACATATATAAATGATCTGAAACGTTTCGTATCATTTGGAACAGTCCTCGATTTAATTTGACTTTTTGACCGAAACTAGTGTATAATATACTATGGTTTTTTGACCGAAACTTGCATTTCGAAAATTTTCATAGAAACTATTTTTCAGATGATTTTTTGCATGGACTTCCATCATAACCTTAACTCGTAAAAAATAAAACTTATTTGAAAAGTTTCGTATTATTTTGAGCAGTCCTCGATTTAATTTGATGTTTTGACCGATATTAGTATAAACTAGTGTATAATATACTATACTTTTTTGACCGAAACTTTCATTTCGAAAAGTTTTATAGATGTTAATTTTCAGATGATTTTTGCATGGACTTCCACCTAAACCTTCCTTTCTAACATATAAAATGATCTGAAGAAATACGTATCGTTTGGAACAGTCCTCGATTTAATTTGACTTTTTGACTGAAACTAGTGTATAATATACTATGGTTTTTTGACCGAAACTTGCATTTTGAAAAGTTTCATAGCATCTAATTTTCAGGTGCTTTTTTTCATGGACTTCCATCATAACCTTCCCTCGTAAAATATAAAAATTATCTGAAAAGTTTCGTATCATTTCGAGTAGTCCTCGATATAATTTGATTCTTTGACCGAAATAAGTATAAACTAATGTATAATACACTATAGTTTTTTTACTGAAACTTGCATTTCGAAAAGTTTTATAGAAGCTAATTTTCATATTATTTTTTGCATGGACTTCTATCATAACCTTCCTTTGTAACATATATAAATGATTTGAAACGTTTTGGATCATTTGGAACAGTCGTCGATTTAATTTGACTTTTTGACCGAAACTAATGTATAATATACTATGGTTTTTTGACCGAAACTTGCATTTGCAAAATTTTCATAGAAACTATTTTTCAGATGATTTTTTGCATGGACTTCCATCACTTTCCCTCGTAAAATATAAAACTTATCTGAAAAGTTTTGTACCATTTCGAGCAGTCCTCGATTTAATTTGATGTTTTGACCGATATTAGTATAAACTAGTGTATAATAGAGTATAGTTTTTTGACCGAAACTTGCATTTCGAAAAGTTTTATAGAAGCTAATTTTCAGATGATTTTTTGCATGGACTTCCACCTAAACCTTCCTTTCTAACATATATAAATGATCTGAAGAAATACGTATCGTTTGGAAAAGTCCTCGATTTAATTTGACTTTTTGACCGAAACTAGTGTATAATATACTATGGTTTTTTGACCGAAACATGCATTTTGAAAAGTCTCATAGCATCTAATTTTCAGGTGTTTTTTTCATGGACTTCCATCATAACCTTCCCTCGTAAAATATAAAAATTATTTGAAAAGTTTCGTATCATTTCGAGTAGTCCTCGATATAATTTGATTCTTTGACCCAAATTAGTATAAACTAATGTATAATACACTATAGTTTTTTTACTGAAACTTGCATTTCGAAAAGTTTTATAGAAGCTAATTTTCATATGATTTTTTGCATGGACTTCCATCATAACCTTCATTTGTAACATATATAAATGATCTGAAACGTTTCGTATCATTTGGAACAGTCTTCGATTTAATTTGACTTTTTGACCGAAACTAGTGTATAATATACTATGGTTTTTTGACCGAAACTTGCATTTCGAAAATTTTCATAGAAACTATTTTTCAGATGATTTTTTGCATGGACTTCCATCATAACCTTACCTCGTAAAATATAAAACTTATTTGAAAAGTTTCGTATTATTTCGAGCAGTCCTCGATTTAATTTGATGTTTTGACCGATATTAGTATAAACTAGTGTATAATATACTATACTTTTTTGACCGAAACTTGCTTTTTGAAAAGTTTTATAGATGTTAATTTTCAGATGATTTTTGCATGGACTTCCACCTAAACCTTCCTTTCTAACATATAAAATGATCTGAAGAAATACGTATCGTTTGGAACAGTCCTCGATTTAATTTGACTTTTTGACTGAAACTAGTGTATAATATACTATGGTTTTTTGACCGAAACTTGCATTTTGAAAAGTTTCATAGCATCTAATTTTCAGGTGCTTTTTTTCATGGACTTCCATCATAACCTTCCCTCGTAAAATATAAAAATTATCTGAAAAGTTTCGTATCATTTCGAGTAGTCCTCGATATAATTTGATTCTTTGACCGAAATAAGTATAAACTAATGTATAATACACTATAGTTTTTTTACTGAAACTTGCATTTCGAAAAGTTTTATAGAAGCTAATTTTCATATTATTTTTTGCATGGACTTCTATCATAACCTTCCTTTGTAACATATATAAATGATTTGAAACGTTTTGGATCATTTGGAACAGTCGTCGATTTAATTTGACTTTTTGACCGAAACTAATGTATAATATACTATGGTTTTTTGACCGAAACTTGCATTTCGAAAATTTTCATAGAAACTATTTTTCAGATGATTTTTTGCATGGACTTCCATCACTTTCCCTCGTAAAATATAAAACTTATCTGAAAAGTTTTGTACCATTTCGAGCAGTCCTCGATTTAATTTGATGTTTTGACCGATATTAGTATAAACTAGTGTATAATAGAGTATAGTTTTTTGAACGAAACTTGCATTTCGAAAAGTTTTATAGAAGCTAATTTTCAGATGATTTTTTGCATGGACTTCCACCTACACCTTCCTTTCTAACATATATAAATGATCTGAAGAAATACGTATCGTTTGGAACAGTCCTCGATTTAATTTGACTTTTTGACCGAAACTAGTGTATAATATACTATGGTTTTTTGACCGAAACATGCATTTTGAAAAGTCTCATAGCATCTAATTTTCAGGTGTTTTTTTCATGGACTTCCATCATAACCTTCCCTCGTAAAATATAAAAATTATTTGAAAAGTTTCGTATCATTTCGAGTAGTCCTCGATATAATTTGATTCTTTGACCGAAATTAGTATAAACTAATGTATAATACACTATAGTTTTTTTACTGAAACTTGCATTTCGAAAAGTTTTATAGAAGCTAATTTTCATATGATTTTTTGCATGGACTTCTATCATAACCTTCATTTGTAACATATATAAATGATCTGAAACGTTTCGTATCATTTGGAACAGTCCTCGATTTAATTTGACTTTTTGACCGAAACTAGTGTATAATATACTATGGTTTTTTGACCGAAACTTGCATTTCGAAAATTTTCATAGAAACTATTTTTCAGATGATTTTTTGCATGGACTTCCATCATAACCTTACCTCGTAAAATATAAAACTTATTTGAAAAGTTTCGTATTATTTCGAGCAGTCCTCGATTTAATTTGATGTTTTGACCGATATTAGTATAAACTAGTGTATAATATACTATACTTTTTTGACCGAAACTTGCTTTTTGAAAAGTTTTATAGATGTTAATTTTCAGATGATTTTTGCATGGACTTCCACCTAAACCTTCCTTTCTAACATATAAAATGATCTGAAGAAATACGTATCGTTTGGAACAGTCCTCGATTTAATTTGACTTTTTGACTGAAACTAGTGTATAATATACTATGGTTTTTTGACCGAAACTTGCATTTTGAAAAGTTTCATAGCATCTAATTTTCAGGTGCTTTTTTTCATGGACTTCCATCATAACCTTCCCTCGTAAAATATAAAAATTATCTGAAAAGTTTCGTATCATTTCGAGTAGTCCTCGATATAATTTGATTCTTTGACCGAAATAAGTATAAACTAATGTATAATACACTATAGTTTTTTTACTGAAACTTGCATTTCGAAAAGTTTTATAGAAGCTAATTTTCAAATTATTTTTTGCATGGACTTCTATCATAACCTTCCTTTGTAACATATATAAATGATCTGAAACGTTTTGGATCATTTGGAACAGTCCTCGATTTAATTTGACTTTTTGACCGAAACTAGTGTATAATATACTATGGTTTTTTGACCGAAACTTGCATTTCGAAAATTTTCATAGAAACTATTTTTCAGATGATTTTTTGCATGGACTTCCATCACCTTCCCTCGTAAAATATAAAACTTATCTGAAAAGTTTTGTACCATTTCGAGCAGTCCTCGATTTAATTTGATGTTTTGACCGATATTAGTATAAACTAGTGTATAATATATAGTTTTTTGACCGAAACTTGCATTTCGAAAAGTTTTATAGAAGCTAATTTTCAGATGATTTTTTGCATGGACTTCCACCTAAACCTTCCTTTCTAACATATATAAATGATCTGAAGAAATACGTATCGTTTGGAACAATCCTCGATTTAATTTGACTTTTTGACCGAAACTAGTGTATAATATACTATGGTTTTTTGACCGAAACTTGCATTTTGAAAAGTCTCATAGCATCTAATTTTCAGGTGTTTTTTTCATGGACTTCCATCATAACCTTCCCTCGTAAAATATAAAAATTATCTGCAAAGTTTCGTATCATTTCGAGTAGTCCTCGATATAATTTGATTCTTTGACCGAAATTAGTATAAACTAATGTATAATACACTATAGTTTTTTTACTGAAACTTGCATTTCGAAAAGTTTTATAGAAGCTAATTTTCATATGATTTTTTGCATGGACTTCTATCATAACCTTCCTTTGTAACATATATAAATGATCTGAAACGTTTCGTATCATTTGGAACAGTCCTCGATTTAATTTGACTTTTTGACCGAAACTAGTGTATAATATACTATGGTTTTTTGACCGAAACTTGCATTTCGAAAATTTTCATAGAAACTATTTTTCAGATGATTTTTTGCATGGACTTCCATCATAACCTTAACTCGTAAAATATAAAACTTACTTGAAAAGTTTCGTATTATTTTGAGCAGTCCTCGATTTAATTTGATGTTTTGACCGATATTAGTATAAACTAGTGTATAATATACTATACTTTTTTGACCGAAACTTGCATTTCGAAAAGTTTTATAGATGTTAATTTTCAGATGATTTTTTGCATGGACTTCCACCTAAACCTTCCTTTCTAACATATATAAATGATCTGAAGAAATACGTATCGTTTGGAACAGTCCTCGATTTAATTTGACTTTTTGACCGAAACTAGTGTATAATATACTATGGTTTTTTGACCGAAACTTGCATTTTGAAAAGTTTCATAGCATCTAATTTTCAGGTGCCTTTTTTCATGGACTTCCATCATAACCTTCCCTCGTAAAATATAAAAATTATCTGAAAAGTTTCGTATCATTTCGAGTAGTCCTCGATATAATTTGATTCTTTGACCGAAATAAGTATAAACTAATGTATAATACACTATAGTTTTTTTACTGAAACTTGCATTTCGAAAAGTTTTATAGAAGCTAATTTTCATATGATTTTTTGCATGGACTTCTATCATAACCTTCCTTTGTAACATATATAAATGATCTGAAACGTTTCGTATCATTTGGAACAGTCCTCGATTTAATTTGACTTTTTGACCGAAACTAGTGTATAATATACTATGGTTTTTTGACCGAAACTTGCATTTCGAAAATTTTCATAGAAACTATTTTTCAGATGATTTTTTGCATGGACTTCCATCATAACCTTACATCATAAAATATAAAACTTATTTGAAAAGTTTCATATTATTTCGAGCAGTCCTCGATTTAATTTGATGTTTTGACCGATATTAGTATAAACTAGTGTATAATATACTATACTTTTTTGACCGAAACTTGCATTTCGAAAAGTTTTATAGATGTTAATTTTCAGATGATTTTTTGCATGGACTTCCACCTAAACCTTCCTTTCTAACATATATAAATGATCTGAAGAAATACGTATCGTTTGGAACAGTCCTCGATTTAATTTCACTTTTTGACCGAAACTAGTGTATAATATACCATGGTTTTTGACCGAAACATGCATTTTGAAAAGTTTCATAGCATCTAATTTTCAGATGATTTTTTGCATGGACTTCCATCATAACCTTCCCTCGTAAAATATAAAAATTATCTGAAAAGTTTCGTATTATTTCGAGTAGTCCTCGATATAATTTGATTCTTTGACCGAAATAAGTATAAACTAATGTATAATACACTATAGTTTTTTTACTGAAACTTGCATTTCGAAAAGTTTTATAGAAGCTAATTTTCATATTATTTTTTGCATGGACTTCTATCATAACCTTCCTTTGTAACATATATAAATGATCTGAAACGTTTTGGATCATTTGGAATAGTCCTCGATTTAATTTAACTTTTTGACCGAAATTAGTGTATAATATACTATGGTTTTTTGACCGAAACTTGCATTTGGAAATTTTTCATAGAAACTATTTTTCAGATGATTTTTTGCATGGACTTCCATCACCTTCCCTCGTAAAATATAAAACTTATCTGAAAAGTTTTGTACCATTTCGAGCAGTCCTCGATTTAATTTGATGTTTTGACCGATATTAGTATAAACTAGTGTATAATAGAGTATAGTTTTTTGACCGAAACTTGCATTTCGAAAAGTTTTATAGAAGCTAATTTTCAGATGATTTTTTGCATGGACTTCCACCTAAACCTTCCTTTCTAACATATATAAATGATCTGAAGAAATACGTATCATTTGGAACAGTCCTCGATTTAATTTGACTTTTTGACCGAAACTAGTGTATAATATACTATGGTTTTTTGACCGAAACTTGCATTTTGAAAAGTCTCATAGCATCTAATTTTTAGGTGCTTTTTTCATGGACTTCCATCATAACCTTCCCTCGTAAAATATAAAAATTATCTGAAAAGTTCCGTATCATTTCGAGTAGTCCTCGATATAAATTGATTCTTTGACCGAAATTAGTATAAACTAATGTATAATACACTATAGTTTTTTTACTGAAACTTGCATTTCGAAAAGTTTTATAGAAGCTAATTTTCATATGATTTTTTGCATGGACTTCTATCATAACCTTCCTTTGTAACATATATAAATGATCTGAAACGTTTCGTATCATTTGGAACAGTCCTCGATTTAATATGACTTTTTGACCGAAACTAGTGTATAATATACTATGGTTTTTTGACCGAAACTTGCATTTCGAAAATTTTCATAGAAACTATTTTTCAGATGATTTTTTGCATGGACTTCCATCATAACCTTACCTCGTAAAATATAAAACTTATATGAAAAGTTTCGTATTATTTCGAGCAGTCCTCGATTTAATTTGATGTTTTGACCGATATTAGTATAAACTAGTGTATAATATACTATACTTTTTTGACCGAAACTTGCATTTCGAAAAGTTTTATAGATGTTAATTTTCAGATGATTTTTTGCATGGACTTCCACCTAAACCTTCCTTTCTAACATATATAAATGATCTGAAGAAATACGTATCGTTTGGAACAGTCCTCGATTTAATTTGACTTTTTGACCGAAACTGTGTATAATATACTATGGTGTTTTGACCGAAACTTGCATTTTGAAAAGTTTCATAGCATCTAATTTTCAGGTGCTTTTTTTCATGGACTTCCATCATAACCTTCCCTCGTAAAATATAAAAATTATCTGAAAAGTTTCGTATCATTTCGAGTAGTCCTCGATATAATTTGATTCTTTGACCGAAATAAGTATAAACTAATGTATAATACACTATAGTTTTTTTACTGAAACTTGCATTTCGAAAAGTTTTATAGAAGCTAATTTTCATATTATTTTTTGCATGGACTTCTATCATAACCTTCCTTTGTAACATATATAAATGATCTGAAACGTTTTGGATCATTTGGAACAGTCCTCGATTTAATTTGACTTTTTGACCGAAACTAGTGTATAATATACTATGGTTTTTTGACCGAAACTTGCATTTCGAAAATTTTCATAGAAACTATTTTTCAGATGATTTTTTGCATGGACTTCCATCACCTTCCCTCGTAAAATATAAAACTTATCTGAAAAGTTTTGTACCATTTCGAGCAGTCCTCGATTTAATTTGATGTTTTGGCCGATATTAGTATAAACTAGTGTATAATATATAGTTTTTTGACCGAAACTTGCATTTCGAAAAGTTTTATAGAAGCTAATTTTCAGATGATTTTTTGCATGGACTTCCACCTAAACCTTCCTTTCTAACATATATAAATGATCTGAAGAAATACGTATCGTTTGGAACAGTCCTCGATTTAATTTGACTTTTTGACCGAAACTAGTGTATAATATACTATGGTTTTTTGACCGAAACTTGCATTTTGAAAAGTCTCATAGCATCCAATTTTCAGGTGTTTTTTTCATGGACTTCCATCATAACCTTCCCTCGTAAAATATAAAAATTATCTGCAAAGTTTCGTATCATTTCGAGTAGTCCTCGATATAATTTGATTCTTTGACCGAAATTAGTATAAACTAATGTATAATACACTATAGTTTTTTTACTGAAACTTGCATTTCGAAAAGTTTTATAGAAGCTAATTTTCATATTATTTTTTGCATGGACTTCTATCATAACCTTCCTTTGTAACATATATAAATGATCTGAAACGTTTCGTATCATTTGGAACAGTCCTCGATTTAATTTGACTTTTTGACCGAAACTAGTGTATAATATACTATGGTTTTTTGACCGAAACTTGCATTTCGAAAATTTTCATAGAAACTATTTTTCAGATGATTTTTTGCATGGACTTCCATCATAACCTTACCTCGTAAAATATAAAACTTATATTAAAAGTTTCGTATTATTTCGAGCAGTCCTCGATTTAATTTGATGTTTTGACCGATATTAGTATAAACTAGTGTATAATATACTATACTTTTTTGACCGAAACTTGCATTTCGAAAAGTTTTATAGATGTTAATTTTCAGATGATTTTTTGCATGGACTTCCACCTAAACCTTCCTTTCTAACATATATAAATGATCTGAAGAAATACGTATCGTTTGGAACAGTCCTCGATTTAATTTGACTTTTTGACCGAAACTAGTGTATAATATACTATGGTGTTTTGACCGAAACTTGCATTTTGAAAAGTTTCATAGCATCTAATTTTCAGGTGCTTTTTTTCATGGACTTCCATCATAACCTTCCCTCGTAAAATATAAAAATTATCTGAAAAGTTTCGTATCATTTCGAGTAGTCCTCGATATAATTTGATTCTTTGACCGAAATAAGTATAAACTAATGTATAATACACTATAGTTTTTTTACTGAAACTTGCATTTCGAAAAGTTTTATAGAAGCTAATTTTCATATTATTTTTTGCATGGACTTCTATCATAACCTTCCTTTGTAACATATATAAATGATCTGAAACGTTTTGGATCATTTGGAACAGTCCTCGATTTAATTTGACTTTTTGACCGAAACTAGTGTATAATATACTATGGTTTTTTGACCGAAACTTGCATTTCGAAAATTTTCATAGAAACTATTTTTCAGATGATTTTTTGCATGGACTTCCATCACCTTCCCTCGTAAAATATAAAACTTATATGAAAAGTTTTGTACCATTTCGAGCAGTCCTCGATTTAATTTGATGTTTTGGCCGATATTAGTATAAACTAGTGTATAATATATAGTTTTTTGACCGAAACTTGCATTTCGAAAAGTTTTATAGAAGCTAATTTTCAGATGATTTTTTGCATGGACTTCCACCTAAACCTTCCTTTCTAACATATATAAATGATCTGAAGAAATACGTATCGTTTGGAACAGTCCTCGATTTAATTTGACTTTTTGATCGAAACTAGTGTATAATATACTATGGTTTTTTGACCGAAACTTGCATTTTGAAAAGTCTCATAGCATCCAATTTTCAGGTGTTTTTTTCATGGACTTCCATCATAACCTTCCCTCGTAAAATATAAAAATTATCTGCAAAGTTTCGTATCATTTCGAGTAGTCCTCGATATAATTTGATTCTTTGACCGAAATTAGTATAAACTAATGTATAATACACTATAGTTTTTTTACTGAAACTTGCATTTCGAAAAGTTTTATAGAAGCTAATTTTCATATGATTTTTTGCATGGACTTCTATCATAACCTTCCTTTGTAACATATATAAATGATCTGAAACGTTTCGTATCATTTGGAACAGTCCTCGATTTAATTTGACTTTTTGACCGAAACTAGTGTATAATATACTATGGTTTTTTGACCGAAACTTGCATTTCGAAAATTTTCATAGAAACTATTTTTCAGATGATTTTTTGCATGGACTTCCATCACCTTCCCTCGTAAAATATAAAACTTATCTGAAAAGTTTTGTACCATTTTGAGCAGTCCTCGATTTAATTTGATGTTTTGACCGATATTAGTATAAACTAGTGTATAATATACTATACTTTTTTGACCGAAACTTGCATTTCGAAAAGTTTTATAGATGTTAATTTTCAGATGATTTTTTGCATGGACTTCCACCTAAACCTTCCTTTCTAACATATATAAATGATCTGAAGAAATACGTATCGTTTGGAACAGTCCTCGATTTAATTTCACTTTTTGACCGAAACTAGTGTATAATATACCATGGTTTTTGACCGAAACATGCATTTTGAAAAGTTTCATAGCATCTAATTTTCAGATGATTTTTTGCATGGACTTCCATCATAACCTTCCCTCGTAAAATATAAAAATTATCTGAAAAGTTTCATATCATTTCGAGTAGTCCTCGATATAATTTGATTCTTTGACCGAAATAAGTATAAACTAATGTATAATACAGTATAGTTTTTTTACTGAAACTTGCATTTCGAAAAGTTTTATAGAAGCTAATTTTCATATTATTTTTTGCATGGACTTCTATCATAACCTTCCTTTGTAACATATATAAATGATCTGAAACGTTTTGGATCATTTGGAATAGTCTTCGATTTAATTTGACTTTTTTACCGAAATTAGTGTATAATATACTATGGTTTTTTTGACCGAAACTTGCATTTGGAAATTTTTCATAGAAACTATTTTTCAGATGATTTTTTGCATGGACTTCCATCACCTTCCCTCGTAAAATATAAAACTTATATGAAAAGTTTTGTACCATTTCGAGCAGTCCTCGATTTAATTTGATGTTTTGACCGATATTAGTATAAACTAGTGTATAATATACTATACTTTTTTGACCGAAACTTGCATTTCGAAAAGTTTTATAGAAGCTAATTTTCAGATGATTTTTTGCATGGACTTCCACCTAAACCTTCCTTTCTAACATATATAAATGATCTGAAGAAATACGTATCATTTGGAACAGTCCTCGATTTAATTTGACTTTTTGACCGAAACTAGTGTATAATATACTATGGTTTTTTGACCGAAACTTGCATTTTGAAAAGTCTCATAGCATCTAATTTTCAGGTGCTTTTTTCATGGACTTCCATCATAACCTTCCCTCGTAAAATATAAAAATTATCTGAAAAGTTTCGTATCATTTTGAGTAGTCCTCGATATAATTTGATTCTTTGCCCGAAATAAGTATAAACTAATGTATAATACACTATAGTTTTTTTACTGAAACTTGCATTTCGAAAAGTTTTATAGAAGCTAATTTTCATATGATTTTTTGCATGGACTTCTATCATAACCTTCCTTTGTAACATATATAAATGATCTGAAACGTTTCGTATCATTTGGAACAGTCATCGATTTAATATGACTTTTTGACCGAAACTAGTGTATAATATACTATGGTTTTTTGACCGAAACTTGCATTTCGAAAATTTTCATAGAAACTATTTTTTAGATGATTTTTTGCATGGACTTCCATCATAACCTTACCTCGTAAAATATAAAACTTATATGAAAAGTTTCGTATTATTTCGAGCAGTCCTCGATTTAATTTGATGTTTTGACCGATATTAGTATAAACTAGTGTATAATATACTATACTTTTTTGACCGAAACTTGCATTTCGAAAAGTTTTATAGATGTTAATTTTCAGATGATTTTTTGCATGGACTTCCACCTAAACCTTCCTTTCTAACATATATAAATGATCTGAAGAAATACGTATCGTTTGGAACAGTCCTCGATTTAATTTGACTTTTTGACCGAAACTAGTGTATAATATACTATGGTGTTTTGACCGAAACTTGCATTTTGAAAAGTTTCATAGCATCTAATTTTCAGGTGCTTTTTTTCATGGACTTCCATCATAACCTTCCCTCGTAAAATATAAAAATTATCTGAAAAGTTTCGTATCATTTCGAGTAGTCCTCGATATAATTTGATTCTTTGACCGAAATAAGTATAAACTAATGTATAATACACTATAGTTTTTTTACTGAAACTTGCATTTCGAAAAGTTTTATAGAAGCTAATTTTCATATGATTTTTTGCATGGACTTCTATCATAACCTTCCTTTGTAACATATATAAATGATCTGAAACGTTTCGTATCATTTGGAACAGTCCTCGATTTAATATGACTTTTTGACCGAAACTAGTGTATAATATACTATGGTTTTTTGACCGAAACTTGCATTTCGAAAATTTTCATAGAAACTATTTTTCAGATGATTTTTTGCATGGACTTCCATCATAACCTTACCTCGTAAAATATAAAACTTATATGAAAAGTTTCGTATTATTTCGAGCAGTCCTCGATTTAATTTGATGTTTTGACCGATATTAGTATAAACTAGTGTATAATATACTATACTTTTTTGACCGAAACTTGCATTTCGAAAAGTTTTATAGATGTTAATTTTCAGATGATTTTTTGCATGGACTTCCACCTAAACCTTCCTTTCTAACATATATAAATGATCTGAAGAAATACGTATCGTTTGGAACAGTCCTCGATTTAATTTGACTTTTTGACCGAAACTAGTGTATAATATACTATGGTGTTTTGACCGAAACTTGCATTTTGAAAAGTTTCATAGCATCTAATTTTCAGGTGCTTTTTTTCATGGACTTCCATCATAACCTTCCCTCGTAAAATATAAAAATTATCTGAAAAGTTTCGTATCATTTCGAGTAGTCCTCGATATAATTTGATTCTTTGACCGAAATAAGTATAAACTAATGTATAATACACTATAGTTTTTTTACTGAAACTTGCATTTCGAAAAGTTTTATAGAAGCTAATTTTCATATTATTTTTTGCATGGACTTCTATCATAACCTTCCTTTGTAACATATATAAATGATCTGAAACGTTTCGTATCATTTGGAACAGTCCTCGATTTAATTTGACTTTTTGACCGAAACTAGTGTATAATATACTATGGTTTTTTGACCGAAACTTGCATTTCGAAAATTTTCATAGAAACTATTTTTCGGATGATTTTTTGCATGGACTTCCATCATAACCTTACCTCGTAAAATATAAAACTTATTTGAAAAGTTTCGTATTATTTCGAGCAGTCCTCGATTTAATTTGATGTTTTGACCGACATTAGTATAAACTAGTGTATAATATACTATACTTTTTTGATCGAAACTTGCATTTCGAAAAGTTTTATAGATGTTAATTTTCAGATGATTTTTTGCATGGACTTCCACCTAAACCTTCCTTTCTAACATATAAAATGATCTGAAGAAATACGTATCGTTTGGAACAGTCCTCGATTTAATTTGACTTTTTGAACGAAACTAGTGTATAATATACTATGGTTTTTTGACCAAAACTTGCATTTTGAAAAGTTTCATAGCATCTAATTTTCAGGTGCCTTTTTTCATGGACTTCCATCATAACCTTCCCTCGTAAAATATAAAAATTATCTGAAAAGTTTCGTATCATTTTGAGTAGTCCTCGATATAATTTGATTATTTGCCCGAAATAAGTATAAACTAATGTATAATACACTATAGTTTTTTTACTGAAACTTGCATTTCGAAAAGTTTTATAGAAGCTAATTTTCATATGATTTTTTGCATGGACTTCTATCATAACCTTCCTTTGTAACATATATAAATGATCTGAAACGTTTCGTATCATTTGGAACAGTCCTCGATTTAATTTGACTTTTTGACCGAAACTAGTGTATAATATACTATGGTTTTTTGACCGAAACTTGCATTTCGAAAATTTTCATAGAAACTATTTTTCAGATGATTTTTTGCATGGACTTCCATCATAACCTTACCTCGTAAAATATAAAACTTATATGAAAAGTTTCGTATTATTTCGAGCAGTCCTCGATTTAATTTGATGTTTTGACCGATATTAGTATAAACTAGTGTATAATATACTATACTTTTTTGACCGAAACTTGCATTTCGAAAAGTTTTATAGATGTTAATTTTCAGATGATTTTTTGCATGGACTTCCACCTAAACCTTCCTTTCTAACATATATAAATGATCTGAAGAAATACGTATCGTTTGGAACAGTCCTCGATTTAATTTGACTTTTTGACCGAAACTAGTGTATAATATACTATGGTTTTTTGACCGAAACTTGCATTTTGAAAAGTTTCATAGCATCTAATTTTCAGGTGCCTTTTTTCATGGACTTCCATCATAACCTTCCCTCGTAAAATATAAAAATTATCTGAAAAGTTTCGTATCATTTTGAGTAGTCCTCGATATAATTTGATTATTTGCCCGAAATAAGTATAAACTAATGTATAATACACTATAGTTTTTTTTACTGAAACTTGCATTTCGAAAAGTTTTATAGAAGCTAATTTTCATATGATTTTTTGCATGGACTTCTATCATAACCTTCCTTTGTAACATATATAAATGATCTGAAACGTTTCGTATCATTTGGAACAGTCCTCGATTTAATTTGACTTTTTGACCGAAACTAGTGTATAATATACTATGGTTTTTTGACCGAAACTTGCATTTCGAAAATTTTCATAGAAACTATTTTTCAGATGATTTTTTGCATGGACTTCCATCATAACCTTACCTCGTAAAATATAAAACTTATATGAAAAGTTTCGTATTATTTCGAGCAGTCCTCGATTTAATTTGATGTTTTGACCGATATTAGTATAAACTAGTGTATAATATACTATACTTTTTTGACCGAAACTTGCATTTCGAAAAGTTTTATAGATGTTAATTTTCAGATGATTTTTTGCATGGACTTCCACCTAAACCTTCCTTTCTAACATATATAAATGATCTGAAGAAATACGTATCGTTTGGAACAGTCCTCGATTTAATTTGACTTTTTGACCGAAACTAGTGTATAATATACTATGGTGTTTTGACCGAAACTTGCATTTTGAAAAGTTTCATAGCATCTAATTTTCAGGTGCTTTTTTTCATGGACTTCCATCATAACCTTCCCTCGTAAAATATAAAAATTATCTGAAAAGTTTCGTATCATTTCGAGTAGTCCTCGATATAATTTGATTCTTTGACCGAAATAAGTATAAACTAATGTATAATACACTATAGTTTTTTTACTGAAACTTGCATTTCGAAAAGTTTTATAGAAGCTAATTTTCATATTATTTTTTGCATGGACTTCTATCATAACCTTCCTTTGTAACATATATAAATGATCTGAAACGTTTCGTATCATTTGGAACAGTCCTCGATTTAATTTGACTTTTTGACCGACACTAGTGTATAATATACTATGGTTTTTTGACCGAAACTTGCATTTCGAAAATTTTCATAGAAACTATTTTTCGGATGATTTTTTGCATGGACTTCCATCATAACCTTACCTCGTAAAATATAAAACTTATTTGAAAAGTTTCGTATTATTTCGAGCAGTCCTCGATTTAATTTGATGTTTTGACCGACATTAGTATAAACTAGTGTATAATATACTATACTTTTTTGACCGAAACTTGCATTTCGAAAAGTTTTATAGATGTTAATTTTCAGATGATTTTTTGCATGGACTTCCACCTAAACCTTCCTTTCTAACATATATAAATGATCTGAAGAAATACGTATCGTTTGGAACAGTCCTCGATTTAATTTGACTTTTTGACCGAAACTAGTGTATAATATACTATGGTTTTTTGACCGAAACTTGCATTTTGAAAAGTTTCATAGCATCTAATTTTCAGGTGCCTTTTTTCATGGACTTCCATCATAACCTTCCCTCGTAAAATATAAAAATTATCTGAAAAGTTTCGTATCATTTTGAGTAGTCCTCGATATAATTTGATTATTTGCCCGAAATAAGTATAAACTAATGTATAATACACTATAGTTTTTTTTACTGAAACTTGCATTTCGAAAAGTTTTATAGAAGCTAATTTTCATATGATTTTTTGCATGGACTTCTATCATAACCTTCCTTTGTAACATATATAAATGATCTGAAACGTTTCGTATCATTTGGAACAGTCCTCGATTTAATTTGACTTTTTGACCGAAACTAGTGTATAATATACTATGGTTTTTTGACCGAAACTTGCATTTCGAAAATTTTCATAGAAACTATTTTTCAGATGATTTTTTGCATGGACTTCCATCATAACCTTACCTCGTAAAATATAAAACTTATATGAAAAGTTTCGTATTATTTCGAGCAGTCCTCGATTTAATTTGATGTTTTGACCGATATTAGTATAAACTAGTGTATAATATACTATACTTTTTTGACCGAAACTTGCATTTCGAAAAGTTTTATAGATGTTAATTTTCAGATGATTTTTTGCATGGACTTCCACCTAAACCTTCCTTTCTAACATATATAAATGATCTGAAGAAATACGTATCGTTTGGAACAGTCCTCGATTTAATTTGACTTTTTGACCGAAACTAGTGTATAATATACTATGGTGTTTTGACCGAAACTTGCATTTTGAAAAGTTTCATAGCATCTAATTTTCAGGTGCTTTTTTTCATGGACTTCCATCATAACCTTCCCTCGTAAAATATAAAAATTATCTGAAAAGTTTCGTATCATTTCGAGTAGTCCTCGATATAATTTGATTCTTTGACCGAAATAAGTATAAACTAATGTATAATACACTATAGTTTTTTTACTGAAACTTGCATTTCGAAAAGTTTTATAGAAGCTAATTTTCATATTATTTTTTGCATGGACTTCTATCATAACCTTCCTTTGTAACATATATAAATGATCTGAAACGTTTCGTATCATTTGGAACAGTCCTCGATTTAATTTGACTTTTTGACCGACACTAGTGTATAATATACTATGGTTTTTTGACCGAAACTTGCATTTCGAAAATTTTCATAGAAACTATTTTTCGGATGATTTTTTGCATGGACTTCCATCATAACCTTACCTCGTAAAATATAAAACTTATTTGAAAAGTTTCGTATTATTTCGAGCAGTCCTCGATTTAATTTGATGTTTTGACCGACATTAGTATAAACTAGTGTATAATATACTATACTTTTTTGACCGAAACTTGCATTTCGAAAAGTTTTATAGATGTTAATTTTCAGATGATTTTTTGCATGGACTTCCACCTAAACCTTCCTTTCTAACATATAAAATGATCTGAAGAAATACGTATCGTTTGGAACAGTCCTCGATTTAATTTGACTTTTTGACTGAAACTAGTGTATAATATACTATGGTTTTTTGACCGAAACTTGCATTTTGAAAAGTTTCATAGCATCTAATTTTCAGGTGCCTTTTTTCATGGACTTCCATCATAACCTTCCCTCGTAAAATATAAAAATTATCTGAAAAGTTTCGTATCATTTCGAGTAGTCCTCGATATAATTTGATTCTTTGACCGAAATAAGTATAAACTAATGTATAATACACTATAGTTTTTTTACTGAAACTTGCATTTCGAAAAGTTTTATAGAAGCTAATTTTCATATTATTTTTTGCATGGACTTCTATCATAACCTTCCTTTGTAACATATATAAATGATCTGAAACGTTTCGTATCATTTGGAACAGTCCTCGATTTAATTTGACTTTTTGACCGAAACTAGTGTATAATATACTATTGTTTTTTGACCGAAACTTGCATTTTGAAAAGTTTCATAGCATCTAATTTTAAGGTGCTTTTTTTCATGGACTTCCATCATAACCTTCCCTCGTAAAATATAAAAATTATCTGAAAAGTTTCGTATCATTTCGAGTAGTCCTCGATATAATTTGATTCTTTGCCCGAAATAAGTATAAACTAATGTATAATACACTATAGTTTTTTTACTGAAACTTGCATTTCGAAAAGTTTTATAGAAGCTAATTTTCATATTATTTTTTGCATGGACTTCTATCATAACCTTCCTTTGTAACATATATAAATGATCCGAAACGTTTCGTATCATTTGGAACAGTCCTCGATTTAATTTGACTTTTTGACCGAAACTAGTGTATAATATACTATGGTTTTTTGACCGAAACTTGCATTTCGAAAATTTTCATAGAAACTATTTTTCAGATGATTTTTTGCATGGACTTCTATCATAACCTTACCTCGTAAAATATAAAACTTATTTGAAAAGTTTCGTATTATTTCGAGCAGTCCTCAATTTAATTTGATGTTTTGACCGATATTAGTATAAACTAGTGTATAATATACTATACATTTTTGACCGAAACTTGCATTTCGAAAAGTTTTATAGATGTTAATTTCCAGATGATTTTTTGCATGGACTTCCACATAAACCTTCCTTTCTAACATATATAAATGATCTGAAGAAATACGTATCATTTGGAACAGTCCTCGATTTAATTTGACTTTTTGACCGAAACTAGTGTATAATATACTATGGTTTTTTGACCGAAACTTGCATTTTGAAAAGTTTCATAGCATCTAATTTTCAGGTGCCTTTTTTCATGGACTTCCATCATAACCTTCTCTCGTAAAATATAAAAATTATCTGCAAAGTTTCGTATCATTTCGAGTAGTCCTCGATATAATTTGATTCTTTGACCGAAATTAGTATAAACTAATGTATAATACACTATAGTTTTTTTACTGAAACTTGCATTTCGAAAAGTTTTATAGAAGCTAATTTTCATATGATTTTTTGCATGGACTTCTATCATAACCTTCCTTTGTAACATATATAAATGATATGAAACGTTTCGTATCATTTGGAACAGTCCTCGATTTAATTTGACTTTTTGACCGAAACTAGTGTATAATATACTATGGTTTTTTGACCGAAACTTGCATTTCGAAAATTTTCATAGAAACTATTTTTCAGATGATTTTTTGCATGGACTTCCATCATAACCTTAACTCGTAAAATATAAAACTTATTTGAAAAGTTTCGTATTATTTCGAGCAGTCCTCGATTTAATTTGATGTTTTGACCGATATTAGTATAAACTAGTGTATAATATACTATACTTTTTTGACCGAAACTTGCATTTCGAAAAGTTTTATAGATGTTAATTTTCAGATGATTTTTTGCATGGACTTCCACCTAAACCTTCCTTTCTAACATATATAAATGATCTGAAGAAATACGTATCATTTGGAACAGTCCTCGATTTAATTTCACTTTTTGACCGAAACTAGTGTATAATATACCATGGTTTTTGACCGAAACATGCATTTTGAAAAGTTTCATAGCATCTAATTTTCAGATGATTTTTTGCATGGACTTCCATCATAACCTTCCCTCGTAAAATATAAAAATTATCTGAAAAGTTTCGTATCATTTCGAGTAGTCCTCGATATAATTTGATTCTTTGACCGAAATAAATATAAACTAATGTATAATACACTATAGTTTTTTTACTGAAACTTGCATTTCGAAAAGTTTTATAGAAGCTAATTTTCATATTATTTTTTGCATGGACTTCTATCATAACCTTCCTTTGTAACATATATAAATGATCTGAAACGTTTCTTATCATTTGGAACAGTCCTCGATTTAATTTGACTTTTTGACCGAAACTAGTGTATAATATACTATTGTTTTTTGACCGAAACTTGCATTTTGAAAAGTTTCATAGCATCTAATTTTAAGGTGCTTTTTTTCATGGACTTCCATCATAACCTTCCCTCGTAAAATATAAAAATTATCTGAAAAGTTTCGTATCATTTCGAGTAGTCCTCGATATAATTTGATTCTTTGCCCGAAATAAGTATAAACTAATGTATAATACACTATAGTTTTTTTACTGAAACTTGCATTTCGAAAAGTTTTATAGAAGCTAATTTTCATATTATTTTTTGCATGGACTTCTATCATAACCTTCCTTTGTAACATATATAAATGATCCGAAACGTTTCGTATCATTTGGAACAGTCCTCGATTTAATTTGACTTTTTGACCGAAACTAGTGTATAATATACTATGGTTTTTTGACCGAAACTTGCATTTCGAAAATTTTCATAGAAACTATTTTTCAGATGATTTTTTGCATGGACTTCTATCATAACCTTACCTCGTAAAATATAAAACTTATTTGAAAAGTTTCGTATTATTTCGAGCAGTCCTCAATTTAATTTGATGTTTTGACCGATATTAGTATAAACTAGTGTATAATATACTATACATTTTTGACCGAAACTTGCATTTCGAAAAGTTTTATAGATGTTAATTTCCAGATGATTTTTTGCATGGACTTCCACATAAACCTTCCTTTCTAACATATATAAATGATCTGAAGAAATACGTATCATTTGGAACAGTCCTCGATTTAATTTGACTTTTTGACCGAAACTAGTGTATAATATACTATGGTTTTTTGACCGAAACTTGCATTTTGAAAAGTTTCATAGCATCTAATTTTCAGGTGCCTTTTTTCATGGACTTCCATCATAACCTTCTCTCGTAAAATATAAAAATTATCTGCAAAGTTTCGTATCATTTCGAGTAGTCCTCGATATAATTTGATTCTTTGACCGAAATTAGTATAAACTAATGTATAATACACTATAGTTTTTTTACTGAAACTTGCATTTCGAAAAGTTTTATAGAAGCTAATTTTCATATGATTTTTTGCATGGACTTCTATCATAACCTTCCTTTGTAACATATATAAATGATATGAAACGTTTCGTATCATTTGGAACAGTCCTCGATTTAATTTGACTTTTTGACCGAAACAAGTGTATAATATACTATGGTTTTTTTACCGAAACTTGCATTTCGAAAATTTTCATAGAAACTATTTTTCAGATGATTTTTTGCATGGACTTCCATCATAACCTTAACTCGTAAAATATAAAACTTATTTGAAAAGTTTCGTATTATTTCGAGCAGTCCTCGATTTAATTTGATGTTTTGACCGATATTAGTATAAACTAGTGTATAATATACTATACTTTTTTGACCGAAACTTGCATTTCGAAAAGTTTTATAGATGTTAATTTTCAGATGATTTTTTGCATGGACTTCCACCTAAACCTTCCTTTCTAACATATATAAATGATCTGAAGAAATACGTATCATTTGGAACAGTCCTCGATTTAATTTCACTTTTTGACCGAAACTAGTGTATAATATACCATGGTTTTTGACCGAAACATGCATTTTGAAAAGTTTCATAGCATCTAATTTTCAGATGATTTTTTGCATGGACTTCCATCATAACCTTCCCTCGTAAAATATAAAAATTATCTGAAAAGTTTCGTATCATTTCGAGTAGTCCTCGATATAATTTGATTCTTTGACCGAAATAAATATAAACTAATGTATAATACACTATAGTTTTTTTACTGAAACTTGCATTTCGAAAAGTTTTATAGAAGCTAATTTTCATATTATTTTTTGCATGGACTTCTATCATAACCTTCCTTTGTAACATATATAAATGATCTGAAACGTTTTGGATCATTTGGAATAGTCCTCGATTTAATTTGACTTTTTGACCGAAATTAGTGTATAATATACTATGGTTTTTTGACCGAAACTTGCATTTGGAAATTTTTCATAGAAACTATTTTTCAGATGATTTTTTACATGGACTTCCATCACCTTCCCTCGTAAAATATAAAACTTATCTGAAAAGTTTTGTACCATTTCGAGCAGTCCTCGATTTAATTTGATGTTTTGATCGATATTAGTATAAACTAGTGTATAATAGAGTATAGTTTTTTGACCGAAACTTGCATTTCGAAAAGTTTTATAGAAGCTAATTTTCAGATGATTTTTTGCATGGACTTCCACCTAAACCTTCCTTTCTAACATATATAAATGATCTGAAGAAATACGTATCATTTGGAACAGTCCTCGATTTAATTTGACTTTTTGACCGAAACTAGTGTATAATATACTATGGTTTTTTAACCGAAACTTGCATTTTGAAAAGTCTCATAGCATCTAATTTTCAGGTGCTTTTTTCATGGACTTCCATCATAACCTTCCCTCGTAAAATATAAAAATTATCTGAAAAGTTTCGTATCATTTCGAGTAGTCCTCGATATAAATTGATTCTTTGACCGAAATTAGTATAAACTAATGTATAATACACTATAGTTTTTTTACTGAAACTTGCATTTCGAAAAGTTTTATAGAAGCTAATTTTCATATGATTTTTTGCATGGACTTCTATCATAACCTTCCTTTGTAACATATATAAATAATCTGAAACGTTTCGTATCATTTGGAACAGTCCTCGATTTAATTTGACTTTTTGACCGAAACTAGTGTATAATATACTATGGTTTTTTGACCGAAACTTGCATTTCGAAAATTTTCATAGAAACTATTTTTCAGATGATTTTTTGCATGGACTTCCATCATAACCTTACCTCATAAAATATAAAACTTATATGAAAAGTTTCGTATTATTTCGAGCAGTCCTCGATTTAATTTGATGTTTTGACCGATATTAGTATAAACTAGTGTATAATATACTATACTTTTTTGACCGAAACTTGCATTTCGAAAAGTTTTATAGATGTTAATTTTCAGATTATTTTTTGCATGGACTTCCACCTAAACCTTCCTTTCTAACATATATAAATGATCTGAAGAAATACGTATCGTTTGGAACAGTCCTCGATTTAATTTGACTTTTTGACCGAAACTAGTGTATAATATACTATGGTTTTTTGACCGAAACTTGCATTTTGAAAAGTTTCATAGCATCTAATTTTCAGGAGCTTTTTTTCATGGACTTCCATCTTAACCTTCCCTCGTAAAATATAAAAATTATCTGAAAAGTTTCGTATCATTTCGAGTAGTCCTCGATATAATTTGATTCTTTGACCGAAATAAGTATAAACTAATGTATAATACACTATAGTTTTTTTTACTGAAACTTGCATTTCGAAAAGTTTTATAGAAGCTAATTTTCATATTATTTTTTGCATGGACTTCTATCATAACCTTCCTTTGTAACATATATAAATGATCTGAAACATTTTGGATCATTTGGAACAGTCCTCGATTTAATTTGAGTTTTTGACCGAAACTAGTGTATAATATACTATGTTTTTTTTACCGAAACTTGCATTTCGAAAATTTTCATAGAAACTATTTTTCAGATGATTTTTGCATGGACTTCCATCACCTTCCCTCGTAAAATATAAAACTTATCTGAAAAGTTTTGTACCATTTCGAGCAGTCCTCGATTTAATTTGATGTTTTGACCCATATTAGTATAAACTAGTGTATAATAGAGAATATTTTTTTGACCGAAACTTGCATTTCGAAAAGTTTTATAGAAGCTAATTTTCAGATGATTTTTTGCATGGACTTCTACCTAAACCTTCCTTTCTAACATATATATATGATCTGAAGAAAAACATATCGTTTGGAACAGTCCTCGATTTAATTTGACTTTTTGACCGAAACTAGTGTATAATATACTATGGTTTTTTGACCGAAACTTGCATTTTGAAAAGTTTCATAGCATCTAATTTTCAGGTGCTTTTTTTCATGGACTTCCATCATAACCTTCCCTCGTAAAATATAAAAATTATCTGAAACGTTTCGTATCATTTCGAGTAGTTCTCGATATAATTTGATTCTTTGACCGAAATTAGTATAAACTAATGTATAATACACTATAGTTTTTTTTACTGAAACTTGCATTTCGAAAAGTTTTATAGAAGCTAATTTTCATATGATTTTTTGCATGGACTTATATCATAACCTTCCTTTGTAACGTATATAAATGATCTGAAACGTTTCGTATCATTTGGAACAGTCCTCGATTTAAATTGACTTTTTGACCGAAACTAGTGTATAATATACTATGGTTTTTTGACCGAAACTTGCATTTCGAAAATTTTCATGGAAACTATTTTTCAGATGATTTTTTGCATGGACTTCCATCACCTTCCCTCGTAAAATATAAAACTTATCTGAAAAGTTTTGTATCATTTCGAGCAGTCTTCGATTTAATTTGATGTTTTGACCGATATTAGTATAATCTAGTGTATAATAGAGTATAGTTTTTTGACCGAAACTTGCATTTCGAAAAGTTTTATAGAAGCTAATTTTCAGATGATTTTTTGCATGGACTTCCACCTAAACTTTCCTTTCTAACATATATAAATGATCTGAAGAAATACGTATCGTTTGGAACAGTCCTCGATTTAATTTGACTTTTTGACCGAAACTAGTGTATAATATACTATGTTTTTTTTACCGAAACTTGCATTTTGAAAAGTTTCATAGCATCTAATTTTCAGGTGATTTTTTTCATGGACTTCCATCATAACCTTCCCTCGTAAAATATAAAAATTATCTGAAACGTTTCGTATCATTTCGAGTAGTTCTCGATATAATTTGATTCTTTGACCGAAATTAGTATAAACTAATGTATAATACACTATAGTTTTTTTTACTGAAACTTGCATTTCGAAAAGTTTTATAGAAGCTAATTTTCATATGATTTTTTGCATGGACTTCTATCATAACCTTCCTTTGTAACGTATATAAATGATCTGAAACGTTTCGTATCATTTGGAACAGTCCTCGATTTAAATTGACTTTTTGACCGAAACTAGTGTATAATATACTATGGTTTTTTGACCGAAACTTGCATTTCGAAAATTTTCATGGAAACTATTTTTCAGATGATTTTTTGCATGGACTTCCATCACCTTCCCCCGTAAAATATAAAACTTATCTGAAAAGTTTTGTATCATTTCGAGCAGTCCTCGATTTAATTTGATTTTTTGACCGATATTAGTATAATCTAGTGTATAATAGAGTATAGTTTTTTGACCGAAACTTGCATTTTGAAAAGTTTTATAGAAGCTAATTTTCAGATGATTTTTTGCATGGACTTCCACCTAAACCTTCCTTTCTAACATATATAAATGATCTGAAGAAATACGTATCGTTTGGAACAATCCTCGATTTAATTTGACTTTTTGACCGAAACTAGTGTATAATATACTATGGTTTTTTTTACCGAAACTTGCATTTTGAAAAGTTTCTTAGCATCTAATTTTCAGATGATTTTTTGCATGGACTTCCATCATAACCTTACCTCGTAAAATATAAAACTTATTTGAAAAGTTTCGTATTATTTCGAGCAGTCCTCAATTTAATTTGATGTTTTGACCGAAATTAGTATAAACTAGTGTATAATATACTATACTTTTTTGACCGAAACTTGCATTTCGAAAAGTTTTATAGAAGTTAATTTTCAGATGATTTTTTGCATGGACTTCCACCTAAACCTTCCTTTCTAACATATATAAATGATTTGAAGAAATACGTATCGTTTGGAACAATCCTCGATTTAATTTGACTTTTTGACTGAAACTAGTGTATAATATACTATGGTTTTTTGACCGAAACTTGCATTTTGAAAAGTTTCATAGCATCTAATTTACAGGTGATTTTTTGCATTGACTTCCATCATAACCTTCCCTCGTAAAATATAAAAATTATCTGAAAAGTTTCGTATCATTTCGAGTAGTCCTCAATATAATTTAATTCTTTCACCGAAATAAGTATAAACTAATGTATAATACACTATAGTTTTTTACTGAAACTTGCATTTCGACAAGTTGTATAGAAGCTAATTTTCAAATGATTTTTTGCATGGACTTCTATCATAACCTTCCTTTGTAACATATATAAATGATCTGAAACGTTTTGTATCATTTGGAACAGTCCTCGATTTAATTTGACTTTTTGACCGAAACTAGTGTATAATATACTATGGTTTTTTGACCGAAACTTGCATTTCGAAAATTTTCATGGAAACTATTTTTCAGATGATTTTTTGCATGGACTTCCATCACCTTCCTTCGTAAAATATAAAACTTATCTGATAAGTTTTGTATCATTTCGAGCAGTCCTCGATTTAATTTGATGTTTTGACCGATATTAGTATAAACTAGTGTATAACAGAGTATAGTTTTTTGACCGAAACTTGCATTTTGAAAAGTTTTATAGAAGCTAATTTTCAGATGATTTTTTGCATGGACTTCCACCTAAACCTTCCTTTCTAACATATATAAATGATCTGAAGAAATACGTATCGTTTGGAACAATCCTCGATTTAATTTGACTTTTTGACCGAAACTAGTGTATAATATACTATGGTTTTTTGACCGAAACTTGCATTTTGAAAAGTTTCATAGCATCTAATTTACAGGTGATTTTTTGCATTGACTTCCATCATAACCTTCCCTCGTAAAATATAAAAATTACCTGAAAAGTTTCGTATCATTTCGAGTAGTCCTCGATATAATTTAATTCTTTCACCGAAATAAGTATAAACTAATGTATAATACACTATAGTTTTTTACTGAAACTTGCATTTCGAAAAGTTTTATAGAAGCTAATTTTCAAATGATTTTTTGCATGGACTTCTATCATAACCTTCCTTTGTAACATATATAAATGATCTGAAACGTTTTGTATCATTTGGAACAGTCCTCGATTTAATTTGACTTTTTGACTGAAACTAGTGTATAATATACTATGGTTTTTTGACCGAAACTTGCATTTCGAAAATTTTCATAGAAACTATTTTTCAGATGATTTTTGCATGGACTTCCATCACCGTCCCTCGTAAAATATAAAACTTATCTGAAAAGTTTTGTATCATTTCGAGCAGTCCTCGATTTAATTTGATTTTTTGACCGATATTAGTATAATCTAGTGTATAACAGAGTATAGTTTTTTGACCGAAACTTGCATTTCGAAAAGTTTTATAGAAGCTAATTTTCAGATGATTTTTTGCATGGACTTCCACCTAAACCTTCCTTTCTAACATATATAAATGATCTGAAGAAATACGTATCGTTTGGAACAATCCTCGATTTAATTTGACTTTTTGACCGAAACTAGTGTATAATATACTATGGTTTTTTTTACCGAAACTTGCATTTTGAAAAGTTTCTTAGCATCTAATTTTCAGATGATTTTTTGCATGGACTTCCATCATAACCTTACCTCGTAAAATATAAAACTTATTTGAAAAGTTTCGTATTATTTCGAGCAGTCCTAGATTTAATTTGATGTTTTGACCGAAATTAGTATAAACTAATGTATAATACTCTATAATTTTTTTTACTGAAACTTGCATTTCGAAAAGTTTTATAGAAGCTAATTTTCATATGATTGTTTGCATGGACTTCTATCATAACCTTCCTTTGTAACGTATATAAATGATCTGAAACGTTTCGTATCATTTGGAATAGTCCTCGATTTAAATTGACTTTTTGACCGAAACTAGTGTATAATATACTATGGTTTTTTGACCGAAACTTGCATTTCGAAAATTTTCATGGAAACTTTTTTTCAGATGATTTTTTGCATGGACTTCCATCACCTTCCCTCGTAAAATATAAAACTTATCTGAAAAGTTTTGTATCATTTCGAGCAGTCTTCGATTTAATTTGATGTTTTGACCGATATTAGTATAAACTAGTGTATAACAGAGTATAGTTTTTTGACCGAAACTTGCATTTTGAAAAGTTTTATAGAAGCTAATTTTCATATGATTTTTAGCATGGACTTCCACCTAAACCTTCCTTTCTAACATATATAAATGATCTGAAGAAATACGTATCGTTTGGAACAATCCTCGATTTAATTTGACTTTTTGACCGAAACAAGTGTATAATATACTATGGTTTTTTTTACCGAAACTTGCATTTTGAAAAGTTTCTTAGCATCTAATTTTCAGATGATTTTTTGCATGGACTTCCATCATAACCTTACCTCGTAAAATATAAAACTTATTTGAAAAGTTTCGTATTATTTCGAGCAGTCCTCGATTTAATTTGATGTTTTGACCGAAATTAGTATAAACTAGTGTATAATATACTATACTTTTTTGACCGAAACTTGCATTTCGAAAAGTTTTATAGAAGTTAATTTTCAGATGATTTTTTGCATGGACTTCCACCTAAACCTTCCTTTCTAACATATATAAATGATCTGAAGAAATACGTATCGTTTGGAACAATCCTCGATTTAATTTGACTTTTTTACCAAAACTAGTGTATAATATACTATGGTTTTTTGACCGAAACTTGCATTTTGAAAAGTTTCATAGCTTCTAATTTACAGGTGATTTTTTGCATTGACTTCCATCATAACCCTCCCTCGTAAAATATAAAAATTATCTGAAAAGTTTCGTATCATTTCGAGTAGTCCTCAATATAATTTAATTCTTTCACCGAAATAAGTATAAACTAATGTATAATACACTATAGTTTTTTACTGAAACTTGCATTTCGAAAAGTTGTATAGAAGCTAATTTTCAAATGATTTTTTGCATGGACTTCTATCATAACCTTCCTTTGTAACATATATAAATGATCTGAAACGTTTAGTATCATTTGGAACAGTCCTCGATTTAATTTGACTTTTTGACCGAAACTAGTGTATAATATACTATGGTTTTTTGACCGAAACTTGCATTTCGAAAATTTTCATGGAAACTATTTTTCAGATGATTTTTTGCATGGACTTCCATCACCTTCCTTCGTAAAATATAAAACTTATCTGAAAAGTTTTGTATCATTTCGAGCAGTCCTCGATTTAATTTGATGTTTTGACCGATATTAGTATAAACTAGTGTATAACAGAGTATAGTTTTTTGACCGAAACTTGCATTTTGAAAAGTTTTGTAGAAGCTAATTTTCAGATGATTTTTTGCATGGACTTCCACCTAAACCTTCCTTTCTAACATATATAAATGATCTGAAGAAATACGTATCGTTTGGAACAGTCCTCGATTTAATTTGACTTTTTGACCGAAACTAGTGTATAATATACTATGGTTTTTTTACCGAAACTTGCATTTTCAAAAGTTTCATAGCATCTAATTTTCAGATGATTTTTTGCATGGACTTCCATCATAACCTTACCTCGTAAAATATAAAACTTATTTGAAAAGTTACATATTATTTCGAGCAGTCCTCGATTTAATTTAATGTTTTGACCGAAATTAGAATAAACTAGTGTATAATATACTATACTTTTTTGACCGAAACTTGCATTTCGAAAAGTTTTATAGAAGTTAATTTTCAGATGATTTTTTGCATGGACTTCCACCTAAACCTTCCTTTCTAACATATATAAATGATCTGAAGAAATACGTATCGTTTGAAACAGTCCTCGATTTAATTTGACTTTTTGACCGAAACTAGTGTATAATATACTATGGTTTTTTGACCGAAACTTGCATTTTGAAAAGTTTCATAGCATCTAATTTTCAGGTGATTTTTTTCATGGACTTCCAACATAACCTTCCCTCGTAAAATATAAAAATTATCTGAAAAGTTTCGTATCATTTCGAGTAGTCCTCGATATAATTTGATTCTTTGACCGAAATTAGTATAAACTAATGCATAATATACTATAGATTTTTTTACTGAAACTTGCATTTCGAAATGTTTTATAGAAGATAATTTTCATATTATTTTTTGCATGGACTTCTATCATAACCTTCCTTTGTAACATATATAAATGATCTGAAACGTTTCGTATCATTTGGAACAGTCTTCGATTTAATTTGACTTTTTGACCGAAACAAGTGTATAATATACTATGGTTTTTTTACCGAAACTTGCATTTTGAAAAGTTTCATAGCATCTAATTTTCAGATGTTTTTTTGCATGGACTTCCATCATAACCTTACCTCGTAAAATATAAAACTTATTTGAAAAGTTACGTATTATTTCGAGCAGTCCTCGATTTAATTTGATGTTTTGACCGAAATTAGTATAAACTAGTGTATAATATACTATACTTTTTTGACCAAAACTTGCATTTCGAAAAGTTTTATAGAAGTTAATTTTCAGATGATTTTTTGCATGGACTTCCACCTAAACCTTCCTTTCTAACATATATAAATGATTTGAAGAAATACGTATCGTTTGGAACAGTCCTCGATTTAATTTGACTTTTTGACCGAAACTAGTGTATAATATACTATGGTTTTTTGACCGAAACTTGCATTTTGAAAAGTTTCATAGCATCTAATTTTCAGGTGATTTTTTGCATTGACTTCCATCATAACCTTCCCTCGTAAAATATAAAAATTATCTGAAAAGTTTCGTATCATTTCGAGTAGTCCTCGATATAATTTAATTCTTTGACCGAAATAAGTATAAACTAATGTATAATACACTATAGTTTTTTACTGAACCTTGCATTTCGAAAAGTTTTATAGAAGCTAATTTTCAAATGATTTTTTGCATGGACTTCTATCATAACCTTCCTTTGTAACATATATAAATGATCTGAAACGTTTTGTATCATTTGGAACAGTCCTCGATTTAATTTGACTTTTTGACCGAAACTAGTGTATAATATACTATGGTTTTTTGACCGAAACTTGCATTTCTAAAATTTTCATAGAAACTATTTTTCAGATGATTTTTGCATGGACTTCCATCACCGTCCCTCGTAAAATATAAAACTTATCTGAAAAGTTTTGTATCATTTCGAGCAGTCCTCGATTTAATTTGATTTTTTGACTGATATTAGTATAATCTAGTGTATAATAGAGTATAGTTTTTTGACCGAAACTTGCATTTCGAAAAGTTTTATAGAAGCTAATTTTCAGATGATTTTTTGCATGGACTTCCACCTAAACTTTCCTTTCTAACATATATAAATGATCTGAAGAAATACGTATCGTTTGGAACAGTCCTCGATTTAATTTGACTTTTTGACCGAAACTAGTGTATAATATACTATGGTTTTTTGACCGAAACTTGCATTTTGAAAAGTTTCATAGCATCTAATTTTCAGGTGATTTTTTTCATGGACTTCCATCATAACCTTCCCTCGTAAAATATAAAAATTATCTGAAACGTTTCGTATCATTTCGAGTAGTCCTCGGTATAATTTGATTCTTTGACCGAAATTAGTATAAACTAATGCATAATATACTATAGATTTTTTTACTGAAACTTGCATTTCGAAATGTTTTATAGAAGATAATTTTCATATTATTTTTTGCATGGACTTCTATCATAACCTTCCTTTGTAACATATATAAATGATCTGAAACGTTTCGTATCATTTGGAACAGTCTTCGATTTAATTTGACTTTTTGACCGAAACAAGTGTATAATATACTATGGTTTTTTGACCGAAACTTGCATTTCAAAAATTTTCATAGAAACTATTTTTCAGATGACTTTTTGCATGGACTTCCATCACCTTCCCTCATAAAATATAAAACTTATCTGAAAAGTTTTGTATCATTTCGAGCAGTCCTCGATTTAATTTGATGTTTTGACCGAAATTAGAATAAACTAGTGTATAATATACTATACTTTTTTGACCGAAACTTTCATTTCGAAAAGTTTTATAGAAGTTAACTTTCAGATGATTTTTTGCATGGACTTCCACCTAAACCTTCCTTTCTAACATATATAAATGATCTGAAGAAATACGTATCGTTTGAAACAGTCCTCGATTTAATTTGACTTTTTGACCGAAACTAGTGTATAATATACTATGGTTTTTTGACCGAAACTTGCATTTTGAAAAGTTTCATAGCATCTAATTTTCAGGTGATTTTTTTCATGGACTTCCATCATAACCTTCCCTCGTAAAATATAAAAATTATCTGAAATGTTTCGTATCATTTCGAGTAGTCCTCGATATAATTTGATTCTTTGACCGAAATTAGTATAAACTAATGTATAATATACTATAGATTTTTTTACTGAAACTTGCATTTCGAAAAGTTTTATAGAAGCTAATTTTCATATTATTTTTTGCATGGACTTCTATCATAACCTTCCTTTGTAACATATATAAATGATCTGAAACGTTTCGTATCATTTGGAACAGTCTTCGATTTAATTTGACTTTTTGACCGAAACAAGTGTATAATATACTATGGTTTTTTTACCGAAACTTGCATTTTGAAAAGTTTCATAGCATCTAATTTTCAGATGTTTTTTTGCATGGACTTCCATCATAACCTTACCTCGTAAAATATAAAACTTATTTGAAAAGTTACGTATTATTTCGAGCAGTCCTCGATTTAATTTGATGTTTTGACCGAAATTAGTATAAACTAGTGTATAATATACTATACTTTTTTGACCAAAACTTGCATTTCGAAAAGTTTTATAGAAGTTAATTTTCAGATGATTTTTTGCATGGACTTCCACCTAAACCTTCCTTTCTAACATATATAAATGATTTGAAGAAATACGTATCGTTTGGAACAGTCCTCGATTTAATTTGACTTTTTGACCGAAACTAGTGTATAATATACTATGGTTTTTTGACCGAAACTTGCATTTTGAAAAGTTTCATAGCATCTAATTTTCAGGTGATTTTTTGCATTGACTTCCATCATAACCTTCCCTCGTAAAATATAAAAATTATCTGAAAAGTTTCGTATCATTTCGAGTAGTCCTCGATATAATTTAATTCTTTGACCGAAATAAGTATAAACTAATGTATAATACACTATAGTTTTTTACTGAACCTTGCATTTCGAAAAGTTTTATAGAAGCTAATTTTCAAATGATTTTTTGCATGGACTTCTATCATAACCTTCCTTTGTAACATATATAAATGATCTGAAACGTTTTGTATCATTTGGAACAGTCCTCGATTTAATTTGACTTTTTGACCGAAACTAGTGTATAATATACTATGGTTTTTTGACCGAAACTTGCATTTCTAAAATTTTCATAGAAACTATTTTTCAGATGATTTTTGCATGGACTTCCATCACCGTCCCTCGTAAAATATAAAACTTATCTGAAAAGTTTTGTATCATTTCGAGCAGTCCTCGATTTAATTTGATTTTTTGACTGATATTAGTATAATCTAGTGTATAATAGAGTATAGTTTTTTGACCGAAACTTGCATTTCGAAAAGTTTTATAGAAGCTAATTTTCAGATGATTTTTTGCATGGACTTCCACCTAAACTTTCCTTTCTAACATATATAAATGATCTGAAGAAATACGTATCGTTTGGAACAGTCCTCGATTTAATTTGACTTTTTGACCGAAACTAGTGTATAATATACTATGGTTTTTTGACCGAAACTTGCATTTTGAAAAGTTTCATAGCATCTAATTTTCAGGTGATTTTTTTCATGGACTTCCATCATAACCTTCCCTCGTAAAATATAAAAATTATCTGAAACGTTTCGTATCATTTCGAGTAGTCCTCGGTATAATTTGATTCTTTGACCGAAATTAGTATAAACTAATGCATAATATACTATAGATTTTTTTACTGAAACTTGCATTTCGAAATGTTTTATAGAAGATAATTTTCATATTATTTTTTGCATGGACTTCTATCATAACCTTCCTTTGTAACATATATAAATGATCTGAAACGTTTCGTATCATTTGGAACAGTCTTCGATTTAATTTGACTTTTTGACCGAAACAAGTGTATAATATACTATGGTTTTTTGACCGAAACTTGCATTTCAAAAATTTTCATAGAAACTATTTTTCAGATGACTTTTTGCATGGACTTCCATCACCTTCCCTCATAAAATATAAAACTTATCTGAAAAGTTTTGTATCATTTCGAGCAGTCCTCGATTTAATTTGATGTTTTGACCGAAATTAGAATAAACTAGTGTATAATATACTATACTTTTTTGACCGAAACTTTCATTTCGAAAAGTTTTATAGAAGTTAACTTTCAGATGATTTTTTGCATGGACTTCCACCTAAACCTTCCTTTCTAACATATATAAATGATCTGAAGAAATACGTATCGTTTGAAACAGTCCTCGATTTAATTTGACTTTTTGACCGAAACTAGTGTATAATATACTATGGTTTTTTGACCGAAACTTGCATTTTGAAAAGTTTCATAGCATCTAATTTTCAGGTGATTTTTTTCATGGACTTCCATCATAACCTTCCCTCGTAAAATATAAAAATTATCTGAAATGTTTCGTATCATTTCGAGTAGTCCTCGATATAATTTGATTCTTTGACCGAAATTAGTATAAACTAATGTATAATATACTATAGATTTTTTTACTGAAACTTGCATTTCGAAAAGTTTTATAGAAGCTAATTTTCATATTATTTTTTGCATGGACTTCTATCATAACCTTCCTTTGTAACATATATAAATGATCTGAAACGTTTCGTATCATTTGGAACAGTCTTCGATTTAATTTGACTTTTTGACCGAAACAAGTGTATAATATACTATGGTTTTTTTACCGAAACTTGCATTTTGAAAAGTTTCATAGCATCTAATTTTCAGATGTTTTTTTGCATGGACTTCCATCATAACCTTACCTCGTAAAATATAAAACTTATTTGAAAAGTTACGTATTATTTCGAGCAGTCCTCGATTTAATTTGATGTTTTGACCGAAATTAGTATAAACTAGTGTATAATATACTATACTTTTTTGACCAAAACTTGCATTTCGAAAAGTTTTATAGAAGTTAATTTTCAGATGATTTTTTGCATGGACTTCCACCTAAACCTTCCTTTCTAACATATATAAATGATTTGAAGAAATACGTATCGTTTGGAACAGTCCTCGATTTAATTTGACTTTTTGACCGAAACTAGTGTATAATATACTATGGTTTTTTGACCGAAACTTGCATTTTGAAAAGTTTCATAGCATCTAATTTTCAGGTGATTTTTTGCATTGACTTCCATCATAACCTTCCCTCGTAAAATATAAAAATTATCTGAAAAGTTTCGTATCATTTCGAGTAGTCCTCGATATAATTTAATTCTTTGACCGAAATAAGTATAAACTAATGTATAATACACTATAGTTTTTTACTGAACCTTGCATTTCGAAAAGTTTTATAGAAGCTAATTTTCAAATGATTTTTTGCATGGACTTCTATCATAACCTTCCTTTGTAACATATATAAATGATCTGAAACGTTTTGTATCATTTGGAACAGTCCTCGATTTAATTTGACTTTTTGACCGAAACTAGTGTATAATATACTATGGTTTTTTGACCGAAACTTGCATTTCTAAAATTTTCATAGAAACTATTTTTCAGATGATTTTTGCATGGACTTCCATCACCGTCCCTCGTAAAATATAAAACTTATCTGAAAAGTTTTGTATCATTTCGAGCAGTCCTCGATTTAATTTGATTTTTTGACTGATATTAGTATAATCTAGTGTATAATAGAGTATAGTTTTTTGACCGAAACTTGCATTTCGAAAAGTTTTATAGAAGCTAATTTTCAGATGATTTTTTGCATGGACTTCCACCTAAACTTTCCTTTCTAACATATATAAATGATCTGAAGAAATACGTATCGTTTGGAACAGTCCTCGATTTAATTTGACTTTTTGACCGAAACTAGTGTATAATATACTATGGTTTTTTGACCGAAACATGCATTTTGAAAAGTTTCATAGCATCTAATTTTCAGGTGATTTTTTTCATGGACTTCCATCATAACCTTCCCTCGTAAAATATAAAAATTATCTGAAACGTTTCGTATCATTTCGAGTAGTCCTCGGTATAATTTGATTCTTTGACCGAAATTAGTATAAACTAATGTATAATACACTATAGTTTTTTTTACTGAAACTTGCATTTCGAAAAGTTTTATAGAAGCTAATTTTCATATTATTTTTTGCATGGACTTCTATCATAACCTTCCTTTGTAACGTATATAAATGATCTGAAACGTTTCGTATCATTTGGAACAGTCTTCGATTTAAATTGACTTTTTGACAGAAACTAGTGTATAATATACTATGGTTTTTTGACCGAAACTTGCATTTCGAAAATTTTCATGGAAACTATTTTTCAGATGATTTTTTGCATGGACTTCCATCACCTTCCCTCGTAAAATATAAAACTTATCTGAAAAGTTTTGTATCATTTCGAGCAGTCTTCGATTTAATTTGATGTTTTGACCGATATTAGTATAAACTAGTGTATAACAGAGTAGAGTTTTTTGACTGAAAGTTGCATTTTGAAAAGTTTTATAGAAGCTAATTTTCAGATGATTTTTTGCATGGACTTCCACCTAAACCTTCCTTTCTAACATATATAAATGATCTGAAGAAATACGTATCGTTTGGAACAGTCCTCGATTTAATTTGACTTTTTGACCGAAACTAGTGTATAATATACTTTTGTTTTTTTACCGAAACTTGCATTTTCAAAAGTTTCATAGCATCTAATTTTCAGATGACTTTTTGCATGGACTTCCATCATAACCTTACCTCGTAAAATATAAAACTTATTTGAAAAGTTACGTATTATGTCGAGCAGTCCTCGATTTAATTTGATGTTTTGACCGAAATTAGTATAAACTAGTGTATAATATACTATACTTTTTTGACCGAAACTTGCATTTCGAAAAGTTTTATAGAAGTTAATTTTCAGATGATTTTTTGCATGGACTTCCACCTAAACCTTCCTTTCTAACATATATAAATGATCTAAAGAAATACGTATCGTTTGGAACAGTCCTCGATTTAATTTGACTTTTTGACCGAAACTAGTGTATAATATACTATGGTTTTTTGACCGAAACTTGCATTTTGAAAAGTTTCATAGCATCTAATTTTCAGGTGATTTTTTGCATTGACTTCCATCATAACCTTCCCTCGTAAAATATAAAAATTATCTGAAAAGTTTCGTATCATTTCGAGTAGTCCTCGATATAATTTAATTCTTTGACCGAAATAAGTATAAACTAATGTATAATACACTATAGTTTTTTACTGAACCTTGCATTTCGAAAAGTTTTATAGAAGCTAATTTTCAAATGATTTTTTGCATGGACTTCTATCATAACCTTCCTTTGTAACATATATAAATGATCTGAAACGTTTTGTATCATTTGGAACAGTCCTCGATTTAATTTGACTTTTTGACCGAAACTAGTGTATAATATACTATGGTTTTTTGACCGAAACTTGCATTTCTAAAATTTTCATAGAAACTATTTTTCAGATGATTTTTGCATGGACTTCCATCACCGTCCCTCGTAAAATATAAAGCTTATCTGAAAAGTTTTGTATCATTTCGAGCAGTCCTCGATTTAATTTGATTTTTTGACTGATATTAGTATAATCTAGTGTATAATAGAGTATAGTTTTTTGACCGAAACTTGCATTTGAAAAGTTTTATAGAAGCTAATTTTCAGATGATTTTTTGCATGGACTTCCACCTAAACTTTCCTTTCTAACATATATAAATGATCTGAAGAAATACGTATCGTTTGGAACAGTCCTCGATTTAATTTGACTTTTTGACCGAAACTAGTGTATAATATACTATGGTTTTTTGACCGAAACTTGCATTTTGAAAAGTTTCATAGCATCTAATTTTCAGGTGATTTTTTTCATGGACTTCCATCATAACCTTCCCTCGTAAAATATAAAAATTATCTGAAACGTTTCGTATCATTTCGAGTAGTCCTCGGTATAATTTGATTCTTTGACCGAAATTAGTATAAACTAATGTATAATACACTATAGTTTTTTTTACTGAAACTTGCATTTCGAAAAATTTTATAGAAGCTAATTTTCATATTATTTTTTGCATGGACTTCTATCATAACCTTCCTTTGTAACGTATATAAATGATCTGAAACGTTTCGTATCATTTGGAACAGTCTTCGATTTAAATTGACTTTTTGACAGAAACTAGTGTATAATATACTATGGTTTTTTGACCGAAACTTGCATTTCGAAAATTTTCATGGAAACTATTTTTCAGATGATTTTTTGCATGGACTTCCATCACCTTCCCTCGTAAAATATAAAACTTATCTGAAAAGTTTTGTATCATTTCGAGCAGTCTTCGATTTAATTTGATGTTTTGACCGATATTAGTATAAACTAGTGTATAACAGAGTAGAGTTTTTTGACCGAAAGTTGCATTTTGAAAAGTTTTATAGAAGCTAATTTTCAGATGATTTTTTGCATGGACTTCCACCTAAACCTTCCTTTCTAACATATATAAATGATCTGAAGAAATACGTATCGTTTGGAACAGTCCTCGATTTAATTTGACTTTTTGACCGAAACTAGTGTATAATATACTTTTGTTTTTTTACCGAAACTTGCATTTTCAAAAGTTTCATAGCATCTAATTTTCAGATGACTTTTTGCATGGACTTCCATCATAACCTTACCTCGTAAAATATAAAACTTATTTGAAAAGTTACGTATTATGTCGAGCAGTCCTCGATTTAATTTGATGTTTTGACCGAAATTAGTATAAACTAGTGTATAATATACTATACTTTTTTGACCGAAACTTGCATTTCGAAAAGTTTTATAGAAGTTAATTTTCAGATGATTTTTTGCATGGACTTCCACCTAAACCTTCCTTTCTAACATATATAAATGATCTAAAGAAATACGTATCGTTTGGAACAGTCCTCGATTTAATTTGACTTTTTGACCGAAACTAGTGTATAATATACTATGGTTTTTTGACCGAAACTTGCATTTTGAAAAGTTTCATAGCATCTAATTTTCAGGTGATTTTTTGCATTGACTTCCATCATAACCTTCCCTCGTAAAATATAAAAATTATCTGAAAAGTTTCGTATCATTTCGAGTAGTCCTCGATATAATTTAATTCTTTGACCGAAATAAGTATAAACTAATGTATAATACACTATAGTTTTTTACTGAACCTTGCATTTCGAAAAGTTTTATAGAAGCTAATTTTCAAATGATTTTTTGCATGGACTTCTATCATAACCTTCCTTTGTAACATATATAAATGATCTGAAACGTTTTGTATCATTTGGAACAGTCCTCGATTTAATTTGACTTTTTGACCGAAACTAGTGTATAATATACTATGGTTTTTTGACCGAAACTTGCATTTCTAAAATTTTCATAGAAACTATTTTTCAGATGATTTTTGCATGGACTTCCATCACCGTCCCTCGTAAAATATAAAGCTTATCTGAAAAGTTTTGTATCATTTCGAGCAGTCCTCGATTTAATTTGATTTTTTGACTGATATTAGTATAATCTAGTGTATAATAGAGTATAGTTTTTTGACCGAAACTTGCATTTGAAAAGTTTTATAGAAGCTAATTTTCAGATGATTTTTTGCATGGACTTCCACCTAAACTTTCCTTTCTAACATATATAAATGATCTGAAGAAATACGTATCGTTTGGAACAGTCCTCGATTTAATTTGACTTTTTGACCGAAACTAGTGTATAATATACTATGGTTTTTTGACCGAAACTTGCATTTTGAAAAGTTTCATAGCATCTAATTTTCAGGTGATTTTTTTCATGGACTTCCATCATAACCTTCCCTCGTAAAATATAAAAATTATCTGAAACGTTTCGTATCATTTCGAGTAGTCCTCGATATAATTTGATTCTTTGACCGAAATTAGTATAAACTAATGTATAATACACTATAGTTTTTTTTACTGAAACTTGCATTTCGAAAAGTTTTATAGAAGCTAATTTTCATATGATTTTTTGCATGGACTTCTATCATAACCTTCCTTTGTAACGTATATAAATGATCTGAAACGTTTCGTATCATTTGGAACAGTCTTCGATTTAAATTGACTTTTTGACAGAAACTAGTGTATAATATACTATGGTTTTTTGACCGAAACTTGCATTTCGAAAATTTTCATGGAAACTATTTTTCAGATGATTTTTTGCATGGACTTCCATCACCTTCCCTCGTAAAATATAAAACTTATCTGAAAAGTTTTGTATCATTTCGAGCAGTCTTCGATTTAATTTGATGTTTTGACCGATATTAGTATAAACTAGTGTATAACAGAGTATAGTTTTTTGACCGAAACTTGCATTTTGAAAAGTTTTATAGAAGCTAATTTTCAGATGATTTTTTGCATGGACTTCCACCTAAACCTTCCTTTCTAACATATATAAATGATCTGAAGAAATACGTATCGTTTGGAACAGTCCTCGATTTAATTTGACTTTTTGACCGAAACTAGTGTATAATATACTTTTGTTTTTTTACCGAAACTTGCATTTTCAAAAGTTTCATAGCATCTAATTTTCAGATGACTTTTTGCATGGACTTCCATCATAACCTTACCTCGTAAAATATAAAACTTATTTGAAAAGTTACGTATTATGTCGAGCAGTCCTCGATTTAATTTGATGTTTTGACCGAAATTAGTATAAACTAGTGTATAATATACTATACTTTTTTGACCGAAACTTGCATTTCGAAAAGTTTTATAGAAGTTAATTTTCAGATGATTTTTTGCATGGACTTCCACCTAAACCTTCCTTTCTAACATATATAAATGATCTGAAGAAATACGTATCGTTTGAAACAGTCCTCGATTTAATTTGACTTTTTGACCGAAACTAGTGTATAATATACTATGGTTTTTTGACCGAAACTTGCATTTTGAAAAGTTTCATAGCATCTAATTTTCAGGTGATTTTTTTCATGGACTTCCATCATAACCTTCCCTCGTAAAATATAAAAATTATATGAAAAGTTTCGTATCATTTCGAGTAGTCCTCGATATAATTTGATTCTTTGACCGAAATTAGTATAAACTAATGTATAATATACTATAGATTTTTTTACTGAAACTTGCATTTCGAAAAGTTTTATAGAAGCTAATTTTCATATTATTTTTTGCATGGACTTCTATCATAACCTTCCTTTGTAACATATATAAATGATCTGAAACGTTTCGTATCATTTGGAACAGTCTTCGATTTAATTTGACTTTTTGACCGAAATAAGTGTATAATATACTATGGTTTTTTGACCGAAACTTGCATTTCAAAAATTTTCATAGAAACTATTTTTCAGATGACTTTTTGCATGGACTTCCATCACCTTCCCTCATAAAATATAAAACTTATCTGAAAAGTTTTGTATCATTTCGAGCAGTCCTCGATTTAATTTGATGTTTTGACCGATATTAGTATAAACTAGTGTATAACAGAGTATAGTTTTTTGACCAAAACTTTCATTTTGAAAAGTTTTATAGAAGCTAATTTTCAGATGATTTTTTGCATTGACTTCCACCTAAACCTTCCTTTCTAACATATATAAATGATCTGAAGAAATACGTATCGTTTGGAACAGTCCTCGATTTAATTTGACTTTTTGACCGAAACTAGTGTATAATATAATATGGTTTCTTTACCGAAACTTGCATTATGAAAAGTTTCATAGCATCTAATTTTCAGATGTTTTTTTGCATGGACTTCCATCATAACCTTACCTCGTAAAATATAAAACTTATTTGAAAAGTTACGTATTATTTCGAGCAGTCCTCGATTTAATTTGATGTTTTGACCGAAATTAGTATAAACTAGTGTATAATATACTATACTTTTTTGACCGAAACTTGCATTTCGAAAAGTTTTATAGAAGTTAATTTTCAGATGATTTTTTGCATGGACTTCCACCTAAACCTTCCTTTCTAACATATATAAATGATCTGAAGAAATACGTATCGTTTGGAACAGTCCTCGATTTAATTTGACTTTTTGACCGAAACTAGTGTATAATATACTATGGTTTTTTGACCGAAACTTGCATTTTGAAAAGTTTCATAGCATCTAATTTTCAGGTGATTTTTTGCATTGACTTCCATCATAACCTTCCCTCGTAAAATATAAAAATTATCTGAAAAGTTTCGTATCATTTCGAGTAGTCCTCGATATAATTTAATTCTTTGACCGAAATAAGTATAAACTAATGTATAATACACTATAGTTTTTTACTGAACCTTGCATTTCGAAAAGTTTTATAGAAGCTAATTTTCAAATGATTTTTTGCATGGACTTCTATCATAACCTTCCTTTGTAACATATATAAATGATCTGAAACGTTTTGTATCATTTGGAACAGTCCTCGATTTAATTTGACTTTTTGACCGAAACTAGTGTATAATATACTATGGTTTTTTGACCGAAACTTGCATTTCTAAAATTTTCATAGAAACTATTTTTCAGATGATTTTTGCATGGACTTCCATCACCGTCCCTCGTAAAATATAAAACTTATCTGAAAAGTTTTGTATCATTTCGAGCAGTCCTCGATTTAATTTGATTTTTTGACCGATATTAGTATAATCTAGTGTATAATAGAGTATAGTTTTTTGACCGAAACTTGCATTTCGAAAAGTTTTATAGAAGCTAATTTTCAGATGATTTTTTGCATGGACTTCCACCTAAACTTTCCTTTCTAACATATATAAATGATCTGAAGAAATACGTATCGTTTGGAACAGTCCTCGATTTAATTTGACTTTTTGACCGAAACTAGTGTATAATATACTATGGTTTTTTGACCGAAACTTGCATTTTGAAAAGTTTCATAGCATCTAATTTTCAGGTGATTTTTTTCATGGACTTCCATCATAACCTTCCCTCGTAAAATATAAAAATTATCTGAAAAGTTTCGTATCATTTCGAGTAGTCCTCAATATAATTTAATTCTTTCACCGAAATAAGTATAAACTAATGTATAATACACTATAGTTTTTTACTGAAACTTGCATTTCGAAAAGTTGTATAGAAGCTAATTTTCAAATGATTTTTTGCATGGTTTTCTATCATAACCTTCCTTTGTAACATATATAAATGATCTGAAACGTTTTGTATCATTTGGAACAGTCCTCGATTTAATTTGACTTTTTGACCGAAACTAGTGTATAATATACTATGGTTTTTTGACCGAAACTTGCATTTCGAAAATTTTCATGGAAACTATTTTTCAGATGATTTTTTGCATGGACTTCCATCACCTTCCTTCGTAAAATATAAAACTTATCTGAAAAGTTTTGTATCATTTCGAGCAGTCCTCGATTTAATTTGATGGTTTGACCGATATTAGTATAAACTAGTGTATAACAGAGTATAGTTTTTTGACCGAAACTTGCATTTTGAAAAGTTTTATAGAAGCTAATTTTCAGATGATTTTTTGCATGGACTTCCACCTAAACCTTCCTTTCTAACATATATAAATGATCTGAAGAAATACGTATCGTTTGGAACAGTCCTCGATTTAATTTGACTTTTTGACCGAAACTAGTGTATAATATACTATGGTTTTTTACCGAAACTTGCATTTTCAAAAGTTTCATAGCATCTAATTTTCAGATGATTTTTTGCATGGACTTCCATCATAACCTTACCTCGTAAAATATAAAACTTATTTGAAAAGTTACGTATTATTTCGAGCAGTCCTCGATTTAATTTGCTGTTTTAACCGAAATTAGTATAAACTAGTGTATAATATAATATACTTTTTCGACCGAAACTTGCATTTCGAAAAGTTTTATAGAAGTTAATTTTCAGATGATTTTTTGCATGGACTTCCACCTAAACCTTCCTTTCTAACATATATAAATGATCTGAAGAAATACGTATCGTTTGAAACAGTCCTCGATTTAATTTGACTTTTTGACCGAAACTAGTGTATAATATACTATGGTTTTTTGACCGAAACTTGCATTTTGAAAAGTTTCATAGCATCTAATTTTCAGGTGATTTTTTTCATGGACTTCCATCATAACCTTCCCTCGTAAAATATAAAAATTATCTGAAAAGTTTCGTATCATTTCGAGTAGTCCTCGATATAATTTGATTCTTTGACCGAAATTAGTATAAACTAATGTATAATATACTATAGATTTTTTTACTGAAACTTGCATTTCGAAAAGTTTTATAGAAGCTAATTTTCATATTATTTTTTGCATGGACTTCTATCATATCCTTCCTTTGTAACATATATAAATGATCTGAAACGTTTCGTATCATTTGGAACAGTCTTCGATTTAATTTGACTTTTTGACCGAAATAAGTGTATAATATACTATGGTTTTTTGACCGAAACTTGCATTTCTAAAATTTTCATAGAAACTATTTTTCAGATGACTTTTTGCATGGACTTCCATCACCTTCCCTCATAAAATATAAAACTTATCTGAAAAGTTTTGTATCATTTCGAGCAGTCCTCGATTTAATTTGATGTTTTGACCGATATTAGTATAAACTAGTGTATAACAGAGTATAGTTTTTTGACCAAAACTTGCATTTTGAAAAGTTTTATAGAAGCTAATTTTCAGATGATTTTTTGCATTGACTTCCACCTAAACCTTCCTTTCTAACATATATAAATGATCTGAAGAAATACGTATCGTTTGGAACAGTCCTCGATTTAATTTGACTTTTTGACCGAAACTAGTGTATAATATACTATGGTTTCTTTACCGAAACTTGCATTTTGAAAAGTTTCATAGCATCTAATTTTCAGATGTTTTTTTGCATGGACTTCCATCATAACCTTACCTCGTAAAATATACAACTTATTTGAAAAGTTACGTATTATTTCGAGCAGTCCTCGATTTAATTTGATGTTTTGACCGAAATTAGTATAAACTAGTGTATAATATACTATACTTTTTTGACCGAAACTTGCATTTCGAAAAGTTTTATAGAAGTTAATTTTCAGATGATTTTTTGCATGGACTTCCACCTAAACCTTCCTTTCTAACATATATAAATGATCTGAAGAAATACGTATCGTTTGGAACAGTCCTCGATTTAATTTGACTTTTTGACCGAAACTAGTGTATAATATACTATGGTTTTTTGACCGAAACTTGCATTTTGAAAAGTTTCATAGCATCTAATTTTCAGGTGATTTTTTGCATTGACTTCCATCATAACCTTCCCTCGTAAAATATAAAAATTATCTGAAAAGTTTCGTATCATTTCGAGTAGTCCTCGATATAATTTAATTCTTTGACCGAAATAAGTATAAACTAATGTATAATACACTATAGTTTTTTACTGAACCTTGCATTTCGAAAAGTTTTATAGAAGCTAATTTTCAAATGATTTTTTGCATGGACTTCTATCATAACCTTCCTTTGTAACATATATAAATGATCTGAAATGTTTTGTATCATTTGGAACAGTCCTCGATTTAATTTGACTTTTTGACCGAAACTAGTGTATAATATACTATGGTTTTTTGACCGAAACTTGCATTTCTAAAATTTTCATAGAAACTATTTTTCAGATGATTTTTGCATGGACTTCCATCACCGTCCCTCGTAAAATATAAAACTTATCTGAAAAGTTTTGTATCATTTCGAGCAGTCCTCGATTTAATTTGATTTTTTGACCGATATTAGTATAATCTAGTGTATAATAGAGTATAGTTTTTTGACCGAAACTTGCATTTCGAAAAGTTTTATAGAAGCTAATTTTCAGATGATTTTTTGCATGGACTTCCACCTAAACTTTCCTTTCTAACATATATAAATGATCTGAAGAAATACGTATCGTTTGGAACAGTCCTCAATTTAATTTGACTTTTTGACCGAAACTAGTGTATAATATACTATGGTTTTTTGACCGAAACTTGCATTTTGAAAAGTTTCATAGCATCTAATTTTCAGGTGATTTTTTTCATGGACTTCCATCATAACCTTCCCTCGTAAAATATAAAAATTATCTGAAACGTTTCGTATCATTTCGAGTAGTCCTCGATATAATTTGATTCTTTGACCGAAATTAGTATAAACTAATGTATAATACACTATAGTTTTTTTTACTGAAACTTGCATTTCGAAAAGTTTTATAGAAGCTAATTTTCATATGATTTTTTGCATGGACTTCTATCATAACCTTCCTTTGTAATGTATATAAATGATCTGAAACGTTTCGTATCATTTGGAACAGTCTTCGATTTAAATTGACTTTTTGACAGAAACTAGTGTATAATATACTATGGTTTTTTGACCGAAACTTGCATTTCGAAAATTTTCATGGAAACTATTTTTCATATGATTTTTTGCATGGACTTCCATCACCTTCCCTCGTAAAATATAAAACTTATCTGAAAAGTTTTGTATCATTTCGAGCAGTCTTCGATTTAATTTGATGTTTTGACCGATATTAGTATAAACTAGTGTATAACAGAGTATAGTTTATTGACCGAAACTTGCATTTTGAAAAGTTTTATAGAAGCTAATTTTCAGATGATTTTTTGCATGGACTTCCACCTAAACCTTCCTTTCTAACATATATAAATGATCTGAAGAAATACGTATCGTTTGGAACAGTCCTCGATTTAATTTGACTTTTTGACCGAAACTAGTGTATAATATACTTTTGTTTTTTTACCGAAACTTGCATTTTCAAAAGTTTCATAGCATCTAATTTTCAGATGACTTTTTGCATGGACTTCCATCATAACCTTACCTCGTAAAATATAAAACTTATTTGAAAAGTTACGTATTATGTCGAGCAGTCCTCGATTTAATTTGATGTTTTGACCGAAATTAGTATAAACTAGTGTATAATATACTATACTTTTTTGACCGAAACTTGCATTTCGAAAAGTTTTATAGAAGTTAATTTTCAGATGATTTTTTGCATGGACTTCCACCTAAACCTTCCTTTCTAACATATATAAATGATCTGAAGAAATACGTATCGTTTGAAACAGTCCTCGATTTAATTTGACTTTTTGACCGAAACTAGTGTATAATATACTATGGTTTTTTGACCGAAACTTGCATTTTGAAAAGTTTCATAGCATCTAATTTTCAGGTGATTTTTTTCATGGACTTCCATCATAACCTTCCCTCGTAAAATATAAAAATTATCTGAAAAGTTTCGTATCATTTCGAGTAGTCCTCGATATAATTTGATTCTTTGACCGAAATTAGTATAAACTAATGTATAATATACTATAGATTTTTTTACTGAAACTTGCATTTCGAAAAGTTTTATAGAAGCTAATTTTCATATTATTTTTTGCATGGACTTCTATCATATCCTTCCTTTGTAACATATATAAATGATCTGAAACGTTTCGTATCATTTGGAACAGTCTTCGATTTAATTTGACTTTTTGACCGAAATAAGTGTATAATATACTATGGTTTTTTGACCGAAACTTGCATTTCAAAAATTTTCATAGAAACTATTTTTCAGATGACTTTTTGCATGGACTTCCATCACCTTCCCTCATAAAATATAAAACTTATCTGAAAAGTTTTGTATCATTTCGAGCAGTCCTCTATTTAATTTGATGTTTTGACCGATATTAGTATAAACTAGTGTATAACAGAGTATAGTTTTTTGACCGAAACTTGCATTTTGAAAAGTTTTATAGAAGCTAATTTTCAGATGATTTTTTGCATTGACTTCCACCTAAACCTTCCTTTCTAACATATATAAATGATCTGAAGAAATACGTATCGTTTGGAACAGTCCTCGATTTAATTTGACTTTTTGACCGAAACTAGTGTATAATATACTATGGTTTCTTTACCGAAACTTGCATTTTGAAAAGTTTCATAGCATCTAATTTCCAGATGTTTTTTTGCATGGACTTCCATCATAACCTTACCTCGTAAAATATAAAACTTATTTGAAAAGTTACGTATTATTTCGAGCAGTCCTCGATTTAATTTGATGTTTTGACCGAAATTAGTATAAACTAGTGTATAATATACTATACTTTTTTGACCGAAACTTGCATTTCGAAAAGTTTTATAGAAGTTAATTTTCAGATGATTTTTTGCATGGACTTCCACCTAAACCTTCCTTTCTAACATATATAAATGATCTGAAGAAATACGTATCGTTTGGAACAGTCCTCGATTTAATTTGACTTTTTGACCGAAACTAGTGTATAATATACTATGGTTTTTTGACCGAAACTTGCATTTTGAAAAGTTTCATAGCATCTAATTTTCAGGTGATTTTTTGCATTGACTTCCATCATAACCTTCCCTCGTAAAATATAAAAATTATCTGAAAAGTTTCGTATCATTTCGAGTAGTCCTCGATATAATTTAATTCTTTGACCGAAATAAGTATAAACTAATGTATAATACACTATAGTTTTTTACTGAACCTTGCATTTCGAAAAGTTTTATAGAAGCTAATTTTCAAATGATTTTTTGCATGGACTTCTATCATAACCTTCCTTTGTAACATATATAAATGATCTGAAACGTTTTGTATCATTTGGAACAGTCCTCGATTTAATTTGACTTTTTGACCGAAACTAGTGTATAATATACTATGGTTTTTTGACCGAAACTTGCATTTCTAAAATTTTCATAGAAACTATTTTTCAGATGTTTTTTGCATGGACTTCCATCACCGTCCCTCGTAAAATATAAAACTTATCTGAAAAGTTTTGTATCATTTCGAGTAGTCCTCGATTTAATTTGATTTTTTGACCGATATTAGTATAATCTAGTGTATAATAGAGTATAGTTTTTTGACCGAAACTTGCATTTCGAAAAGTTTTATAGAAGCTAATTTTCAGATGATTTTTTGCATGGACTTCCACCTAAACTTTCCTTTCTAACATATATAAATGATCTGAAGAAATACGTATCGTTTGGAACAGTCCTCGATTTAATTTGACTTTTTGACCGAAACTAGTGTATAATATACTATGGTTTTTTGACCGAAACTTGCATTTTGAAAAGTTTCATAGTATCTAATTTTAAGGTGATTTTTTTCATGGACTTCCATCATAACCTTCCCTCGTAAAATATAAAAATTATCTGAAACGTTTCGTATCATTTCGAGTAGTTCTCGATATAATTTGATTCTTTGACCGAAATTAGTACAAACTAATGTATAATACTCAATAGTTTTTTTTACTAAAACTTGCATTTCGAAAAGTTTTATAGAAGCTAATTTTCATATGATTTTTTGCATGGACTTCTATCATAACCTTCCTTTGTAACGTATATAAATGATCTGAAACGTTTCGTATCATTTGGAACAGTCCTCGATTTAAATTGACTTTTTGACCGAAACTAGTGTATAATATACTATGGTTTTTTGACCGAAACTTGCATTTCGAAAATTTTCATGGAAACTATTTTTCAGATGATTTTTTGCATGGACTTCCATCACCTTCCCTCGTAAAATATAAAACTTATCTGAAAAGTTTTGTATCATTTCGAGCAGTCTTCGATTTAATTTGATGTTTTGACCGATATTAGTATAAACTAGTGTATAACAGAGTATAGTTTTTTGACCGAAACTTGCATTTTGAAAAGTTTTATAGAAGCTAATTTTCAGATGATTTTTTGCATGGACTTCCACCTAAACCTTCCTTTCTAACATATATAAATGATCTGAAGAAATACGTATCGTTTGGAACAGTCCTCGATCTAATTTGACTTTTTGACCGAAACTAGTGTATAATATACTATGGTTTTTTTTACCGAAACTTGCATTTTGAAAAGTTTCATAGCATCTAATTTTCAGATGTTTTTTTGCATGGACTTCCATCATAACCTTACCTCGTAAAATATAAAACTTATTTGAAAAGTTACGTATTAATTCGAGCAGTCCTCGATTTAATTTGATGTTTTGACCGAAATTAGTATAAACTAGTGTATAATATACTATACTTTTTTGACCGAAACTTGCATTTCGAAAAGTTTTATAGAAGTTAATTTTCAGATGATTTTTTGCATGGACTTCCACCTAAACCTTCCTTTCTAACATATATAAATGATCTGAAGAAATACGTATCGTTTGGAACAATCCTCGATTTAATTTGACTTTTTGACCGAAACTAGTGTATAATATACTATGGTTTTTTGACCGAAACTTGCATTTTGAAAATTTCATAGCATCTAATTTACACGTGATTTTTTGCATTGACTTCCATCATAACCTTCCCTCGTAAAATATAAAAATTATCTGAAAAGTTTCGTATCATTTCGAGTAGTCCTCAATATAATTTAATTCTTTCACCGAAATAAGTATAAACTAATGTATAATACACTATAGTTTTTTACTGAAACTTGCATTTCGAAAAGTTGTATAGAAGCTAATTTTCAAATGATTTTTTGCATGGTTTTCTATCATAACCTTCCTTTGTAACATATATAAATGATCTGAAACGTTTTGTATCATTTGGAACAGTCCTCAATTTAATTTGACTTTTTGACCGAAACTAGTGTATAATATACTATGGTTTTTTGACCGAAACTTGCATTTCGAAAATTTTCATGGAAACTATTTTTCAGATGATTTTTTGCATGGACTTCCATCACCTTCCTTCGTAAAATATAAAACTTATCTGAAAAGTTTTGTATCATTTCGAGCAGTCCTCGATTTAATTTGATGGTTTGACCGATATTAGTATAAACTAGTGTATAACAGAGTATAGTTTTTTGACCGAAACTTGCATTTTGAAAAGTTTTATAGAAGCTAATTTTCAGATGATTTTTTGCATGGACTTCCACCTAAACCTTCCTTTCTAACATATATAAATGATCTGAAGAAATACGTATCGTTTGGAACAGTCCTCGATTTAATTTGACTTTTTGACCGAAACTAGTGTATAATATACTATGGTTTTTTACCGAAACTTACATTTTCAAAAGTTTCATAGCATCTAATTTTCAGATGATTTTTTGCATGGACTTCCATCATAACCTTACCTCGTAAAATATAAAACTTATTTGAAAAGTTACGTATTATTTCGAGCAGTCCTCGATTTAATTTGCTGTTTTAACCGAAATTAGTATAAACTAGTGTATAATATACTATACTTTTTCGACCGAAACTTGCATTTCGAAAAGTTTTATAGAAGTTAATTTTCAGATGATTTTTTGCATGGACTTCCACCTAAACCTTCCTTTCTAACATATATAAATGATCTGAAGAAATACGTATCGTTTGAAACAGTCCTCGATTTAATTTGACTTTTTGACCGAAACTAGTGTATAATATACTATGGTTTTTTGACCGAAACTTGCATTTTGAAAAGTTTCATAGCATCTAATTTTCAGGTGATTTTTTTCATGGACTTCCATCATAACCTTCCCTCGTAAAATATAAAAATTATCTGAAAAGTTTCGTATCATTTCGAGTAGTCCTCGATATAATTTGATTCTTTGACCGAAATTAGTATAAACTAATGTATAATATACTATAGATTTTTTTACTGAAACTTGCATTTCGAAAAGTTTTATAGAAGCTAATTTTCATATTATTTTTTGCATGGACTTCTATCATAACCTTCCTTTGTAACATATATAAATGATCTGAAACGTTTCGTATCATTTGGAACAATCTTCGATTTAATTTGACTTTTTGACCGAAACAAGTGTATAATATACTATGGTTTTTTGACCGAAACTTGCATTTCAAAAATTTTCATAGAAACTATTTTTCAGATGACTTTTTGCATGGACTTCCATCACCTTCCCTCATAAAATATAAAACTTATCTGAAAAGTTTTGTATCATTTCGAGCAGTCCTCGATTTAATTTGATGTTTTGACCGATATTAGTATAAACTAGTGTATAACAGAGTATAGTTTTTTGACCGAAACTTGCATTTTGAAAAGTTTTATAGAAGCTAATTTTCAGATGATTTTTTGCATTGACTTCCACCTAAACCTTCCTTTCTAACATATATAAATGATCTGAAGAAATACGTATCGTTTGGAACAGTCCTCGATTTAATTTGACTTTTTAACCGAAACTAGTGTATAATATACTATGGTTTTTTTACCGAAACTTGCATTTTAAAAAGTTTCATAGCATCTAATTTTCAGATGTTTTTTTGCATGGACTTCCATCATAACCTTACCTCGTAAAATATAAAACTTATTTGAAAAGTTACGTATTATTTCGAGCAGTCCTCGATTTAATTTGATGTTTTGACCGAAATTAGTATAAACTAGTGTATAATATACTATTCTTTTTTGACCGAAACTTGCATTTCGAAAAGTTTTATAGAAGTTAATTTTCAGATGATTTTTTGCATGGACTTCCACCTAAACCTTCCTTTCTAACATATATAAATGATCTGAAGAAATACGTATCGTTTGGAACAGTCCTCGATTTAATTTGACTTTTTGACCGAAACTAGTGTATAATATACTATGGTTTTTTGACCGAAACTTGCATTTTGAAAAGTTTCATAGCATCTAATTTTCAGGTGATTTTTTGCATTGACTTCCATCATAACCTTCCCTCGTAAAATATAAAAATTATCTGAAAAGTTTCGTATCATTTCGAGTAGTCCTCGATATAATTTAATTCTTTGACCGAAATAAGTATAAACTAATGTATAATACACTATAGTTTTTTACTGAACCTTGCATTTCGAAAAGTTTTATAGAAGCTAATTTTCAAATGATTTTTTGCATGGACTTCTATCATAACCTTCCTTTGTAACATATATAAATGATCTGAAACGTTTTGTATCATTTGGAACAGTCCTCGATTTAATTTGACTTTTTGACCGAAACTAGTGTATAATATACTATGGTTTTTTGACCGAAACTTGCATTTCTAAAATTTTCATAGAAACTATTTTTCAGATGATTTTTGCATGGACTTCCATCACCGTCCCTCGTAAAATATAAAACTTATCTGAAAAGTTTTGTATCATTTCGAGCAGTCCTCGATTTAATTTGATTTTTTGACCGATATTAGTATAATCTAGTGTATAATAGAGTATAGTTTTTTGACCGAAACTTGCATTTCGAAATGTTTTATAGAAGCTAATTTTCAGATGATTTTTTGCATGGACTTCCACCTAAACTTTCCTTTCTAACATATATAAATGATCTGAAGAAATACGTATCGTTTGGAACAGTCCTCGATTTAATTTGACTTTTTGACCGAAACTAGTGTATAATATACTATGGTTTTTTGACCGAAACTTGCATTTTGAAAAGTTTCATAGTATCTAATTTTAAGGTGATTTTTTTCATGGACTTCCATCATAACCTTCCCTCGTAAAATATAAAAATTATCTGAAACGTTTCGTATCATTTCGAGTAGTTCTCGATATAATTTGATTCTTTGACCGAAATTAGTACAAACTAATGTATAATACTCAATAGTTTTTTTTACTAAAACTTGCATTTCGAAAAGTTTTATAGAAGCTAATTTTCATATGATTTTTTGCATGGACTTCTATCATAACCTTCCTTTGTAACGTATATAAATGATCTGAAACGTTTCGTATCATTTGGAACAGTCCTGGATTTAAATTGACTTTTTGACCGAAACTAGTGTATAATATACTATGGTTTTTTGACCGAAACTTGCATTTCGAAAATTTTCATGGAAACTATTTTTCAGATGATTTTTTGCATGGACTTCCATCACCTTCCCTCGTAAAATATAAAACTTATCTGAAAAGTTTTGTATCATTTCGAGTAGTCTTCGATTTAATTTGATGTTTTGACCGATATTAGTATAAACTAGTGTATAACAAAGTATAGTTTTTTGACCGAAACTTGCATTTTGAAAAGTTTTATAGAAGCTAATTTTCAGATGATTTTTTGTATGGACTTCCACCTAAACCTTCCTTTCTAACATATATAAATGATCTGAAGAAATACGTATCGTTTGGAACAATCCTCGATTTAATTTGACTTTTTGACCGAAACTAGTGTATAATATACTATGGTTTTTTGACCGAAACTTGCATTTTGAAAAGTTTCATAGCATCTAATTTACAGGTGATTTTTTGCATTGACTTCCATCATAACCTTCCCTCGTAAAATATAAAAATTATCTGAAAAGTTTCGTATCATTTCGAGTAGTCCTCGATATAATTTAATTCTTTCACCGAAATAAGTATAAACTAATGTATAATACACTATAGTTTTTTACTGAAACTTGCATTTCGAAAAGTTTTATAGAAGCTAATTTTCAAATGATTTTTTGCATGGACTTCTATCATAACCTTCCTTTGTAACTGATCGTACCTGGAGATCAGGATCCGATATGGCTGGTCTCGAGAGCGGATGGATATGGTCGTTGAGGAGAAAAAGGGGTGTACCTGCAAGGCACTCCGATGCTAAAGTAAGTAACCGAGCAAGAGTGAGCAAGTACTAGTATTAGGGTTGAGAATTGAATACCTGACCCTCTCAAATGAGAGAGTTTATATAAAGGACCAGCTAGAAGACTATTGGTTCGTTTTATGAGGTGCGGATCGAGGGGTCCGTGAAGATAGGAAACGGTCAATACTAGCCGTTAGAGGGTCTCTTTGTGATCGGATCATTAGTGGTCGACTGAGGGACCACTTTTCATGACTGTGCTCGACGTCGAGCAAGGTAAATGGATCAGTCTTTTTGGCCCAATAAGAAGAATTGGGTCGGGTCGGAACAGGAGCCCCCCAAGTCATTGCTCGTGCTGTTGGGCAGTGACTTAAAAGTAATACTGTGCTCGGCGGAGCGTGATGTCATGGTCGAGGATCTTCGCTATCGGTCTTTCGGGCAAACAATACGTTGCTCGGTAGAAGAATGTGAAACGAAAAGCTGGAATATCTGGATAATCGCGCCTATTAATGATTTGACGGCTAATCTAGGGGCTAGCGTATAGCGGTCACGCGCGCGCGCACGTGTCTTCTTTCCTATAAATAGGATTCTCAGGGCCCATTTTGACCTTTTCGTTTCATCTTCTCTCTCAAGACTTTGCCCGTTCAACCGCCGTTGTTTCAGCCGTCGACCACGTCATTTCTTGCCGACCACCCTTTGCAGAAGCTTACTTTCTTCCAAAATGTCTTCTCAAGCTCAAGGTACCGTTCCTTTCTTCTCTTTTAGTGTATATAGCATAGGTTTTGTAGAATGCATGCGGTTTAGGGCGTTCTACCGGTAGTTTTAGGATTTTAGGATTAGTGAGCCTTAAAGTTCTTGCCACCGTAGCTGGTCGGCTGTGAACCCTAACTTTAGGGTCGACGGAAATTTTGGTCGACTTAGACTTTAGATTTTTTGGATAGGTTTTTGTTATTTATACTGTTGGGCGTCAGCTGTTGCCTCGAACAATGGTTAGCCAGGGCTATAGCTCGGAACACAATTTCTGAGCTGAGGCGCGCCCTTTCCATTGTCGAGCGGTGGAAGGGTGGATTTGATATTCTTAATCGAATTCACTGATGCCTTTCCTCTGCTTTTCAAGTGAAAACTCGCTCGGGAATCCACTGGACGTGTTTTCCGAGGATACGTCCTCGGGAAATACGGAATCGTCTGCGTCCATACCCTCGAACTCAGGAAGCTCCTCGGATAGTTCAGACACAAGTACCACGGGGCAGTCAACAGAATCGCCTCAGTGTCCTGCCCAGTCGAAGGTCTCGCTCGAAGAGTGGGTGATGGAAGATTTGCTGGACAAAGTGTCTTCCTTCTCAAGACCTCGATCGGAGCCACTGCCAATTGTTGGGAATCCTGCTGACTGGGTCGTGACCTGCCCGGGAGACGACGACCGCATCTTCTCAGACTTTCGCGGTCGGGCATTCTCCATGTATGAATACGCTACTTCGGTTCTGGGGGTGACGTTGCCCTTCAGCGACTTCGTGAGTGTTGTGCTCGGACATCTCTGCATAGCTCCTTCCCAGCTGCACCCCAACTCATACGCATTCCTGAGGGCGTTTGAGATGACATGCGCCTTTCTGGGCGTTGGGGCCACACTTCCTCTTTTCTTCCGTCTCTTTTCTTTACAGCGCCAAGTCGGGCGGGGAACCGACCGGAAGGGGTTCGTGTCTTTTAAGCAGTGAACCAAGATCTTCAAGGCCCACTCAGAATCCATCCGGGCTTTTAAGACCGACTACTTCTTGATATAGCCTGCGAGTGATGCGGCCGTGAGAGCTATGAGTTTTCTCGGAATTGATACCGATGAGAACGACGAGCCCAGGCTGGACGACCAAGGTGAAGTGATTCCGAGGAGATTATGGATGTTTCCCTTCTCCTGGAGTCATGTGCATTATGAGCGACCAGTGGGGGAATGTTCAGGTGGGGGACACCTTGAATGACGATGATGCGGCCAGCTTCGAAGCTTTTAGAAAGTTGATAGCTTCTTTTACTCCGACCCCTCTATTGGACGGGGAAGGGAAAGTTATGGTCGATCAAGATGGGGGAGAAGCTTTGGAGCATCCCCTGATCAGTGTTACTGACCTGCTGGCCTATAATAACGGGCAGGAGATATCTGACTTTTTTGGTATCTGTTTGCTTATGCTCGTTAAATTTTTGATTTGACTTTGTTGCTCGTAGCTAATTTTGGTTTTGTTCTTCTTTTCAGGTTCTTTGACAAACCCTCTGGACAAGATCCACGAGCGTTTGGTCCAGCAGCAGCGGAAGCGGTCGAGGGTCGTGCAGACCAGGCTGACTGAAGCAAGCGGTTCAGGCTCGGGTCCTTTGGTCCAGGGCTCTCCAGGGGCCTCTACTGGCTCTTTGATGAAGAAACACAAAGCGACGACTACTGTGGACCTGACGGTCGGTGCTCCCCCAAAGCCAAGGCATGGGATACCCCCGTGTTTCGTTGTTCGGAACTTTTTCGAGGGGAACACTATGGATGTTGACCGGGCGGACTCTCTGTTCCTGGAGGGGATGGATCGTCCTGCTCGGCGGCTTTCTTTGGCCCAGGACGCGAGCGCGGTTATGCGGGTCTTGGCCATGGCTTGGATGACGGCCGAGGGGTCCCCTATGCTGGAGCGGGAAAACAGCAAACTCAAGGAGCAGTTGGCTGCTTCCGAGGCCAAGCTGACGGTGTCCACAGAGGAGGTAAAAATGGTCACCACAGAGTCGGCTGAGCGAGCAACGGTCATCGCCAAATTAGAGGTCGACAAGAAGAGGTTGCTCGAGCAGAATAAGAAGCTAAAAGATGCCTTTTGCCCCAAGGAGGACGAGGACGAGGACACCAAACATTTGGTGACGAGGGCTCAGCTTCTCGCTCGGATCGACCAAGATATGGAAGATCTGAACGCGTCTACTGAGTTCAGTTTCCAGAATGCGGTGGACCAAGTAAAAGCTCTCCACCCTGACCTAGCCTTGGATGTTGATCGGATGAATTATCTTTACAAGGTGGTGGATGGTCAGATTGTGGTTCCTACGGACTTGGTGGTGGCCGACTCTCAGCCGGGGACGACTGCCCAGCCTGATCAACCAGAGGAGCAGTCGGACCAGGAGGAAACTCGTGCAGAGGAAAGCCGCCGGGTGGGTGAAGATAATTAATTGGTGGCCTGCGTGCCTTGTAATTTATAATGTATTTTGTTTTGGGGGGCGTGTCCCCCTTTATCTGTAACTCCGAACAAGTCGGCCTTTTGGTGCCGCATTTCTTTTAAATGTTAAGTGTTTGACCCTGGAGGTCGGTTGCATATATTGTTTGCTCGTAATAATGCGTCCGTCGGAGGACATAGTTTATTTGTTATTTTTACTAAGTGTTTGACGCTCGTATTTGCATTAGTTAGAAGCAATTGGATAGATACGGGGGAGTGTGGACGATCTGTTGGTTAGGGGAACCAATCAGTGTTGGAGGGTTTTACCCTCGATCGGTGCTCGAGCCAAGATAAAGGCCCGGGTTCCGTGGCGTGAACGTCCCATCGCGAGCTGGGGTTCTGCCTGGTCGTGGTACTTAGGCGACGTCGGACTCGTTTGAGTATCCGTTCGTGCAACAAGTTTTTCTTTTGCTCGAAAAGAGGTCTTGCTTGATTTGTGATGTTTGGGCTGACGTGCTCGTACCTAGGCACGCAGTTTTTCATTAGTCTCTCTCTCTCTTCGCTTGGTAGTTGAGCAAGGTGACTGATTTAACTATAATATTGTTTAAGTTTTTCGGCGTTCCAAGGCCGAGCGAGTTCTTCCCCGTGTAGGTTTTCTAAGTAATAAGCACCATTCTCGGTTTTTGCTCGAACGCGGTATGGGCCTTCCCAGTTGGGCGTTAATTTTCCCTCGCGGGGATCCCTGTGGTTTCTTCTAAGGACAAGGCTGCCTACTTCGAACGTCCGCCTGATGACCTTGGAATCATACCGAGCGGCTATCTTTTGTTTGAGAATAGTTTCTCGAAGAGCGGCTTCCGATCGAATTTCTTCGACCATGTCGAGCTCGTCTCTTAAAGCTTCAGCGTTGACATCTTGTTCCATGGGGAATTCCGTGCGTCTCGATCGGACATGCATTTCTATTGGAATTACTGCTTCGGTCCCATATGCTAATCGAAATGGGGACTCTCCGGTCGTTGAATGGGGAGTGGTTCTATATGCCCATAATACGCTATGTAACTCCTCGACCCAGTGTTTCTTATGCTCGTCCAACCTTCGTTTCAGACCTCTCAAGAGTACCCTATTTGCGGCCTCGGCTTGCCCATTGGTTTGAGGGTGCTCGACTGAAGCGAAGTGTTGTTTTGTCCCTATTGACGCAACGAATTCTTTGAAATGTTTATCCGTGAATTGAGTCCCGTTATTGGTCACAATAGCGAGGGGCACTCCAAACCGGGCGAGGATGTTTCTTTTGAAGAATCGAAGTATATTGAGCGCGGTAATTTTGGCCAGGGCCTCAGCTTCTATCCATTTGGTGAAATAGTTTACGCCTACAATTAAGTATTTGTTCTTACCAGACCCAACGACGAATGGTCCTAAAATGTCCATTCTCCACCACGCGAACGGCCAGGGGGATGATAACGATTTTAGCTCGGATGGGGGTGCTATGTGCACGTCTCCATGTCGTTGGCATCTGTCGCATCTTCTTACATGCTCCTTCGCGTCGTGCTGGAGGGTGGGCCACTAGTATCCTGCCCTCAAAATTTTCCGAGCTAACGAACGTCCGCCAGGGTGCTGGGCATTGATTCCTTCGTGGACTTCCCTGAGTACGTGTGGAATGTTTTCCTCCTCTACGCATCTGAGGAGGGGTGTAGAGAATCCTCGACGATACATACGTCCGCCTACTAAAGAGTACGAGCATGCCCTTCGTCGTATAGTACTGGCCTCTTTTGAGTCGGTTGGTAACTCTCCTTTTGTTAGATAGTTGAACACTGGAGTCATCCAGCAACCCGTGTCGCCCACGACGTTAACGTGTACGCAGGCTGAAGAGTGCCCGATACTTGGTTGGGGAAGTAGTTTTTGTATGACGGACTTGTTGTTCCCTTTCCTTTTAGTGCTCGCCAGCTTGGACAGGATATCTGCGCGAGCGTTGTTTTCCCGAGGAACGTGTTTGACTTCCACACTCTTAAACCGTTTTATTTCGTCTTTTATGAGGGCCAGATACTCGGCCATGCTGTCACTTCTAGCCTGGAAATCCCCTCGGACTTGGCTTGCAACCAGTTGGGAATCTGTGCAAACTGTGATCTCTTCTGCTTCTAGGTCGGTTGCGAGCCGTATGCCCGCCAGGAAGGCTTCATATTCTGCTTGGTTGTTAGAAGTGGGGAAAGATAAAGTCAAGGATACTTCGATGACGTTCCCTTCTTTGTTCTCCAAAATGATACCGGCCCCGCTGCCCGCCGGGCCAGATGCGCCGTCCACGAAAATAACCCACTTGGACGAAGCTTTCGGGTCTTGCCCGGTGAAAGCGAGTTCAGCCACGAAGTCGGCCAGCGCTTGAGCTTTGAGGGCCTGTCTTCCTTCAAATTTGATGTCGAACTCAGATAGTTCTAGTGACTATTTTAACATTCGGCCGGCCATGTCTGGTCGACCGAGCAACTGTCTTATGGGTTGATCGGTCCTTACGATGATGGTGTGAGCCAGGAAGTAATGGCGTAGTCTTCTTGCTGCGAGAAGGAGGGCCAATGCGACCTTTTCTATCTGAAGGTACCGAATTTTCGGGCCGTGGAGAGCTTTGCTCGTGAAATACACGGGCTTTTGCCCATCGGGTCGTTCGCGCACAAGGGTCGCGCTCACTGCTTCGTTTGCGACCGCAAGGTAGAGATACAGAGTCTCCCCCTCTTCCGCTCTGGATAAGACGGGAGGTTCACTTAATGCTTTTTTCAGGTGGGATAGTGCTAACTCGCATTCTGCCGTCCATTCGAAAGTTGCTTCCTTACGGAGGAGCTTGTAAAAGGGGAGAGCGTGTTGAGCCGATTTTGCTACGAATCGAGCAAGGGAGGTAAGGACCCCGTTTAGTGATTGTATGGACTTCTTGGTCGTGGGGGTTGGGAACTCCGCGAACGCTCGACACTTATCGGGATTTTCCTCGATGCCCCGCTCAGTCAAATAGAATCCGAGGAATTTTCCCGCTCGGACACCAAAGGTGCATTTCTCTGGGTTGAAGCGCATTTTGCACTTTCGTGCTTGGTCGAACACTTTTCGCAGATGGGACGCATGGTCCGTTTCTCGTTGAGATTTTACGATCATGTCGTCCATGTATACTTCGAGCATGTCTCTGATTTCGGTTCGGAAAACTTTATTCATCATGCGCTGATACGTTGCTCCTGCGTTTTTTAGACCGAAGGGCATAACGTTGTAAAAGTAATTGCCCGACTCGGTCATGAAGGCTGTGTATTTTTTGTCAGACACGGCCATGGGTATTTTATTGTACCCCGAATATGCGTCCATGAAGGATAATAATTTGTATCCGGACGAATTGTCGACCAACTTGTCGATGTTAGGTAAAGGGTATGCATCTTTCGGGCACGCCCGATTGAAATCGGTATAATCAACACACATTCTCCATTTTCCACTAGATTTTTTCACAAGTACAACGTTTGAGAGCCAGGTCGTATACCTGGCCTCGGTTACAAATTTAGCCTCTAGGAGGTCTTTAACAGCAGATTCGGCAGCATCAGTCTTCTTGCTCGACTGCTTTCTCCTGCGTTGAGCGACCGCTTTATGCGTTGGGTCGATAGAGAGGTGGTGACAAGCTGTTTCTGGGTCGAGCCCTGGCATTTTTGCGGCGCTCCATGCAAACAAGTCTGCGTTCCCTTTGAGGCATGCTTCTAACTGTCGTTTCACAAATTCGGGCATATGTGCCCCGATCTTGACGCACCGGGCAGGGTCCTCTCCCAAGGGAATTAGCTCGAAATCTTCGTCCGGTATTGGTCGGGCTAAGGCCTCTGCTGGTCTCTGGACGCTCTCGCTACTATCTGAAAACCTGCAGTCTAGATCGATCGAATCGACTTGAGGGAAAGCCTTGGGTACATCTGGCAAATCCAATGTCGGGGGACTTGGTTGGTACAATATCAAGCTGAGGCCTTTTGATGCTGCCTCGAAACATCTGCGGGCAGCGTCAACGTCTCCGTGCAATGTGGCGACTCTGCCCGAAGTAGTATAGTACTTCATCTTCAAGTGGACGGTGGAAGACACGGCTATCAACTCGGCTAGAGTTGGTCGTCCTAATATGCATTGGTATAGCGACGGGCAATCCACGACAAGGAATTGGACTCTAACCGTCTTGGCTGTCTCGCCCGCCCCGAAAGTGACAAACAGGTCAACATAACCCCACGGTCGGGATACTGCTCCGTTGAAACCTTGCAGGTCTGATCCGACGTATGGAGTCAGATGTGTTTCGTTCAGTTGGAGTGTTGAAAACAGTTGGGAGTACATGATGTCGCATGAACTACCTTGGTCCACCAATATCCTCCTTACATCGAAGTTCGCCATGCGTGCTCGGATGAGTAGAGGAATGCTGGCGTTGGGTGCTCCTCCCAGGAGCTCTTCTCGATAGAATGCGAGGGGTATGGAACCTTCCCTCGGTGGATCTAAAGTGGCGTTTTGCGCGGGCCCTTTGGCGATTAACTGGTCGAATTTTCTTTTCACGGAACCGACCGTGATTTTATTGAAGCCTCCCCCTGATATGACCATTGCCGAAGGGAACGCCTCCCACGGACTGTGGGAGGAGAGGTATCCCGTAGCATTGGTGTGGTCTGGCAAAAAGAAATCTTCCGGGCGGTAAATGCTCAGGGCGACTTGCATGTTAGCGTCTGCAGGGATTGGCACGGCTTCTTCGATTTTCTGGGTCTCTTGAGTATCTTGTCGAGGATTATCTCTGGACTTCGTGAACTGTTTCAGGTGCCCGTCTTTGATGAGGATTTCGATTGCGTCCTTGAGGTGGATGCAATCCTCTGTGTTGTGCCCATGACACTTGTGGAATCTACAGTATTTCGTTTTATCTGTACCGGGCTTGCTAGGTTGTTGCCTCGGAAAGCGTACTCCCGCTTGTTTGAATTCTGAATTGGCACATTCAGACAAAATTTTCTCCCTAGAGGCTAGGAGGGGCGTGTATTCGTGGAACCAACCAATAGGTCCTCGGTGCTCTCGCGGTTCACGGGAGCGCTCGTCCTTTCTTTTGTCTCCTCCTCGACGAGATGTCGAGGGTTCATCAACTCGGTGTGGTTTGGCGTCTTCACGGCGTCGAGCGTCTCTGACTGAACTGGCCGCTTGCTTTTCTTCATATTGGATGTAAGCTTGGGCTTTTAGCAAGAATGCGTCAAGGGTGGCCGGGGTTTCAATGCCGACCGCCCGATGGAAATCGGTCGAGGGACGTAACCCTCGTTCCAGCAGGTACTTTTTCATGTCGTCGGTCGTAGACACTTGGACTGCCTCTTTATTGAACCTTTCGATGTAAGTTCGTAAAGGCTCGTCCCTCCCTTGGATTATTGCTTCGAGCGAAGCCTCTGTCTTAGGGTGTCGTCTTGATGCAGTAAAGTGTCTAGAGAACGTGCGCCCAAGCTGTTTCCATGATGTGATGGATTCAGCTTCAAGACTTTTGTACCACGTCATTGCCCCTTTCCTCAACGTCGTGGGAAAGAGTCGACATTTAATTGCTCCCCGAATGCCCCGATAGTCGAGCAAGGCATCGATGTTCTCGATGTGTTCGTCTAGATCGGTAGTCCCGTCGTACGAGCCTAAAGGAGGAGGTTTCTCTAGGCCTCTTGGGAGCTTGGCTGCCATAATTTCAGATGACAAGGGACCCCGAGCGTCCTCGTCGTCACTGGAAATAAGCGATGATTTGTGATCGTATTTCTTTGTTCTTCGAGGGGAGGTGGATCTTGATCTGCTCCTTCTTGATTTTCTTTTAGGAGAGAGTTGTGGAGATGACTGACGAAAGCGTTTGTTGCCCGTTGATTCGTCGGTGTTTCCTCTCCTCTTCTTCTTCGCAGGAGACGGAGTGAACTCCCCTTGGGGCTTCTTTGGAGAATGAGGTCGACGAGAATTATCTTCAAGTCGGGCAATCTTTTCACCATGAGTGAGGAGTAGCAAGTTCGTTTGATTTAGGATTTCAGCCAGCGCGGCGAAATCTGACCCCGAAGGAGTCGAAGGAAAAAGAGTTTTCGGGCGACTCTCCAAGGGTTGGTCACGGTCGGGTGAAGGTGATGTCGCCTTCCCTTCTGGTCGGTCGTGCACCGTTTCATCATGTAGGGGAGGCTGGACGTTGCTCTCACGTTGTGTGAGAATCATCCCATCATTCGATCGATTCTCCTGGTTGTCCCGAGCAGCCATGGATCTTGTTAAAACTTTTGTTCTTTGAGGATCTTGAAAGAAGAACGGGGAAATCTTAGCCTTTCCCACAGACGGCGCCACCTGATCGTACCTGGAGATCAGGATCCGATATGGCTGGTCTCGAGAGCGGATGGATATGGTCGTTGAGGAGAAAAAGGGGTGTACCTGCAAGGCACTCCGATGCTAAAGTAAGTAACCGAGCAAGAGTGAGCAAGTACTAGTATTAGGGTTGAGAATTGAATACCTGACCCTCTCAAATGAGAGAGTTTATATAAAGGACCAGCTAGAAGACTATTGGTTCGTTTTATGAGGTGCGGATCGAGGGGTCCGTGAACATAGGAAACGGTCAATACTAGCCGTTAGAGGGTCTCTTTGTGATCGGATCATTAGTGGTCGACTGAGGGACCACTTTTCATGACTGTGCTCGACGTCGAGCAAGGTAAATGGATCAGTCTTTTTGGCCCAATAAGAAGAATTGGGTCGGGTCGGAACAGTAACATATATAAATGATCTGAAACGTTTTGTATCATTTGGAACAGTCCTCGATTTAATTTGACTTTTTGACCGAAACTAGTGTATAATATACTATGGTTTTTTGACCAAAACTTGCATTTCGAAAATTTTCATGGAAACTATTTTTCAGATGATTTTTTGCATGGACTTCCATCACCTTCCCTCGTAAAATATAAAACTTATTTGAAAATTTACGTATTATTTCGAGCAGTCCTCGATTTAATTTGATGTTTTAACCGAAATTAGTATAAACTAGTGTATAATATACTATACTTTTTTGACCGAAACTTGCATTTCGAAAAGTTTTATAGAAGTTAATTTTCAGATGATTTTTTGCATGGACTTCCACATAAACCTTCCTTTCTAACATATATAAATGATCTGAAGAAATACGTATCGTTTGAAACAGTCCTCGATTTAATTTGACTTTTTGACCGAAACTAGTGTATAATATACTATGGTTTTTTGACCGAAACTTGCAGTTTTAAAAGTTTCATAGCATCTAATTTTCAGGTGATTTTTTTCATGGACTTCCATCATAACCTTCCCTCGTAAAATATAAAAATTATCTGAAAAGTTTCGTATCATTTCGAGTAGTCCTCGATATAATTTGATTCTTTGACCGAAATTAGTATAAACTAATGTATAATATACTATAGATTTTTTTACTGAAACTTGCATTTCGAAAAGATTTATAGAAGCTAATTTTCATATTATTTTTTGCATGGACTTCTATCATAACCTTCCTTTGTAACATATATAAATGATCTGAAACGTTTCGTATCATTTGGAACAGTCTTCGATTTAATTTGACTTTTTGACCGAAACTAGTGTATAATATACTATGGTTTTTTGACCGAAACTTGCATGTCAAAAATTTTCATAGAAACTATTTTTCAGATGACTTTTTGCATGGACTTCCATCACCTTCCCTCATAAAATATAAAACTTATCTGAAAAGTTTTGTATCATTTCGAGCAGTCCTCGATTTAATTTGATGTTTTGACCGATATTAGTATAAACTAGTGTATAACAGAGTATAGTTTTTTGACCGAAACTTGCATTTTGAAAAGTTTTATAGAAGCTAATTTTCAGATGATTTTTTGCATGGACTTCCACCTAAACCTTCCTTTCTAACATATATAAATGATCTGAAGAAATACGTATCGTTTGGAACAGTCCTCGATTTAATTTGACTTTTTGACCGAAACTAGTGTATAATATACTATGGTTTTTTTACCGAAACTTGCATTTTAAAAAGTTTCATAGCATCTAATTTTCAGATGTTTTTTTGCATGGACTTCCATCATAACCTTACCTCGTAAAATATAAAACTTATTTGAAAAGTTACGTATTATTTCGAGCAGTCCTCGATTTAATTTGATGTTTTGACCGAAATTAGTATAAACTAGTGTATAATATACTATACTTTTTTGACCGAAACTTGCATTTCGAAAAGTTTTATAGAAGTTAATTTTCAGATGATTTTTTGCATGGACTTCCACCTAAACCTTCCTTTCTAACATATATAAATGATCTGAAGAAATACGTATCGTTTGGAACAGTCCTCGATTTAATTTGACTTTTTGACCGAAACTAGTGTATAATATACTATGGTTTTTTGACCGAAACTTGCATTTTGAAAAGTTTCATAGCATCTAATTTTCAGGTGATTTTTTGCATGGACTTCCATCATAACCTTCCCTCGTAAAATATAAAAATTATCTGAAAAGTTTCGTATCATTTCGAGTAGTCCTCGATATAATTTAATTCTTTGACCGAAATAAGTATAAACTAATGTATAATACACTATAGTTTTTTACTGAAACTTGCATTTCGAAGAGTTTTATAGAAGCTAATTTTCAAATGATTTTTTGCATGGACTTCTATCATAACCTTCCTTGGTAACATATATAAATGATCTGAAACGTTTTGTATCATTTGGAACAGTCCTCGATTTAATTTGACTTTTTGACCGAAACTAGTGTATAATATACTATGGTTTTTTGACCGAAACTTGCATTTCGAAAATTTACATAGAAACTATTTTTCAGATGATTTTTGCATGGACTTCCATCACCGTCCCTCGTAAAATATAAAACTTATCTGAAAAGTTTTGTATCATTTCGAGCAGTCCTCGATTTAATTTGATTTTTTGACCGATATTAGTATAATCTAGTGTATAATAGAGTATAGTTTTTTGACCGAAACTTGCATTTCGAAAAGTTTTATAGAAGCTAATTTTCAGATGATTTTTTGCATGGACTTCCACCTAAACTTTCCTTTCTAACATATATAAATGATCTGAAGAAATAAATATCGTTTGGAACAGTCCTCGATTTAATTTGACTTTTTGACCGAAACTAGTGTATAATATACTATGGTTTTTTGACCGAAACTTGCATTTTGAAAAGTTTCATAGCATCTGATTTTCAGGTGATTTTTTTCATGGACTTCCATCATAACCTTCCCTCGTAAAATATAAAAATTATCTGAAACGTTTCGTATCATTTCGAGTAGTCCTCGATATAATTTTATTCTTTGACCGAAATTAGTATAAACTAATGTATAATACACTATAGTTTTTTTTACTGAAACCTGCATTTCGAAAAGTTATATAGAAGCTAATGTTCATATGATTTTTTGCATGGACTTCTATCATAACCTTCCTTTGTAACGTATATAAATGATCTGAAACGTTTCGTATCATTTTGAACAGTCCTCGATTTAAATTGACTTTTTGACCGAAACTAGTGTATAATATACTATGGTTTTTTGACCGAAACTTGCATTTCGAAAATTTTCATGGAAACTATTTTTCAGATGATTTTTTGCATGGACTTCCATCACCTTCCCTCGTAAAATATAAAACTTATCTGAAAAGTTTTGTATCATTTCGAGCAGTCTTCGATTTAATTTGATGTTTTGACCGATATTAGTATAAACTAGTGTATAACAGAGTATAGTTTTTTGACCGAAACTAGCATTTTGAAAAGTTTTATAGAAGCTAATTTTCAGATGATTTTTTGCATGGACTTCCACCTAAACCTTCCTTTCTAACATATATAAATGATCTGAAGAAATACGTATCGTTTGGAACAATCCTCGATTTAATTTGACTTTTTGACCGAAACTAGTGTATAATATACTATGGTTTTTTTTACCGAAACTTTCATTTTGAAAAGTTTCTTAGCATCTAATTTTCAGATGATTTTTTGCATGGACTTCCATCATAACCTTACCTCGTAAAATATAAAACTTATTTGAAAAGTTTTATATTTTTTCGAGCAGTCCTCGATTTAATTTGATGTTTTGACCGAAATTAGTATAAACTAGTGTATAATATACTATACTTTTTTGACCGAAACTTGCATTTCGAAAAGTTTTATAGAAGTTAATTTTCAGATGATTTTTAGCATGGACTTCCACCTAAACCTTCCTTTCTAACATATATAAATGATCTGAAGAAATACGTATCGTTTGAAACAGTCCTCGATTTAAGTTGACTTTATGACCGAAACTAGTGTATAATATACTATGGTTTTTTGACCGAAACTTGCATTTTCAAAAGTTTCATAGCATCTAATTTTCAGATGATTTTTTGCATGGACTTCCATCATAACCTTACCTCGTAAAATATAAAACTTATTTGAAAAGTTAGGTATTATTTCGAGCAGTCCTCGATTTAATTTGATGTTTTGACCGAAATTAGTATAAACTAGTGTATAATATACTATACTTTTTTGACCGAAACTTGCATTTCGAAAAGTTTTATAGAAGTTAATTTTCAGATGATTTTTTGCATGGACTTCCACCTAAACCTTCCTTTCTAACATATATAAATGATCTGAAGAAATACGTATCGTTTGAAACAGTCCTCGATTTAATTTGACTTTTTGACCGAAACTAGTGTATAATATACTATGGTTTTTTGACCGAAACATGCATTTTGAAAAGTTTCATAGCATCTAATTTTCAGGAGATTTTTTTCATGGACTTCCATCATAACCTTCCCTCGTAAAATATAAAAATTATCTGAAAAGTTTCGTATCATTTCGAGTAGTCCTCGATATAATTTGATTCTTTGACCGAAATTAGTATAAACTAATGTATAATATACTATAGATTTTTTTACTGAAACTTGCATTTCGAAAAGATTTATAGAAGCTAATTTTCATATTATTTTTTGCATGGACTTCTATCATAACCTTCCTTTGTAACATATATAAATGATCTGAAACGTTTCGTATCATTTGGAACAGTCTTCGATTTAATTTGACTTTTTGACCGAAACTAGTGTATAATATACTATGGTTTTTTGACCGAAACTTGCATTTCAAAAATTTTCATAGAAACTATTTTTCAGATGACTTTTTGCATGGACTTCCATCACCTTCCCTCATAAAATATAAAACTTATCTGAAAAGTTTTGTATCATTTCGAGCAGTCCTCGATTTAATTTGATGTTTTGACCGATATTAGTATAAACTAGTGTATAACAGAGTATAGTTTTTTGACCGAAACTTGCATTTTGATAAGTTTTATAGAAGCTAATTTTCAGATGATTTTTTGCATGGACTTCCACCTAAACCTTCCTTTCTAACATATATAAATGATCTGAAGAAATACGTATCGTTTGGAACAGTCCTCGATTTAATTTGACTTTTTGACCGAAACTAGTGTATAATATACTATGTTTTTTTTACCGAAACTTGCATTTTAAAAAGTTTCATAGCATCTAATTTTCAGATGTTTTTTTGCATGGACTTCCATCATAACCTTACCTCGTAAAATATAAAACTTATTTGAAAAGTTACGTATTATTTCGAGCAGTCCTCGATTTAATTTGATGTTTTGACCGAAATTAGTATAAACTAGTGTATAATATACTATACTTTTTTGACCGAAACTTGCATTTCGAAAAGTTTTATAGAAGTTAATTTTCAGATGATTTTTTGCATGGACATCCACCTAAACCTTCCTTTCTAACATATATAAATGATCTGAAGAAATACGTATCGTTTGGAACAGTCCTCGATTTAATTTGACTTTTTGACCGAAACTAGTGTATAATATACTATGGTTTTTTGACCAAAACTTGCATTTTGAAAAGTTTCATAGCATCTAATTTTCAGGTGATTTTTTGCATGGACTTCCATCATAACCTTCCCTCGTAAAATATAAAAATTATCTGAAAAGTTTCGTATCATTTCGAGTAGTCCTCGATATAATTTAATTCTTTGACCGAAATAAGTATAAACTAATGTATAATACACTATAGTTTTTTACTGAAACTTGCATTTCGAAAAGTTTTATAGAAGCTAATTTTCAAATGATTTTTTGCATGGACTTCTATCATAACCTTCCTTTGTAACATATATAAATGATCTGAAACGTTTTGTATCATTTGGAACAGTCCTCGATTTAATTTGACTTTTTGACCGAAACTAGTGTATAATATACTATGGTTTTTTGACCGAAACTTGCATTTCGAAAATTTTCATAGAAACTATTTTTCAGATGATTTTTGCATGGACTTCCATCACCTTCCCTCGTAAAATATAAAACTTATCTGAAAAGTTTTGTATCATTTCGAGCAGTCCTCGATTTAATTTGATGTTTTGACCGATATTAGTATAAACTAGTGTATAACAGAGTATAGTTTTTTGACCGAAACTTGCATTTTGAAAAGTTTTATAGAAGCTAATTTTCAGATGATTTTTTGCATGGACTTCCACCTAAACCTTCCTTTCTAACATATATAAATGATCTGAAGAAATACGTATCGTTTTGAACAGTCCTCGATTTAATTTGACTTTTTGACCGAAACTAGTGTATAATATACTATGTTTTTTTTACCGAAACTTGCATTTTAAAAAGTTTCATAGCATCTAATTTTCAGATGTTTTTTTGCATGGACTTCCATCATAACCTTACCTCGTAAAATATAAAACTTATTTGAAAAGTTACGTATTATTTCGAGCAGTCCTCGATTTAATTTGATGTTTTGACCGAAATTAGTATAAACTAGTGTATAATATACTATACTTTTTTGACCGAAACTTGCATTTCGAAAAGTTTTATAGAAGTTAATTTTCAGATGATTTTTTGCATGGACATCCACCTAAACCTTCCTTTCTAACATATATAAATGATCTGAAGAAATACGTATCGTTTGGAACAGTCCTCGATTTAATTTGACTTTTTGACCGAAACTAGTGTATAATATACTATGGTTTTTTGACCAAAACTTGCATTTTGAAAAGTTTCATAGCATCTAATTTTCAGGTGATTTTTTGCATGGACTTCCATCATAACCTTCCCTCGTAAAATATAAAAATTATCTGAAAAGTTTCGTATCATTTCGAGTAGTCCTCGATATAATTTAATTCTTTGACCGAAATAAGTATAAACTAATGTATAATACACTATAGTTTTTTACTGAAACTTGCATTTCGAAAAGTTTTATAGAAGCTAATTTTCAAATGATTTTTTGCATGGACTTCTATCATAACCTTCCTTTGTAACATATAAAAATGATCTGAAACGTTTTGTATCATTTGGTACAGTCCTCGATTTAATTTGACTTTTTGACCGAAACTAGTGTATAATATACTATGGTTTTTTGACCGAAACTTGCATTTCGAAAATTTTCATAGAAACTATTTTTCAGATGATTTTTGCATGGACTTCCATCACCTTCCCTCGTAAAATATAAAACTTATCTGAAAAGTTTTGTATCATTTCGAGCAGTCTTCGATTTAATTTGATGTTTTGACCGATATTAGTATAAACTAGTGTATAACAGAGTATAGTTTTTTGACCGAAACTTGCATTTTGAAAAGTTTTATAGAAGCTAATTTTCAGATGATTTTTTGCATGGACTTCCACCTAAACCTTCCTTTCTAACATATATAAATGATCTGAAGAAATACGTATCGTTTGGAACAGTCCTCGATTTAATTTGACTTTTTGACCGAAACTAGTGTATAATATACTATGGTTTTTTGACCGAAACTTGCATTTTGAAAAGTTTCATAACATCTAATTTTCAGGTGATTTTTTGCATGGACTTCCATCATAACCTTCCCTCGTAAAATATAAAAATTATCTGAAAAGTTTCGTATCATTTCGAGTAGTCCTCGATATAATTTAATTCTTTGACCGAAATAAGTATAAACTAATGTATAATACACTATAGTTTTTTACTGAAACTTGCATTTCGAAAAGTTTTATAGAAGCTAATTTTCAAATGATTTTTTGCATGGACTTCTATCATAACCTTCCTTTGTAACATATATAAATGATCTGAAACGTTTTGTATCATTTGGAACAGTCCTCGATTTAATTTGACTTTTTGACCGAAACTAGTGTATAATATACTATGGTTTTTTGACCGAAACTTGCATTTCGAAAATTTTCATAGAAACTATTTTTCAGATGATTTTTGCATGGACTTCCATCAACGTCCCTCGTAAAATATAAAACTTATCTGAAAAGTTTTGTATCATTTCGAGCAGTCCTCGATTTAATTTGATTTTTTGACCGATATTAGTATAATCTAGTGTATAATAGAGTATAGTTTTTTGACCGAAACTTGCATTTCGAAAAGTTTTATAAAAGCTAATTTTCAGATGATTTTTTGCATGGACTTCCACCTAAACTTTCCTTTCTAACATATATAAATGATCTGAAGAAATACATATCGTTTGGAACAGTCCTCGATTTAATTTGACTTTTTGACCGAAACTAGTGTATAATATACTATGGTTTTTTGACAGAAACTTGCATTTTGAAAAGTTTCATAGCATCTGATTTTCAGGTGATTTTTTTCATGGACTTCCATCATAACCTTCCCTCGTAAAATATAAAAATTATCTGAAACGTTTCGTATCATTTCGAGTAGTCCTCGATATAATTTTATTCTTTGACCGAAATTAGTATAAACTAATGTATAATACACTATAGTTTTTTTTACTGAAACCTGCATTTCGAAAAGTTTTATAGAAGCTAATGTTCATATGATTTTTTGCATGGACTTCTATCATAACCTTCCTTTGTAACGTATATAAATGATCTGAAACGTTTCGTATCATTTGGAACAGTCCTCGATTTAAATTGACTTTTTGACCGAAACTAGTGTATAATATACTATGGTTTTTTGACCGAAACTTGCATTTCGAAAATTTTCATGGAAACTATTTTTCAGATGATTTTTTGCATGGACTTCCATCACCTTCCCTCGTAAAATATAAAACTTATCTGAAAAGTTTTGTATCATTTCGAGCAGTCTTCGATTTAATTTGATGTTTTGACCGATATTAGTATAAACTAGTGTATAACAGAGTATAGTTTTTTGACCGAAACTTGCATTTTGAAAAGTTTTATAGAAGCTAATTTTCAGATGATTTTTTGCATGGACTTCCACCTAAACCTTCCTTTCTAACATATATAAATGATCTGAAGAAATACGTATCGTTTGGAACAATCCTCGATTTAATTTGACTTTTTGACCGAAACTAGTGTATAATATACTATGGTTTTTTTTACCGAAACTTGCATTTTGAAAAGTTTCTTAGCATCTAATTTTCAGATGATTTTTTGCATGGACTTCCATCATAACCTTACCTCGTAAAATATAAAACTTATTTGAAAAGTTTCATATTATTTCGAGCAGTCCTCGATTTAATTTGATGTTTTGACCGAAATTAGTATAAACTAGTGTATAATATACTATACTTTTTTGACCGAAACTTGCATTTCGAAAAGTTTTATAGAAGTTAATTTTCAGATGATTTTTTGCATGGACTTCCACCTAAACCTTCCTTTCTAACATATATAAATGATCTGAAGAAATACGTATCGTTTGAAACAGTCCTCGATTTAATTTGACTTTTTGACCGAAACTAGTGTATAATATACTATGGTTTTTTGACCGAAACTTGCATTTTGAAAAGTTTCATAGCATCTAATTTTCAGGTGATTTTTTTCATGGACTTCCATCATAACCTTCCCTCGTAAAATATAAAAATTATCTGAAAAGTTTCGTATCATTTCGAGTAGTCCTCGATATAATTTGATTCTTTGACCGAAATTAGTATAAACTAATGTATAATATACTATAGATTTTTTTACTGAAACTTGCATTTCGAAAAGTTTTATAGAAGCTAATTTTCATATTATTTTTTGCATGGACTTCTATCATAACCTTCCTTTGTAACATATATAAATGATCTGAAACGTTTCGTATCATTTGGAACAGTCTTCGATTTAATTTGACTTTTTGACCGAAACTAGTGTATAATATACTATGGTTTTTTGACCGAAACTTGCATTTCAAAAATTTTCATAGAAACTATTTTTCAGATGACTTTTTGCATGGACTTCCATCACCTTCCCTCATAAAATATAAAACTTATCTGAAATGTTTTGTATCATTTCGAGCAGTCCTCGATTTAATTTGATGTTTTGACCGATATTAGTATAAACTAGTGTATAACAGAGTATAGTTTTTTGACCGAAACTTGCATTTTGAAAAGTTTTATAGAAGCTAATTTTCAGATGATTTTTTGCATGGACTTCCACCTAAACCTTCCTTTCTAACATATATAAATGATCTGAAGAAATACGTATCGTTTGGAACAGTCCTCGATTTAATTTGACTTTTTGACCGAAACTAGTGTATAATATACTATAGTTTTTTGACCGAAACTTGCATTTCAAAAATTTTCATAGAAACTATTTTTCAGATGACTTTTTGCATGGACTTCCATCACCTTCCCTCATAAAATATAAACCTTATCTGAAATGTTTTGTATCATTTCGAGCAGTCCTCGATTTAATTTGATGTTTTGACCGATATTATTATAAACTAGTGTATAACAGAGTATAGTTTTTTGACCGAAACTTGCATTTTGAAAAGTTTTATAGAAGCTAATTTTCAGATGATTTTTTGCATGGACTTCCACCTAAACCTTCCTTTCTAACATATATAAATGATCTGAAGAAATACGTATCGTTTGGAACAGTCCTCGATTTAATTTGACTTTTTGACCGAAACTAGTGTATAATATACTATGGTTTTTTTACCGAAACTTGCATTTTGAAAAGTTTCATAGCATCTAATTTTCAGATGTTTTTTTGCATGGAATTCCATCATAACCTTACCTCGTAAAATATAAAACTTATTTGAAAAGTTACGTATTATTTCGAGCAGTCCTCGATTTAATTTGATGTTTTGACCGAAATTAGTATAAACTAGTGTATAATATACTATACTTTTTTGACCGAAACTTGCATTTCGAAAAGTTTTATAGAAGTTAATTTTCAGATGATTTTTTGCATGGACTTCCACCTAAACCTTCCTTACTAACATATATAAATGATCTGAAGAAATACGTATCGTTTGGAACAATCCTCGATTTAATTTGACTTTTTGACCGAAACTAGTGTATAATATACTATGGTTTTTTGACCGAAACTTGCATTTTGAAAAGTTTCATAGCATCTAATTTTCAGGTGATTTTTTGCATGGACTTCCATCATAACCTTCCCTCGTAAAATATAAAAATTATCTGAAAAGTTTCGTATCATTTCGAGTAGTCCTCGATATAATTTAATTCTTTGACCGAAATAAGTATAAACTAATGTATAATACACTATAGTTTTTTACTGAAACTTGCATTTCGAAAAGTTTTATAGAAGCTAATTTTCAAATGATTTTTTGCATGGACTTCTATCATAACCTTCCTTTGTAACATATATAAATGATCTGAAACATTTTGTATCATTTGGAACAGTCCTCGATTTAATTTGACTTTTTGACCGAAACTAGTGTATAATATACTATGGTTTTTTGACCGAAACTTGCATTTCGAAAATTTTCATAGAAACTATTTTTCAGATGATTTTTGCATGGACTTCCATCACCGTCCCTCGTAAAATATAAAACTTATCTGAAAAGTTTTGTATCATTTCGAGCAGTCCTCGATTTAATTTGATTTTTTGACCGATATTAGTATAATCTAGTGTATAATAGAGTATAGTTTTTTGACCGAAACTTGCATTTCGAAAAGTTTTATAGAAGCTAATTTTCAGATGATTTTTTGCATGGACTTCCACCTAAACCTTCCTTTCTAACATATATAAATGATCTGAAGAAATACATATCGTTTGGAACAGTCCTCGATTTAATTTGACTTTTTGACCGAAACTAGTGTATAATATACTATGGTTTTTTGACCGAAACTTGCATTTTGAAAAGTTTCATAGCATCTAATTTTCAGGTGATTTTTTTCATGGACTTCCATCATAACCTTCCCTCGTAAAATATAAAAATTATCTGAAAAGTTTCGTATCATTTCGAGTAGTCCTCGATATAATTTGATTCTTTGACCGAAATTAGTATAAACTAATGTATAATACACTATAGTTTTTTTTACTGAAACTTGCATTTCGAAAAGTTTTATAGAAGCTAATTTTCCTATTATTTTTTGCATGGACTTCTATCATAACCTTCCTTTGTAACATATATAAATGATCTGAAACGTTTCGTATCATTTGGAACAGTTCTCGATTTAATTTGACTTTTTGACCGAAACTAGTGTATAATATACTATGGTTTTTTGACCGAAACTTGCATTTTGAAAATTTTTATGGAAACTATTTTTCAGAAGATTTTTTGCATGGACTTCCATCACCTTCCCTCATAAAATATAAAACTTATCTGAAAAGTTTTGTATCATTTCGAGCAGTCCTCAATTTAATTTGATGTTTTGACCGATATTAGTATAAACTAGTGTATAACAGAGTATAGTTTTTTGACCGAAACTTGCATTTTGAAAAGTTTTATAGAAGCTAATTTTCAGATGATTTTTTGCATGGACTTCCACCTAAACCTTCCTTTCTAACATATATAAATGATCTGAAGAAATACGTATCGTTTGGAACAGTCCTCGATTTAATTTGACTTTTTGACCGAAACTAGTGTATAATATACTATAGTTTTTTGACCGAAACTTGCATTTCAAAAATTTTCATAGAAACTATTTTTCAGATGACTTTTTGCATGGACTTCCATCACCTTCCCTCATAAAATATAAACCTTATCTGAAATGTTTTGTATCATTTCGAGCAGTCCTCGATTTAATTTGATGTTTTGACCGATATTATTATAAACTAGTGTATAACAGAGTATAGTTTTTTGACCGAAACTTGCATTTTGAAAAGTTTTATAGAAGCTAATTTTCAGATGATTTTTTGCATGGACTTCCACCTAAACCTTCCTTTCTAACATATATAAATGATCTGAAGAAATACGTATCGTTTGGAACAGTCCTCGATTTAATTTGACTTTTTGACCGAAACTAGTGTATAATATACTATGGTTTTTTTACCGAAACTTGCATTTTGAAAAGTTTCATAGCATCTAATTTTCAGATGTTTTTTTGCATGGAATTCCATCATAACCTTACCTCGTAAAATATAAAACTTATTTGAAAAGTTACGTATTATTTCGAGCAGTCCTCGATTTAATTTGATGTTTTGACCGAAATTAGTATAAACTAGTGTATAATATACTATACTTTTTTGACCGAAACTTGCATTTCGAAAAGTTTTATAGAAGTTAATTTTCAGATGATTTTTTGCATGGACTTCCACCTAAACCTTCCTTACTAACATATATAAATGATCTGAAGAAATACGTATCGTTTGGAACAATCCTCGATTTAATTTGACTTTTTGACCGAAACTAGTGTATAATATACTATGGTTTTTTGACCGAAACTTGCATTTTGAAAAGTTTCATAGCATCTAATTTTCAGGTGATTTTTTGCATGGACTTCCATCATAACCTTCCCTCGTAAAATATAAAAATTATCTGAAAAGTTTCGTATCATTTCGAGTAGTCCTCGATATAATTTAATTCTTTGACCGAAATAAGTATAAACTAATGTATAATACACTATAGTTTTTTACTGAAACTTGCATTTCGAAAAGTTTTATAGAAGCTAATTTTCAAATGATTTTTTGCATGGACTTCTATCATAACCTTCCTTTGTAACATATATAAATGATCTGAAACATTTTGTATCATTTGGAACAGTCCTCGATTTAATTTGACTTTTTGACCGAAACTAGTGTATAATATACTATGGTTTTTTGACCGAAACTTGCATTTCGAAAATTTTCATAGAAACTATTTTTCAGATGATTTTTGCATGGACTTCCATCACCGTCCCTCGTAAAATATAAAACTTATCTGAAAAGTTTTGTATCATTTCGAGCAGTCCTCGATTTAATTTGATTTTTTGACCGATATTAGTATAATCTAGTGTATAATAGAGTATAGTTTTTTGACCGAAACTTGCATTTCGAAAAGTTTTATAGAAGCTAATTTTCAGATGATTTTTTGCATGGACTTCCACCTAAACCTTCCTTTCTAACATATATAAATGATCTGAAGAAATACATATCGTTTGGAACAGTCCTCGATTTAATTTGACTTTTTGACCGAAACTAGTGTATAATATACTATGGTTTTTTGACCGAAACTTGCATTTTGAAAAGTTTCATAGCATCTAATTTTCAGGTGATTTTTTTCATGGACTTCCATCATAACCTTCCCTCGTAAAATATAAAAATTATCTGAAAAGTTTCGTATCATTTCGAGTAGTCCTCGATATAATTTGATTCTTTGACCGAAATTAGTATAAACTAATGTATAATACACTATAGTTTTTTTTACTGAAACTTGCATTTCGAAAAGTTTTATAGAAGCTAATTTTCCTATTATTTTTTGCATGGACTTCTATCATAACCTTCCTTTGTAACATATATAAATGATCTGAAACGTTTCGTATCATTTGGAACAGTTCTCGATTTAATTTGACTTTTTGACCGAAACTAGTGTATAATATACTATGGTTTTTTGACCGAAACTTGCATTTTGAAAATTTTTATGGAAACTATTTTTCAGAAGATTTTTTGCATGGACTTCCATCACCTTCCCTCATAAAATATAAAACTTATCTGAAAAGTTTTGTATCATTTCGAGCAGTCCTCGATTTAATTTGATGTTTTGACCGATATTAGTATAAACTAGTGTATAACAGAGTATAGTTTTTTGACCGAAACTTGCATTTTGAAAAGTTTTATAGAAGCTAATTTTCAGATGATTTTTTGCATGGACTTCCACCTAAACCTTCCTTTCTAACATATATAAATGATCTGAAGAAATACGTATCGTTTGGAACAGTCCTCGATTTAATTTGACTTTTTGACCGAAACTAGTGTATAATATACTATGGTTTTTTTTACCAAAACTTGCATTTTGAAAAGTTTCTTAGCATCTAATTTTCAGATGATTTTTTGCATGGACTTCCATCATAACCTTACCTCGTAAAATATAAAACTTATTTGAAAAGTTTCGTATTATTTCGAGCAGTCCTCGATTTAATTTGATGTTTTGACCGAAATTAGTATAAACTAGTGTATAATATACTATACTTTTTTGACCGAAACTTGCATTTCGAAAAGTTTTATAGAAGTTAATTTTCAGATGATTTTTTGCATGGACATCCACCTAAACCTTCCTTTCTAACATATATAAATGATCTGAAGAAATACGTATCGTTTGGAACAGTCCTCGATTTAATTTGACTTTTTAACCGAAACTAGTGTATAATATACTATGGTTTTTTGTCCGAAACTTACATTTTGAAAAGTTTCATAGCATCTAATTTTCAGGTGATTTTTTGCATGGACTTCCATCATTACCTTCCCTCGTAAAATATAAAAATTATCTGAAAAGTTTCGTATCATTTCGAGTAGTCCTCGATATAATTTAATTCTTTGACCGAAATAAGTATAAACTAATGTATAATACACTATAGTTTTTCACTGAAACTTGCATTTCGAAAAGTTTTATAGAAGCTAATTTTCAAATGATTTTTTGCATGGACTTCTATCATAACCTTCCTTTGTAACATATATAAATGATCTGAAACGTTTTGTATCATTTAGAACAGTCCTCGATTTAATTTGACTTTTTGACCGAAACTAGTGTATAATATACTATGGTTTTTTGACCGAAACTTGCATTTTGAAAAGTTTCATAGCATCTAATTTTCAGGTGATTTTTTTCATGGACTTCCATCATAACCTTCCCTCGTAAAATATAAAAATTATCTGAAACGTTTCGTATCATTTCGAGTAGTCCTCGATAGAATTTGATTCTTTGACCGAAATTAGTATAAACTAATGTATAATACACTATAGTTTTTTTTACTGAAACTTGCATTTCGAAAAGTTTTATAGAAGCTAATTTTCATATGATTTTTTGCATGGACTTCTATCATAACCTTCCTTTGTAACGTATATAAATGATCTGAAATGTTTCGTTTCATTTGGAACAGTCCTCGATTTAAATTGACTTTTTGACCGAAACTAGTGTATAATATACTATGGTTTTTTGACCGAAACTTGCATTTCGAAAATTTTCATGGAAACTATTTTTCAGATGATTTTTTGCATGGACTTCTATCACCTTCCCTCGTAAAATATAAAACTTATCTGAAAAGTTTGGTATCATTTCGAGCAGTCTTCGATTTAATTTGATGTTTTGACCGATATTAGTATAAACTAGTGTATAACAGAGTATAGTTTTTTGACCGAAACTTGCATTTTGAAAAGTTTAATAGAAGCTAATTTTCAGATGATTTTTTGCATGGACTTCCACCTAAACCTTCCTTTCTAACATATATAAATGATCTGAAGAAATACGTATCGTTTGGAACAGTCCTCGATTTAATTTGACTTTTTGACCGAAACTAGTGTATAATATACTATGTTTTTTTTTACCGAAACTTGCAAATTTGAAAAGTTTCTTAGCATCTAATTTTCAGATGATTTTTTGCATGGACTTCCATCATAACCTTACCTCGTAAAATATAAAACTTATTTGAAAAGTTTCGTATTATTTCGAGCAGTCCTCGATTTAATTTGATGTTTTGACCGAAATTAGTATAAACTAGTGTATAATATACTATACTTTTTTGACCGAAACTTGCATTTCGAAAAGTTATATAGAAGTTAATTTTCAGATGATTTTTTGCATGGACTTCCACCTAAACCTTCCTTTCTAACATATATAAATGATCTGAAGAAATACGTATCGTTTGGAACAGTCCTCGATTTAATTTGACTTTTTGACCGAAACTAGTGTATAATATACTATGTTTTTTTTACCGAAACTTGCATTTTGAAAACTTTCATAGCATCTAATTTTCAGATGTTTTTTTGCATGGACTTCCATCATAACCTTACCTCGTAAAATATAAAACTTATTTGAAAAGTTACGTATTATTTCGAGCAGTCCTCGATTTAATTTGATGTTTTGACCGAAATTAGTATAAACTAGTGTATAATATACTATACTTTTTTGACCGAAACATGCATTTCGAAAAGTTTTATAGAAGTTAATTTTCAGATGATATTTTGCATGGACTTCCACCTAAACCTTCCTTTCTAACAAATATAAATGATCTGAAGAAATACGTATCGTTTGGAATAGTCCTCGATTTAATTTGACTTTTTGACCGAAACTAGTGTATAATATACTATGGTTTTTTGACCGAAACTTGCATTTTGAAAAGTTTCATAGCATCTAATTTTCAGGTGATTTTTTGCATGGACTTCCATCATAACCTTCCCTCGTAAAATATAATAATTATCTGAAAAGTTTCGTATCATTTCGAGTAGTCCTCGATATAATTTAATTCTTTGACCGAAATAAGTATAAACTAATGTATAATACACTATAGTTTTTTACTGAAACTTGCATTTCGAAAAGTTTTATAGAAGCTAATTTTCAAATGATTTTTTGCATGGACTTCTATCATAACCTTCCTTTGTAACATATATAAATGATCTGAAACGTTTTGTATCATTTGGAACAGTCCTCGATTTAATTTGTCTTTTTGACCGAAACTAGTGTATAATATACTATGGTTTTTTGACCGAAACTTGCATTTCGAAAATTTCAATAGAAACTATTTTTCAGATGATTTTTGCATGGACTTCCGTCACCGTCCCTCGTAAAATATAAAACTTATCTGAAAAGTTTTGTATCATTTTGAGCAGTCCTCGATTTAATTTGATTTTTTGACCGATATTAGTATAATCTAGTGTATAATAGAGTATAGTTTTTTGACCGAAACTTGCATTTCGAAAAGTTTTATAGAAGCTAATTTTCAGATGATTTTTTGCATGGACTTCCACCTAAACTTTCCTTTCTATCATATATAAATGATCTGAAGAAATACGTATCGTTTGGAACAGTCCTCGATTTAATTTGACTTTTTGACCGAAACTAGTGTATAATATACTATGGTTTTTTGACCGAAACTTGCATTTTGAAAAGTTTCATAGCATCTAATTTTCATGTGATTTTTTTCATGGACTTCCATCATAACCTTCCCTCGTAAAATATAAAAATTATCTGAAACGTTTCGTATCATTTCGAGTAGTCCTCGATATAATTTGATTCTTTGACCGAAATTAGTATAAACTAATGTATAATACACTATAGATTTTTTTACTGAAACTTGCATTTCGAAAAGTTTTATAGAAGCTAATTTTCATATGATTTTTTGCATGGACTTCTATCATAACCTTCCTTTGTAACGTATATAAATGATCTGAAACGTTTCATATCATTTGGAACAGTCCTCGATTTAAATTGACTTTTTGACCGAAACTAGTGTATAATATACTATGGTTTTTTGAGCGAAACTTGCATTTCGAAAATTTTCATGGAAACTATTTTTCAGATGATTTTTTGCATGGACTTCCATCACCTTCCCTCGTAAATATAAAACTTATCTGAAAAGTTTGGTATCATTTCGAGCAGTCTTCGATTTAATTTGATGTTTTGACCGATATTAGTATAAACTAGTGTATAACAGAGTATAGTTTTTTGACCGAAACTTGCATTTCGAAAAGTTTTATAGAAGCTAATTTTCAGATGATTTTTTGCATGGACTTCCACCTAAACCTTCCTTTCAAACATATATAAATGATCTGAAGAAATACGTATCGTTTGGAACAGTCCTCGATTTAATTTGACTTTTTGACCGAAACTAGTGTATAATATACTATGTTTTTTTTACCGAAACTTGCATTTTGAAAACATTCATAGCATCTAATTTTCAGATGTTTTTTTGCATGGACTTCCATCATAACCTTACCTCGTAAAATATAAAACTTATTTGAAAAGTTACGTATTATTTCGAGCAGTCCTCGATTTAATTTGATGTTTTGACCGAAATTAGTATAAACTAGTGTATAATATACTATACTTTTTTGACCGAAACATGCATTTCGAAAAGTTTTATAGAAGTTAATTTTCAGATGATATTTTGCATGGACTTCCACCTAAACCTTCCTTTCTAACAAATATAAATGATCTGAAGAAATACGTATCGTTTGGAATAGTCCTCGATTTAATTTGACTTTTTGACCGAAACTAGTGTATAATATACTATGGTTTTTTGACCGAAACTTGCATTTTGAAAAGTTTCATAGCATCTAATTTTCAGGTGATTTTTTGCATGGACTTCCATCATAACCTTCCCTCGTAAAATATAATAATTATCTGAAAAGTTTCGTATCATTTCGAGTAGTCCTCGATATAATTTAATTCTTTGACCGAAATAAGTATAAACTAATGTATAATACACTATAGTTTTTTACTGAAACTTGCATTTCGAAAAGTTTTATAGAAGCTAATTTTCAAATGATTTTTTGCATGGACTTCTATCATAACCTTCCTTTGTAACATATATAAATGATCTGAAACGTTTTGTATCATTTGGAACAGTCCTCGATTTAATTTGTCTTTTTGATCGAAACTAGTGTATAATATACTATGGTTTTTTGACCGAAACATGCATTTCGAAAATTTCCATAGAAACTATTTTTCAGATGATTTTTGCATGGACTTCCGTCACCGTCCCTCGTAAAATATAAAACTTATCTGAAAAGTTTTGTATCATTTCGAGCAGTCCTCGATTTAATTTGATTTTTTGACCGATATTAGTATAATCTAGTGTATAATAGAGTATAGTTTTTTGACCGAAACTTGCATTTCGAAAAGTTTTATAGAAGCTAATTTTCAGATGATTTTTTGCATGGACTTCCACCTAAACTTTCCTTTCTATCATATATAAATGATCTGAAGAAATACGTATCGTTTGGAACAGTCCTCGATTTAATTTGACTTTTTGACCGAAACTAGTGTATAATATACTATGGTTTTTTGACCGAAACTTGCATTTTGAAAAGTTTCATAGCATCTAATTTTCATGTGATTTTTTTCATGGACTTCCATCATAACCTTCCCTCGTAAAATATAAAAATTATCTGAAACGTTTCGTATCATTTCGAGTAGTCCTCGATATAATTTGATTCTTTGACCGAAATTAGTATAAACTAATGTATAATACACTATAGATTTTTTTACTGAAACTTGCATTTCGAAAAGTTTTATAGAAGCTAATTTTCATATGATTTTTTGCATGGACTGCTATCATAACCTTCCTTTGTAACGTATATAAATGATCTGAAACGTTTCATATCATTTGGAACAGTCCTCGATTTAAATTGACTTTTTGACCGAAACTAGTGTATAATATACTATGGTTTTTTGAGCGAAACTTGCATTTCGAAAATTTTCATGGAAACTATTTTTCAGATGATTTTTTGCATGGACTTCCATCACCTTCCCTCGTAAATATAAAACTTATCTGAAAAGTTTGGTATCATTTCGAGCAGTCTTCGATTTAATTTGATGTTTTGACCGATATTAGTATAAACTAGTGTATAACAGAGTATAGTTTTTTGACCGAAACTTGCATTTCGAAAAGTTTTATAGAAGCTAATTTTCAGATGATTTTTTGCATGGACTTCCACCTAAACCATCCTTTCAAACATATATAAATGATCTGAAGAAATACGTATCGTTTGGAACAGTCCTCGATTTAATTTGACTTTTTGACCGAAACTAGTGTATAATATACTATGTTTTTTTTACCGAAACTTGCATTTTGAAAACATTCATAGCATCTAATTTTCAGATGTTTTTTTGCATGGACTTCCATCATAACCTTACCTCGTAAAATATAAAACTTATTTGAAAAGTTACGTATTATTTCGAGCAGTCCTCGATTTAATTTGATGTTTTGACCGAAATTAGTATAAACTAGTGTATAATATACTATACTTTTTTGACCGAAACATGCATTTCGAAAAGTTTTATAGAAGTTAATTTTCAGATGATATTTTGCATGGACTTCCACCTAAACCTTCCTTTCTAACAAATATAAATGATCTGAAGAAATACGTATCGTTTGGAATAGTCCTCGATTTAAATTGACTTTTTGACCGAAACTAGTGTATAATATACTATGGTTTTTTGACCGAAACTTGCATTTTGAAAAGTTTCATAGCATCTAATTTTCAGGTGATTTTTTGCATGGACTTCCATCACAACCTTACCTCGTAAAATATAATAATTATCTGAAAAGTTTCGTATCATTTCGAGTAGTCCTCGATATAATTTAATTATTTGACCGAAATAAGTATAAACTAATGTATAATACACTATAGTTTTTTACTGAAACTTGCATTTCGAAAAGTTTTATAGAAGCTAATTTTCAAATGATTTTTTGCATGGACTTCTATCATAACCTTCCTTTGTAACAAATATAAATGATCTGAAACGTTTTGTATCATTTGGAACAGTCCTCGATTTAATTTGTGTTTTTGATCGAAACTAGTGTATAATATACTATGGTTTTTTGACCGAAACTTGCATTTCGAAAATTTCCATAGAAACTATTTTTCAGATTATTTTTGCATGGACTTCCGTCACCATCCCTCGTAAAATATAAAACTTATCTGAAAAGTTTTGTATCATTTCGAGCAGTCCTCGATTTAATTTGATTTTTTGACCGATATTAGTATAATCTAGTGTATAATAGAGTATAGTTTTTTGACCGAAACTTGCATTTCGAAAAGTTTTATAGAAGCTAATTTTCAGATGATTTTTTGCATGGACTTCCACCTAAACTTTCCTTTCTATCATATATAAATGATCTGAAGAAATACGTATCGTTTGGAACAGTCCTCGATTTAATTTGACTTTTTGACCGAAACTAGTGTATAATATACTATGGTTTTTTGACCGAAACTTGCATTTTGAAAAGTTTCATAGCATCTAATTTTCATGTGATTTTTTTCATGGACTTCCATCATAACCTTCCCTCGTAAAATATAAAAATTATCTGAAACGTTTCGTATCATTTCGAGTAGTCCTCGATATAATTTGATTCTTTGACCGAAATTAGTATAAACTAATGTATAATACACTATAGATTTTTTTACTGAAACTTGCATTTCGAAAAGTTTTATAGAAGCTAATTTTCATATGATTTTTTGCATGGACTGCTATCATAACCTTCCTTTGTAACGTATATAAATGATCTGAAACGTTTCATATCATTTGGAACAGTCCTCGATTTAAATTGACTTTTTGACCGAAACTAGTGTATAATATACTATGGTTTTTTGAGCGAAACTTGCATTTCGAAAATTTTCATGGAAACTATTTTTCAGATGATTTTTTGCATGGACTTCCATCACCTTCCCTCGTAAATATAAAACTTATCTGAAAAGTTTGGTATCATTTCGAGCAGTCTTCGATTTAATTTGATGTTTTGACCGATATTAGTATAAACTAGTGTATAACAGAGTATAGTTTTTTGACCGAAACTTGCATTTCGAAAAGTTTTATAGAAGCTAATTTTCAGATGATTTTTTGCATGGACTTCCACCTAAACCATCCTTTCAAACATATATAAATGATCTGAAGAAATACGTATCGTTTGGAACAGTCCTCGATTTAATTTGACTTTTTGACCGAAACTAGTGTATAATATACTATGTTTTTTTTACCGAAACTTGCATTTTGAAAACATTCATAGCATCTAATTTTCAGATGTTTTTTTGCATGGACTTCCATCATAACCTTACCTCGTAAAATATAAAACTTATTTGAAAAGTTACGTATTATTTCGAGCAGTCCTCGATTTAATTTGATGTTTTGACCGAAATTAGTATAAACTAGTGTATAATATACTATACTTTTTTGACCGAAACATGCATTTCGAAAAGTTTTATAGAAGTTAATTTTCAGATGATATTTTGCATGGACTTCCACCTAAACCTTCCTTTCTAACAAATATAAATGATCTGAAGAAATACGTATCGTTTGGAATAGTCCTCGATTTAAATTGACTTTTTGACCGAAACTAGTGTATAATATACTATGGTTTTTTGACCGAAACTTGCATTTTGAAAAGTTTCATAGCATCTAATTTTCAGGTGATTTTTTGCATGGACTTCCATCACAACCTTACCTCGTAAAATATAATAATTATCTGAAAAGTTTCGTATCATTTCGAGTAGTCCTCGATATAATTTAATTATTTGACCGAAATAAGTATAAACTAATGTATAATACACTATAGTTTTTTACTGAAACTTGCATTTCGAAAAGTTTTATAGAAGCTAATTTTCAAATGATTTTTTGCATGGACTTCTATCATAACCTTCCTTTGTAACAAATATAAATGATCTGAAACGTTTTGTATCATTTGGAACAGTCCTCGATTTAATTTGTGTTTTTGATCGAAACTAGTGTATAATATACTATGGTTTTTTGACCGAAACTTGCATTTCGAAAATTTCCATAGAAACTATTTTTCAGATTATTTTTGCATGGACTTCCGTCACCATCCCTCGTAAAATATAAAACTTATCTGAAAAGTTTTGTATCATTTCGAGCAGTCCTCGATTTAATTTGATTTTTTGACCGATATTAGTATAATCTAGTGTATAATAGAGTATAGTTTTTTGACCGAAACTTGCATTTCGAAAAGTTTTATAGAAGCTAATTTTCAGATGATTTTTTGCATGGACTTCCACCTAAACTTTCCTTTCTATCATATATAAATGATCTGAAGAAATACGTATCTTTGGAACAGTCCTCGATTTAATTTGACTTTTTGACCGAAACTAGTGTATAATATACTATGGTTTTTTGACCGAAACTTTGCATTTTGAAAAGTTTCATAGCATCTAATTTTCATGTGATTTTTTTCATGGACTTCCATCATAACCTTCCCTCGTAAAATATAAAAATTATCTGAAACGTTTCGTATCATTTCGAGTAGTCCTCGATATAATTTGATTCTTTGACTGAAATTAGTATAAACTAATGTATAATACACTATAGTTTTTTTTACTGAAACTTGCATTTCGAAAAGTTTTATAGAAGCTAATTTTCATATGATTTTTTGCATGGACTTCTATCATAACCTTCCTTTGTAACGTATATAAATGATCTGAAACGTTTCATATCATTTGGAACAGTCCTCGATTTAAATTGACTTTTTGACCGAAACTAGTGTATAATATACTATGGTTTTTTGAGCGAAACTTGCATTTCGAAAATTTTCATGGAAACTATTTTTCAGATGATTTTTTGCATGGACTTCCATCACCTTCCCTCGTAAATATAAAACTTATCTGAAAAGTTTGGTATCATTTCGAGCAGTCCTCGATTTAATTTGATGTTTTGACCGATATTAGTATAAACTAGTGTATAACAGAGTATAGTTTTTTGACCGAAACTTGCATTTCGAAAAGTTTTATAGAAGCTAATTTTCAGATGATTTTTTGCATGGACTTCCACCTAAACCTTCCTTTCTAACATATATAAATGATCTGAAGAAATACGTATCGTTTGGAACAGTCCTCGATTTAATTTGACTTTTTGACCGAAACTAGTGTATAATATACTATGTTTTTTTTTTACCGAAACTTGCATTTTGAAAAGTTTCTTAGCATCTAATTTTCAGATGATTTTTTGCATGGACTTCCATCATAACCTTACCTCGTAAAATATAAAACTTATTTGAAAAGTTTCGTATTATTTCGAGCAGTCCTCGATTTAATTTGATGTTTTGACCGAAATTAGTATAAACTAGTGTATAATATACTATACTTTTTTGACCGAAACTTGCATTTCGAAAAGTTTTATAGAAGTTAATTTTCAGATGATTTTTTGCATGGACTTCCACCTAAACCTTCCTTTCTAACATATATAAATGATCTAAAGAAATACGTATCGTTTGGAACAATCCTCGATTTAATTTGACTTTTTGACCGAAACTAGTGTATAATATACTATGGTTTTTTGACCGAAACTTGCATTTTGAAAAGTTTCATAGCATCTAATTTACAGGTGATTTTTTGCATTGACTTCCATCATAACCTTCCCTCGTAAAATATAAAAATTATCTGAAAAGTTTCGTATCATTTCGAGTAGTCCTCGATATAATTTAATTCTTTCACCGAAATAAGTATAAACTAATGTATAATACACTATAGTTTTTTACTGAAACTTGCATTTCGAAAAGTTTTATAGAAGCTAATTTTCAAATGATTTTTTGCATGGACTTCTATCATAACCTTCCTTTGTAACATATATAAATGATCTGAAACGTTTTGTATCATTTGGAACAGTCCTCGATTTAATTTGTCTTTTTGACCGAAACTAGTGTATAATATACTATGGTTTTTTGACCGAAACTTGCATTTCGAAAATTTCCATAGAAACTATTTTTCAGATGATTTTTGCATGGACTTCCGTCACCGTCCCTCGTAAAATATAAAACTTATCTGAAAAGTTTTATATCATTTTGAGCAATCCTCGATTTAATTTGATTTTTTGACCGATATTAGTATAAACTAGTGTATAATAGAGTATAGTTTATTGACCGAAACTTGCATTTCGAAAAGTTTTATAGAAGCTAATTTTCAGATGATTTTTTGCATGGACTTCCACCTAAACCTTCCTTTCTAACATATATAAATGATCTGAAGAAATACGTATCGTTTGGAACAGTCCTCGATTTAATTTGACTTTTTGACCGAAACTAGTGTATAATATACTATGGTTTTTTGACCGAAACTTGCATTTTGAAAAGTTTCATAGCATCTAATTTTCAGGTGATTTTTTTCATGGACTTCCATCATAACCTTCCCTCGTAAAATATAAAAATTATCTGAAACGTTTCGTATCATTTCGAGTAGTCCTCGATATAATTTGATTCTTTGACCGAAATTAGTATAAACAAATGTATAATACACTATAGTTTTTTTTACCGAAACTTGCATTTCGAAAAGTTTTATAGAAGCTAATTTTCATATGATTTTTTGCATGGACTTCTATCATAACCTTCCTGTGTAACGTATATAAATGATCTGAAACGTTTCATATCATTTGGAACAGTCCACGATTTAAATTGACTTTTTGACCGAAACTAGTGTATAATATACTATGGTTTTTTGAGCGAAACTTGCATTTCGAAAATTTTCATGGAAACTATTTTTCAGATGATTTTTTGCATGGACTTCCATCACCTTCCCTCGTAAAATATAAAACTTATCTGAAAAGTTTGGTATCATTTCGAGCAGTCTTCGATTTAATTTGATGTTTTGACCGATATTAGTATAAACTAGTGTATAACAGAGTATAGTTTTTTGACCGAAACTTGCATTTTGAAAAGTTTTATAGAAGCTAATTTTCAGATGATTTTTTGCATGGACTTCCACCTAAACCTTCCTTTCTAACATATATAAATGATCTGAAGAAATACGTATCGTTTGGAACAGTCCTCGATTTAATTTGACTTTTTGACCGAAACTAGTGTATAATATACTATGTTTTTTTTTACCGAAACTTGCATTTTGAAAAGTTTCTTAGCATCTAATTTTCAGATGATTTTTTGTATGGACTTCCATCATAACCTTACCTCGTAAAATATAAAACTTATTTGAAAAGTTTCGTATTATTTCGAGCAGTCCTCGATTTAATTTGATGTTTTGACCGAAATTAGTATAAACTAGTGTATAATATACTATACTTTTTTGACCGAAACTTGCATTTCGAAAAGTTTTATAGAAGTTAATTTTCAGATGATTTTTTGCATGGACTTCCACCTAAACCTTCCTTTCTAACATATATAAATGATCTAAAGAAATACGTATCGTTTGGAACAATCCTCGATTTAATTTGACTTTTTGACCGAAACTAGTGTATAATATACTATGGTTTTTTGACCGAAACTTGCATTTTGAAAAGTTTCATAGCATCTAATTTACAGGTGATTTTTTGCATTGACTTCCATCATAACCTTCCCTCGTAAAATATAAAAATTATCTGAAAAGTTTCGTATCATTTCGAGTAGTCCTCGATATAATTTAATTCTTTCACCGAAATAAGTATAAACTAATGTATAATACACTATAGTTTTTTACTGAAACTTGCATTTCGAAAAGTTTTATAGAAGCTAATTTTCAAATGATTTTTTGCATGGACTTCTATCATAACCTTCCTTTGTAACATATATAAATGATCTGAAACGTTTTGTATCATTTGGAACAGTCCTCGATTTAATTTGTCTTTTTGACCGAAACTAGTGTATAATATACTATGGTTTTTTGACCGAAACTTGCATTTCGAAAATTTCCATAGAAACTATTTTTCAGATGATTTTTGCATGGACTTCCGTCACCGTCCCTCGTAAAATATAAAACTTATCTGAAAAGTTTTATATCATTTTGAGCAATCCTCGATTTAATTTGATTTTTTGACCGATATTAGTATAAACTAGTGTATAATAGAGTATAGTTTATTGACCGAAACTTGCATTTCGAAAAGTTTTATAGAAGCTAATTTTCAGATGATTTTTTGCATGGACTTCCACCTAAACCTTCCTTTCTAACATATATAAATGATCTGAAGAAATACGTATCGTTTGGAACAGTCCTCGATTTAATTTGACTTTTTGACCGAAACTAGTGTATAATATACTATGGTTTTTTGACCGAAACTTGCATTTTGAAAAGTTTCATAGCATCTAATTTTCAGGTGATTTTTTTCATGGACTTCCATCATAACCTTCCCTCGTAAAATATAAAAATTATCTGAAACGTTTCGTATCATTTCGAGTAGTCCTCGATATAATTTGATTCTTTGACCGAAATTAGTATAAACAAATGTATAATACACTATAGTTTTTTTTACCGAAACTTGCATTTCGAAAAGTTTTATAGAAGCTAATTTTCATATGATTTTTTGCATGGACTTCTATCATAACCTTCCTGTGTAACGTATATAAATGATCTGAAACGTTTCATATCATTTGGAACAGTCCACGATTTAAATTGACTTTTTGACCGAAACTAGTGTATAATATACTATGGTTTTTTGAGCGAAACTTGCATTTCGAAAATTTTCATGGAAACTATTTTTCAGATGATTTTTTGCATGGACTTCCATCACCTTCCCTCGTAAAATATAAAACTTATCTGAAAAGTTTGGTATCATTTCGAGCAGTCTTCGATTTAATTTGATGTTTTGACCGATATTAGTATAAACTAGTGTATAACAGAGTATAGTTTTTTGACCGAAACTTGCATTTTGAAAAGTTTTATAGAAGCTAATTTTCAGATGATTTTTTGCATGGACTTCCACCTAAACCTTCCTTTCTAACATATATAAATGATCTGAAGAAATACGTATCGTTTGGAACAGTCCTCGATTTAATTTGACTTTTTGACCGAAACTAGTGTATAATATACTATGTTTTTTTTTACCGAAACTTGCATTTTGAAAAGTTTCTTAGCATCTAATTTTCAGATGATTTTTTGTATGGACTTCCATCATAACCTTACCTCGTAAAATATAAAACTTATTTGAAAAGTTTCGTATTATTTCGAGCAGTCCTCGATTTAATTTGATGTTTTGACCGAAATTAGTATAAACTAGTGTATAATATACTATACTTTTTTGACCGAAACTTGCATTTCGAAAAGTTTTATAGAAGTTAATTTTCAGATGATTTTTTGCATGGACTTCCACCTAAACCTTCCTTTCTAACATATATAAATGATCTAAAGAAATACGTATCGTTTGGAACAATCCTCGATTTAATTTGACTTTTTGACCGAAACTAGTGTATAATATACTATGGTTTTTTGACCGAAACTTGCATTTTGAAAAGTTTCATAGCATCTAATTTACAGGTGATTTTTTGCATTGACTTCCATCATAACCTTCCCTCGTAAAATATAAAAATTATCTGAAAAGTTTCGTATCATTTCGAGTAGTCCTCGATATAATTTAATTCTTTCACCGAAATAAGTATAAACTAATGTATAATACACTATAGTTTTTTACTGAAACTTGCATTTCGAAAAGTTTTATAGAAGCTAATTTTCAAATGATTTTTTGCATGGACTTCTATCATAACCTTCCTTTGTAACATATATAAATGATCTGAAACGTTTTGTATCATTTGGAACAGTCCTCGATTTAATTTGTCTTTTTGACCGAAACTAGTGTATAATATACTATGGTTTTTTGACCGAAACTTGCATTTCGAAAATTTCCATAGAAACTATTTTTCAGATGATTTTTGCATGGACTTCCGTCACCGTCCCTCGTAAAATATAAAACTTATCTGAAAAGTTTTATATCATTTTGAGCAATCCTCGATTTAATTTGATTTTTTGACCGATATTAGTATAAACTAGTGTATAATAGAGTATAGTTTATTGACCGAAACTTGCATTTCGAAAAGTTTTATAGAAGCTAATTTTCAGATGATTTTTTGCATGGACTTCCACCTAAACCTTCCTTTCTAACATATATAAATGATCTGAAGAAATACGTATCGTTTGGAACAGTCCTCGATTTAATTTGACTTTTTGACCGAAACTAGTGTATAATATACTATGGTTTTTTGACCGAAACTTGCATTTTGAAAAGTTTCATAGCATCTAATTTTCAGGTGATTTTTTTCATGGACTTCCATCATAACCTTCCCTCGTAAAATATAAAAATTATCTGAAACGTTTCGTATCATTTCGAGTAGTCCTCGATATAATTTGATTCTTTGACCGAAATTAGTATAAACAAATGTATAATACACTATAGTTTTTTTTACCGAAACTTGCATTTCGAAAAGTTTTATAGAAGCTAATTTTCATATGATTTTTTGCATGGACTTCTATCATAACCTTCCTGTGTAACGTATATAAATGATCTGAAACGTTTCATATCATTTGGAACAGTCCACGATTTAAATTGACTTTTTGACCGAAACTAGTGTATAATATACTATGGTTTTTTGAGCGAAACTTGCATTTCGAAAATTTTCATGGAAACTATTTTTCAGATGATTTTTTGCATGGACTTCCATCACCTTCCCTCGTAAAATATAAAACTTATCTGAAAAGTTTGGTATCATTTCGAGCAGTCTTCGATTTAATTTGATGTTTTGACCGATATTAGTATAAACTAGTGTATAACAGAGTATAGTTTTTTGACCGAAACTTGCATTTTGAAAAGTTTTATAGAAGCTAATTTTCAGATGATTTTTTGCATGGACTTCCACCTAAACCTTCCTTTCTAACATATATAAATGATCTGAAGAAATACGTATCGTTTGGAACAGTCCTCGATTTAATTTGACTTTTTGACCGAAACTAGTGTATAATATACTATGTTTTTTTTTACCGAAACTTGCATTTTGAAAAGTTTCTTAGCATCTAATTTTCAGATGATTTTTTGTATGGACTTCCATCATAACCTTACCTCGTAAAATATAAAACTTATTTGAAAAGTTTCGTATTATTTCGAGCAGTCCTCGATTTAATTTGATGTTTTGACCGAAATTAGTATAAACTAGTGTATAATATACTATACTTTTTTGACCGAAACTTGCATTTCGAAAAGTTTTATAGAAGTTAATTTTCAGATGATTTTTTGCATGGACTTCCACCTAAACCTTCCTTTCTAACATATATAAATGATCTAAAGAAATACGTATCGTTTGGAACAATCCTCGATTTAATTTGACTTTTTGACCGAAACTAGTGTATAATATACTATGGTTTTTTGACCGAAACTTGCATTTTGAAAAGTTTCATAGCATCTAATTTACAGGTGATTTTTTGCATTGACTTCCATCATAACCTTCCCTCGTAAAATATAAAAATTATCTGAAAAGTTTCGTATCATTTCGAGTAGTCCTCGATATAATTTAATTCTTTCACCGAAATAAGTATAAACTAATGTATAATACACTATAGTTTTTTACTGAAACTTGCATTTCGAAAAGTTTTATAGAAGCTAATTTTCAAATGATTTTTTGCATGGACTTCTATCATAACCTTCCTTTGTAACATATATAAATGATCTGAAACGTTTTGTATCATTTGGAACAGTCCTCGATTTAATTTGTCTTTTTGACCGAAACTAGTGTATAATATACTATGGTTTTTTGACCGAAACTTGCATTTCGAAAATTTCCATAGAAACTATTTTTCAGATGATTTTTGCATGGACTTCCGTCACCGTCCCTCGTAAAATATAAAACTTATCTGAAAAGTTTTATATCATTTTGAGCAATCCTCGATTTAATTTGATTTTTTGACCGATATTAGTAAAAACTAGTGTATAATAGAGTATAGTTTATTGACCGAAACTTGCATTTCGAAAAGTTTTATAGAAGCTAATTTTCAGATGATTTTTTGCATGGACTTCCACCTAAACCTTCCTTTCTAACATATATAAATGATGTGAAGAAATACGTATCGTTTGGAACAGTCCTCGATTTAATTTGACTTTTTGACCGAAACTAGTGTATAATATACTATGGTTTTTTGACCGAAACTTGCATTTTGAAAAGTTTCATAGCATCTAATTTTCAGGTGATTTTTTTCATGGACTTCCATCATAACCTTCCCTCGTAAAATATAAAAATTATCTGAAACGTTTCGTATCATTTCGAGTAGTCCTCGATATAATTTGATTCTTTGACCGAAATTAGTATAAACTAATGTATAATACACTATAGTTTTTTTTACTGAAACTTGCATTTCGAAAAGTTTTATAGAAGCTAATTTTCATATGATTTTTTGCATGGACTTCTATCATAACCTTCCTGTGTAACGTATATAAATGATCTGAAACGTTTCATATCATTTGGAACAGTCCACGATTTAAATTGACTTTTTGACCGAAACTAGTGTATAATATACTATGGTTTTTTGAGCGAAACTTGCATTTCGAAAATTTTCATGGAAACTATTTTTCAGATGATTTTTTGCATGGACTTCCATCACCTTCCCTCGTAAAATATAAAACTTATCTGAAAAGTTTGGTATCATTTCGAGCAGTCTTCGATTTAATTTGATGTTTTGACCGATATTAGTATAAACTAGTGTATAACAGAGTATAGTTTTTTGACCGAAACTTGCATTTTGAAAAGTTTTATAGAAGCTAATTTTCAGATGATTTTTTGCATGGACTTCCACCTAAACCTTCCTTTCTAACATATATAAATGATCTGAAGAAATACGTATCGTTTGGAACAGTCCTCGATTTAATTTGACTTTTTGACCGAAACTAGTGTATAATATACTATGTTTTTTTTTACCGAAACTTGCATTTTGAAAAGTTTCTTAGCATCTAATTTTCAGATGATTTTTTGCATGGACTTCCATCATAACCTTACCTCGTAAAATATAAAACTTATTTGAAAAGTTTCGTATTATTTCGAGCAGTCCTCGATTTAATTTGATGTTTTGACCGAAATTAGTATAAACTAGTGTATAATATACTATACTTTTTTGACCGAAACTTGCATTTCGAAAAGTTTTATAGAAGTTAATTTTCAGATGATTTTTTGCATGGACTTCCACCTAAACCTTCCTTTCTAACATATATAAATGATCTAAAGAAATACGTATCGTTTGGAACAATCCTCGATTTAATTTGACTTTTTGACCGAAACTAGTGTATAATATACTATGGTTTTTTGACCGAAACTTGCATTTTGAAAAGTTTCATAGCATCTAATTTACAGGTGATTTTTTGCATTGACTTCCATCATAACCTTCCCTCGTAAAATATAAAAATTATCTGAAAAGTTTCGTATCATTTCGAGTAGTCCTCGATATAATTTAATTCTTTCACCGAAATAAGTATAAACTAATGTATAATACACTATAGTTTTTTACTGAAACTTGCATTTCGAAAAGTTTTATAGAAGCTAATTTTCAAATGATTTTTTGCATGGACTTCTATCATAACCTTCCTTTGTAACATATATAAATGATCTGAAACGTTTTGTATCATTTGGAACAGTCCTCGATTTAATTTGTCTTTTTGACCGAAACTAGTGTATAATATACTATGGTTTTTTGACCGAAACTTGCATTTCGAAAATTTCCATAGAAACTATTTTTCAGATGATTTTTGCATGGACTTCCGTCACCGTCCCTCGTAAAATATAAAACTTATCTGAAAAGTTTTATATCATTTTGAGCAATCCTCGATTTAATTTGATTTTTTGACCGATATTAGTATAAACTAGTGTATAATAGAGTATAGTTTATTGACCGAAACTTGCATTTCGAAAAGTTTTATAGAAGCTAATTTTCAGATGATTTTTTGCATGGACTTCCACCTAAACCTTCCTTTCTAACATATATAAATGATGTGAAGAAATACGTATCGTTTGGAACAGTCCTCGATTTAATTTGACTTTTTGACCGAAACTAGTGTATAATATACTATGGTTTTTTGACCGAAACTTGCATTTTGAAAAGTTTCATAGCATCTAATTTTCAGGTGATTTTTTTCATGGACTTCCATCATAACCTTCCCTCGTAAAATATAAAAATTATCTGAAACGTTTCGTATCATTTCGAGTAGTCCTCGATATAATTTGATTCTTTGACCGAAATTAGTATAAACTAATGTATAATACACTATAGTTTTTTTTACTGAAACTTGCATTTCGAAAAGTTTTATAGAAGCTAATTTTCATATGATTTTTTGCATGGACTTCTATCATAACCTTCCTGTGTAACGTATATAAATGATCTGAAACGTTTCATATCATTTGGAACAGTCCACGATTTAAATTGACTTTTTGACCGAAACTAGTGTATAATATACTATGGTTTTTTGAGCGAAACTTGCATTTCGAAAATTTTCATGGAAACTATTTTTCAGATGATTTTTTGCATGGACTTCCATCACCTTCCCTCGTAAAATATAAAACTTATCTGAAAAGTTTGGTATCATTTCGAGCAGTCTTCGATTTAATTTGATGTTTTGACCGATATTAGTATAAACTAGTGTATAACAGAGTATAGTTTTTTGACCGAAACTTGCATTTTGAAAAGTTTTATAGAAGCTAATTTTCAGATGATTTTTTGCATGGACTTCCACCTAAACCTTCCTTTCTAACATATATAAATGATCTGAAGAAATACGTATCGTTTGGAACAGTCCTCGATTTAATTTGACTTTTTGACCGAAACTAGTGTATAATATACTATGTTTTTTTTTACCGAAACTTGCATTTTGAAAAGTTTCATAGCATCTAATTTTCAGGTGATTTTTTTCATGGACTTCCATCATAACCTTCCCTCGTAAAATATAAAAATTATCTGAAACGTTTCGTATCATTTCGAGTAGTCCTCGATATAATTTGATTCTTTGACCGAAATTAGTATAAACTAATGTATAATACACTATAGTTTTTTTTACTGAAACTTGCATTTCGAAAAGTTTTATAGAAGCTAATTTTCATATGATTTTTTGCATGGACTTCTATCATAACCTTCCTGTGTAACGTATATAAATGATCTGAAACGTTTCATATCATTTGGAACAGTCCACGATTTAAATTGACTTTTTGACCGAAACTAGTGTATAATATACTATGGTTTTTTGAGCGAAACTTGCATTTCGAAAATTTTCATGGAAACTATTTTTCAGATGATTTTTTGCATGGACTTCCATCACCTTCCCTCGTAAAATATAAAACTTATCTGAAAAGTTTGGTATCATTTCGAGCAGTCTTCGATTTAATTTGATGTTTTGACCGATATTAGTATAAACTAGTGTATAACAGAGTATAGTTTTTTGACCGAAACTTGCATTTTGAAAAGTTTTATAGAAGCTAATTTTCAGATGATTTTTTGCATGGACTTCCACCTAAACCTTCCTTTCTAACATATATAAATGATCTGAAGAAATACGTATCGTTTGGAACAGTCCTCGATTTAATTTGACTTTTTGACCGAAACTAGTGTATAATATACTATGTTTTTTTTTACCGAAACTTGCATTTTGAAAAGTTTCATAGCATCTAATTTTCAGGTGATTTTTTTCATGGACTTCCATCATAACCTTCCCTCGTAAAATATAAAAATTATCTGAAACGTTTCGTATCATTTCGAGTAGTCCTCGATATAATTTGATTCTTTGACCGAAATTAGTATAAACTAATGTATAATACACTATAGTTTTTTTTACTGAAACTTGCATTTCGAAAAGTTTTATAGAAGCTAATTTTCATATGATTTTTTGCATGGACTTCTATCATAACCTTCCTGTGTAACGTATATAAATGATCTGAAACGTTTCATATCATTTGGAACAGTCCACGATTTAAATTGACTTTTTGACCGAAACTAGTGTATAATATACTATGGTTTTTTGAGCGAAACTTGCATTTCGAAAATTTTCATGGAAACTATTTTTCAGATGATTTTTTGCATGGACTTCCATCACCTTCCCTCGTAAAATATAAAACTTATCTGAAAAGTTTGGTATCATTTCGAGCAGTCTTCGATTTAATTTGATGTTTTGACCGATATTAGTATAAACTAGTGTATAACAGAGTATAGTTTTTTGACCGAAACTTGCATTTTGAAAAGTTTTATAGAAGCTAATTTTCAGATGATTTTTTGCATGGACTTCCACCTAAACCTTCCTTTCTAACATATATAAATGATCTGAAGAAATACGTATCATTTGGAACAGTCCTCGATTTAATTTGACTTTTTGACCGAAACTAGTGTATAATATACTATGTTTTTTTTTACCGAAACTTGCATTTTGAAAAGTTTCTTAGCATCTAATTTTCAGATGATTTTTTGTATGGACTTCCATCATAACCTTACCTCGTAAAATATAAAACTTATTTGAAAAGTTTCGTATTATTTCGAGCAGTCCTCGATTTAATTTGATGTTTTGACCGAAATTAGTATAAACTAGTGTATAATATACTATACTTTTTTGACCGAAACTTGCATTTCGAAAAGTTTTATAGAAGTTAATTTTCAGATGATTTTTTGCATGGACTTCCACCTAAACCTTCCTTTCTAACATATATAAATGATCTAAAGAAATACGTATCGTTTGGAACAATCCTCGATTTAATTTGACTTTTTGACCGAAACTAGTGTATAATATACTATGGTTTTTTGACCGAAACTTGCATTTTGAAAAGTTTCATAGCATCTAATTTACAGGTGATTTTTTGCATTGACTTCCATCATAACCTTCCCTCGTAAAATATAAAAATTATCTGAAAAGTTTCGTATCATTTCGAGTAGTCCTCGATATAATTTAATTCTTTCACCGAAATAAGTATAAACTAATGTATAATACACTATAGTTTTTTACTGAAACTTGCATTTCGAAAAGTTTTATAGAAGCTAATTTTCAAATGATTTTTTGCATGGACTTCTATCATAACCTTCCTTTGTAACATATATAAATGATCTGAAACGTTTTGTATCATTTGGAACAGTCCTCGATTTAATTTGTCTTTTTGACCGAAACTAGTGTATAATATACTATGGTTTTTTGACCGAAACTTGCATTTCGAAAATTTCCATAGAAACTATTTTTCAGATGATTTTTGCATGGACTTCCGTCACCGTCCCTCGTAAAATATAAAACTTATCTGAAAAGTTTTATATCATTTTGAGCAATCCTCGATTTAATTTGATTTTTTGACCGATATTAGTATAAACTAGTGTATAATAGAGTATAGTTTATTGACCGAAACTTGCATTTCGAAAAGTTTTATAGAAGCTAATTTTCAGATGATTTTTTGCATGGACTTCCACCTAAACCTTCCTTTCTAACATATATAAATGATGTGAAGAAATACGTATCGTTTGGAACAGTCCTCGATTTAATTTGACTTTTTGACCGAAACTAGTGTATAATATACTATGGTTTTTTGACCGAAACTTGCATTTTGAAAAGTTTCATAGCATCTAATTTTCAGGTGATTTTTTTCATGGACTTCCATCATAACCTTCCCTCGTAAAATATAAAAATTATCTGAAACGTTTCGTATCATTTCGAGTAGTCCTCGATATAATTTGATTCTTTGACCGAAATTAGTATAAACTAATGTATAATACACTATAGTTTTTTTTACTGAAACTTGCATTTCGAAAAGTTTTATAGAAGCTAATTTTCATATGATTTTTTGCATGGACTTCTATCATAACCTTCCTGTGTAACGTATATAAATGATCTGAAACGTTTCATATCATTTGGAACAGTCCACGATTTAAATTGACTTTTTGACCGAAACTAGTGTATAATATACTATGGTTTTTTGAGCGAAACTTGCATTTCGAAAATTTTCATGGAAACTATTTTTCAGATGATTTTTTGCATGGACTTCCATCACCTTCCCTCGTAAAATATAAAACTTATCTGAAAAGTTTGGTATCATTTCGAGCAGTCTTCGATTTAATTTGATGTTTTGACCGATATTAGTATAAACTAGTGTATAACAGAGTATAGTTTTTTGACCGAAACTTGCATTTTGAAAAGTTTTATAGAAGCTAATTTTCAGATGATTTTTTGCATGGACTTCCACCTAAACCTTCCTTTCTAACATATATAAATGATCTGAAGAAATACGTATCGTTTGGAACAGTCCTCGATTTAATTTGACTTTTTGACCGAAACTAGTGTATAATATACTATGTTTTTTTTTACCGAAACTTGCATTTTGAAAAGTTTCATAGCATCTAATTTTCAGGTGATTTTTTTCATGGACTTCCATCATAACCTTCCCTCGTAAAATATAAAAATTATCTGAAACGTTTCGTATCATTTCGAGTAGTCCTCGATATAATTTGATTCTTTGACCGAAATTAGTATAAACTAATGTATAATACACTATAGTTTTTTTTACTGAAACTTGCATTTCGAAAAGTTTTATAGAAGCTAATTTTCATATGATTTTTTGCATGGACTTCTATCATAACCTTCCTGTGTAACGTATATAAATGATCTGAAACGTTTCATATCATTTGGAACAGTCCACGATTTAAATTGACTTTTTGACCGAAACTAGTGTATAATATACTATGGTTTTTTGAGCGAAACTTGCATTTCGAAAAGTTTCATAGCATCTAATTTCCAGGTGAATTTTTTCATGGACTTCCATCATAACCTTCCCTCGTAAAATATAAAAATTATCTGAAACGTTTCGTATCATTTCGAGTAGTCCTCGATATAATTTGATTCTTTGACCGAAATTAGTATAAACTAATGTATAATACACTATAGTTTTTTTTACTGAAACTTGCATTTCGAAAAGTTTTATAGAAGTTAATTTTCAGATGATTTTTTGCATGGACTTCCACCTAAACCTTCCTTTGTAACGTATATAAATGATCTGAAGAAATACGTATCGTTTGGAACAGTCCTCGATCTAATTTGACTTTTTGACCGAAACTAGTGTATAATATACTATGGTTTTTTGACCGAAACTTGCATTTTGAAAAGTTTCATAGCATCTAATTTTAAGGGTGATTTTTTGCATGGATTTCCATCATTACCTTCCCTCGTAAAATATAAAAATTATCTGAAAAGTTTCGTATCATTTCGAGTAGTCCTCGATATAATTTAATTCTTTGACCGAAATAAGTATAAACTAATATATAATACACTATAGTTTTTTTACTGAAACTTGCATTTCGAAAAGTTTTATAGAAGCTAATTTTCAAATGATTTTTTGCATGGACTTCTATCATAACCTTCCTTTGTAACATATATAAATGATCTGAAACGTTTTGTATCATTTGGAACAGTCCTCGATTTAATTTGACTTTTTGACCGAAACTAGTGTATAATATACTATGGTTTTTTGACCGAAACTTGCATTTTGAAAAGTTTCATAGCATCTAATTTTCAGGTGATTTTTTTCATGGACTTCCATCATAACCTTCCCTCGTAAAATATAAAAATTATCTGAAACGTTTCGTATCATTTCGAGTAGTCCTCGATATAATTTGATTCTTTGACCGAAATTAGTATAAACTAATGTATAATACACTATAGTTTTTTTTACTGAAACTTGCATTTCGAAAAGTTTTATAGAAGTTAATTTTCAGATGATTTTTTGCATGGACTTCCACCTAAACCTTCCTTTCTAACATATATAAATGATCTGAAGAAATACGTATCGTTTGGAACAGTCCTCGATTTAATTTGACTTTTTGACTGAAACTAGTGTATAATATACTATGGTTTTTTGACCGAAACTTGCATTTTGAAAAGTTTCATAGCATCTAATTTTCAGGTGATTTTTTGCATGGACTTCCATCATTACCTTCCCTCGTAAAATATAAAAATTATCTGAAAAGTTTCGAATCATTTCGAGTAGTCCTCGATATAATTTAATTCTTTGACCGAAATAAGTATAAACTAATATATAATACACTATAGTTTTTTACTGAAACTTGCATTTCGAAAAGTTTTATAGAAGCTAATTTTCAAATGATTTTTTGCATGGACTTCTATCATAACCTTCCTTTGTAACATATATAAATGATCTGAAACGTTTCGTATCATTTGGAACAGTCCTCGATTTAATTTGACTTTTTGACCGAAACTAGTGTATAATATACTATGGTTTTTTGACCGAAACTTGCATTTTGAAAAGTTTCATTGCATCTAATTTTCAAGTGATTTTTTTCATGGACTTCCATCATAACCTTCCCTCGTAAAATATAAAAATTATCTGAAACGTTTCGTATCATTTCGAGTAGTCCTCGATATAATTTGATTCTTTGACCGAAATTAGTATAAACTAATGTATAATACACTATAGTTTTTTTTACTGAAACTTGCATTTCGAAAAGTTTTATAGAAGTTAATTTTTAGATGATTTTTTGCATGGATTCCACCTAAACCTTCCGTTCTAATATATATAAATGATCTGAAGAAATACGTATCGTTTGGAACAGTCCTCGATTTAATTTGACTTTTTGACCGAAACTAGTGTATAATATACTATGGTTTTTTGACCGAAACTTGCATTTTGAAAAGTTTCATAGCATCTAATTTTCAGGTGATTTTTTGCATGGACTTCCATCATTACATTCCCTCGTAAAATATAAAAATTATCTGAAAAGTTTCGTATCATTTCGAGTAGTCCTCGATATAATTTAATTCTTTGACCGAAATAAGTATAAACTAATATATAATACACTATAGTTTTTTACTGAAACTTGCATTTCGAAAAGTTTTATAGAAGCTAATTTTCAAATGATTTTTTGCATGGACTTCTATCATAACCTTCCTTTGTAACATATATAAATGATCTGAAACGTTTTGTATCATTTGGAACAGTCCTCGATTTAATTTGACTTTTTGACCGAAACTAGTGTATAATATACTATGGTTTTTTGACCGAAACTTGCATTTTGAAAAGTTTCATAGCATCTAATTTTCAGGTGAATTTTTTCATGGACTTCCATCATAACCTTCCCTCGTAAAATATAAAAATTATCTGAAACGTTTCGTATCATTTCGAGTAGTCCTCGATATAATTTGATTCTTTGACCGAAATTAGTATAAACTAATGTATAATACACTATAGTTTTTTTTACTGAAACTTGCATTTCGAAAAGTTTTATAGAAGTTAATTTTCAGATGATTTTTTGCATGGACTTCCACCTAAACCTTCCTTTGTAACGTATATAAATGATCTGAAGAAATACGTATCGTTTGGAACAGTCCTCGATCTAATTTGACTTTTTGACCGAAACTAGTGTATAATATACTATGGTTTTTTGACCGAAACTTGCATTTTGAAAAGTTTCATAGCATCTAATTTTAAGGGTGATTTTTTGCATGGATTTCCATCATTACCTTCCCTCGTAAAATATAAAAATTATCTGAAAAGTTTCGTATCATTTCGAGTAGTCCTCGATATAATTTAATTCTTTGACCGAAATAAGTATAAACTAATATATAATACACTATAGTTTTTTTACTGAAACTTGCATTTCGAAAAGTTTTATAGAAGCTAATTTTCAAATGATTTTTTGCATGGACTTCTATCATAACCTTCCTTTGTAACATATATAAATGATCTGAAACGTTTTGTATCATTTGGAACAGTCCTCGATTTAATTTGACTTTTTGACCGAAACTAGTGTATAATATACTATGGTTTTTTGACCGAAACTTGCATTTTGAAAAGTTTCATAGCATCTAATTTTCAGGTGATTTTTTTCATGGACTTCCATCATAACCTTCCCTCGTAAAATATAAAAATTATCTGAAACGTTTCGTATCATTTCGAGTAGTCCTCGATATAATTTGATTCTTTGACCGAAATTAGTATAAACTAATGTATAATACACTATAGTTTTTTTTACTGAAACTTGCATTACGAAAAGTTTTATAGAAGTTAATTTTCAGATGATTTTTTGCATGGACTTCCACCTAAACCTTCCTTTCTAACATATATAAATGATCTGAAGAAATACGTATCGTTTGGAACAGTCCTCGATTTAATTTGACTTTTTGACTGAAACTAGTGTATAATATACTATGGTTTTTTGACCGAAACTTGCATTTTGAAAAGTTTCATAGCATCTAATTTTCAGGTGATTTTTTGCATGGACTTCCATCATTACCTTCCCTCGTAAAATATAAAAATTATCTGAAAAGTTTCGTATCATTTCGAGTAGTCCTCGATATAATTTAATTCTTTGACCGAAATAAGTATAAACTAATATATAATACACTATAGTTTTTTACTGAAACTTGCATTTCGAAAAGTTTTATAGAAGCTAATTTTCAAATGATTTTTTGCATGGACTTCTATCATAACCTTCCTTTGTAACATATATAAATGATCTGAAACGTTTTGTATCATTTGGAACAGTCCTCGATTTAATTTGACTTTTTGACCGAAACTAGTGTATAATATACTATGGTTTTTTGACCGAAACTTGCATTTTGAAAAGTTTCATAGCATCTAATTTTCAGGTGAATTTTTTCATGGACTTCCATCATAACCTTCCCTCGTAAAATATAAAAATTATCTGAAACGTTTCGTATCATTTCGAGTAGTCCTCGATATAATTTGATTCTTTGACCGAAATTAGTATAAACTAATGTATAATACACTATAGTTTTTTTTACTGAAACTTGCATTTCGAAAAGTTTTATAGAAGTTAATTTTCAGATGATTTTTTGCATGGACTTCCACCTAAACCTTCCTTTGTAACGTATATAAATGATCTGAAGAAATACGTATCGTTTGGAACAGTCCTCGATCTAATTTGACTTTTTGACCGAAACTAGTGTATAATATACTATGGTTTTTTGACCGAAACTTGCATTTTGAAAAGTTTCATAGCATCTAATTTTAAGGGTGATTTTTTGCATGGATTTCCATCATTACCTTCCCTCGTAAAATATAAAAATTATCTGAAAAGTTTCGTATCATTTCGAGTAGTCCTCGATATAATTTAATTCTTTGACCGAAATAAGTATAAACTAATATATAATACACTATAGTTTTTTTACTGAAACTTGCATTTCGAAAAGTTTTATAGAAGCTAATTTTCAAATGATTTTTTGCATGGACTTCTATCATAACCTTCCTTTGTAACATATATAAATGATCTGAAACGTTTTGTATCATTTGGAACAGTCCTCGATTTAATTTGACTTTTTGACCGAAACTAGTGTATAATATACTATGGTTTTTTGACCGAAACTTGCATTTTGAAAAGTTTCATAGCATCTAATTTTCAGGTGATTTTTTTCATGGACTTCCATCATAACCTTCCCTCGTAAAATATAAAAATTATCTGAAACGTTTCGTATCATTTCGAGTAGTCCTCGATATAATTTGATTCTTTGACCGAAATTAGTATAAACTAATGTATAATACACTATAGTTTTTTTTACTGAAACTTGCATTACGAAAAGTTTTATAGAAGTTAATTTTCAGATGATTTTTTGCATGGACTTCCACCTAAACCTTCCTTTCTAACATATATAAATGATCTGAAGAAATACGTATCGTTTGGAACAGTCCTCGATTTAATTTGACTTTTTGACTGAAACTAGTGTATAATATACTATGGTTTTTTGACCGAAACTTGCATTTTGAAAAGTTTCATAGCATCTAATTTTCAGGTGATTTTTTGCATGGACTTCCATCATTACCTTCCCTCGTAAAATATAAAAATTATCTGAAAAGTTTCGTATCATTTCGAGTAGTCCTCGATATAATTTAATTCTTTGACCGAAATAAGTATAAACTAATATATAATACACTATAGTTTTTTACTGAAACTTGCATTTCGAAAAGTTTTATAGAAGCTAATTTTCAAATGATTTTTTGCATGGACTTCTATCATAACCTTCCTTTGTAACATATATAAATGATCTGAAACGTTTTGTATCATTTGGAACAGTCCTCGATTTAATTTGACTTTTTGACCGAAACTAGTGTATAATATACTATGGTTTTTTGACCGAAACTTGCATTTTGAAAAGTTTCATAGCATCTAATTTTCAAGTGATTTTTTTCATGGACTTCCATCATAACCTTCCCTCGTAAAATATAAAAATTATCTGAAACGTTTCGTATCATTTCGAGTAGTCCTCGATATAATTTGATTCTTTGACCGAAATTAGTATAAACTAATGTATAATACACTATAGTTTTTTTTACTGAAACTTGCATTTCGAAAAGTTTTATAGAAGTTAATTTTCAGATGATTTTTTGCATGGATTCCACCTAAACCTTCCGTTCTAATATATATAAATGATCTGAAGAAATACGTATCGTTTGGAACAGTCCTCGATTTAATTTGACTTTTTGACCGAAACTAGTGTATAATATACTATGGTTTTTTGACCGAAACTTGCATTTTGAAAAGTTTCATAGCATCTAATTTTCAGGTGATTTTTTGCATGGACTTCCATCATTACATTCCCTCGTAAAATATAAAAATTATCTGAAAAGTTTCGTATCATTTCGAGTAGTCCTCGATATAATTTAATTCTTTGACCGAAATAAGTATAAACTAATATATAATACACTATAGTTTTTTACTGAAACTTGCATTTCGAAAAGTTTTATAGAAGCTAATTTTCAAATGATTTTTTGCATGGACTTCTATCATAACCTTCCTTTGTAACATATATAAATGATCTGAAACGTTTTGTATCATTTGGAACAGTCCTCGATTTAATTTGACTTTTTGACCGAAACTAGTGTATAATATACTATGGTTTTTTGACCGAAACTTGCATTTTGAAAAGTTTCATAGCATCTAATTTTCAGGTGATTTTTTTCATGGACCTCCATCATAACCTTCTCTCGTAAAATATAAAAATTATCTGAAACGTTTCGTATCATTTCGAGTAGTCCTCGATATAATTTGATTCTTTGACCGAAATTAGTATAAACTAATGTATAATACACTATAGTTTTTTTTACTGAAACTTGCATTTCGAAAATTTTTATAGAAGCTAATTTTCAAATGATTTTTTGCATGGACTTCTATCATAACCTTCCTTGGTAACATATATAAATGATCTGGAACGTTTTGTATCTTTTGGAATAGTCCTCGATTTAATTTGTCTTTTTGACCGAAACTAGTGTATAATATACTATGGTTTTTTGACCGAAACTTGCATTTCGAAAAGTTCCATGGAAACTATTTTTCAGATGATTTTTTGCATTGACTTCCATCACCTTCCCTCGTAAAATATAAAACTTATCTGAAAAGTTTTGTATCATTTCGAGCAGTCCTCGATTTAATTTGATGTTTTGACCGATATTAGTATAAACTAGTGTATAACAGAGTATAGATTTTTGACCGAAACTTGCATTTTGAAAAGTTTTATAGAAGCTAATTTCCAGATGATTTTTTGCATGGACTTCCACCTAAACCTTCCTTTCTTACATATATAAATGATCTGAAGAAATACGTATCGTTTGGAACAGTCCTCGATTTAATTTGACTTTTTGACCGAAACTAGTGTATAATATACAATGTTTTTTTTTACCGAAACATGCATTTTGAAAAGTTTCTTAGCATCTAATTTTCAGATGATTTTTTGCATGGACTTCCATCATAACCTTACCTCGTAAAATATTAAACTTATTTGAAAAGTTTCGTATTATTTCGAGCAGTCCTCAATTTAATTTGATGTTTTGACCGAAATTAGTATAAACTAGTGTATAATATACTATACTTTTTTTTACCGAAACTTGCATTTCGAAAAGTTTTATAGAAGTTAATTTTCAGATGATTTTTTGCATGGACTTCCACCTAAACCATCCTTTCTAACATATATATATGATCTGAAGAAATACGTATCGTTTGGAACAGTCCTCGATTTAATTTGACTTTTTGACCGAAACTAGTGTATAATATACTATGGTTTTTTGACCGAAACTTGCATTTTGAAAAGTTTCATAGCATCTAATTTTCAGGTGATTTTTTGCATGGACTTCCATCATTACCTTCCCTCGTAAAATATAAAAATTATCTGAAAAGTTTCGTATTATTTCGAGCAGTCCTCGATATAATTTAATTCTTTGACCGAAATAAATATAAACTAATGTATAATATACTATAGTTTTTTACTGAAACTTGCATTTCGAAAAGTTTTATAGAAGCTAATTTTCAAATGATTTTTTGCATGGACTTCTATCATAACCTTCCTTTGTAACATATATAAATGATCTGAAACGTTTTGTATCATTTGGAACAGTCCTCGATTTAATTTGACTTTTTGACCGAAACTAGTGTATAATATACTATGGTTTTTTGCCCGAAACTTGCATTTTGAAAAGTTTCATAGCATCTAATTTTCAGGTGATTTTTTTCATGGACCTCCATCATAACCTTCCCTCGTAAAATATAAAAATTATCTGAAACGTTTCGTATCATTTCGAGTAGTCCTCGATATAATTTGATTCTTTGACCGAAATTAGTATAAACTAATGTATAATACCCTATAGTTTTTTTTACTTAAACTTGCATTTCGAAAAATTTTATAGAAGCTAATTTTCAAATGATTTTTTGCATGGACTTCTATCATAACCTTCCTTGGTAACATATATAAATGATCTGGAACGTTTTGTATCTTTTGGAACAGTCCTCGATTTAATTTGTCTTTTTGACCGAAACTAGTGTATAATATACTATGGTTTTTTGACCGAAACTTGCATTTCGAAAAGTTCCATGGAAACTATTTTTCAGATGATTTTTTGCATGGACTTCCATCACCTTCCCTCGTAAAATATAAAACTTATCTGAAAAGTTTTGTATCATTTCGAGCAGTCCTCGATTTAATTTGATTTTTTGACCGATATTAGTATAATCTAGTGTATAACAGAGTATAGTTTTTTGACCGAAACTTGCATTTCGAAAAGTTTTATAGAAGCTAATTTTCAGATGATTTTTTGCATGGACTTCCACCTAAACCTTCCTTTCTAACATATATAAATGATCTGAAGAAATACGTATCGTTTGGAACAGTCCTCGATTTAATTTGAATTTTTGACCGAAACTATTGTATAATACACTATGGTTTTTTGACCGAAACTTGCATTTTGAAAAGTTTCATAGCATCTAATTTTCAGGTGATTTTTTTCATGGACTTCCATCATAACCTTCCCTCGTAAAATATAAAAATTATCTTAAAAGTTTCGTATCATTTCGAGTAGTCCTCGATATAATTTGATTCTTTGACCGAAATTAGTATAAACTAATGTATAATACACTATAGTTTTTTTTACTGAAACTTGTATTTCGAAAAGTTTTATAGAAGCTAATTTTCATATTATTTTTTGCATGGACTTCTATCATAACCTTCCTTTGTAACATATATAAATGATCTGAAACGTTTCGTATCATTTGGAACAGTCCTCGATTTAATTTGACTTTTTGACCGAAACTAGTGTATAATATACTATGGTTTTTTGACCGAAACTTGCATTTCGAAAAGTTTCATAGCATCTAATTTTCAGATGATTTTTTTCATGGACTTCCATAATAACCTTACCTCGTAAAATATAAAACTTATTTGAAGAGTTACGTATTATTTCGAGCAGTCCTCGATTTAATTTGATGTTTTGACCGAAATTTGTATAAACTAGTGTATAATATACTATACTTTTTTGACCGAAACTTGCATTTCGAAAAGTTTTATAGAAGTTAATTTTCAGATGATTTTTTGCATGGACTTCCACCTAAAACTTCCTTTCTAACATATATAAATGATCTGAAGAAATACGTATTGTTTGGAACAGTCCTCGATTTAATTTGACTTTTTTACCGAAACTAGTGTATAATATACTATGGTTTTTTGACCGAAACTTGCATTTCAAAAATTTTCATAGAAACTATTTTTCAGATGATTTTTACATGGACTTCCATCACCGTCCCTCGTAAAATATAAAACTTATCTGAAAAGTTTTGTATCATTTTGAGCAGTCCTCGATTTAATTTGATTTTTTGAACGATATTAGTATAATATAGTGTATAATAGAGTATAGTTTTTTGACCGAAACATGCATTTCGAAAATTTTTATAGAAGCTAATTTTCAGATGATTTTTTGCATGGACTTCCACCTAAACCTTCCTTTCTAACATATATAAATGATCTGAAGAAATACGTATCGTTTGGAACAGTCCTCGATTTAATTTGACTTTTTGACCGAAACTAGTGTATAATATACTATGGTTTTTTGACCGAAACTTGCATTTTGAAAAGTTTCATAGCATCTAATTTTCAGGTGATTTTTTTATGGACTTCCATCATAACCTTCCCTCGTAAAATATAATAATTATCTGAAACGTTTCGTATCATTTCGAGTAGTCCTCGATATAATTTGATTCTTTGACCGAAATTAGTATAAACTTATGTATAATACACTATAGTTTTTTTTACTGAAACTTGCATTTCGAAAAGTTTTATAGAAGCTAATTTTCAAATGATTTTTTGCATGGACTTCTATCATAACCTTCCTTTATAACATATATATATGATCTGGAACGTTTTGTATCATTTGGAACAGTCCTCGATTTAATTTGACTTTTTGACCGAAACTAGTGTATAATATACTATGGTTTTTTGACCGAAACTTGCATTTCGAAAAGTTCCATAGAAACTATTTTTCAGATGATTTTTGCATGGACTTCCGTCACCGTCCCTCGTAAAATATAAAACTTATCTAAAAAGGTTTATATCATTTCGAGCAATCCTCGATTTAATTTGATTTATTGACCGATATTAGTATAAACTAGTGTATAATAGAGTATAGTTTATTGACCAAAACTTGCATTTCGAAAAGTTTTATAGAAGCTCATTTTCAGATGATTTTTTGCATGGACTTCCACCTAAACCTTCCTTTCTAACATATATAAATGATCTGAAGAAATACGTATCGTTTGGAACAGTCCTCGATTTAATTTGACTTTTTGACCGAAACTAGTGTATAATATACTATGGTTTTTTGACCGAAACTTGCATTTTGAAAAGTTTCATAGCATCTAATTTTCAGGTGATTTTTTTCATGGACTTCCATCATAACCTTCCCTCGTAAAATATAAAAATTATCTGAAAAGTTTCGTATCATTTCGAGTAGTCCTCGATATAATTTGATTCTTTGACCGAAATTAGTATAAACTAATGTATAATACACTATAGTTTTTTTTACTGAAACTTGCATTTCGAAAAGTTTTATAGAAGCTAATTTTCATATTATTTTTTGCATGGACTTCTATCATAACCTTCCTTTGTAACATATATAAATGATCTGAAACGTTTCGTATCATTTGGAACAGTCCTCGATTTAATTTGACTTTTTGACCGAAACTAGTGTATAATATACTATGGTTTTCTGACCGAAACTTGCATTTCGAAAATTTTCTTAGAAACTATTTTTCAGATGATTTTTTGCATGGACTTCCATCACCTTCCCTCATAAAATATAAAACTTATCTGAAAAGTTTTGTATCATTTCGAGCAGTCCTCGATTTAATTTGATGTTTTGACCGATATTAGTATAAACTAGTGTATAACAGAGTATAGTTTTTTGACCGAAACTTGCATTTTGAAAAGTTTTATAGAAGCTAATTTTCAGATGATTTTTTGCATGGACTTCCACCTAAACCTTCCTTTCTAACATATATAAATGATCTGAAGAAATACGTATCGTTTGGAACAGTTCTCGATTTAATTTGACTTTTTGACCGAAACTAGTGTATAATATACTATGGTTTTTTGACCGAAACTTGCATTTTGAAAAGTTTCATAGCATCTAATTTTCAGGTGATTTTTTTATGGACTTCCATCATAACCTTCCCTCGTAAAATATAATAATTATCTGAAACGTTTCGTATCATTTCGAGTAGTCCTCGATATAATTTGATTCTTTGACCGAAATTAGTATAAACTAATGTATAATACACTATAGTTTTTTTTACTGAAACTTGCATTTCGAAAAGTTTTATAGAAGCTAATTTTCAAATGATTTTTTGCATGGACTTCTATCATAACCTTCCTTTATAACATATATAAATGATCTGGAACGTTTTGTATCATTTGGAACAGTCCTCGATTTAATTTGTCTTTTTGACCGAAACTAGTGTATAATATACTATGGTTTTTTGACCGAAACTTGCATTTCGAAAAGTTCCATAGAAACTATTTTTCAGATGATTTTTGCATGGACTTCCGTCACCGTCCCTCGTAAAATATAAAACTTATCTAAAAAGGTTTATATCATGTCGAGCAATCCTCGATTTAATTTGATTTTTTGACCGATATTAGTATAAACTAGTGTATAATAGAGTATAGTTTATTGACCGAAACTTGCATTTCGAAAAGTTTTATAGAAGCTCATTTTCAGATGATTTTTTGCATGGACTTCCACCTAAACCTTCCTTTCTAACATATATAAATGATCTGAAGAAATACGTATCGTTTGGAACAGTCCTCGATTTAATTTGACTTTTTGACCGAAATTAGTGTATAATATACTATGGTTTTTTGACCGAAACTTGCATTTTGAAAAGTTTCATAGCATCTAATTTTCAGGTGATTTTTTTCATGGACTTCCATCATAACCTTCCCTCGTAAAATATAAAAATTATCTGAAAAGTTTCGTATCATTTCGAGTAGTCCTCGATATAATTTGATTCTTTGACCGAAATTAGTATAAACTAATGTATAATACACTATAGTTTTTTTTACTGAAACTTGCATTTCGAAAAGTTTTATAGAAGCTAATTTTCATATTATTTTTTGCATGGACTTCTATCATAACCTTCCTTTGTAACATATATAAATGATCTGAAACGTTTCGTATCATTTGGAACAGTCCTCGATTTAATTTGACTTTTTGACCGAAACTAGTGTATAATATACTATGGTTTTCTGACCGAAACTTGCATTTCGAAAATTTTCTTAGAAACTATTTTTCGGATGATTTTTTGCATGGACTTCCATCACCTTCCCTCATAAAATATAAAACTTATCTGAAAAGTTTTGTATCATTTCGAGCAGTCCTCGATTTAATTTGATGTTTTGACCGATATTAGTATAAACTAGTGTATAACAGAGTATAGTTTTTTGACCGAAACTTGCATTTTGAAAAGTTTTATAGAAGCTAATTTTCAGATGATTTTTTGCATGGACTTCCACCTAAACCTTCCTTTCTAACATATATAAATGATCTGAAGAAATACGTATCGTTTGGAACAATCCTCTATTTAATTTGACTTTTTGACCGAAACTAGTGTATAATATACTATGTTTTTTTTTTACCGAAACTTGCATTTTGAAAAGTTTCTTAGCATCTAATTTTCAGATGATTTTTTGCATGGACTTCCATCATAACCTTACCTCGTAAAATATAAAACTTATTTGAAAAGTTTCGTATTATTTCGAGCAGTCCTCGATTTAATTTGATGTTTTGACCGAAATTAGTATAAACTAGTGTATAATATACTATACTTTTTTGACCGAAACTTGCATTTCGAAAAGTTTTATAGAAGTTAATTTTCAGATGATTTTTTGCATGGACTTCCACCTAAACCTTCCTTTCTAACATATATAAATGATCTGAAGAAATACGTATCGTTTGGAACAGTCCTCGATTTAATTTGACTTTTTGACCGAAACTAGTGTATAATATACTATGGTTTTTTGACCGAAACTTGCATTTTGAAAAGTTTCATAGCATCTAATTTTCAGGTGATTTTTTTCATGGACTTCCATCATAACCTTCCCTCGTAAAATATAAAAATTATCTGAAAAGTTTCGTATCATTTCGAGTAGTCCTCGATATAATTTGATTCTTTGACCGAAATTAGTATAAACTAATGTATAATACACTATAGTTTTTTTTACTGAAACTTGCATTTCGAAAAGTTTTATAGAAGCTAATTTTCATATTATTTTTTGCATGGACTTCTATCATAACCTTCCTTTGTAACATATATAAATGATCTGAAACGTTTCGTATCATTTGGAACAGTCCTCGATTTAATTTGACTTTTTGACCGAAACTAGTGTATAATATACTATGGTTTTCTGACCGAAACTTGCATTTCGAAAATTTTCTTAGAAACTATTTTTCAGATGATTTTTTGCATGGACTTCCATCACCTTCCCTCATAAAATATAAAACTTATCTGAAAAGTTTTGTATCATTTCGAGCAGTCCTCGATTTAATTTGATGTTTTGACCGATATTAGCATAAACTAGTGTATAACAGAGTATAGTTTTTTGACCGAAACTTGCATTTTGAAAAGTTTTATAGAAGCTAATTTTCAGATGATTTTTTGCATGGACTTCCACCTAAACCTTCCTTTCTAACATATATAAATGATCTGAAGAAATACGTATCGTTTGGAACAATCCTCTATTTAATTTGACTTTTTGACCGAAACTAGTGTATAATATACTATGTTTTTTTTTACCGAAACTTGCATTTTGAAAAGTTTCTTAGCATCTAATTTTCAGATGATTTTTTGCATGGACTTCCATCATAACCTTACCTCGTAAAATATAAAACTTATTTGAAAAGTTTCGTATTATTTCGAGCAGTCCTCGATTTAATTTGATGTTTTGACCGAAATTAGTATAAACTAGTGTATAATATACTATACTTTTTTGACCGAAACTTGCATTTCGAAAAGTTTTATAGAAGTTAATTTTCAGATGATTTTTTGCATGGACTTCCACCTAAACCTTCCTTTCTAACATATATAAATGATCTGAAGAAATACGTATCGTTTGGAACAGTCCTCGATTTAATTTGACTTTTTGACCGAAACTAGTGTATAATATACTATGGTTTTTTGACCGAAACTTGCATTTTGAAAAGTTTCATAGCATCTAATTTTCAGGTGATTTTTTTCATGGACTTCCATCATAACCTTCCCTCGTAAAATATAAAAATTATCTGAAAAGTTTCGTATCATTTCGAGTAGTCCTCGATATAATTTGATTCTTTGACCGAAATTAGTATAAACTAATGTATAATACACTATAGTTTTTTTTACTGAAACTTGCATTTCGAAAAGTTTTATAGAAGCTAATTTTCATATTATTTTTTGCATGGACTTCTATCATAACCTTCCTTTGTAACATATATAAATGATATGAAACGTTTCGTATCATTTGGAACAGTCCTCGATTTAATTTGACTTTTTGACCGAAACTAGTGTATAATATACTATGGTTTTCTGACCGAAACTTGCATTTCGAAAATTTTCTTAGAAACTATTTTTCAGATGATTTTTTGCATGGACTTCCATCACCTTCCCTCATAAAATATAAAACTTATCTGAAAAGTTTTGTATCATTTCGAGCAGTCCTCGATTTAATTTGATGTTTTGACCGATATTAGTATAAACTAGTGTATAACAGAGTATAGTTTTTTGACCGAAACTTGCATTTTGAAAAGTTTTATAGAAGCTAATTTTCAGATGATTTTTTGCATGGACTTCCACCTAAACCTTCCTTTCTAACATATATAAATGATCTGAAGAAATACGTATCGTTTGGAACAATCCTCGATTTAATTTGACTTTTTGACCGAAACTAGTGTATAATATACTATGTTTTTTTTTACCGAAACTTGCATTTTGAAAAGTTTCTTAGCATCTAATTTTCAGGTGATTTTTTGCATGGACTTCTATCATTACCTTCCCTCGTAAAATATAAAAATTATCTGAAAAGTTTCGTATCATTTCGAGTAGTCCTCGATATTATTTAATTCTTTGACCGAAATAAATATAAACTAATGTATAATACACTATAGTTTTTTACTGAAACTTGCATTTCGAAAAGTTTTATAGAAGCTAATTTTCAAATGATTTTTTACATGAACTTCTATCATAACCTTCCTTTGTAACATATATAAATGATCTGAAACGTTTTGTATCATTTGGAACTGTCCTCAATTTAATTTGACTTTTTGACCGAAACTAGTGTATAATATACTATGGTTTTTTGACCGAAACTTGCATTTCGAAAATTTTCATAGAAACTATTTTTCAGATGATTTTTGCATGGACTTCCATCACCGTCCCTCGTAAAATATAAAACTTATCTGAAAAGTTTTGTATCATTTCGAGCAGTCCTCGATTTAATTTGATTTTTTGACCGATATTAGTATAATCTAGTGTATAACAGAGTATAGTTTTTTGACCGAAACTTGCATTTTGAAAAGTTTTATAGAAGCTAATTTTCAGATGATTTTTTGCATGGACTTCCACCTAAACCTTCCTTTCTAACATATATAAATGATCTGAAGAAATACATATCGTTTGGAACAGTCCTCGATTTAATTTGACTTTTTGACCGAAACTAGTGTATAATATACTATGGTTTTTTGACCGAAACTTGCATTTTTAAAAGTTTCATAGCATCTAATTTTCAGGTGATTTTTTTCATGGACTTCCATCATAACCTTCCCTCGCAAAATATAAAAATTATCTTAAAAGTTTCGTATCATTTCGAGTAGTCCTCGATATAATTTGATTCTTTGACCGAAATTAGTATAAACTAATGTATAATACACTATAGTTTTTTTTACTGAAACTTGCATTTCGAAAAGTTTATAGAAGCTAATTTTCATATTATTTTTTGCATGGACTTCTATCATAACCTTCCTTTGTAACATATATAAATGATCTGAAACGTTTCGTATCATTTGGAACAGTCCTCGATTTAATTTGACTTTTTGACCGAAACTAGTGTATAATATACTATGGTTTTTTGACCGAAACTTGAATTTCGAAAATTTTCATAGAAACTATTTTTCAGATGATTTTTTGCATGGACTTCCATCACCTTCCCTCATAAAATATAAAACTTATCTGAAAAGTTTTGTATCATTTCGAGCAGTCCTCGATTTAATTTGATGTTTTGACCGATATTAGTATAAACTAGTGTATAACAGAGTATAGTTTTTTGACCGAAACTTGCATTTTGAAAAGTTTTATAGAAGCTAATTTTCAGATGATTTTTTGCATGGACTTCCACCTAAACCTTCCTTTCTAACATATATAAATAATCTGAAGAAATACGTATCGTTTGGAACAATCCTCGATTTAATTTGACTTTTTGACCGAAACTAGTGTATAATATACTATGGTTTTTTGACCGAAACTTGCATTTTGAAAAGTTTCATAGCATCTAATTTTCAGGTGATTTTTTTCATGGACTTCCATCATAACCTTCCCTCGTAAAATATAAAAATTATCTGAAATGTTTCGTATCATTTCGAGTAGTCCTCGATATAATTTGATTCTTTGACCGAAATTAGTATAAACTAATGTATAATACACTATAGTTTTTTTTTACTGAAACTTGCATTTCGAAAAGTTTTATAGAAGCTAATTTTCATATTATTTTTTGCATGGACTTCTATCATAACCTTCCTTTGTAACATATATAAATGATCTGAAACGTTTCGTATCATTTGGAACAGTCCTCGATTTAATTTGACTTTTTGACCGAAACTAGTGTATAATATACTATGGTTTTTTGACCGAAACTTGCATTTCGAAAATTTTCATAGAAACTTTTTTTCAGATGATTTTTTGCATGGACTTCCATCACCTTCCCTCATAAAATATAAAACTTATCTGAAAAGTTTTGTATCATTTCAAGCAGTCCTCGATTTAATTTGATGTTTTGACCGATATTAGTATAAACTAGTGTATAACAGAGTATAGTTTTTTGACCGAAACTTGCATTTTGAAAAGTTTTATAGAAGCTAATTTTCAGATAATTTTTTGCATGGACTTCCACCTAAACCTTCCTTTCTAACATATATAAATGATCTGAAGAAATACGTATCGTTTGGAACAGTCCTCGATTTAATTTGACTTTTTGACCGAAACTAGTTAATAATATACTATGGTTTTTTGACCGAAACTTGCATTTTGAAAAGTTTCATAGCATCTAATTTTCAGGTGATTTTTTTCATGGACTTCCATCATAACCTTCCCTCGTAAAATATAAAAATTATCTGAAAAGTTTCGTATCATTTCGAGTAGTCCTCGATATAATTTGATTCTTTGACCGAAATTAGTATAAACTAATGTATAATACACTATAGTTTTTTTTTACTGAAACTTGCATTTCGAAAAGTTTTATAGAAGCTAATTTTCATATTATTTTTTGCAAGGACTTCTATCATAACCATCCTTTGTAACATATATAAATGATCTTAAACGTTTCGTATCATTTGGAACAGTCCTCGATTTAATTTGACTTTTTGACCGAAACTAGTGTATAATATACTATGGTTTTATGACCGAAACTTGCATTTCGAAAATTTTCATAGAAACTGTTTTTCAGATGATTTTTTGCATGGACTTCAATCACCTTCCCTCATAAAATATAAAACTTATCTGAAAGGTTTTGTATCATTTCGAGCAGTCCTCGATTTAATTTGATGTTTTGACCGATATTAGTATAATCTAGTGTATAACAGATTATAGTTTTTTGACCGAAACTTGCATTTTGAAAAGTTTTATAGAAGCTAATTTTCAAATGATTTTTTGCATGGACTTCCACCTAAACCTTCCTTTCTAACATATATAAATGATCTGAAGAAATACGCATCGTTTGGAATAGTCCTCGATTTAATTTGACTTTTTGACCGAAACTAGTGTATAATATACTATGGTTTTTTGACCGAAACTTGCATTTTGAAAAGTTTCATAGCATCTAATTTTCAGGTGATTTTTTGCATGGACTTCCATCATTACCTTCCCTCGTAAAATATAAAAATTATCTGAAAAGTTTCGTATCATTTCGAGTAGTCCTCGATATAATTTAATTCTTTGACCGAAATAAATATAAACTAATGTATAATACACTATAGTTTTTTACTGAAACTTGCATTTCGAAAAGTTTTATAGAAGCTAATTTTCAAATGATTTTTTGCATGGACTTCTATCATAACCTTCCTTTGTAACATATATAAATGATCTGAAACGTTTTGTATCATTTGGAACTGTCCTCGATTTAATTTGACTTTTTAACCGAAACTAGTGTATAATATACTATGGTTTTTTGACCGAAACATGCATTTCGAAAATTTTCATAGAAACTATTTTTCAGATGATTTTTGCATGGACTTCCATCACCGTCCCTCGTAAAATATAAATCTTATCTGAAAAGTTTTGTATCATTTCGAGCAGTCCTCGATTTAATTTGATTTTTTGACCGATATTAGTATAATCTAGTGTATAACAGAGTATAGTTTTTTGACCGAAACTTGCATTTTGAAAAGTTTTATAGAAGCTAATTTTCAGATGATTTTTTGCATGGACTTCCACCTAAACCTTCCTTTCTAACATATATAAATGATCTGAAGAAATACGTATCGTTTGGAACAGTCCTCGATTTAATTTGACTTTTTGACCGAAACTAGTGTATAATATACTATGGTTTTTTGACCGAAACTTGCATTTTGAAAAGTTTCATAGCATCTAATTTTCAGGTGATTTTTTTCATGGACTTCCATCATAACCTTCCCTCGTAAAATATAAAAATTATCTGAAAAGTTTCGTATCATTTCGAGTAGTCCTCGATATAATTTGATTCTTTGACCGAAATTAGTATAAACTAATGTATAATACACTATAGTTTTTTTTACTGAAACTTGCATTTCGAAAAGTTTTATAGAAGCTAATTTTCATATTATTTTTTGCATGGACTTCTATCATAACCTTCCTTTGTAACATATATAAATGATCTGAAACGTTTCGTATCATTTGGAACAGTCCTCGATTTAATTTGACTTTTTGACCGAAACTAGTGTATAATATACTATGGTTTTCTGACCGAAACTTGCATTTCGAAAATTTTCTTAGAAACTATTTTTCAGATGATTTTTTGCATGGACTTCCATCACCTTCCCTCATAAAATATAAAACTTATCTGAAAAGTTTTGTATCATTTCGAGCAGTCCTCGATTTAATTTGATGTTTTGACCGATATTAGTATAAACTAGTGTATAACAGAGTATAGTTTTTTGACCGAAACTTGCATTTTGAAAAGTTTTATAGAAGCTAATTTTCAGATGATTTTTTGCATGGACTTCCACCTAAACCTTCCTTTCTAACATATATAAATGATCTGAAGAAATACGTATCGTTTGGAACAATCCTCGATTTAATTTGACTTTTTGACCGAAACTAGTGTATAATATACTATGTTTTTTTTTACCGAAACTTGCATTTTGAAAAGTTTCTTAGCATCTAATTTTCAGGTGATTTTTTGCATGGACTTCTATCATTACCTTCCCTCGTAAAATATAAAAATTATCTGAAAAGTTTCGTATCATTTCGAGTAGTCCTCGATATAATTTAATTCTTTGACCGAAATAAATATAAACTAATGTATAATACACTATAGTTTTTTACTGAAACTTGCATTTCGAAAAGTTTTATAGAAGCTAATTTTCAAATGATTTTTTACATGAACTTCTATCATAACCTTCCTTTGTAACATATATAAATGATCTGAAACGTTTTGTATCATTTGGAACTGTCCTCAATTTAATTTGACTTTTTGACCGAAACTAGTGTATAATATACTATGGTTTTTTGACCGAAACTTGCATTTCGAAAATTTTCATAGAAACTATTTTTCAGATGATTTTTGCATGGACTTCCATCACCGTCCCTCGTAAAATATAAAACTTATCTGAAAAGTTTTGTATCATTTCGAGCAGTCCTCGATTTAATTTGATTTTTTGACCGATATTAGTATAATCTAGTGTATAACAGAGTATAGTTTTTTGACCGAAACTTGCATTTTGAAAAGTTTTATAGAAGCTAATTTTCAGATGATTTTTTGCATGGACTTCCACCTAAACCTTCCTTTCTAACATATATAAATGATCTGAAGAAATACATATCGTTTGGAACAGTCCTCGATTTAATTTGACTTTTTGACCGAAACTAGTGTATAATATACTATGGTTTTTTGACCGAAACTTGCATTTTTAAAAGTTTCATAGCATCTAATTTTCAGGTGATTTTTTTCATGGACTTCCATCATAACCTTCCCTCGCAAAATATAAAAATTATCTTAAAAGTTTCGTATCATTTCGAGTAGTCCTCGATATAATTTGATTCTTTGACCGAAATTAGTATAAACTAATGTATAATACACTATAGTTTTTTTTACTGAAACTTGCATTTCGAAAAGTTTATAGAAGCTAATTTTCATATTATTTTTTGCATGGACTTCTATCATAACCTTCCTTTGTAACATATATAAATGATCTGAAACGTTTCGTATCATTTGGAACAGTCCTCGATTTAATTTGACTTTTTGACCGAAACTAGTGTATAATATACTATGGTTTTTTGACCGAAACTTGAATTTCGAAAATTTTCATAGAAACTATTTTTCAGATGATTTTTTGCATGGACTTCCATCACCTTCCCTCATAAAATATAAAACTTATCTGAAAAGTTTTGTATCATTTCGAGCAGTCCTCGATTTAATTTGATGTTTTGACCGATATTAGTATAAACTAGTGTATAACAGAGTATAGTTTTTTGACCGAAACTTGCATTTTGAAAAGTTTTATAGAAGCTAATTTTCAGATGATTTTTTGCATGGACTTCCACCTAAACCTTCCTTTCTAACATATATAAATAATCTGAAGAAATACGTATCGTTTGGAACAATCCTCGATTTAATTTGACTTTTTGACCGAAACTAGTGTATAATATACTATGGTTTTTTGACCGAAACTTGCATTTTGAAAAGTTTCATAGCATCTAATTTTCAGGTGATTTTTTTCATGGACTTCCATCATAACCTTCCCTCGTAAAATATAAAAATTATCTGAAATGTTTCGTATCATTTCGAGTAGTCCTCGATATAATTTGATTCTTTGACCGAAATTAGTATAAACTAATGTATAATACACTATAGTTTTTTTTTACTGAAACTTGCATTTCGAAAAGTTTTATAGAAGCTAATTTTCATATTATTTTTTGCATGGACTTCTATCATAACCTTCCTTTGTAACATATATAAATGATCTGAAACGTTTCGTATCATTTGGAACAGTCCTCGATTTAATTTGACTTTTTGACCGAAACTAGTGTATAATATACTATGGTTTTTTGACCGAAACTTGCATTTCGAAAATTTTCATAGAAACTTTTTTTCAGATGATTTTTTGCATGGACTTCCATCACCTTCCCTCATAAAATATAAAACTTATCTGAAAAGTTTTGTATCATTTCAAGCAGTCCTCGATTTAATTTGATGTTTTGACCGATATTAGTATAAACTAGTGTATAACAGAGTATAGTTTTTTGACCGAAACTTGCATTTTGAAAAGTTTTATAGAAGCTAATTTTCAGATAATTTTTTGCATGGACTTCCACCTAAACCTTCCTTTCTAACATATATAAATGATCTGAAGAAATACGTATCGTTTGGAACAGTCCTCGATTTAATTTGACTTTTTGACCGAAACTAGTTAATAATATACTATGGTTTTTTGACCGAAACTTGCATTTTGAAAAGTTTCATAGCATCTAATTTTCAGGTGATTTTTTTCATGGACTTCCATCATAACCTTCCCTCGTAAAATATAAAAATTATCTGAAAAGTTTCGTATCATTTCGAGTAGTCCTCGATATAATTTGATTCTTTGACCGAAATTAGTATAAACTAATGTATAATACACTATAGTTTTTTTTTACTGAAACTTGCATTTCGAAAAGTTTTATAGAAGCTAATTTTCATATTATTTTTTGCAAGGACTTCTATCATAACCATCCTTTGTAACATATATAAATGATCTTAAACGTTTCGTATCATTTGGAACAGTCCTCGATTTAATTTGACTTTTTGACCGAAACTAGTGTATAATATACTATGGTTTTATGACCGAAACTTGCATTTCGAAAATTTTCATAGAAATTGTTTTTCAGATGATTTTTTGCATGGACTTCAATCACCTTCCCTCATAAAATATAAAACTTATCTGAAAGGTTTTGTATCATTTCGAGCAGTCCTCGATTTAATTTGATGTTTTGACCGATATTAGTATAATCTAGTGTATAACAGATTATAGTTTTTTGACCGAAACTTGCATTTTGAAAAGTTTTATAGAAGCTAATTTTCAAATGATTTTTTGCATGGACTTCCACCTAAACCTTCCTTTCTAACATATATAAATGATCTGAAGAAATACGCATCGTTTGGAATAGTCCTCGATTTAATTTGACTTTTTGACCGAAACTAGTGTATAATATACTATGGTTTTTTGACCGAAACTTGCATTTTGAAAAGTTTCATAGCATCTAATTTTCAGGTGATTTTTTGCATGGACTTCCATCATTACCTTCCCTCGTAAAATATAAAAATTATCTGAAAAGTTTCGTATCATTTCGAGTAGTCCTCGATATAATTTAATTCTTTGACCGAAATAAATATAAACTAATGTATAATACACTATAGTTTTTTACTGAAACTTGCATTTCGAAAAGTTTTATAGAAGCTAATTTTCAAATGATTTTTTGCATGGACTTCTATCATAACCTTCCTTTGTAACATATATAAATGATCTGAAACGTTTTGTATCATTTGGAACTGTCCTCGATTTAATTTGACTTTTTAACCGAAACTAGTGTATAATATACTATGGTTTTTTGACCGAAACATGCATTTCGAAAATTTTCATAGAAACTATTTTTCAGATGATTTTTGCATGGACTTCCATCACCGTCCCTCGTAAAATATAAATCTTATCTGAAAAGTTTTGTATCATTTCGAGCAGTCCTCGATTTAATTTGATTTTTTGACCGATATTAGTATAATCTAGTGTATAACAGAGTATAGTTTTTTGACCGAAACTTGCATTTTGAAAAGTTTTATAGAAGCTAATTTTCAGATGATTTTTTGCATGGACTTCCACCTAAACCTTCCTTTCTAACATATATAAATGATCTGAAGAAATACGCATCGTTTGGAATAGTCCTCGATTTAATTTGACTTTTTGACCGAAACTAGTGTATAATATACTATGGTTTTTTGACCGAAACTTGCATTTTGAAAAGTTTCATAGCATCTAATTTTCAGGTGATTTTTTGCATGGACTTCCATCATTACATTCCCTCGTAAAATATAAAAATTATCTGAAAAGTTTCGTATCATTTCGAGTAGTCCTCGATATAATTTAATTCTTTGACCGAAATAAATATAAACTAATGTATAATACACTATAGTTTTTTACTGAAACTTGCATTTCGAAAAGTTTTATAGAAGCTAATTTTCAAATGATTTTTTGCATGGACTTCTATCATAACCTTCCTTTGTAACATATATAAATGATCTGAAACGTTTTGTATCATTTGGAACTGTCCTCGATTTAATTTGACTTTTTAACCGAAACTAGTGTATAATATACTATGGTTTTTTGACCGAAACATGCATTTCGAAAATTTTCATAGAAACTATTTTTCAGATGATTTTTGCATGGACTTCCATCACCGTCCCTCGTAAAATATAAATCTTATCTGAAAAGTTTTGTATCATTTCGAGCAGTCCTCGATTTAATTTGATTTTTTGACCGATATTAGTATAATCTAGTGTATAACAGAGTATAGTTTTTTGACCGAAACTTGCATTTTGAAAAGTTTTATAGAAGCTAATTTTCAGATGATTTTTTGCATGGACTTCCACCTAAACCTTCCTTTCTAACATATATAAATGATCTGAAGAAATACGTATCGTTTGGAACAGTCCTCGATTTAATTTGACTTTTTGACTGAAACTAGTGTATAATATACTATGGTTTTTTGACCGAAACTTGCATTTTGAAAAGTTTCATAGCATCTAATTTTCAGGTGATTTTTTTCATGAACTTCCATCATAACCTTCCCTCGTAAAATATAAAAATTATCTTAAAAGTTTCGTATCATTTCGAGTAGTCCTCGATATAATTTGATTCTTTGATTTACTGACACTTGCATTTCGAAAAGTTTTATAGAAGCTAATTTTCATATTATTTTTTGCATGGACTTCTATCATAACCTTCCTTTGAAACATATATAAATGATCTGAAACGTTTCGTATCATTTGGAACAGTCCTCGATTTAATTTGACTTTTTGACCGAAACTAGTGTATAATATACTATGGTTTTTTGACCGAAACTTGCATTTCGAAAATTTTCATAGAAACTATTTTTCAGATGATTTTTTGCATGGACTTCCATCACCTTCCCTCATAAAATATAAAACTTATCTGAAACGTTTTGTATCATTTCGAGCAGTCCTCGATTTAATTTGATGTTTTGACCGATATTAGTATAAACTAGTGTATAACAGAGTATAGTTTTTTGACCGAAACTTGCATTTTGAAAAGTTTTATAGAAGCTAATTTTCAGATGATTTTTTGCATGGACTTCCACCTAAACCTTCCTTTCTAACATATATAAATGATCTGAAGAAATACGTATCGTTTGGAACAGTCCTCGATTTAATTTGACTTTTTGACCGAAACTAGTGTATAATATACTATGGTTTTTTGACCGAAACTTGCATTTTGAAAAGTTTCATAGCATCTAATTTTCAGGTGATTTTTTTCATGGACTTCCATCATAACCTTCCCTCGTAAAATATAAAAATTATCTGAAAAGTTTCGTATCATTTCGAGTAGTCCTCGATATAATTTGATTCTTTGACCGAAATTAGTATAAAGTAATGTATAATACACTATAGTTTTTTTTTACTGAAACTTGCATTTCGAAAAGTTTTATAGAAGCTAATTTTCATATTATTTTTTGCATGGACTTCTATCATAACCATCCTTTGTAACATATATAAATGATCTGAAACGTTTCGTATCATTTGGAACAGTCCTCGATTTTATTTGACTTTTTGACCGAAACTAGTGTATAATATACTATGGTTTTTTGACCGAAACTTGCATTTCGAAAATTTTCATAGAAACTGTTTTTCAGATGACTTTTTGCATGGACTTCAATCACCTTCCCTCATAAAATATAAAACTTATCTGAAAAGTTTTGTATCATTTCGAGCAGTCCTCGATTTAATTTGATGTTTTGACCGATATTAGTATAATCTAGTGTATAACAGAGTATAGTTTTTTGACCGAAACTTGCATTTTGAAAAGTTTTATAGAAGCTAATTTTCAGATGATTTTTTGCATGGACTTCCACCTAAACCTTCCTTTCTAACATATATAAATGATCTGAAGAAATACGTATCGTTTGGAACAGTCCTCGATTTAATTTGACTTTTTGACCGAAACTAGTGTATAATATACTATGGTTTTTTGACCGAAACTTGCATTTCGAAAATTTTCATAGAAACTGTTTTTCAGATGACTTTTTGCATGGACTTCAATCACCTTCCCTCATAAAATATAAAACTTATCTGAAAAGTTTTGTATCATTTCGAGCAGTCCTCGATTTAATTTGATGTTTTGACCGATATTAGTATAATCTAGTGTATAACAGAGTATAGTTTTTTGACCGAAACTTGCATTTTGAAAAGTTTTATAGAAGCTAATTTTCAGATGATTTTTTGCATGGACTTCCACCTAAACCTTCCTTTCTAACATATATAAATGATCTGAAGAAATACGTATCGTTTGGAACAGTCCTCGATTTAATTTGACTTTTTGACCGAAACTAGTGTATAATATACTATGGTTTTTTGACCGAAACTTGCATTTTGAAAAGTTTCATAGCATCTAATTTTCAGGTGATTTTTTTCATGGACTTCCATCATAACCTTCCCTCGTAAAATATAAAAATTATCTGAAAAGTTTCGTATCATTTCGAGTAGTCCTCGATATAATTTGATTCTTTGACCGAAATTAGTATAAAGTAATGTATAATACACTATAGTTTTTTTTTACTGAAACTTGCATTTCGAAAAGTTTTATAGAAGCTAATTTTCATATTATTTTTTGCATGGACTTCTATCATAACCATCCTTTGTAACATATATAAATGATCTGAAACGTTTCGTATCATTTGGAACAGTCCTCGATTTTATTTGACTTTTTGACCGAAACTAGTGTATAATATACTATGGTTTTTTGACCGAAACTTGCATTTCGAAAATTTTCATAGAAACTGTTTTTCAGATGACTTTTTGCATGGACTTCAATCACCTTCCCTCATAAAATATAAAACTTATCTGAAAAGTTTTGTATCATTTCGAGCAGTCCTCGATTTAATTTGATGTTTTGACCGATATTAGTATAATCTAGTGTATAACAGAGTATAGTTTTTTGACCGAAACTTGCATTTTGAAAAGTTTTATAGAAGCTAATTTTCAGATGATTTTTTGCATGGACTTCCACCTAAACCTTCCTTTCTAACATATATAAATGATCTGAAGAAATACGCATCGTTTGGAACAGTCCTCGATTTAATTTGACTTTTTGACCGAAACTAGTGTATAATATACTATGGTTTTTTGACCGAAACTTGCATTTTGAAAAGTTTCATAGCATCTAATTTTCAGGTGATTTTTTGCATGGACTTCCATCATTACCTTCCCTCGTAAAATATAAAAATTATCTGAAAAGTTTCATATCATTTCGAGTAGTCCTCGATATAATTTAATTCTTTGACCGAAATAAATATAAACTAATGTATAATACACTATAGTTTTTTACTGAAACTTGCATTTCGAAAAGTTTTATAGAAGCTAATTTTCAAATGATATTTTGCATGGACTTCTATCATAACCTTCCTTTGTAACATATATAAATGATCTGAAACGTTTTGTATCATTTGGAACTGTCCTCGATTTAATTTGACTTTTTAACCGAAACTAGTGTATAATATACTATGGTTTTTTGACCGAAACATGCATTTCGAAAATTTTCATAGAAACTATTTTTCAGATGATTTTTGCATGGACTTCCATCACCGTCCCTCGTAAAATATAAAACTTATCTGAAAAGTTTTGTATCATTTCGAGCAGTCCTCGATTTAATTTGATTTTTTGACCGATATTAGTATAATCTAGTGTATAACAGAGTATAGTTTTTTGACCGAAACTTGCATTTTGAAAAGTTTTATAGAAGCTAATTTTCAGATGATTTTTTGCATGGACTTCCACCTAAACCTTCCTTTCTAACATATATAAATGATCTGAAGCAATACGTATCGTTTGGAACAGTCCTCGATTTAATTTGACTTTTTGACTGAAACTAGTGTATAATATACTATGGTTTTTTGACCGAAACTTGCATTTTGAAAAGTTTCATAGCATCTAATTTTCAGGTGATTTTTTTCATGGACTTCCATCATAACCTTCCCTCGTAAAATATAAAAATTATCTTAAAAGTTTCGTATCATTTCGAGTAGTCCTCGATATAATTTGATTCTTTGATTTACTGACACTTGCATTTCGAAAAGTTTTATAGAAGCTAATTTTCATATTATTTTTTGCATGGACTTCTATCATAACCTTCCTTTGTAACATATATAAATGATCTGAAACGTTTCGTATCATTTGGAACAGTCCTCGATTTAATTTGACTTTTTGACCGAAACTAGTGTATAATATACTATGGTTTTTTGACCGAAACTTGCATTTCGAAAATTTTCATAGAAACTATTTTTCAGATGATTTTTTGCATGGACTTCCATCACCTTCCCTCATAAAATATAAAACTTATCTTAAAAGTTTTGTATCATTTCGAGCAGTCCTCGATTTAATTTGATGTTTTGACCGATATTAGTATAAACTAGTGTATAACAGAGTATAGTTTTTTGACCGAAACTTGCATTTTGAAAAGTTTTATAGAAGCTAATTTTCAGATGATTTTTTGCATGGACTTCCACCTAAACCTTCCTTTCTAACATATATAAATGATCTGAAGAAATACGTATCGTTTGGAACAGTCCTCGATTTAATTTGACTTTTTGACCGAAACTAGTGTATAATATACTATGGTTTTTTGACCGAAACTTGCATTTTGAAAAGTTTCATAGCATCTAATTTTAAGGTGATTTTTTTCATGGACTTCCATCATAACCTTCCCTCGTAAAATATAAAAATTATCTGAAAAGTTTCGTATCATTTCGAGTAGTCCTCGATATAATTTGATTCTTTGACCGAAATTAGTATAAAGTAATGTATAATACACTATAGTTTTTTTTTACTGAAACTTGCATTTCGAAAAGTTTTATAGAAGCTAATTTTCATATTATTTTTTGCATGGACTTCTATCATAACCATCCTTTGTAACATATATAAATGATCTGAAACGTTTCGTATCATTTGGAACAGTCCTCGATTTTATTTGACTTTTTGACCGAAACTAGTGTATAATATACTATGGTTTTTTGACCGAAACTTGCATTTCGAAAATTTTCATAGAAACTGTTTTTCAGATGACTTTTTGCATGGACTTCAATCACCTTCCCTCATAAAATATAAAACTTATCTGAAAAGTTTTGTATCATTTCGAGCAGTCCTCGATTTAATTTGATATTTTGACCGATATTAGTATAATCTAGTGTATAACAGAGTATAGTTTTTTGACCGAAACTTGCATTTTGAAAAGTTTTATAGAAGCTAATTTTCAGATGATTTTTTGCATGGACTTCCACCTAAACCTTCCTTTCTAACATATATAAATGATCTGAAGAAATACGTATCGTTTGGAACAGTCCTCGATTTAATTTGACTTTTTGACCGAAACTAGTGTATAATATACTATGGTTTTTTGACCGAAACTTGCATTTTGAAAAGTTTCATAGCATCTAATTTTCAGGTGATTTTTTTCATGGACTTCCATCATAACCTTCCCTCGTAAAATATAAAAATTATCTGAAAAGTTTCGTATCATTTCGAGTAGTCCTCGATATAATTTGATTCTTTGACCGAAATTAGTATAAAGTAATGTATAATACACTATAGTTTTTTTTTACTGAAACTTGCATTTCGAAAAGTTTTATAGAAGCTAATTTTCATATTATTTTTTGCATGGACTTCTATCATAACCATCCTTTGTAACATATATAAATGATCTGAAACGTTTCGTATCATTTGGAACAGTCCTCGATTTTATTTGACTTTTTGACCGAAACTAGTGTATAATATACTATGGTTTTTTGACCGAAACTTGCATTTCGAAAATTTTCATAGAAACTGTTTTTCAGATGACTTTTTGCATGGACTTCATTCACCTTCCCTCATAAAATATAAAACTTATCTGAAAAGTTTTGTATCATTTCGAGCAGTCCTCGATTTAATTTGATATTTTGACCGATATTAGTATAATCTAGTGTATAACAGAGTATAGTTTTTTGACCGAAACTTGCATTTTGAAAAGTTTTATAGAAGCTAATTTTCAGATGATTTTTTGCATGGACTTCCACCTAAACCTTCCTTTCTAACATATATAAATGATCTGAAGAAATACGCATCGTTTGGAACAGTCCTCGATTTAATTTGACTTTTTGACCGAAACTAGTGTATAATATACTATGGTTTTTTGACCGAAACTTGCATTTTGAAAAGTTTCATAGCATCTAATTTTCAGGTGATTTTTTGCATGGACTTCCATCATTACCTTCCCTCGTAAAATATAAAAATTATCTGAAAAGTTTCATATCATTTCGAGTAGTCCTCGATATAATTTAATTCTTTGACCGAAATAAATATAAACTAATGTATAATACACTATAGTTTTTTACTGAAACTTGCATTTCGAAAAGTTTTATAGAAGCTAATTTTCAAATGATTTTTTGCATGGACTTCTATCATAACCTTCCTTTGTAACATATATAAATGATCTGAAACGTTTTGTATCATTTGGAACTGTCCTCGATTTAATTTGACTTTTTAACCGAAACTAGTGTATAATATACTATGGTTTTTTGACCGAAACATGCATTTCGAAAATTTTCATAGAAACTATTTTTCAGATGATTTTTGCATGGACTTCCATCACCGTCCCTCGTAAAATATAAAACTTATCTGAAAAGTTTTGTATCATTTCGAGCAGTCCTCGATTTAATTTGATTTCTTGACCGATATTAGTATAATCTAGTGTATAACAGAGTATAGTTTTTTAACCGAAACTTGCATTTTGAAAAGTTTTATAGAAGCTAATTTTCAGATGATTTTTTGCATGGACTTCCACCTAAACCTTCCTTTCTAACATATATAAATGATCTGAAGAAATACGTATCGTTTGGAACAGTCCTCGATTTAATTTGACTTTTTGACCGAAACTAGTGTATAATATACTATGGTTTTTTGACCGAAACTTGCATTTTGAAATGTTTCATAGCATCTAATTTTCAGGTGATTTTTTTCATGGACTTCCATCATAACCTTCCCTCGTAAAATATAAAAATTATCTTAAAAGTTTCGTATCATTTCGAGTAGTCCTCGATATAATTTGATTCTTTGACCGAAATTAGTATAAACTAATGTATAATACACTATAGTTTTTTTTACTGACACTTGCATTTCGAAAAGTTTTATAGAAGCTAATTTTCATATTATTTTTTGCATGGACTTCTATCATAACCTTCCTTTGTAACATATATAAATTATCTGAAACGTTTCGTATCATTTGGAACAGTCCTCGATTTAATTTGACTTTTTGACCGAAACTAGTGTATAATATACTATGGTTTTTTGACCGAAACTTGCATTTCGAAAATTTTCATAGAAACTATTTTTCAGATGATTTTTTGCATGGACTTCCATCACCTTCCCTCATAAAATATAAAACTTATCTGAAAAGTTTTGTATCATTTCGAGCAGTCCTCGATTTAATTTGATGTTTTGACCGATATTAGTATAAACTAGTGTATAACAGAGTATAGTTTTTTGACCGAAACTTGCATTTTGAAAAGTTTTATAGAAGCTAATTTTCAGATGATTTTTTGCATGGACTTCCACCTAAACCTTCCTTTCTAACATATATAAATGATCTGAAGAAATACGTATCGTTTGGAACAGTCCTCGATTTAATTTGACTTTTTGACCGAAACTAGTGTATAATATACTATGGTTTTTTGACCGAAACTTGCATTTTGAAAAGTTTCATAGCATCTAATTTTCAGGTGATTTTTTTCATGGACTTCCATCATAACCTTCCCTCGTAAAATATAAAAATTATCTGAAAAGTTTCGTATCATTTCGAGTAGTCCTCGATATAATTTGATTCTTTGACCGAAATTAGTATAAAGTAATGTATAATACACTATAGTTTTTTTTTACTGAAACTTGCATTTCGAAAAGTTTTATAGAAGCTAATTTTCATATTATTTTTTGCATGGACTTCTATCATAACCATCCTTTGTAACATATATAAATGATCTGAAACGTTTCGTATCATTTGGAACAGTCCTCGATTTTATTTGACTTTTTGACCGAAACTAGTGTATAATATACTATGGTTTTTTGACCGAAACTTGCATTTCGAAAATTTTCATAGAAACTGTTTTTCAGATGACTTTTTGCATGGACTTCAATCACCTTCCCTCATAAAATATAAAACTTATCTGAAAAGTTTTGTATCATTTCGAGCAGTCCTCGATTTAATTTGATATTTTGACCGATATTAGTATAATCTAGTGTATAACAGAGTATAGTTTTTTGAATGAAACTTGCATTTTGAAAAGTTTTATAGAAGCTAATTTTCAGATGATTTTTTGCATGGACTTCCACCTAAACCTTCCTTTCTAACATATATAAATGATCTGAAGAAATACGCATCGTTTGGAACAGTCCTCGATTTAATTTGACTTTTTGACCGAAACTAGTGTATAATATACTATGGTTTTTTGACCGAAACTTGCATTTTGAAAAGTTTCATAGAATCTAATTTTCAGGTGATTTTTTGCATGGACTTCCATCATTACCTTCCCTCGTAAAATATAAAAATTATCTGAAAAGTTTCATATTATTTCGAGCAGTCCTCGATATAATTTAATTCTTTGACCGAAATAAATATAAACTAATGTATAATATACTATAGTTTTTTACTGAAACTTGCATTTCGAAAAGTTTTATAGAAGCTAATTTTCAAATGATTTTTTGCATGGACTTCTATCATAACCTTCCTTTGTAACAAATATAATTGATCTGAAACGTTTTGTATCATTTGGAACTGCCCTCGATTTAATTTGACTTTTTGACCGAAACTAGTGTATAATATACTATGATTTTTTGACCGAAACTTGCATTTCGAAAATTTTCATAGAAACTATTTTTCAGATGATTTTTGCATGGACTTCCATCCCCGTCCCTCGTAAAATATAAAACTTATCTGAAAAGTTTTGTATCATTTCGAGCAGTCCTCGATTTAATTTGATTTTTTGACCGATATTAGTATAATCTAGTGTATAACAGAGTATAGTTTTTTGACCGAAACTTGCATTTTGAAAAGTTTTATAGAAGCTAATTTTTAGATGATTTTTTGCATGGACTTCCACCTAAACCTTCCTTTCTAACATATATATATAATCTGAAGAAATACGTATCGTTTGGAACAGTCCTCGATTTAATTTGACTTTTTGACCGAAACTAGTGTATAATATACTATGGTTTTTTGACCGAAACTTGCATTTTGAAATGTTTCATAGCATCTAATTTTCAGGTGATTTTTTTCATGGACTTCCATCATAACCTTCCCTCGTAAAATATAAAAATTATCTTAAAAGTTTCGTATCATTTCGAGTAGTCCTCGATATAATTTGATTCTTTGACCGAAATTAGTATAAACTAATGTATAATACACTATAGTTTTTTTTACTGACACTTGCATTTCGAAAAGTTTTATAGAAGCTAATTTTCATATTATTTTTTGCATGGACTTCTATCATAACCTTCCTTTGTAACATATATAAATGATCTGAAACGTTTCGTATCATTTGGAACAGTCCTCGATTTAATTTGACTTTTTGACCGAAACTAGTGTATAATATACTATGGTTTTTTGACCGAAACTTGCATTTCGAAAATTTTCATAGAAACTATTTTTCAGATGATTTTTTGCATGGACTTCCATCACCTTCCCTCATAAAATATAAAACTTATCTGAAAAGTTTTGTATCATTTCGAGCAGTCCTCGATTTAATTTGATGTTTTGACCGATATTAGTATAAACTAGTGTATAACAGAGTATAGTTTTTTGACCGAAACATGCATTTTGAAAAGTTTTATAGAAGCTAATTTTCAGATGATTTTTTGCATGGACTTCCACCTAAACCTTCCTTTCTAACATATATAAATGATCTGAAGAAATACGTATCGTTTGGAACAGTCCTCGATTTAATTTGACTTTTTGACCGAAACTAGTGTATAATATACTATGGTTTTTTGACCGAAACTTGCATTTTGAAAAGTTTCATAGCATCTAATTTTCAGGTGATTTTTTTCATAGACTTCCATCATAACCTTCCCCCGTAAAATATAAAAATTATCTGAAAAGTTTCGTATCATTTCGAGTAGTCCTCGATATAATTTGATTCTTTGACCGAAATTAGTATAAACTAATGTATAATACACTATAGTTTTTTTTTACTGAAACTTGCATTTCAAAAAGTTTTATAGAAGCTAATTTTCATATTATTTTTTGCATGGACTTCTATCATAACCTTCCTTTGTAACATATATAAATGATCTGAAACGTTTCGTATCATTTGGAACAGTCCTCGATGTAATTTGACTTTTTGACCGAAACTAGTGTATAATATACTATGGTTTATTGACCGAAACTTGCATTTCGAAAATTTTCATAGAAACTATTTTTCAGATGACTTTTTGCATGGACTTCAATCACCTTCCCTCATAAAAAATAAAACTTATCTGAAAAGTTTTGTATCATTTCGAGCAGTCCTCGATTTAATTTGATGTTTTGACCGATATTAGTATAATCTAGTGTATAACAGAGTATAGTTTTTTGACCGAAACTTGCATTTTGAAAAGTTTTATAGAAGCTAATTTTCAGATGATATTTTGCATGGACTTCCACCTAAACCTTCCTTTCTAACATATATATATGATCTGAAGAAATACGTATCGTTTGGAACAGTCCTCGATTTAATTTGACTTTTTGACCGAAACTAGTGTATAATATACTATGGTTTTTTGACCGAAACTTGCATTTTGAAAAGTTTCATAGCATCTAATTTTCAGGTGATTTTTTTCATGGACTTCCATCATAACCTTCCCTCGTAAAATATAAAAATTATCTTAAAAGTTTCGTATCATTTCGAGTAGTCCTCGATATAATTTGATTCTTTGATTTACTGACACTTGCATTTCGAAAAGTTTTATAGAAGCTAATTTTCATATTATTTTTTTCATGGACTTCTATCATAACCTTCCTTTGTAACATATATAAATGATCTGAAACGTTTCGTATCATTTGGAACAGTCCTCGATTTAATTTGACTTTTTGACCGAAACTAGTGTATAATATACTATGGTTTTTTGACCGAAACTTGCATTTCGAAAATTTTCATAGAAACTATTTTTCAGATGATTTTTTGCATGGACTTCCATCACCTTCCCTCATAAAATATAAAACTTATCTGAAAAGTTTTGTATCATTTCGAGCAGTCCTCGATTTAATTTGATGTTTTGACCGATATTAGTATAAACTAGTGTATAACAGAGTATAGTTTTTTGACCGAAACTTGCATTTTGAAAAGTTTTATAGAAGCTAATTTTCAGATGATTTTTTGCATGGACTTCCACCTAAACCTTCCTTTCTAACATATATAAATGATCTGAAGAAATACGTATCGTTTGGAACAGTCCTCGATTTAATTTGACTTTTTGACCGAAACTAGTGTATAATATACTATGGTTTTTTGACCGAAACTTGCATTTTGAAAAGTTTCATAGCATCTAATTTTCAGGTGATTTTTTTCATAGACTTCCATCATAACCTTACCTCGTAAAATATAAAAATTATCTGAAAAGTTTCGTATCATTTCGAGTAGTCCTCGATATAATTTGATTCTTTGACCGAAATTAGTATAAACTAATGTATAATACACTATAGTTTTTTTTTACTGAAACTTGCATTTCGAAAAGTTTTATAGAAGCTAATTTTCATATTATTTTTTGCATGGACTTCTATCATAACCTTCCTTTGTAACATATATAAATGATCTGAAACGTTTCGTATCATTTGGAACAGTCCTCGATGTAATTTGACTTTTTGACCGAAACTAGTGTATAATATACTATGGTTTATTGACCGAAACTTGCATTTCGAAAATTTTCATAGAAACTATTTTTCAGATGACTTTTTGCATGGACTTCAATCACCTTCCCTCATAAAATATAAAACTTATCTGAAAAGTTTTGTATCATTTCGAGCAGTCCTCGATTTAATTTGATGTTTTGACCGATATTAGTATAATCTAGTGTATAACAGAGTATAGTTTTTTGACCGAAACTTGCATTTTGAAAAGTTTTATAGAAGCTAATTTTTAGATGATTTTTTGCATGGACTTCCACCTAAACCTTCCTTTCTAACATATATATATAATCTGAAGAAATACGTATCGTTTGGAACAGTCCTCGATTTAATTTGACTTTTTGACCGAAACTAGTGTATAATATACTATGGTTTTTTGACCGAAACTTGCATTTTGAAAAGTTTCATAGCATCTAATTTTCAGGTGATTTTTTGCATGGACTTCCATCATTACCTTCCCTCGTAAAATATAAAAATTATCTGAAAAGTTTCGTATTATTTCGAGCAGTCCTTGATATAATTTAATTCTTTGACCGAAATAAATATAAACTAATGTATAATATATTATAGTTTTTTACTGAAACTTGCATTTCGAAAAGTTTTATAGAAGCTAATTTTCAAATGATTTTTTGCATGGACTTCTATCATAACCTTCCTTTGTAACAAATATAAATGATCTGAAACGTTTTGTATCATTTGGAACTGTCCTCGATTTAATTTGACTTTTTGACCGAAACTAGTGTATAATATACTATGGTTTTTGACCGAAACTTGCATTTCGAAAATTTTCATAGAAACTATTTTTCAAATGATTTTTTGCATGGACTTCCATCACCTTCCCTCATAAAATATAAAACTTATCTGAAAAGTTTTGTATCATTTCGAGCAGTCCTCGATTTAATTTGATGTTTTGACCGATATTAGTATAAACTAGTGTATAACAGAGTATAGTTTTTTGACCGAAACTTGCATTTTGAAAAGTTTTATAGAAGCTAATTTTCAGATGATTTTTTGCATGGACTTCCACCTAAACCTTCCTTTCTAACATATATAAATGATCTGAAGAAATACGTATCGTTTGGAACAGTCCTCGATTTAATTTGACTTTTTGACCGAAACTAGTGTATAATATACTATGGTTTTTTGACCGAAACTTGCATTTTGAAAAGTTTCATAGCATCTAATTTTCAGGTGATTTTTTTCATAGACTTCCATCATAACCTTCCCTCGTAAAATATAAAAATTAACTGAAAAGTTTCGTATCATTTCGAGTAGTCCTCGATATAATTTGATTCTTTGACCGAAATTAGTATAAACTAATGTATAATACACTATAGTTTTTTTTTACTGAAACTTGCATTTCGAAAAGTTTTATAGAAGCTAATTTTCATATTATTTTTTGCATGGACTTCTATCATAACCTTCCTTTGTAACATATATAAATGATCTGAAACGTTTCGTATCATTTGGAACAGTCCTCGATGTAATTTGACTTTTTGACCGAAACTAGTGTATAATATACTATGGTTTATTGACCGAAACTTGCATTTCGAAAATTTTCATAGAAACTATTTTTCAGATGACTTTTTGCATGGACTTCAATCACCTTCCCTCATAAAATATAAAACTTATCTGAAAAGTTTTGTATCATTTCGAGCAGTCCTCGATTTAATTTGATGTTTTGACCGATATTAGTATAATCTAGTGTATAACAGAGTATAGTTTTTTGACCGAAACTTGCATTTTGAAAAGTTTTATAGAAGCTAATTTTTAGATGATTTTTTGCATGGACTTCCACCTAAACCTTCCTTTCTAACATATATATATGATCTGAAGAAATACGTATCGTTTGGAACAGTCCTCGATTTAATTTGACTTTTTGACCGAAACTAGTGTATAATATACTATGGTTTTTTGACCGAAACTTGCATTTTGAAAAGTTTCATAGCATCTAATTTTCAGGTGATTTTTTGCATGGACTTCCATCATTACCTTCCCTCGTAAAATATAAAAATTATCTGAAAAGTTTCGTATTATTTCGAGCAGTCCTCGATATAATTTAATTCTTTGACCGAAATAAATATAAACTAATGTATAATATACTATAGTTTTTTACTGAAACTTGCATTTCGAAAAGTTTTATAGAAGCTAATTTTCAAATGATTTTTTGCATGGACTTCTATCATAACCTTCCTTTGTAACAAATATAAATGATCTGAAACGTTTTGTATCATTTGGAACTGTCCTCGATTTAATTTGACTTTTTGACCGAAACTAGTGTATAATATACTATGATTTTTTGACCGAAACTTGCATTTCGAAAATTTTCATAGAAACTATTTTTCAGATGATTTTTGCATGGACTTCCATCCCCGTCCCTCGTAAAATATAAAACTTATCTGAAAAGTTTTGTATCATTTCGAGCAGTCCTCGATTTAATTTGATTTTTTGACCGATATTAGTATAATCTAGTGTATAACAGAGTATAGTTTTTTGACCGAAACTTGCATTTTGAAAAGTTTTATAGAAGCAAATTTTTAGATGATTTTTTGCATGGACTTCCACCTAAACCTTCCTTTCTAACATATATAAATGATCTGAAGAAATACGTATCGTTTGGAACAGTCCTCGATTTAATTTGACTTTTTGACCGAAACTAGTGTATAATATACTATGGTTTTTTGACCGAAACTTGCATTTTGAAAAGTTTCATAGCATCTAATTTTCAGGTGATTTTTTTCATGGACTTCCATCATAACCTTCCCTCGTAAAATATAAAACTTATCTTAAAAGTTTCGTATCATTTTGAGTAGTCCTCGATATAATTTGATTCTTTGACCGAAATTAGTATAAACTAATGTATAATACACTATAGTTTTTTTTACTGAAACTTGGATTTCGAAAAGTTTTATAGAAGCTAATTTTCATATTATTTTTTGCATGGACTTCTATCATAACCTTCCTTTGTAACATATATAAATGATCTGAAACGTTTCGTATCATTTGGAACAGTCCTCGATTTAATTTTACTTTTTGACCGAAACTAGTGTATAATATACTATGGTTTTTTGACCGAAACTTGCATTTTGAAAAGTTTCATGGCATCTAATTTTCAGGTGATTTTTTTCATGGACTTCCATCATAACCTTCCCTCGTAAAATATAAAAATTATCTGAAAAGTTTCGTATCATTTCGAGTAGTCCTCGATATAATATGATTCTTTGACCGAAATTAGTATAAACTAGTGTATAATATACTATACTTTTTTGACCGAAACTTGCATTTCGAAAAGTTTTATAGAAGTTAATTTTCAGATGATTTTTTGCATGGACTTCCACCTAAACCTTCCTTTCTAACATATATAAATGATCTGAAGAAATACGTATCGTTTGGAACAGTCCTCGATTTAATTTGACTTTTTGACCGAAACTAGTGTATAATATACTATGGTTTTTTGACCGAAACTTGCATTTTGAAAAGTTTCATAGCATCTAATTTTCAGGTGATTTTTTTCATGGACTTCCATCATAAACTTCCCTCGTAAAATATAAAAATTATCTGAAACGTTTCGTATCATTTCGAGTAGTCCTCGATATAATTTGATTCTTTGATCGAAATTAGTATAAAGTAATGTATAATACACTATAGTTTTTTTTACTGAAACTTGCATTTCGAAAAGTTTTATAGAAGCTAATTTTCATATTATTTTTTGCATGGACTTCTATCATAACCTTCCTTTGTAACATATATAAATGATCTGAAACGTTTCGTATCATTTGGAACAGTCCTCGATTTAATTTGACTTTTTGACCGAAACTAGTGTATAATATACTATGGTTTTTTGACTGAAACTTGCATTTTGAAAAGTTTCATGGCATCTAATTTTCAGGTGATTTTTTTCATGGACTTCCATCATAACCTTCCCTCGTAAAATATAAAAATTATCTGAAAAGTTTCGTATCATTTCGAGTAGTCCTCGATATAATATGATTCTTTGACCGAAATTAGTATAAACTAGTGTATAATATACTCTACTTTTTTGACCGAAACTTGCATTTCGAAAAGTTTTATAGAAGTTAATTTTCAGATGATTTTTTGCATGGACTTCCACCTAAACCTTCCTTTCTAACATATATAAATGATCTGAAGAAATACGTATCGTTTGGAACAGTCCTCGATTTAATTTGACTTTTTGACCGAAACTAGTGTATAATATACTATGGTTTTTTGACCGAAACTTGCATTTTGAAAAGTTTCATAGCATCTAATTTTCAGGTGATTTTTTTCATGGACTTCCATCATAAACTTCCCTCGTAAAATATAAAAATTATCTGAAAAGTTTCGTATCATTTCGAGTAGTCCTCGATATAATTTGATTCTTTGATCGAAATTAGTATAAACTAATGTATAATACACTATAGTTTTTTTTACTGAAACTTGCATTTCGAAAAGTTTTATAGAAGCTAATTTTCATATTATTTTTTGCATGGACTTCTATCATAACCTTCCTTTGTAACATATATAAATGATCTGAAACGTTTCGTATCATTTGAAACAGTCCTTGATTTAATTTGACTTTTTGACCGAAACTAGTGTATAATATACTATGGTTTTTTGACCGAAACTTGCATTTCGAAAATTTTTCATAGAAACTATTTTTCTGATGACTTTTTGCATGGACTTCAATCACCTTCCCTCATAAAATATAAAACTTATCTGAAAAGTTTTGTATCATTTCGAGCAGTACTCGATTTAATTTGATGTTTTGACCGATATTAGTATAAACTAGTGTATAACAGAGTATTGTTTTTTGACCGAAACTTGCATTATGAAAAGTTTTATAGAAGCTAATTTTCAGATGATTTTTTGCATGGACTTCCACCTAAACCTTCCTTTCTAACATATATAAATGATCTGAAGAAATACGTATCGTTTGGAACAGTCCTCGATTTAATTTGACTTTTTGACCGAAACTAGTGTATAATATACTATGGTTTTTTTACCGAAACATGCATTTTGAAAAGTTTCATAGCATCTAATTTTCAGATGATTTTTTGCATGGACTTCCATCATAACCTTACCTCGTAAAATATAAAACTTATTTGAAAAGTTACGTATTATTTCGAGCAGTCCTCAATTTAATTTGATGTTTTGACCGAAATTTGTATAAACTAGTGTATAATATACTATACTTTTTTGACCGAAACTTGCATTTCGAAAAGTTTTATAGAAGTTAATTTTCAGATGATTTTTTCCATGGACTTCCACCTAAACCTTCCTTTCTAACATATATAAATGATCTGAAGAAATACGTATCGTTTGGAACAGTACTCGATTTAATTTGACTTTTTGACCGAAACTAGTGTATAATATACTATGGTTTTTTGACCGAAACTTGCATTTTGAAAAGTTTCATAGCATCTAATTTTCAGGTGATTTTTTGCATGGACTTCCATCATAACCTTCCCTCGTAAAATATAAAAATTATCTGAAAAGTTTCGTATCATTTCGAGTAGTCCTCGATATAATTTAATTCTTTGACCGAAATAAGTATAAACTAATGTATAATACGCTTTAGTTTTTTACTGAAACTTGCATTTCGAAAAGTTTTATAGAAGCTAATTTTCAAATGATTTTTTGCATGGACTTCTATCATAACCTTCCTTTGTAACATATATAAATGATCTGAAACGTTTTGTATCATTTGGAACAGTCCTCGATTTAATTTGACTTTTTGACCGAAACTAGTGTATAATATACTATGGTTTTTTGACCGAAACTTGCATTTCGAAAATTTTCATAGAAACTATTTTTCAGATGATTTTTTGCATGGACTTCCATCACCTTCCCTCGTAAAATATAAAACTTATCTGAAAAGTTTTGTATCATTTCGATCAGTCCTCGATTTAATTTGATGTTTTGACCGATATTAGTATAAACTAGTGTATAACAGAGTATAGTTTTTTGACCGAAACTTGCATTTTGAAAAGTTTTATAGAAGCTAATTTTCAGATGATTTTTTGCATTGACTTCCACCTAAACCTTCCTTTCTAACATATATAAATGATCTGAAGAAATATGTATCGTTTGGAACAGTCCTGGATTTAATTTTACTTTTTGACCGAAACTAGTGTATAATATACTATGGTTTTTTGACCGAAACTTGCATTTTGAAATGTTTCATAGCATCTAATTTTCAGGTGATTTTTTGCATGGACTTCCATCATAACCTTCCCTCGTAAAATATAAAAATTATCTGAAAAGTTTCGTATCATTTCGAGTAGTCCTCGATATAATTTAATTCTTTGACCGAAATAAGTATAAACTAATGTATAATACACTATAGGTTTTTACTGAAACTTGCATTTCAAAAAGTTTTATAGAAGCTAATTTTCAAATAATTTTTTGCATGGACTTCTATCATAACCTTCCTTTGTAACATATATAAATGATCTGAAACGTTTTGTATCATTTGGAACAGTCCTCGATTTAATTTGACTTTTTGACCGAAACTAGTGTATAATATACTATGGTTTTTTGACCGAAACTTGCATTTCGAAAATTTTCATAGAAATTATTTTTCAGATGATTTTTGCATGGACTTCCATCACTATTCCTCGTAAAATATAAAACTTATCTGAAAAGTTTTGTATCATTTCGAGCAGTCCTCGATTTAATTTGAATTTTTGAACGATATTAGTATAATATAGTGTATAATAGAGTATAGTTTTTTGACCGAAACTTGCATTTCGAAAATTTTTATAGAAGCTAATTTTCAGATGATTTTTTGCATGGACTTCCACCTAAACCTTCCTTTCTAACATATATAAATGATCTGAAGAAATACGTATAGTTTGGAACAGTCCTCAATTTAATTTGACTTTTTGACCGAAACTAGTGTATAATATACTATGGTTTTTTGACTGAAACTTGCATTTTGAAGAGTTTCATAGCATCTAATTTTCAGGTGATTTTTTTCATGGACTTCTATCATAACCTTCCCTCGTAAAATATAAAAATTATCTGAAAAGTTTCGTATCATTTCGAGTAGTCCTCGATATAATATGATTCTTTGACCGAAATTAGTATAAACTAGTGTATAATATACTATACTTTTTTGACCGAAATTTGCATTTCGAAAAGTTTTATAGAAGTTAATTTTCAGATGATTTTTTGCATGGACTTCAACCTAAACCTTCCTTTCTAACATATATAACTGATCTGAAGAAATACGTATCGTTTGGAACAGTCCTCGATTTAATTTGACTTTTTGACCGAAACTAGTGTATAATATACTATGTTTTTTTTACCGAAACTTGCATTTTGAAAAGTTTCATAGCATCTAATTTTCAGATGATTTTTTGCATGGACTTCCATCATAACCTTACCTCGTAAAATATAAAACTTATTTGAAAAGTTACGTATTATTTCGAGCAGTCCTCAATTTAATTTGATGTTTTGACCGAAATTTGTATAAACTAGTGTATAATATACTATACTTTTTTGACCGAAACTTGCATTTCGAAAAGTTTTATAGAAGTTAATTTTCAGATGATTTTTTGCATGGACTTCCACCTAAACCTTCCTTTCTAACATATATAACTGATCTGAAGAAATACGTATCGTTTGGAACAGTCCTCGATTTAATTTGACTTTTTGACCGAAACTAGTGTATAATATACTATGGTTTTTTGACCGAAACTTGCATTTTGAAAAGTTTCATAGTATCTAATTTTCAGGTGATTTTTTGCTTGGACTTCCATCATAACCTTCCCTCGTAAAATATAAAAATTTTCTGAAAAGTTTCGTATCATTTCGAGTAGTCCTCGATATAATTTAATTCTTTGACCGAAATAAGTATAAACTAATGTATAATACACTTTAGTTTTTTACTGAAACTTGCATTTCGAAAAGTTTTATAGAAGCTAATTTTCAAATGATTTTTTGCATGGACTTCTATCATAACCTTCCTTTGTAACATATATAAATGATCTGAAACGTTTTGTATCATTTGGAACAGTCCTCGATTTAATTTGACTTTTTGACCGAAACTAGTGTATAATATACTATGGTTTTTTGACCGAAACTTGCATTTCGAAAATTTTCATAGAAACTATTTTTCAGATGATTTTTTGCATGGACTTCCATCACCTTCCCTCGTAAAATATAAAACTTATCTGAAAAGTTTTGTATCATTTCGAGCAGTCCTCGATTTAATTTGATGTTTTGACCGATATTAGTATAAACTAGTGTATAACAGAGTATAGTTTTTTGACCGAAACTTGCATTTTGAAAAGTTTTATAGAAGCTAATTTTCAGATGATTTTTTGCATTGACTTCCACCTAAACCTTCCTTTCTAACATATATAAATGATCTGAAGAAATATGTATCGTTTGGAACAGTCCTGGATTTAATTTTACTTTTTGACCGAAACTAGTGTATAATATACTATGGTTTTTTGACCGAAACTTGCATTTTGAAAAGTTTCATAGCATCTAATTTTCAGGTGATTTTTTTCATGGACTTCCATCATAACCTTCCCTCGTAAAATATAAAAATTATCTGAAAAGTTTCGTATCATTTCGAGTAGTCCTCGATATAATATGATTCTTTGACCGAAATTAGTATAAACTAGTGTATAATATACTATACTTTTTTGACCGAAACTTGCATTTCGAAAAGTTTTATAGAAGTTAATTTTCAGATGATTTTTTGCATGGACTTCCACCTAAACCTTCCTTTCTAACATATATAAATGATCTGAAGAAATACGTATCGTTTGGAACAGTCCTCGATTTAATTTGACTTTTTGACCGAAACTAGTGTATAATATACTATGGTTTTTTGACCGAAACTTGCATTTTGAAAAGTTTCATAGTATCTAATTTTCAGGTGATTTTTTGCATGGACTTCCATCATAACCTTCCCTCGTAAAATATAAAAATTATCTGAAAAGTTTCGTATCATTTCGAGTAGTCCTCGATATAATTTAATTCTTTGACCGAAATAAGTATAAACTAATGTATAATACACTTTAGTTTTTTACTGAAACTTGCATTTCGAAAAGTTTTATAGAAGCTAATTTTCAAATGATTTTTTGCATGGACTTCTATCATAACCTTCCTTTGTAACATATATAAATGATCTGAAACGTTTTGTATCATTTGGAACAGTCCTCGATTTAATTTGACTTTTTGACCGAAACTAGTGTATAATATACTATGGTTTTTTGACCGAAACTTGCATTTCGAAAATTTTCATAGAAACTATTTTTCATATGATTTTTTGCATGGACTTCCATCACCTTCCCTCGTAAAATATAAAACTTATCTGAAAAGTTTTGTATCATTTCGAGCAGTCCTCGATTTAATTTGATGTTTTGACCGATATTAGTATAAACTAGTGTATAACAGAGTATAGTTTTTTGACCGAAACTTTCATTTTGAAAAGTTTTATAGAAGCTAATTTTCAGATGATTTTTTGCATTGACTTCCACCTAAACCTTCCTTTCTAACATATATAAATGATCTGAAGAAATATGTATCGTTTGGAACAGTCCTCGATTTAATTTTACTTTTTGACCGAAACTAGTGTATAATATACTATGGTTTTTTGACCGAAACTTGCATTTCGAAAAGTATCATAGAAACTATTTTTCAGGTGATTTTTTTCATGGACTTCCATCATAACCTTCCCTCGTAAAATATAAAACTTATCTGAAAAGTTTTGTATCATTTCGAGCAGTCCTCGATATAATATGATTTTTTGACCGAAATTAATATAAACTAGTGTATAATAGAGTATAGTTTTTTGACCGAAACTTGCATTTCGAAAAGTTTTATAGAAGCTAATTTTCAGATGATTTTTTGCATGGACTTCCACCTAAACCTTCCTTTCTAACATATATAAATGATCTGAAGAAATACGTATCGTTTGGAACAGTCCTCGATTTAATTTTACTTTTTGACCGAAACTAGTGTATAATATACTATGGTTTTTTGACCGAAACTTGCATTTTGAAAAGTTTCATAGTATCTAATTTTCAGGTGATTTTTTGCATGGACTTCCATCATAACCTTCCCTCGTAAAATATAAAAATTATCTGAAAAGTTTCGTATCATTTCGAGTAGTCCTCGATATAATTTAATTCTTTGACCGAAATAAGTATAAACTAATGTATAATACACTTTAGTTTTTTACTGAAACTTGCATTTCGAAAAGTTTTATAGAAGCTAATTTTCAAATGATTTTTTGCATGGACTTCTATCATAACCTTCCTTTGTAACATATATAAATGATCTGAAACGTTTTGTATCATTTGGAACAGTCCTCGATTTAATTTGACTTTTTGACCGAAACTAGTGTATAATATACTATGGTTTTTTGACCGAAACTTGCATTTCGAAAATTTTCATAGAAACTATTTTTCAGATGATTTTTTGCATGGACTTCCATCACCTTCCCTCGTAAAATATAAAACTTATCTGAAAAGTTTTGTATCATTTCGAGCAGTCCTCGATTTAATTTGATGTTTTGACCGATATTAGTATAAACTAGTGTATAACAGAGTATAGTTTTTTGACCGAAACTTGCATTTTGAAAAGTTTTATAGAAGCTAATTTTCAGATGATTTTTTGCATTGACTTCCACCTAAACCTTCCTTTCTAACATATATAAATGATCTGAAGAAATATGTATCGTTTGGAACAGTCCTCGATTTAATTTTACTTTTTGACCGAAACTAGTGTATAATATACTATGGTTTTTTGACCGAAACTTGCATTTCGAAAAGTATCATAGAAACTATTTTTCAGGTGATTTTTTTCATGGACTTCCATCATAACCTTCCCTCGTAAAATATAAAACTTATCTGAAAAGTTTTGTATCATTTCGAGCAGTCCTCGATATAATATGATTTTTTGACCGAAATTAATATAAACTAGTGTATAATAGAGTATAGTTTTTTGACCGAAACTTGCATTTCGAAAAGTTTTATAGAAGCTAATTTTCAGATGATTTTTTGCATGGACTTCCACCTAAACCTTCCTTTCTAACATATATAAATGATCTGAAGAAATACGTATCGTTTGGAACAGTCCTCGATTTAATTTTACTTTTTGACCGAAACTAGTGTATAATATACTATGGTTTTTTGACCGAAACTTGCATTTTGAAAAGTTTCATAGTATCTAATTTTCAGGTGATTTTTTGCATGGACTTCCATCATAACCTTCCCTCGTAAAATATAAAAATTATCTGAAAAGTTTCGTATCATTTCGAGTAGTCCTCGATATAATTTAATTCTTTGACCGAAATAAGTATAAACTAATGTATAATACACTTTAGTTTTTTACTGAAACTTGCATTTCGAAAAGTTTTATAGAAGCTAATTTTCAAATGATTTTTTGCATGGACTTCTATCATAACCTTCCTTTGTAACATATATAAATGATCTGAAACGTTTTGTATCATTTGGAACAGTCCTCGATTTAATTTGACTTTTTGACCGAAACTAGTGTATAATATACTATGGTTTTTTGACCGAAACTTGCATTTCGAAAATTTTCATAGAAACTATTTTTCAGATGATTTTTTGCATGGACTTCCATCACCTTCCCTCGTAAAATATAAAACTTATCTGAAAAGTTTTGTATCATTTCGAGCAGTCCTCGATTTAATTTGATGTTTTGACCGATATTAGTATAAACTAGTGTATAACAGAGTATAGTTTTTTGACCGAAACTTGCATTTTGAAAAGTTTTATAGAAGCTAATTTTCAGATGATTTTTTGCATTGACTTCCACCTAAACCTTCCTTTCTAACATATATAAATGATCTGAAGAAATATGTATCGTTTGGAACAGTCCTCGATTTAATTTTACTTTTTGACCGAAACTAGTGTATAATATACTATGGTTTTTTGACCGAAACTTGCATTTTGAAAAGTTTCATAGCATCTAATTTTCAGGTGATTTTTTTCATGGACTTCCATCATAACCTTCCCTCGTAAAATATAAAAATTATCTGAAAAGTTTCGTATCATTTCGAGTAGTCCTCGATATAATATGATTCTTTGACCGAAATTAGTATAAACTAGTGTATAATATACTATACTTTTTTGACCGAAACTTGCATTTCGAAAAGTTTTATAGAAGTTAATTTTCAGATGATTTTTTGCATGGACTTCCACCTAAACCTTCCTTTCTAACATATATAAATGATCTGAAGAAATACGTATCGTTTGGAACAGTCCTCGATTTAATTTGACTTTTTGACCGAAACTAGTGTATAATATACTATGGTTTTTTGACCGAAACTTGCATTTTGAAAAGTTTCATAGTATCTAATTTTCAGGTGATTTTTTGCATGGACTTCCATCATAACCTTCCCTCGTAAAATATAAAAATTATCTGAAAAGTTTCGTATCATTTCGAGTAGTCCTCGATATAATTTAATTCTTTGACCGAAATAAGTATAAACTAATGTATAATACACTTTAGTTTTTTACTGAAACTTGCATTTCGAAAAGTTTTATAGAAGCTAATTTTCAAATGATTTTTTGCATGGACTTCTATCATAACCTTCCTTTGTAACATATATAAATGATCTGAAACGTTTTGTATCATTTGGAACAGTCCTCGATTTAATTTGACTTTTTGACCGAAACTAGTGTATAATATACTATGGTTTTTTGACCGAAACTTGCATTTCGAAAATTTTCATAGAAACTATTTTTCAGATGATTTTTTGCATGGACTTCCATCACCTTCCCTCGTAAAATATAAAACTTATCTGAAAAGTTTTGTATCATTTCGAGCAGTCCTCGATTTAATTTGATGTTTTGACCGATATTAGTATAAACTAGTGTATAACAGAGTATAGTTTTTTGACCGAAACTTGCATTTTGAAAAGTTTTATAGAAGCTAATTTTCAGATGATTTTTTGCATTGACTTCCACCTAAACCTTCCTTTCTAACATATATAAATGATCTGAAGAAATATGTATCGTTTGGAACAGTCCTCGATTTAATTTTACTTTTTGACCGAAACTAGTGTATAATATACTATGGTTTTTTGACCGAAACTTGCATTTTGAAAAGTTTCATAGCATCTAATTTTCAGGTGATTTTTTTCATGGACTTCCATCATAACCTTCCCTCGTAAAATATAAAAATTATCTGAAAAGTTTCGTATCATTTCGAGTAGTCCTCGATATAATATGATTCTTTGACCGAAATTAGTATAAACTAGTGTATAATATACTATACTTTTTTGACCGAAACTTGCATTTCGAAAAGTTTTATAGAAGTTAATTTTCAGATGATTTTTTGCATGGACTTCCACCTAAACCTTCCTTTCTAACATATATAAATGATCTGAAGAAATACGTATCGTTTGGAACAGTCCTCGATTTAATTTGACTTTTTGACCGAAACTAGTGTATAATATACTATGGTTTTTTGACCGAAACTTGCATTTTGAAAAGTTTCATAGTATCTAATTTTCAGGTGATTTTTTGCATGGACTTCCATCATAACCTTCCCTCGTAAAATATAAAAATTATCTGAAAAGTTTCGTATCATTTCGAGTAGTCCTCGATATAATTTAATTCTTTGACCGAAATAAGTATAAACTAATGTATAATACACTTTAGTTTTTTACTGAAACTTGCATTTCGAAAAGTTTTATAGAAGCTAATTTTCAAATGATTTTTTGCATGGACTTCTATCATAACCTTCCTTTGTAACATATATAAATGATCTGAAACGTTTTGTATCATTTGGAACAGTCCTCGATTTAATTTGACTTTTTGACCGAAATTAGTGTATAATATACTATGGTTTTTGACCGAAACTTGCATTTCGAAAATTTTCATAGAAACTATTTTTCAGATGATTTTTTGCATGGACTTCCATTACCTTCCCTCGTAAAATATAAAACTTATCTGAAAAGTTTTGTATCATTTCGTGCAGTCCTCGATTTAATTTGATGTTTTGACCGATATTAGTATAAACTAGTGTATAACAGAGTATAGTTTTTTGACCGAAGCTTGCATTTTGAAAAGTTTTATAGAAGCTAATTTTCAGATGATTTTTTTCATGGACTTCCACCTAAACCTTCCTTTCTAACATATATAAATGATCTGAAGAAATACGTATCGTTTGGAACAGTCCTCGATTTAATTTTACTTTTTGACCGAAACTAGCGTATAATATACTATGGTTTTTTGACCGAAACTTGCATTTTGAAAAGTTTCATAGCATCTAATTTTCAGGTGATTTTTTTCATGGACTTCCATCATAACCTTCCCTCGTAAAATATAAAAATTATCTGAAAAGTTTCGTATCATTTCGAGTAGTCCTCGATATAATTTAATTCTTTGACCGAAATAAGTATAAACTAATGTATAATACACTATAGTTTTTTACTGAAACTTGCATTTCGAAAAGTTTTATAGAAGCTAATTTTCAAATTATTTTTTGCATGGGCTTTTATCATAACCTTCCTTTGTAACATATATAAATGATCTGAAACGTTTTGTATCATTTGGAGCAGTCCTCGATTTAATTTGACTTTTTGACCGAAACTAGTGTATAATATACTATGGTTTTTTGACCGAAACTTGCATTTCGAAAATTTTCATAGAAACTATTTTTCAGATGATTTTTGCATGGACTTCCATCACCGTCCCTCGTAAAATATAAAACTTATCTGAAAAGTTTTGTATCTTTTCGAGCAGTCCTCGATTTAATTTGATTTTTTGACCGATATTAATATAATCTAGTGTATAATAGAGTATAGTTTTTTGACCGAAACTTGCATTTCGAAAAGTTTTATAGAAGCTAATTTTCAGATGATTTTTTGCATGGACTTCCACCTAAACCTTCCTTTCTAACATATATAAATGATCTGAAGAAATACGTATCGTTTGGAACAGTCCTCGATTTAATTTGACTTTTTGACCGAAACTAGTGTATAATATACTATGGTTTTTTGACCGAAACTTGCATTTTGAAAAGTTTCATAGTATCTAATTTTCAGGTGATTTTTTGCATGGACTTCCATCATAACCTTCCCTCGTAAAATATAAAAATTATCTGAAAAGTTTCGTATCTTTTCGAGTAGTCCTCGATATAATTTAATTCTTTGACCGAAATAAGTATAAACTAATGTATAATACACTTTAGTTTTTTACTGAAACTTGCATTTCGAAAAGTTTTATAGAAGCTAATTTTCAAATGATTTTTTGCATGGACTTCTATCATAACCTTCCTTTGTAACATATATAAATGATCTGAAACGTTTTGTATCATTTGGAACAGTCCTCGATTTAATTTGACTTTTTGACCGAAACTAGTGTATAATATACTATGGTTTTTTGACCGAAACTTGCATTTCGAAAATTTTCATAGAAACTATTTTTCAGATGATTTTTTGCATGGACTTCCATTACCTTCCCTCGTAAAATATAAAACTTATCTGAAAAGTTTTGTATCATTTCGAGCAGTCCTCGATTTAATTTGATGTTTTGACCGATATTAGTATAAACTAGTGTATAACAGAGTATAGTTTTTTGACCGAAGCTTGCATTTTGAAAAGTTTTATAGAAGCTAATTTTCAGATGATTTTTTTCATGGACTTCCACCTAAACCTTCCTTTCTAACATATATAAATGATCTGAAGAAATACGTATCGTTTGGAACAGTCCTCGATTTAATTTTACTTTTTGACCGAAACTAGTGTATAATATACTATGGTTTTTTGACCGAAACTTGCATTTTGAAAAGTTTCATAGCATCTAATTTTCAGGTGATTTTTTTCATGGACTTCCATCATAACCTTCCCTCGTAAAATATAAAAATTATCTGAAAAGTTTCGTATCATTTCGAGTAGTCCTTGATATAATTTAATTCTTTGACCGAAATAAGTATAAACTAATGTATAATACACTATAGTTTTTTACTGAAACTTGCATTTCGAAAAGTTTTATAGAAGCTAATTTTCAAATGATTTTTTGCATGGGCTTTTATCATAACCTTCCTTTGTAACATATATAAATGATCTGAAACGTTTTGTATCATTTGGAGCAGTCCTCGATTTAATTTGACTTTTTGACCGAAACTAGTGTATAATATACTATGGTTTTTTGACCGAAACTTGCATTTCGAAAATTTTCATAGAAACTATTTTTCAGATGATTTTTGCATGGACTTCCATCACCGTCCCTCGTAAAATATAAAACTTATCTGAAAAGTTTTGTATCTTTTCGAGCAGTCCTCGATTTAATTTGATTTTTTGACCGATATTAATATAATCTAGTGTATAATAGAGTATAGTTTTTTGACCGAAACTTGCATTTCGAAAAGTTTTATAGAAGCTAATTTTCAGATGATTTTTTGCATGGACTTCCACATAAACCTTCCTTTCTAACATATATAAATGATCTGAAGTAATACGTATCGTTTGGAACAGTCCTTGATTTAATTTTACTTTTTGACCGAAACTAGTGTATAATATACTATGGTTTTTTCACCGAAACTTGCATTTTGAAAAGTTTCATAGTATCTAATTTTCAGGTGATTTTTTGCATGGACTTCCATCATAACCTTCCCTCGTAAAATATAAAAATTATCTGAAAAGTTTCGTATCATTTCGAGTAGTCCTCGATATAATTTAATTCTTTGACCGAAATAAGTATAAACTAATGTATAATACACTTTAGTTTTTTACTGAAACTTGCATTTCGAAAAGTTTTATAGAAGCTAATTTTCAAATGATTTTTTGCATGGACTTCTATCATAACCTTCCTTTTGTAACATATATAAATGATCTGAAACATTTTGTATCATTTGGAACAGTCCTCGATTTAATTTGACTTTTTGACCGAAACTAGTGTATAATATACTATGGTTTTTTGACCGAAACTTGCATTTCGAAAATTTTCATAGAAACTATTTTTCAGATGATTTTTTGCATGGACTTCCATCACCTTCCCTCGTAAAATATAAAACTTATCTGAAAAGTTTTGTATCATTTCGAGCAGTCCTCGATTTAATTTGATGTTTTGACCGATATTAGTATAAACTAGTGTATAACAGAGTATAGTTTTTTGACCGAAGCTTGCATTTTGAAAAGTTTTATAGAAGCTAATTTTCAGATGATTTTTTTCATGGACTTCCACCTAAACCTTCCTTTCTAACATATATAAATGATCTGAAGAAATACGTATCGTTTGGAACAGTCCTCGATTTAATTTTACTTTTTGACCGAAACTAGTGTATAATATACTATGGTTTTTTGACCGAAACTTGCATTTTGAAAAGTTTCATAGCATCTAATTTTCAGGTGATTTTTTTCATGGACTTCCATCATAACCTTCCCTCGTAAAATATAAAAATTATCTGAAAAGTTTCGTATCATTTCGAGTAGTCCTTGATATAATTTAATTCTTTGACCGAAATAAGTATAAACTAATGTATAATACACTATAGTTTTTTACTGAAACTTGCATTTCGAAAAGTTTTATAGAAGCTAATTTTCAAATGATTTTTTGCATGGGCTTTTATCATAACCTTCCTTTGTAACATATATAAATGATCTGAAACGTTTTGTATCATTTGGAGCAGTCCTCGATTTAATTTGACTTTTTTACCGAAACTAGTGTATAATATACTATGGTTTTTTGACCGAAACTTGCATTTCGAAAATTTTCATAGAAACTATTTTTCAGATGATTTTTGCATGGACTTCCATCACCGTCCCTCGTAAAATATAAAACTTATCTGAAAAGTTTTGTATCTTTTCGAGCAGTCCTCGATTTAATTTGATTTTTTGACCGATATTAATATAATCTAGTGTATAATAGAGTATAGTTTTTTGACCGAAACTTGCATTTCGAAAAGTTTTATAGAAGCTAATTTTCAGATGATTTTTTGCATGGACTTCCACATAAACCTTCCTTTCTAACATATATAAATGATCTGAAGTAATACGTATCGTTTGGAACAGTCCTTGATTTAATTTTACTTTTTGACCGAAACTAGTGTATAATATACTATGGTTTTTTCACCGAAACTTGCATTTTGAAAAGTTTCATAGTATCTAATTTTCAGGTGATTTTTTGCATGGACTTCCATCATAACCTTCCCTCGTAAAATATAAAAATTATCTGAAAAGTTTCGTATCATTTCGAGTAGTCCTCGATATAATTTAATTCTTTGACCGAAATAAGTATAAACTAATGTATAATACACTTTAGTTTTTTACTGAAACTTGCATTTCGAAAAGTTTTATAGAAGCTAATTTTCAAATGATTTTTTGCATGGACTTCTATCATAACCTTCCTTTGTAACATATATAAATGATCTGAAACATTTTGTATCATTTGGAACAGTCCTCGATTTAATTTGACTTTTTGACCGAAACTAGTGTATAATATACTATGGTTTTTTGACCGAAACTTGCATTTCGAAAATTTTCATAGAAACTATTTTTCAGATGATTTTTTGCATGGACTTCCATCACCTTCCCTCGTAAAATATAAAACTTATCTGAAAAGTTTTGTATCATTTCGAGCAGTCCTCGATTTAATTTGATGTTTTGACCGATATTAGTATAAACTAGTGTATAACAGAGTATAGTTTTTTGACCGAAACTTGCATTTCGAAAAGTTTTATAGAAGCTAATTTTCAGATGATTTTTTGCATGGACTTCCACCTAAACCTTCCTTTCTAACATATATAAATGATCTGAAGAAATACGTATCGTTTGGAACAGTCCTCGATTTAATTTTACTTTTTGACCGAAACTAGTGTATAATATACTATGGTTTTTTGACCGAAACTTGCATTTTGAAAAGTTTCATAGCATCTAATTTTCAGGTGATTTTTTTCATGGACTTCCATCATAACCTTCCCTCGTAAAATATAAAAATTATCTGAAAAGTTTCGTATCATTTCGAGTAGTCCTCGATATAATTTAATTCTTTGACCGAAATAAGTATAAACTAATGTATAATACACTATAGTTTTTTACTGAAACTTGCATTTCGAAAAGTTTTATAGAAGCTAATTTTCAAATGATTTTTTGCATGGACTTCTATCATAACCTTCCTTTGTATCATATATAAATGATCTGAAACGTTTTGTATCATTTGGAGCAGTCCTCGATTTAATTAGACTTTTTGACCGAAACTAGTGTATAATATACTATGTTTTTTTGACCGAAACTTGCATTTCGAAAATTTTCATAGAAACTATTTTTCAGATGATTTTTGCATGGACTTCCATCACCGTCCCTCGTAAAATATAAAACTTATCTGAAAAGTTTTGTATCTTTTCGAGCAGTCCTCGATTTAATTTGATTTTTTGACCGATATTAATATAATCTAGTGTATAATAGAGTATAGTTTTTTGACCGAAACTTGCATTTCGAAAAGTTTTATAGAAGCTAATTTTCAGATGATTTTTTGCATGGACTTCCACCTAAACCTTCCTTTCTAACATATATAAATGATCTGAAGAAATACGTATCGTTTGGAACAGTCCTCGATTTAATTTGACTTTTTGACCGAAACTAGTGTATAATATACTATGGTTTTTTGACCGAAACATGCATTTTGAAAAGTTTCATAGTATCTAATTTTCAGGTGATTTTTTGCATGGACTTCCATCATAACCTTCCCTCGTAAAATATAAAAATTATCTGAAAAGTTTCGTATCATTTCGAGTAGTCCTCGATATAATTTAATTCTTTGACCGAAATAAGTATAAACTATTGTATAATACACTTTAGTTTTTTACTGAAACTTGCATTTCGAAAAGTTTTATAGAAGCTAATTTTCAAATGATTTTTTGCATGGACTTCTATCATAACCTTCCTTTGTAACATATATAAATGATCTGAAACGTTTTGTTTCATTTGGAACAGTCCTCGATTTAATTTGACTTTTTGACCGAAACTAGTGTATAATATACTATGGTTTTTTGACCGAAACTTGCATTTCGAAAATTTTCATAGAAACTATTTTTCAGATGATTTTTTGCATGGACTTCCATTACTTTCCCTCGTAAAATATAAAACTTATCTGAAATGTTTTGTATCATTTCGAACAGTCCTCGATTTAATTTGATGTTTTGACCGATATTAGTATAAACTAGTGTATAACAGAGTCTAGTTTTTTGACCGAAGCTTGCATTTTGAAAAGTTTTATAGAAGCTAATTTTCAGATGATTTTTTTCATGGACTTCCACCTAAACCTTCCTTTCTAACATATATAAATGATCTGAAGAAATACGTATCGTTTGGAACAGTCCTCGATTTAATTTTACTTTTTGACCGAAACTAGTGTATAATATACTATGGTTTTTTGACCGAAACTTGCATTTTGAAAAGTTTCATAGCATCTAATTTTCAGGTGATTTTTTTCATGGACTTCCATCATAACCTTCCCTCGTAAAATATAAAAATTATCTGAAAAGTTTCGTATCATTTCGAGTAGTCCTCGATATAATTTAATTCTTTGACCGAAATAAGTATAAACTAATGTATAATACACTATAGTTTTTTACTGAAACTTGCATTTCGAAAAGTTTTATAGAAGCTAATTTTCAAATGATTTTTTGCATGGGCTTTTATCATAACCTTCCTTTGTAACATATATAAATGATCTGAAACGTTTTGTATCATTTGGAGCAGTCCTCGATTTAATTTGACTTTTTGACCGAAACTAGTGTATAATATACTATGGTTTTTTGACCGAAACTTGCATTTCGAAAATTTTCATAGAAACTATTTTTCAGATGATTTTTGCATGGACTTCCATCACCGTCCCTCGTAAAATATAAAACTTATCTGAAAAGTTTTGTATCTTTTCGAGCAGTCCTCGATTTAATTTGATTTTTTGACCGATATTAATATAATCTAGTGTATAATAGAGTATAGTTTTTTGACCGAAACTTGCATTTCGAAAAGTTTTATAGAAGCTAATTTTCAGATGATTTTTTGCATGGACTTCCACCTAAACCTTCCTTTCTAACATATATAAATGATCTGAAGAAATACGTATCGTTTGGAACAGTCCTCGATTTAATTTTACTTTTTGACCGAAACTAGTGTATAATATACTATGGTTTTTTGACCGAAACTTGCATTTTGAAAAGTTTCATAGTATCTAATTTTCAGGTGATTTTTTGCATGGACTTCCATCATAACCTTCCCTCGTAAAATATAAAAATTATCTGAAAAGTTTCGTATCATTTCGAGTAGTCCTCGATATAATTTAATTCTTTGACCGAAATAAGTATAAACTAATGTATAATACACTTTAGTTTTTTACTGAAACTTGCATTTCGAAAAGTTTTATAGAAGCTAATTTTCAAATGATTTTTTGCATGGACTTCTATCATAACCTTCCTTTGTAACATATATAAATGATCTGAAACGTTTTGTATCATTTGGAACAGTCCTCGATTTAATTTGACTTTTTGACCGAAACTAGTGTATAATATACTATGGTTTTTTGACCGAAACTTGCATTTCGAAAATTTTCATAGAAACTATTTTTCAGATGATTTTTTGCATGGACTTCCATCACCTTCCCTCGTAAAATATAAAACTTATCTGAAAAGTTTTGTATCATTTCGAGCAGTCCTCGATTTAATTTGATGTTTTGACCGATATTAGTATAAACTAGTGTATAACAGAGTATAGTTTTTTGACCGAAACTTGCATTTCGAAAAGTTTTATAGAAGCTAATTTTCAGATGATTTTTTGCATGGACTTCCACCTAAACCTTCCTTTCTAACATATATAAATGATCTGAAGAAATACGTATCGTTTGGAACAGTCCTCGATTTAATTTTACTTTTTGACCGAAACTAGTGTATAATATACTATGGTTTTTTGACCGAAACTTGCATTTTGAAAAGTTTCATAGCATCTAATTTTCAGGTGATTTTTTTCATGGACTTCCATCATAACCTTCCCTCGTAAAATATAAAAATTATCTGAAAAGTTTCGTATCATTTCGAGTAGTCCTCGATATAATTTAATTCTTTGACCGAAATAAGTATAAACTAATGTATAATACACTATAGTTTTTTACTGAAACTTGCATTTCGAAAAGTTTTATAGAAGCTAATTTTCAAATGATTTTTTGCATGGGCTTTTATCATAACCTTCCTTTGTAACATATATAAATGATCTGAAACGTTTTGTATCATTTGGAGCAGTCCTCGATTTAATTTGACTTTTTGACCGAAACTAGTGTATAATATACTATGGTTTTTTGACCGAAACTTGCATTTCGAAAATTTTCATAGAAACTATTTTTCAGATGATTTTTGCATGGACTTCCATCACCGTCCCTCGTAAAATATAAAACTTATCTGAAAAGTTTTGTATCTTTTCGAGCAGTCCTCGATTTAATTTGATTTTTTGACCGATATTAATATAATCTAGTGTATAATAGAGTATAGTTTTTTGACCGAAACTTGCATTTCGAAAAGTTTTATAGAAGCTAATTTTCAGATGATTTTTTGCATGGACTTCCACCTAAACCTTCCTTTCTAACATATATAAATGATCTGAAGAAATACGTATCGTTTGGAACAGTCCTCGATTTAATTTTACTTTTTGACCGAAACTAGTGTATAATATACTATGGTTTTTGACCGAAACTTGCATTTTGAAAAGTTTCATAGTATCTAATTTTCAGGTGATTTTTTGCATGGACTTCCATCATAACCTTCCCTCGTAAAATATAAAAATTATCTGAAATGTTTCGTATCATTTCGAGTAGTCCTCGATATAATTTAATTCTTTGACCGAAATAAGTATAAACTAATGTATAATACACTTTAGTTTTTTACTGAAACTTGCATTTCGAAAAGTTTTATAGAAGCTAATTTTCAAATGATTTTTTGCATGGACTTCTATCATAACCTTCCTTTGTAACATATATAAATGATCTGAAACGTTTTGTATCATTTGGAACAGTCCTCGATTTAATTTGACTTTTTGACCGAAACTAGTGTATAATATACTATGGTTTTTTGACCGAAACTTGCATTTCGAAAATTTTCATAGAAACTATTTTTCAGATGATTTTTTGCATGGACTTCCATCACCTTCCCTCGTAAAATATAAAACTTATCTGAAAAGTTTTATATCATTTCGAGCAGTCCTCGATTTAATTTGATGTTTTGACCGATATTAGTATAAACTAGTGTATAACAGAGTATAGTTTTTTGACCGAAACTTGCATTTCGAAAAGTTTTATAGAAGCTAATTTTCAGATGATTTTTTGCATGGACTTCCACCTAAACCTTCCTTTCTAACATATATAAATGATCTGAAGAAATACGTATCGTTTGGAACAGTCCTCGATTTAATTTTACTTTTTGACCGAAACTAGTGTATAATATACTATGGTTTTTTGACCGAAACTTGCATTTTGAAAAGTTTCATAGCATCTAATTTTCAGGTGATTTTTTTCATGGACTTCCATCATAACCTTCCCTCGTAAAATATAAAAATTATCTGAAAAGTTTCGTATCATTTCGAGTAGTCCTCGATATAATTTAATTCTTTGACCGAAATAAGTATAAACTAATGTATAATACACTATAGTTTTTTACTGAAACTTGCATTTCGAAAAGTTTTATAGAAGCTAATTTTCAAATGATTTTTTGCATGGGCTTTTATCATAACCTTCCTTTGTAACATATATAAATGATCTGAAACGTTTTGTATCATTTGGAGCAGTCCTCGATTTAATTTGACTTTTTGACCGAAACTAGTGTATAATATACTATGGTTTTTTGACCGAAACTTGCATTTCGAAAATTTTCATAGAAACTATTTTTCAGATGATTTTTGCATGGACTTCCATCACCGTCCCTCGTAAAATATAAAACTTATCTGAAAAGTTTTGTATCTTTTCGAGCAGTCCTCGATTTAATTTTATTTTTTGACCGATATTAATATAATCTAGTGTATAATAGAGTATAGTTTTTTGACCGAAACTTGCATTTCGAAAAGTTTTATAGAAGCTAATTTTCAGATGATTTTTTGCATGGACTTCCACCTAAACCTTCCTTTCTAACATATATAAATGATCTGAAGAAATACGTATCGTTTGGAACAGTCCTCGATTTAATTTTACTTTTTGACCGAAACTAGTGTATAATATACTATGATTTTTTGACCGAAACTTGCATTTTGAAAAGTTTCATAGTATCTAATTTTCAGGTGATTTTTTGCATGGACTTCCATCATAACCTTCCCTCGTAAAATATAAAAATTATCTGAAAAGTTTCGTATCATTTCGAGTAGTCCTCGATATAATTTAATTCTTTGACCGAAATAAGTATAAACTAATGTATAATAGACTTTAGTTTTTTACTGAAACTTGCATTTCGAAAAGTTTTATAGAAGCTAATTTTCAAATGATTTTTTGCATGGACTTCTATCATAACCTTCCTTTGTAACATATATAAATGATCTGAAACGTTTTGTTTCATTTGGAACAGTCCTCGATTTAATTTGACTTTTTGACCGAAACTAGTGTATAATATACTATGGTTTTTTGACCGAAACTTGCATTTCGAAAATTTTCATAGAAACTATTTTTCAGATGATTTTTTGCATGGACTTCCATTACCTTCCCTCGTAAAATATAAAACTTATCTGAAAAGTTTTGTATCATTTCGAGCAGTCCTCGATTTAATTTGATGTTTTGACCGATATTAGTATAAACTAGTGTATAACAGAGTATAGTTTTTTGACCGAAACTTGCATTTTGAAAAGTTTTATAGAAGCTAATTTTCAGATGATTTTTTTCATGGACTTCCACCTAAACCTTCCTTTCTAACATATATAAATGATCTGAAGAAATACGTATCGTTTGGAACAGTCCTCGATTTAATTTTACTTTTTGACCGAAACTAGTGTATAATATACTATGGTTTTTTGACCGAAACTTGCATTTTGAAAAGTTTCATAGCATCTAATTTTCAGGTGATTTTTTTCATGGACTTCCATCATAACCTTCCCTCGTAAAATATAAAAATTATCTGAAAAGTTTCGTATCATTTCGAGTAGTCCTCGATATAATTTAATTCTTTGACCGAAATAAGTATAAACTAATGTATAATACACTTTAGTTTTTTACTGAAACTTGCATTTCGAAAAGTTTTATAGAAGCTAATTTTCAAATGATTTTTTGCATGGACTTCTATCATAACCTTCCTTTGTAACATATATAAATGATCTGAAACGTTTTGTTTCATTTGGAACAGTCCTCGATTTAATTTGACTTTTTGACCGAAACTAGTGTATAATATACTATGGTTTTTTGACCGAAACTTGCATTTCGAAAATTTTCATAGAAACTATTTTTCAGATGATTTTTGCATGGACTTCCATCACCGTCCCTCGTAAAATATAAAACTTATCTGAAAAGTTTTGTATCTTTTCGAGCAGTCCTCGATTTAAATTGATTTTTTGACCGATATTAATATAATCTAGTGTATAATAGAGTATAGTTTTTTGACCGAAACTTGCATTTCGAAAAGTTTTATAGAAGCTAATTTTCAGATGATTTTTTGCATGGTCTTCCACCTAAACCTTCCTTTCTAACATATATAAATGATCTGAAGAAATACGTATCGTTTGGAACAGTCCTCGATTTAATTTTACTTTTTGACCGAAACTAGTGTATAATATACTATGGTTTTTTGACCGAAACTTGCATTTTGAAAAGTTTCATAGCATCTAATTTTCAGGTGATTTTTTTCATGGACTTCCATCATAACCTTCCCTCGTAAAATATAAAAATTATCTGAAACGTTTCGTATCATTTCGAGTAGTCCTCGATATAATTTGATTCTTTGACCGAAATTAGTATAAACTAATGTATAATACACTATAGTTTTTTTTACTGAAACTTGCATTTTGAAAAGTTTTATAGAAGCTAATTTTCATATGATTTTTTGCATGGACTTCTATCATAACCTTCCTTTGTAACATATATAAATGATCTGAAACGTTTCGTATCATTTGGAACAGTCCTCGATTTAATTTGACTTTTTGACCGAAACAAGTGTATAATATACTATTGTTTTTTGACCGAAACTTGCATTTCGAAAAATTTCTTAGAAACTATTTTTCAGATTATTTTTTGCATGGACTTCCATCACCTTCCCTCGTAAAATATAAAACTTATCTGAAAAGTTTTGTATCATTTCGAGCAGTCCTCGATTTAATTTGATGTTTTGACCGATATTAGTATAAACTAGTGTATAACAGAGTATAGTTTTTTGACCGAAACTTGCATTTTGAAAAGTTTTATAAAAGCTAATTTTCAGATGATTTTTTTCATGGACTTCCACCTAAACCTTCCTTTCTAACATATATAAATGATCTGAAGAAATACGTATCGTTTGGAACAGTCCTCGATTTAATTTTACTTTTTGACCGAAACTAGTGTATAATATACTATGGTTTTTTGACCGAAACTTGCATTTTGAAAAGTTTCATAGCATCTAATTTTCAGGTGATTTTTTTCATGGACTTCCATCATAACCTTCCCTCGTAAAATATAAAAATTATCTGAAAATTTTCGTATCATTTCGAGTAGTCCTCGATATAATTTAATTCTTTGACCGAAATAAGTATAAACTAATGTATAATACACTATAGTTTTTTACTGAAACTTGCATTTCGAAAAGTTTTATAGAAGCTAATTTTCAAATGATTTTTTGCATGGACTTCTATCATAACCTTCCTTTGTAACATATATAAATGATCTGAAACGTTTTGTATCATTTGGAGCAGTCCTCGATTTAATTTGACTTTTTGACCGAAACTAGTGTATAATATACTATGGTTTTTTGACCGAAACTTGCATTTCGAAAATTTTCATAGAAACTATTTTTCAGATGATTTTTGCATGGACTTCCATCACCGTCCCTCGTAAAATATAAAACTTATCTGAAAAGTTTTGTATCTTTTCGAGCAGTCCTCGATTTAAATTGATTTTTTGACCGATATTAATATAATCTAGTGTATAATAGAGTATAGTTTTTTGACCGAAACTTGCATTTCGAAAAGTTTTATAGAAGCTAATTTTCAGATGATTTTTTTCATGGACTTCCACCTAAACCTTCCTTTCTAACATATATAAATGATCTGAAGAAATACGTATCGTTTGGAACAGTCCTCGATTTAATTTTACTTTTTGACCGAAACTAGTGTATAATATACTATGGTTTTTTGACCGAAACTTGCATTTTGAAAAGTTTCATAGCATCTAATTTTCAGGTGATTTTTTTCATGGACTTCCATCATAACCTTCCCTCGTAAAATATAAAAATTATCTGAAACGTTTCGTATCATTTCGAGTAGTCCTCGATATAATTTGATTCTTTGACCGAAATTAGTATAAACTAATGTATAATACACTATAGTTTTTTTTACTGAAACTTGCATTTTGAAAAGTTTTATAGAAGCTAATTTTCATATGATTTTTTGCATGGACTTCTATCATAACCTTCCTTTGTAACATATATAAATGATCTGAAACGTTTCGTATCATTTGGAACAGTCCTCGATTTAATTTGACTTTTTGACCGAAACAAGTGTATAATATACTATTGTTTTTTGACCGAAACTTGCATTTCGAAAAATTTCTTAGAAACTATTTTTCAGATTATTTTTTGCATGGACTTCCATCACCTTCCCTCGTAAAATATAAAACTTATCTGAAAAGTTTTGTATCATTTCGAGCAGTCCTCGATTTAATTTGATGTTTTGACCGATATTAGTATAAACTAGTGTATAACAGAGTATAGTTTTTTGACCGAAACTTGCATTTTGAAAAGTTTTATAAAAGCTAATTTTCAGATGATTTTTTTCATGGACTTCCACCTAAACCTTCCTTTCTAACATATATAAATGATCTGAAGAAATACGTATCGTTTGGAACAGTCCTCGATTTAATTTTACTTTTTGACCGAAACTAGTGTATAATATACTATGGTTTTTTGACCGAAACTTGCATTTTGAAAAGTTTCATAGCATCTAATTTTCAGGTGATTTTTTTCATGGACTTCCATCATAACCTTCCCTCGTAAAATATAAAAATTATCTGAAAATTTTCGTATCATTTCGAGTAGTCCTCGATATAATTTAATTCTTTGACCGAAATAAGTATAAACTAATGTATAATACACTATAGTTTTTTACTGAAACTTGCATTTCGAAAAGTTTTATAGAAGCTAATTTTCAAATGATTTTTTGCATGGACTTCTATCATAACCTTCCTTTGTAACATATATAAATGATCTGAAACGTTTTGTATCATTTGGAGCAGTCCTCGATTTAATTTGACTTTTTGACCGAAACTAGTGTATAATATACTATGGTTTTTTGACCGAAACTTGCATTTCGAAAATTTTCATAGAAACTATTTTTCAGATGATTTTTGCATGGACTTCCATCACCGTCCCTCGTAAAATATAAAACTTATCTGAAAAGTTTTGTATCTTTTCGAGCAGTCCTCGATTTAAATTGATTTTTTGACCGATATTAATATAATCTAGTGTATAATAGAGTATAGTTTTTTGACCGAAACTTGCATTTCGAAAAGTTTTATAGAAGCTAATTTTCAGATGATTTTTTGCATGGACTTCCACCTAAACCTTCCTTTCTAACATATATAAATGATCTGAAGAAATACGTATCGTTTGGAACAGTCCTCGATTTAATTTTACTTTTTGACCGAAACTAGTGTATAATATACTATGGTTTTTTGACCGAAACTTGCATTTTGAAAAGTTTCATAGCATCTAATTTTCAGGTGATTTTTTTCATGGACTTCCATCATAACCTTCCCTCGTAAAATATAAAAATTATCCGAAACGTTTCGTATCATTTCGAGTAGTCCTCGATATAATTTGATTCTTTGACCGAAATTAGTATAAACTAATGTATAATACACTATAGTTTTTTTTACTGAAACTTGCATTTTGAAAAGTTTTATAGAAGCTAATTTTCATATGATTTTTTGCATGGACTTCTATCATAACCTTCCTTTGTAACATATATAAATGATCTGAAACGTTTCGTATCATTTGGAACAGTCCTCGATTTAATTTGACTTTTTGACCGAAACTAGTGTATAATATACTATTGTTTTTTGACCGAAACTTGCATTTCGAAAAATTTCTTAGAAACTATTTTTCAGATGATTTTTTGCATGGACTTCCATCACCTTCCCTCGTAAAATATAAAACTTATCTGAAAAGTTTTGTATCATTTCGAGCAGTCCTCGATTTAATTTGATGTTTTGACCGATATTAGTATAAACTAGTGTATAACAGAGTATAGTTTTTTGACCGAAACTTGCATTTTGAAAAGTTTTATAAAAGCTAATTTTCAGATGATTTTTTTCATGGACTTCCACCTAAACCTTCCTTTCTAACATATATAAATGATCTGAAGAAATACGTATCGTTTGGAACAGTCCTCGATTTAATTTTACTTTTTGACCGAAACTAGTGTATAATATACTATGGTTTTTTGACCGAAACTTGCATTTTGAAAAGTTTCATAGCATCTAATTTTCAGGTGATTTTTTTCATGGACTTCCATCATAACCTTCCCTCGTAAAATATAAAAATTATCTGAAAAGTTTCGTATCATTTCGAGTAGTCCTCGATATAATTTAATTCTTTGACCGAAATAAGTATAAACTAATGTATAATACACTATAGTTTTTTACTGAAACTTGCATTTCGAAAAGTTTTATAGAAGCTAATTTTCAAATGATTTTTTGCATGGACTTCTATCATAACCTTCCTTTGTAACATATATAAATGATCTGAAACGTTTTGTATCATTTGGAGCAGTCCTCGATTTAATTTGACTTTTTGACCGAAACTAGTGTATAATATACTATTGTTTTTTGACCGAAACTTGCATTTCGAAAATTTTCATAGAAACTATTTTTCAGATGATTTTTGCATGGACTTCCATCACCGTCCCTCGTAAAATATAAAACTTATCTGAAAAGTTTTGTATCTTTTCGAGCAGTCCTCGATTTAAATTGATTTTTTGACCGATATTAATATAATCTAGTGTATAATAGAGTATAGTTTTTTGACCGAAACTTGCATTTCGAAAAGTTTTATAAAAGCTAATTTTCAGATGATTTTTTGCATGGACTTCCACCTAAACCTTCCTTTCTAACATATATAAATGATCTGAAGAAATACGTATCGTTTGGAACAGTCCTCGATTTAATTTTACTTTTTGACCGAAACTAGTGTATAATATACTATGGTTTTTTGACCGAAACTTGCATTTTGAAAAGTTTCATAGCATCTAATTTTCAGGTGATTTTTTTCATGGACTTCCATCATAACCTTCCCTCGTAAAATATAAAAATTATCTGAAACGTTTCGTATCATTTCGAGTAGTCCTCGATATAATTTGATTCTTTGACCGAAATTAGTATAAACTAATGTATAATACACTATAGTTTTTTTTACTGAAACTTGCATTTTGAAAAGTTTTATAGAAGCTAATTTTCATATGATTTTTTGCATGGACTTCTATCATAACCTTCCTTTGTAACATATATAAATGATCTGAAACGTTTCGTATCATTTGGAACAGTCCTCGATTTAATTTGACTTTTTGACCGAAACTAGTGTATAATATACTATTGTTTTTTGACCGAAACTTGCATTTCGAAAAATTTCTTAGAAACTATTTTTCAGATGATTTTTTGCATGGACTTCCATCACTTCCCTCGTAAAATATAAAACTTATCTGAAAAGTTTTGTATCATTTCGAGCAGTCCTCGATTTAATTTGATGTTTTGACCGATATTAGTATAAACTAGTGTATAACAGAGTATAGTTTTTTGACCGAAACTTGCATTTTGAAAAGTTTTATAGAAGCTAATTTTCAGATGATTTTTTTCATGGACTTCCACCTAAACCTTCCTTTCTAACATATATAATTGATCTGAAGAAATACGTATCGTTTGGAACAGTCCTCGATTTAATTTTACTTTTTGACCGAAACTAGTGTATAATATACTATGGTTTTTTGACCGAAACTTGCATTTTGAAAAGTTTCATAGCATCTAATTTTCAGGTGATTTTTTTCATGGACTTCCATCATAACCTTCCCTCGTAAAATATAAAAATTATCTGAAAAGTTTCGTATCATTTAGAGTAGTCCTCGATATAATTTAATTCTTTGACCGAAATAAGTATAAACTAATGTATAATACACTATAGTTTTTTACTGAAACTTGCATTTCGTAATGTTTTATAGAAGCTAATTTTCAAATGATTTTTTGCATGGACTTCTATCATAACCTTCCTTTGTAACATATATAAATGATCTGAAACGTTTTATATCATTTGGAGCAGTCCTCGATTTAATTTGACTTTTTGACCGAAACTAGTGTATAATATACTATGGTTTTTTGACCGAAACTTGCATTTCGAAAATTTTCATAGAAACTATTTTTCAGATGATTTTTGCATGGACTTCCATCACCGTCCCTCGTAAAATATAAAACTTATCTGAAAAGTTTTGTATCTTTTCGAGCAGTCCTCGATTTAATTTGATTTTTTGACCGATATTAGTATAATCTAGTGTATAATAGAGTATAGTTTTTTGACCGAAACTTGCATTTCGAAAAGTTTTATAGAAGCTAATTTTCAGATGATTTTTTGCATGGACTTCCACCTAAACCTTCCTTTCTAACATATATAAATGATCTGAAGAAATACGTATCGTTTGGAACAGTCCTCGATTTAATTTTACTTTTTGACCGAAACTAGTGTATAATATACTATGGTTTTTTGACCGAAACTTGCATTTTAAAAAGTTTCATAGCATCTAATTTTCAGGTGATTTTTTTCATGGACTTCCATCATAACCTTCCCTCGTAAAATATAAAAATTATCTGAAACGTTTCGTATCATTTCGAGTAGTCCTCGATATAATTTGATTCTTTGACCGAAATTAGTATAAACTAATGTATAATACACTATAGTTTTTTTTACTGAAACATGCATTTCGAAAAGTTTTATAGAAGCTAATTTTCATATGATTTTTTGCATGGACTTCTATCATAACCTTCCTTTGTAACATATATAAATGATCTGAAACGTTTCGTATCATTTGGAACAGTCCTCGATTTAATTTGACTTTTTGACTGAAACTAGTGTATAATATACTATTGTTTTTTGACCGAAACTTGCATTTCGAAAAATTTCTAAAAACTATTTTTCAGATGATTTTTTGCATGGACTTCCATCACCTTCCCTCGTAAAATATAAAACTTATCTGAAAAGTTTTGTATCATTTCGAGCAGTCCTCGATTTAATTTGATGTTTTGACCGATATTAGTATAAATTAGTGTATAACAGAGTATAGTTTTTTGACCGAAACTTGCATTTTGAAAAGTTTTATAGAAGCTAATTTTCAGATGATTTTTTTCATGGACTTCCACCTAAACCTTCCTTTCTAACATATATAAATGATCTGAAGAAATACGTATCGTTTGGAACAGTCCTCGATTTAATTTTACTTTTTGACCGAAACTAGTGTATAATATACTATGGTTTTTTGACCAAAACTTGCATTTTGAAAAGTTTCATAGCATCTAATTTTCAGGTGATTTTTTTCATGGACTTCCATCATAACCTTCCCTCGTAAAATATAAAAATTATCTTAAAAGTTTCGTATCATTTCGAGTAGTCCTCGATATAATTTAATTCTTTGACCGAAATAAGTATAAACTAATGTATAATACACTATAGTTTTTTACTGAAACTTGCATTTCGAAAAGTTTTATAGAAGCTAATTTTCAAATGATTTTTTGCATGGACTTCTATCATAACCTTCCTTTGTAACATATATAAATGATCTGAAACGTTTTGTATCATTTGGAGCAGTCCTCGATTTAATTTGACTTTTTGACCGAAACTAGTGTATAATATACTATGGTTTTTAGACCGAAACTTGCATTTCGAAAATTTTCATAGAAAGTATTTTTCAGATGATTTTTGCATGGACTTCCATCACCTTCCCTCGTAAAATATAAAACTTATCTGAAAAGTTTGGTATCATTTCGAGCAGTCTTCGATTTAATTTGATGTTTTGACCGATATTTGTATAAACTAGTGTATAACAGAGTATAGTTTTTTGACCGAAACTTTCATTTTGAAAAGTTTTATAGAAGCTAATTTTCAGATGATTTTTTGCATGGACTTCCACCTAAACCTTCCTTTCTAACATATATAAATGATCTGAAGAAATACGTATCGTTTGGAACAGTCCTCGATTTAATTTGACTTTTTAACCGAAACTAGTGTATAATATACTATGGTTTTTTGACCGAAACTTGCATTTTGAAAAGTTTCATAGCATCTAATTTACAGGTGATTTTTTGCATCGACTTCCATCATAACCTTCCCTCGTAAAATATAAAAATTATCTGAAAAGTTTCGTATCATTTCGAGTAGTCCTCGATATAATTTAATTCTTTGACCGAAATAAGTATAAACTAATGTATAATACACTATAGTTTTTTACTGAAACTTGCATTTCGAAAAGTTTTATAGAAGCTAATTTTCAAATGATTTTTTGCATGGACTTCTATCATAACCTTCCTTTGTAACATATATAAATGATCTGAAACGTTTTGTATCATTTGGAACAGTCCTGATTTAATTTGACTTTTTGACCGAAACTAGTGTATAATATACTATGGTTTTTTGACCGAAACTTGCATTTCGAAAATTTTCATAGAAACTATTTTTCAGATGATTTTTGCATGGACTTCCATCACCGTCCCTCGTAAAATATAAAACTTATCTGAAAAGTTTTGTATCTTTTCGAGCAGTCCTCGATTTAATTTGATTTTTTGACCGATATTAGTATAATCTAGTGTATAATAGAGTATAGTTTTTTGACCGAAACTTGCATTTCGAAAAGTTTTATAGAAGCTAATTTTCAGATGATTTTTTGCATGGACTTCCACCTAAACCTTCCTTTCTAACATATATAAATGATCTGAAGAAATACGTATCGTTTGGAACAGTCCTCGATTTAATTTTACTTTTTGACCGAAACTAGTGTATAATATACTATGGTTTTTTGACCGAAACTTGCATTTTGAAAAGTTTCATAGCATCTAATTTTCAGGTGATTTTTTACATGGACTTCCATCATAACCTTCCCTCGTAAAATATAAAAATTATCTGAAACGTTTCGTATCATTTCGAGTAGTCCTCGATATAATTTGATTCTTTGACCGAAATTAGTATAAACTAATGTATAATACACTATAGTTTTTTTTACTGAAACATGCATTTCGAAAAGTTTTATAGAAGCTAATTTTCATATGATTTTTTGCATGGACTTCTATCATAACCTTCCTTTGTAACATATATAAATGATCTGAAACGTTTCGTATCATTTGGAACAGTCCTCGATTTAATTTGACTTTTTGACTGAAACTAGTGTATAATATACTATTGTTTTTTGACCGAAACTTGCATTTCGAAAAATTTCTAAAAACTATTTTTCAGATGATTTTTTGCATGGACTTCCATCACCTTCCCTCGTAAAATATAAAACTTATCTGAAAAGTTTTGTATCATTTCGAGCAGTCCTCGATTTAATTTGATGTTTTGACCGATATTAGTATAAATTAGTGTATAACAGAGTATAGTTTTTTGACCGAAACTTGCATTTTGAAAAGTTTTATAGAAGCTAATTTTCAGATGATTTTTTTCATGGACTTCCACCTAAACCTTCCTTTCTAACATATATAAATGATCTGAAGAAATACGTATCGTTTGGAACAGTCCTCGATTTAATTTTACTTTTTGACCGAAACTAGTGTATAATATACTATGGTTTTTTGACCGAAACTTGCATTTTGAAAAGTTTCATAGCATCTAATTTTCAGGTGATTTTTTTCATGGACTTCCATCATAACCTTCCCTCGTAAAATATAAAAATTATCTGAAAAGTTTCGTATCATTTCGAGTAGTCCTCGATATAATTTAATTCTTTGACCGAAATAAGTATAAACTAATGTATAATACACTATAGTTTTTTACTGAAACTTGCATTTCGAAAAGTTTTATAGAAGCTAATTTTCAAATGATTTTTTGCATGGACTTCTATCATAACCTTCCTTTGTAACATATATAAATGATCTGAAACGTTTTGTATCATTTGGAACAGTCCTGATTTAATTTGAATTTTTGACCGAAACTAGTGTATAATATACTATGGTTTTTTGACCGAAACTTGCATTTCGAAAATTTTCATAGAAACTATTTTTCAGATGATTTTTGCATGGACTTCCATCACCGTCCCTCGTAAAATATAAAACTTATCTGAAATGTTTTGTATCTTTTCGAGCAGTCCTCGATTTAATTTGATTTTTTGACCGATATTAGTATAATCTAGTGTATAATAGAGTATAGTTTTTTGACCGAAACTTGCATTTCGAAAAGTTTTATAGAAGCTAATTTTCAGATGATTTTTAGCATGGACTTCCACCTAAACCTTCCTTTCTAACATATATAAATGATCTGAAGAAATACGTATCGTTTGGAACAGTCCTCGATTTAATTTTACTTTTTGACCGAAACTAGTGTATAATATACTATGGTTTTTTGACCGAAACGTGCATTTTGAAAATTTTCATAGCATCTAATTTTCAGGTGATTTTTTTCATGGACTTCCATCATAACCTTCCCTCGTAAAATATAAGAATTATCTGAAAAGTTTCGTATCATTTCGAGTAGTCCTCGATATAATTTAATTCTTTGACCGAAATAAGTATAAACTAATGTATAATACACTATAGTTTTTTACTGAAACTTGCATTTCAAAAAGTTTTATAGAAGCTAATTTTCAAATGATTTTTTGCATGGACTTCTATCATAACCTTCCTTTGTAACATATATAAATGATCTGAAACGTTTTGTATCATTTGGAACAGTCCTCGATTTAATTTGACTTTTTGACCGAAACTAGTGTATAATATACTATGGTTTTTTGACCGAAACTTGCATTTCGAAAATTTTCATAGAAACTATTTTTCAGATGATTTTTGCATGGACTTCCATCACCGTCCCTCGTAAAATATAAAACTTATCTGAAAAGTTTTGTATCTTTTCGAGCAGTCCTCGATTTAATTTGATTTTTTGACCGATATTAGTATAATCTAGTGTATAATAGAGTATAGTTTTTTGACCGAAACTTGCATTTCGAAAAGTTTTATAGAAGCTAATTTTCAGATGATTTTTTGCATGGACTTCCACCTAAACCTTCCTTTCTAACATATATAAATGATCTGAAGAAATACGTATCGTTTGGAACAGTCCTCGATTTAATTTTACTTTTTGACCGAAACTAGTGTATAATATACTATGGTTTTTTGACCGAAACTTGCATTTTGAAAAGTTTCATAGCATCTAATTTTCAGGTGATTTTTTTCATGGACTTCCATCATAACCTTCCCTCGTAAAATATAAAAATTATCTGAAACGTTTCGTATCATTTCGAGTAGTCCTCGATATAATTTGATTCTTTGACCGAAATTAGTATAAACTAATGTATAATACACTATAGTTTTTTTTACTGAAACTTGCATTTCGAAAAGTTTTGTAGAAGCTAATTTTCATATGATTTTTTGCATGGACTTCTATCATAACCTTCCTTTGTAACATATATAAATGATCTGAAACGTTTCGTATCATTTGGAACAGTCCTCGATTTAATTTGACTTTTTGACCGAAACTAGTGTATAATATACTATTGTTTTTTGACCGAAACTTGCATTTCGAAAAATTTCTTAGAAACTATTTTTCAGTTAATTTTTTGCATGGACTTCCATCACCTTCCCTCGTAAAATATAAAACTTATCTGAAAAGTTTTGTATCATTTCGAGCAGTCCTCGATTTAATTTGATGTTTTGACCGATATTAGTATAAACTAGTGTATAACAGAGTATAGTTTTTTGACCGAAACTTGCATTTTGAAAAGTTTTATAGAACCTAATTTTCAGATGATTTTTTGCATGGACTTCCACCTAAACCTTCCTTTCTAACATATATAAATGATCTGAAGAAATACGTATCGTTTGGAACAGTCCTCGATTTAATTTTACTTTTTGACCGAAACTAGTGTATAATATACTATGGTTTTTTGACCGAAACTTGCATTTTGAAAAGTTTCATAACATCTAATTTTCAGGTGATTTTTTTCATGGACTTCCATCATAACCTTCCCTCGTAAAATATAAAAATTATCTGAAAAGTTTCGTATCATTTCGAGTAGTCCTCGATATAATTTAATTCTTTGACCGAAATAAGTATAAACTAATGTATAATACACTATAGTTTTTTACTGAAACTTGCATTTCGAAAAGTTTTATAGAAGCTAATTTTCAAATGATTTTTTGCATGGACTTCTATCATAACCTTCCTTTGTAACATATATAAATGATCTGAAACGTTTTGTATCATTTGGAACAGTCCTCGATTTAATTTGACTTTTTGACCGAAACTAGTGTATAATATACTATGGTTTTTTGACCGAAACTTGCATTTCGAAAATTTTCATAGAAACTATTTTTCAGATGATTTTTGCATGGACTTCCATCACCATCCCTCGTAAAATATAAAACTTATCTGAAATGTTTTGTATCTTTTCGAGCAGTCCTCGATTTAATTTGATTTTTTGACCGATATTAGTATAATCTAGTGTATAATAGAGTATAGTTTTTTGACCGAAACTTGCATTTCGAAAAGTTTTATAGAAGCTAATTTTCAGATGATTTTTTGCATGGACTTCCACCTAAACCTTCCTTTCTAACATATATAAATGATCTGAAGAAATACGTATCGTTTGGAACAGTCCTCGATTTAATTTTACTTTTTGACCGAAACTAATGTATAATATACTATGGTTTTTTGACCGAAACTTGCATTTTGAAAAGTTTCATAGCATCTAATTTTCAGGTGATTTTTTTCATGGACTTCCATCATAACCTTCCCTCGTAAAATATAAAAATTATCTGAAACGTTTCGTATCATTTCGAGTAGTCCTCGATATAATTTGATTCTTTGACCGAAATTAGTATAAACTAATGTATAATACACTATAGTTTTTTTTACTGAAACTTGCATTTCGAAAAGTTTTATAGAAGCTAATTTTCATATGATTTTTTGCATGGACTTCTATCATAACCTTCCTTTGTAACATATATAAATGATCTGAAACGTTTCGTATCATTTGGAACAGTCCTCGATTTAATTTGACTTTTTGACCGAAACTAGTGTATAATATACTATGGTTTTTTGACCGAAACTTGCATTTCGAAAATTTTCTTAGAAACTATTTTTCAGATGATTTTTTGCATGGACTTCCATCACCTTCCCTCGTAAAATATAAAACTTATCTGAAAAGTTTTGTATCATTTCGAGCAGTCCTCGATTTAATTTGATGTTTTGACCGATATTAGTATAAACTAGTGTATAACAGAGTATAGTTTTTTGACCGAAACTTGCATTTTGAAAAGTTTTATAGAAGCTAATTTTCAGATGATTTTTTGCATGGACTTCCACCTAAACCTTCCTTTCTAACATATATAAATTATCTGAAGAAATACGTATCGTTTGGAACAGTCCTCGATTTAATTTGACTTTTTGACCAAAACTAGTGTATAATATACTATGGTTTTTTGACCGAAACTTGCATTTTGAAAAGTTTCATAGCATCTAATTTTCAGGTGATTTTTGCATGGACTTCCATCATAACCTTCCCTCGTAAAATATAAAAATTATCTGAAAAGTTTAGTATCATTTCGAGTAGTCTTCGATATAATTTAATTCTTTGACCGAAATAAGTATAAACTAATGTATAATACACTATAGTTTTTTTACTGAAACATGCATTTCGAAAAGTTTTATAGAAGCTAATTTTCATATGATTTTTTGCATGGACTTCTATCATAACCTTCCTTTGTAACTTATATAAATGATCTGAAACGTTTCGTATCATTTGGAACAGTCCTCGATTTAATTTGACTTTTTGACCGAAACTAGTGTATAATATACTATGGTTTTTTGAACGAAACTTGCATTTCGAAAATTTTCTTAGAAACTATTTTTCAGATGATTTTTTGCATGGACTTCCATCACCTTCCCTCGTAAAATATAAAACTTATCTGAAAAGTTTTGTATCATTTCGAGCAGTCCTCGATTTAATTTGATGTTTTGACCGATATTAGTATAAACTAGTGTATAACAGAGTATAGTTTTTTGACCGAAACTTGCATTTTGAAAAGTTTTATAGAAGCTAATTTTCAGATGATTTTTTTCATGGACTTCCACCTAAACCTTCCTTTCTAACATATATAAATGATCTGAATAAATACGTATCGTTTGGAACCGTCCTCGATTTAATTTGACTTTTTGACCGAAACTAGTGTATAATATACTATGGTTTTTTGACCGAAACTTGCATTTTGAAAAGTTTCATAGCATCTAATTTTCAGGTGACTTTTGCATGGACTTCCATCATAACCTTCCCTCGTAAAATATAAAAATTATCTGAAAAGTTTCGTATCATTTCGAGTAGTCCTCGATATAATTTAATTCTTTGACCGAAATAAGTATAAACTAATGTATAATACACTATAGTTATTTACTGAAACTTGCATTTCGAAAAGTTTTATAGAAGCTAATTTTCAAATGATTTTTTGCATGGACTTCTATCATAACCTTCCTTTGTAACATATATAAATGATCTGAAACATTTTGTATCATTTGGAACAGTCCTCGATTTAATTTGACTTTTTGACCGAAACTAGTGTATAATATATTATGGTTTTTTGACCGAAACTTGCATTTCGAAAATTTTCATAGAAACTATTTTTCAGATGATTTTTGCATGGACTTCCATCACCGTCCCTCGTAAAATATAAAACTTATCTGAAAAGTTTTGTATCATTTCGAGCAGTCCTCGATTTAATTTGATTTTTTGACCGATATTAGTATAAACTAGTGTATAATAGAGTATAGTTTTTTGACCGAAACTTGCATTTCGAAAAGTTTTATAGAAGCTAATTTTCAGATGATTTTTTGCATGGACTTCCACCTAAACCTTCCTTTCTAACATATATAAATGATCTGAAGAAATACGTATCGTTTAGAATAGTCCTCGATTTAATTTGACTTTTTGACCGAAACTAGTGTATAATATACTATGGTTTTTTGACCGAAATTTGCATTTTGTAAAGTTTCATAGCATCTAATTTTCAGGTGATTTTTGTCATGGACTTCCATCATAACCTTCCCTCGTAAAATATAAAAATTATCTGAAAAGTTTAGTATCATTTCGAGTAGTCCTCGATATAATTTGATTCTTTGACCGATATTAGTATAAACTAGTGTATAATAGAGTATAGTTTTTTGACCGAAACTTGCATTTCGAAAAGTTTTATAGAAGCTAATTTTCAGATGATTTTTTGCATGGACTTCCACCTAAACCTTCCTTTCTAACATATATAAATGATCTGAAGAAATACGTATCGTTTAGAATAGTCCTCGATTTAATTTGACTTTTTGACCGAAATTAGTGTATAATATACTATGGTTTTTTGACCGAAATTTTCATTTTGTAAAGTTTCATAGCATATAATTTTCAGGTGATTTTTGTCATGGACTTCCATCATAACCTTCCCTCGTAAAATATAAAAATTATCTGAAAAGTTTAGTATCATTTCGAGTAGTCCTCGATATAATTTGATTCTTTGACCGAAATTAGTATAAACTAATGTATAATACACTATAGTTTTTTTTACTGAAACTTGCATTTCGAAAAGTTTTATAGAAGCTAATTTTCATATGATTTTTTGCATGGAATTCTATCATAACCTTCCTTTGTAACATATATAAATGATCTGAAACGTTTCGTATCATTTGGAACAGTCCTCGATTTAATTTGACTTTTTGACCGAAACTAGTGTATAATATACTATGGTTTTTTGACCGAAACTTGCATTTGGAAAATTTTCTTAGAAACTATTTTTCAGATGATTTTTTTCATGGACTTCCATCACCTTCCCTCGTAAAATATAAAACTTATCTGAAAAGTTTTGTATCATTTCGAGCAGTCCTCGATTTAATTTGATGTTTTGACCGATATTAGTATAAACTAGCATATAACAGAGTATAGTTTTTTGACCGAAACTTGCATTTTGAAAAGTTTTATAGAAGCTAATTTTCAGATGATTTTTTTCATGGACTTCCACCTAAACCTTCCTTTCTAACATATATAAATGATCTGAATAAATACGTATCGTTTGGAATAGTCCTCGATTTATTTTGACTTTTTGACCGAAACTAGTGTATAATATACAATGGTTTTTTGACCGAAACATGCATTTTGAAAAGTTTCATAGCATCTAATTTTCAGGTGATTTTTGCATGGACGTCCATCATAACCTTCCCTCGTAAAATATAAAAATTATCTGAAAAGTTTCGTATCATTTCGAGTAGTCCTCGATATAATTTAATTCTTTGACCAAAATTAGTATAAACTAATGTATAATACACTATAGTTTTTTTTACTGAAACTTGCATTTCGAAAAGTTTTATAGAAGCTAATTTTCATATGATTTTTTGCATGGACTTCTATCATAACCTTCCTTTGTAACATATATAAATGATCTGAACCGTTTCGTATCATTTGGAATAGTCCTCGATTTAATTTGACTTTTTGACCGAAACTAGTGTATAATATAATATGGTTTTTTGACCGAAACTTGCATTTCGAAAATATTCTTAGAAACTATTTTTCAGATGATTTTTTGCATGGACTTCCATCACCTTCCCTCGTAAAATATAAAACTTATCTGAAAAGTTTTGTATCATTTCGAGCAGTCCTCGATTTAATTTGATGTTTTGACCGATATTAGTATAAACTAGTGTATAACAGAGTATAGTTTTTTGACCGAAACTTGCATTTCGAAAAGTTTTATAGAAGCTAATTTTCATATGATTTTTTGCATGGAATTCTATCATAACCTTCCTTTGTAACATATATAAATGATCTGAAACGTTTCGTATCATTTGGAACAGTCCTCGATTTAATTTGACTTTTTGACCGAAACTAGTGTATAATATACTATGGTTTTTTGACCGAAACTTGCATTTGGAAAATTTTCTTAGAAACTATTTTTCAGATGATTTTTTTCATGGACTTCCATCACCTTCCCTCGTAAAATATAAAACTTATCTGAAAAGTTTTGTATCATTTCGAGCAGTCCTCGATTTAATTTGATGTTTTGACCGATATTAGTATAAACTAGCATATAACAGAGTATAGTTTTTTGACCGAAACTTGCATTTTGAAAAGTTTTATAGAAGCTAATTTTCAGATGATTTTTTTCATGGACTTCCACCTAAACCTTCCTTTCTAACATATATAAATGATCTGAATAAATACGTATCGTTTGGAATAGTCCTCGATTTATTTTGACTTTTTGACCGAAACTAGTGTATAATATACAATGGTTTTTTGACCGAAACTTGCATTTTGAAAAGTTTCATAGCATCTAATTTTCAGGTGATTTTTGCATGGACGTCCATCATAACCTTCCCTCGTAAAATATAAAAATTATCTGAAAAGTTTCGTATCATTTCGAGTAGTCCTCGATATAATTTAATTCTTTGACCAAAATTAGTATAAACTAATGTATAATACACTATAGTTTTTTTTACTGAAACTTGCATTTCGAAAAGTTTTATAGAAGCTAATTTTCATATGATTTTTTGCATGGACTTCTATCATAACCTTCCTTTGTAACATATATAAATGATCTGAACCGTTTCGTATCATTTGGAATAGTCCTCGATTTAATTTGACTTTTTGACCGAAACTAGTGTATAATATAATATGGTTTTTTGACCGAAACTTGCATTTCGAAAATTTTCTTAGAAACTATTTTTCAGATGATTTTTTGCATGGACTTCCATCACCTTCCCTCGTAAAATATAAAACTTATCTGAAAAGTTTTGTATCATTTCGAGCAGTCCTCGATTTAATTTGATGTTTTGACCGATATTAGTATAAACTAGTGTATAACAGAGTATAGTTTTTTGACCGAAACTTGCATTTTGAAAAGTTTTATAGAAGCTAATTTTCAGATGATTTTTGCATGGACTTCCACCTAAACCTTCCTTTCTAACATATATAAATGATCTGAAGAAATACGTATCATTTGGAACAGTCCTCGATTTAATTTGACTTTTTGACCGAAACTAATGTATAATATACTATGGTTTTTTGACCGAAACTTGCATTTTGAAAAGTTTCGTAGCATCTAATTTTCAGGTGATTTTTTGCATGGACTTCCATCATAACCTTCCTTCGTAAAATATAAAAATTATCTGAAAAGTTTCGTATCATTTCGAGTAGTCCTCGATATAATTTAATTCTTTGACCGAAATAAGTATAAACTAATGTATAATACACTATAGTTTTTTACTGAAACTTGCATTTCGAAAAGTTTTATAGAAGCTAATTTTCAAATGATTTTTTGCATGGACTTCTATCATAACCTTCCTTTGTAACATATATAAATGATCTGAAACGTTTTGTATCATTTGGAACAGTCCTCGATTTAATTTGACTTTTTGACCGAAACTAGTGTATAATATATTATGGTATTTTGACCGAAACTTGCATTTCGAAAATTTTCATAGAAACTATTTTTCAGATGATTTTTGCATGGACTTCCATCACCGTCCCTCGTAAAATATAAAACTTATCTGAAAAGTTTTGTATCATTTCGAGCAGTCCTCGATTTAATTTGATTTTTTGACCGATATTAGTATAAACTAGTGTATAATAGAGTATAGTTTTTTGACCGAAACATGCATTTCGAAAAGTTTTATAGAAGCTAATTTTCAGATGATTTTTTGCATGGACTTCCACCTAAACCTTCCTTTCTAACATATATAAATGATCTGAAGAAATACGTATCGTTTGGAATAGTCCTCGATTTAATTTGACTTTTTGACCGAAACTAGTGTATAATATACTATGGTTTTTTGACCGAAATTTGCATTTTGTAAAGTTTCATAGCATCTAATTTTCAGGTGATTTTTTTCATGGACTTCCATCATAACCTTCCCTCGTAAAATATAAAAATTATCTGAAAAGTTTAGTATCATTTCGAGTAGTCCTCGATATAATTTGATTCTTTGACCGAAATTAGTATAAACTAATGTATAATACACTATAGTTTTATTTACTGAAACATGCATTTCGAAAAGTTATATAGAAGCTAATTTTCATATGATTTTTTGCATGGACTTCTATCATAACCTTCCTTTGTAACATATATAAATGATCTGAAACGTTTCGTATCATTTGGAACAGTCCTCGATTTAATTTGACTTTTTGACCGAAACTAGTGTATAATATATTATGGTTTTTTGACCGAAACTTGCATTTCGAAAATTTTCATAGATACTATTTTTCAGATGGATTTGACTTCCATCTCCTTCCCTCGTAAAATATAAAACTTATCTGAAAAGTTTTGTATCATTTCGAGCAGTCCTCAATTTAATATGATGTTTTAACCGATATTAGTATAAACTAGTGTATAATAGAGTATAGTTTTTTGACCGAAACTTGCATTTCGAAAAGTTTTATAGAAGCTAATTTTCAGATGATTTTTTGCATGGACTTCCACCTAAACCTTCCTTTCTAACATATATAAATGATCTGAAGAAATAGGTATCGTTTGGAACAGTCCTCGATTTTATTTGACTTTTTGACCGAAACTAGTGTATAATATATTATGGTTTTTTAACCGAAACTTGCATTTTGAAAAGTTTCATAGCATCTAATTTTCAGTTGATTTTTTTCATGGACTTCCATCATAACCTTCCCTCGTAAAATATAAAAATTATCTGAAACGTTTCGTATCATTTCGAGTAGTCCTCGATATAATTTGATTCTTTGATCGAAATTAGTATAAACTAATGTATAATACACTATAGTTTTTTTTACTGAAACTTGCATTTCGAAAAGTTTTATAGAAGCTAATTTTCATATGATTTTTTGCATGGACTTCTATCATAACCTTCCTTTGTAACATATATAAATGATCTGAAACGTTTCGTATCATTTGGAACAGTCCTCGATTTAATTTGACTATTTGACCGAAACTAGTGTATAATATACTATGGTTTTTTGACCGAAACTTGCATTTCGAAAATTTTCTTAGAAACTATTTTTCAGATGATTTTTTGCATGGACTTCCATCACCTTCCCTCGTAAAATATAAAACTTATCTGAAAAGTTTTGTATCATTTCGAGCAGTCCTCGATTTAATTTGATGTTTTGACCGATATTAGTATAAACTAGTGTATAATAGAGTATAGTTTTTTGACCGAAACTTGCATTTTGAAAAGTTTTATAGAAGCTAATTTTCAGATGATTTTTTGCATGGACTTCCACCTAAACCTTCCTTTCTAACATATATAAATGATCTGAAGAAATACGTATCGTTTGGAACAGTCCTCGATTTAATTTGACTTTTTGACCGAAACTAGTGTATAATATACTATGGTTTTTTTGACCGAAACTTGCATTTTGAAAAGTTTCATAGCATCTAATTTTCAGGTGATTTTTTGCATGGACTTCCATCATAACCTTCCCTCGTAAAATATAAAAATTATCTGAAAAGTTTCGTATAATTTCGAGTAGTCCTCGATATAATTTAATTCTTTGACCGAAATAAGTATAAACTAATGTATAATACACTATAGTTTTTTACTGAAACTTGCATTTCAAAAAGTTTTATAGAAGCTAATTTTCAAATGATTTTTTGCATGGACTTCTATCATAACCTTCCTTTGTAACATATATAAATAATCTGAAACGTTTTGTATCATTTGGAACAGTCCTCGATTTAATTTGACTTTTTGACCGAAACTAGTGTATAATATACTATGGTTTTTTGACCGAAACTTGCATTTCGAAAATTTTCTTAGAAACTATTTTTCAGATGATTTTTTGCATGGACTTCCATCACCTTCCCTCGTAAAATATAAAACTTATCTGAAAAGTTTTGTATCATTTCGAGCAGTCCTCGATTTAATTTGATTTTTTGACCGATATTAATATAAACTAGTGTATAATAGAGTATAGTTTTTTGACCGAAACTTGCATTTTGAAAAGTTTTATAGAAGCTAATTTTCAGATGATTTTTTGCATGGACTTCCACCTAAACCTTCCTTTCTAACATATATAAATGATTTGAAGAAATAGGTATCGTTTGGAACAGTCCTCGATTTTATTTGACTTTTTGACCGAAACTAGTGTATAATATATTATGGTTTTTTGACCGAAACTTGCATTTCGAAAATTTTCATAGAAACTATTTTTCAGATGGATTTGACTTCCATCTCCTTCCCTCGTAAAATATAAAACTTATCTGAAAAGTTTTGTATCATTTCGAGCAGTCCTCAATTTAATATGATGTTTTGACCGATATTAGTATAAACTAGTGTATAATAGAGTATAGTTTTTTGACCGAAACTTGCATTTCGAAAAGTTTTATAGAAGCTAATTTTCAGATGATTTTTTGCATGGACTTCCACCTAAACCTTCCTTTCTAACATATATAAATGATCTGAAGAAATAGGTATCGTTTGGAACAGTCCTCGATTTTATTTGACTTTTTGACCGAAACTAGTGTATAATATATTATGGTTTTTTAACCGAAACTTGCATTTTGAAAAGTTTCATAGCATCTAATTTTCAGTTGATTTTTTTCATGGACTTCCATCATAACCTTCCCTCGTAAAATATAAAAATTATCTGAAACGTTTCGTATCATTTCGAGTAGTCCTCGATATAATTTGATTCTTTGATCGAAATTAGTATAAACTAATGTATAATACACTATAGTTTTTTTTACTGAAACTTGCATTTCGAAAAGTTTTATAGAAGCTAATTTTCATATGATTTTTTGCATGGACTTCTATCATAACCTTCCTTTGTAACATATATAAATGATCTGAAACGTTTCGTATCATTTGGAACAGTCCTCGATTTAATTTGACTATTTGACCGAAACTAGTGTATAATATACTATGGTTTTTTGACCGAAACTTGCATTTCGAAAATTTTCTTAGAAACTATTTTTCAGATGATTTTTTGCATGGACTTCCATCACCTTCCCTCGTAAAATATAAAACTTATCTGAAAAGTTTTGTATCATTTCGAGCAGTCCTCGATTTAATTTGATGTTTTGACCGATATTAGTATAAACTAGTGTATAACAGAGTATAGTTTTTTGACCGAAACTTGCATTTTGAAAAGTTTTATAGAAGCTAATTTTCAGATGATTTTTTGCATGGACTTCCACCTAAACCTTCCTTTCTAACATATATAAATGATCTGAAGAAATACGTATCGTTTGGAACAGTCCTCGATTTAATTTGACTTTTTGACCGAAACTAGTGTATAATATACTATGGTTTTTTTGACCGAAACTTGCATTTTGAAAAGTTTCATAGCATCTAATTTTCAGGTGATTTTTTGCATGGACTTCCATCATAACCTTCCCTCGTAAAATATAAAAATTATCTGAAAAGTTTCGTATAATTTCGAGTAGTCCTCGATATAATTTAATTCTTTGACCGAAATAAGTATAAACTAATGTATAATACACTATAGTTTTTTACTGAAACTTGCATTTCAAAAAGTTTTATAGAAGCTAATTTTCAAATGATTTTTTGCATGGACTTCTATCATAACCTTCCTTTGTAACATATATAAATAATCTGAAACGTTTTGTATCATTTGGAACAGTCCTCGATTTAATTTGACTTTTTGACCGAAACTAGTGTATAATATACTATGGTTTTTTGACCGAAACTTGCATTTCGAAAATTTTCTTAGAAACTATTTTTCAGATGATTTTTTGCATGGACTTCCATCACCTTCCCTCGTAAAATATAAAACTTATCTGAAAAGTTTTGTATCATTTCGAGCAGTCCTCGATTTAATTTGATTTTTTGACCGATATTAATATAAACTAGTGTATAATAGAGTATAGTTTTTTGACCGAAACTTGCATTTTGAAAAGTTTTATAGAAGCTAATTTTCAGATGATTTTTTGCATGGACTTCCACCTAAACCTTCCTTTCTAACATATATAAATGATCTGAAGAAATAGGTATCGTTTGGAACAGTCCTCGATTTTATTTGACTTTTTGACCGAAACTAGTGTATAATATATTATGGTTTTTTGACCGAAACTTGCATTTTGAAAAGTTTCATAGCATCTAATTTTCAGTTGATTTTTTTCATGGACTTCCATCATAACCTTCCCTCGTAAAATATAAAAATTATCTGAAACGTTTCGTATCATTTCGAGTAGTCCTCGATATAATTTGATTCTTTGACCGAAATTAGTATAAACTAATGTATAATACACTATAGTTTTTTTTACTGAAACTTGCATTTCGAAAAGTTTTATAGAAGCTAATTTTCATATGATTTTTTGCATGGACTTCTATCATAACCTTCCTTTGTAACATATATAAATGATCTGAAACGTTTCGTATCATTTGGAACAGTCCTCGATTTAATTTGACTATTTGACCGAAACTAGTGTATAATATACTATGGTTTTTTGACCGAAACTTGCATTTCGAAAATTTTCTTAGAAACTATTTTTCAGATGATTTTTTGCATGGACTTCCATCACCTTCCCTCGTAAAATATAAAACTTATCTGAAAAGTTTTGTATCATTTCGAGCAGTCCTCGATTTAATTTGATGTTTTGACCGATATTAGTATAAACTAGTGTATAACAGAGTATAGTTTTTTGACCGAAACTTGCATTTTGAAAAGTTTTATAGAAGCTAATTTTCAGATGATTTTTTGCATGGACTTCCACCTAAACCTTCCTTTCTAACATATATAAATGATCTGAAGAAATACGTATCGTTTGGAACAGTCCTCGATTTAATTTGACTTTTTGACCGAAACTAGTGTATAATATACTATGGTTTTTTGACCGAAACTTGCATTTTGAAAAGTTTCATAGCATCTAATTTTCAGGTGATTTTTTGCATGGACTTCCATCATAACCTTCCCTCGTAAAATATAAAAATTATCTGAAAAGTTTCGTATAATTTCGAGTAGTCCTCGATATAATTTAATTCTTTAACCGAAATAAGTATAAACTAATGTATAATACACTATAGTTTTTTACTGAAACTTGCATTTCAAAAAGTTTTATAGAAGCTAATTTTCAAATGATTTTTTGCATGGACTTCTATCATAACCTTCCTTTGTAACATATATAAATAATCTGAAACGTTTTGTATCATTTGGAACAGTCCTCGATTTAATTTGACTTTTTGACCGAAACTAGTGTATAATATACTATGGTTTTTTGACCGAAACTTGCATTTCGAAAATTTTCTTAGAAACTATTTTTCAGATGATTTTTTGCATGGACTTCCATCACCTTCCCTCGTAAAATATAAAACTTATCTGAAAAGTTTTGTATCATTTCGAGCAGTCCTCGATTTAATTTGATTTTTTGACCGATATTAATATAAACTAGTGTATAATAGAGTATAGTTTTTTGACCGAAACTTGCATTTTGAAAAGTTTTATAGAAGCTAATTTTCAGATGATTTTTTGCATGGACTTCCACCTAAACCTTCCTTTCTAACATATATAAATGATCTGAAGAAATACGTATCGTTTGGAACAGTCCTCGATTTAATTTGACTTTTTGACCGAAACTAGTGTATAATATACTATGGTTTTTTCACCGAAATTTGCATTTTGTAAAGTTTCATAGCATCTAATTTTCAGGTGATTTTTTTCATGAACTTCCATCATAACCTTCCCTCGTAAAATATAAAAATTATCTGAAATGTTTCATATCATTTCGAGTAGTCCTCGATATAATTTGATTCTTTGACCGAAATTAGTATAAACTAATGTATAATACACTATAGTTTTTTTTACTGAAACTTGCATTTCGAAAAGTTATATAGAAGCTAATTTTCATATGATTTTTTGCATGGACTTCTATCATAACCTTCCTTTGTAACATATATAAATGATCTGAAACGTTTCGTATCATTTGGAACAGTCCTCGATTTAATTTGACTATTTGACCGAAACTAGTGTATAATATACTATGGTTTTTTGACCGAAACTTGCATTTCGAAAATTTTCTTAGAAACTATTTTTCAGATGATTTTTTGCATGGACTTCCATCACCTTCCCTCGTAAAATATAAAACTTATCTGAAAAGTTTTGTATCATTTCAAGCAGTCCTCGATTTAATTTGATGTTTTGACCGATATTTGTATAAACTAGTGTATAATAGAGTATAGTTTTTTGACCGAAACTTGCATTTCGAAAAGTTTTATAGAAGCTAATTTTCAGATGATTTTTTGCATGGACTTCCACCTAAACCTTCCTTTCTAACATATATAAATGATCTGAAGAAATACGTATCGTTTGGAACAGTCCTCGATTTAATTTGACTTTTTGACCGAAACTAGTGTATAATATACTATGGTTTTTTGACCGAAACTTGCATTTTGAAAAGTTTCATAGCATCTAATTTTCAGGTGATTTTTTGCATGGACTTCCATCATAACCTTCCCTCGTAAAATATAAAAATTATCTGAAAAGATTCGTATAATTTCGAGTAGTCCTCGATATAATTTAATTCTTTGACCGAAATAAGTATAAACTAATGTATAATACACTATAGTTTTTTACTGAAACTTGCATTTCAAAAAGTTTTATATAAGCTAATTTTCAAATGATTTTTTGCATGGACTTCTATCATAACCTTCCTTTGTAACATATATAAATAATCTGAAACGTTTTGTATCATTTGGAACAGTCCTCGATTTAATTTGACTTTTTGACCGAAACTAGTGTATAATATACTATGGTTTTTTGACCGAAACTTGCATTTCAAAAATTTTCTTAGAAACTATTTTTCAGATGATTTTTTGCATGGACTTCCATCACCTTCCCTCGTAAAATATAAAACTTATCTGAAAAGTTTTGTATCATTTCGAGCAGTCCTCGATTTAATTTGATTTTTTGACCGATATTAATATAAACTAGTGTATAATAGAGTATAGTTTTTTGACCGAAACTTGCATTTTGAAAAGTTTTATAGAAGCTAATTTTCAGATGATTTTTTGCATGGACTTCCACCTAAACCTTCCTTTCTAACATATATAAATGATCTGAAGAAATACGTATCGTTTGGAACAGTCCTCGATTTAATTTGACTTTTTGACCGAAACTAGTGTATAATATACTATGGTTTTTTCACCGAAATTTGCATTTTGTAAAGTTTCATAGCATCTAATTTTCAGGTGATTTTTTTCATGAACTTCCATCATAACCTTCCCTCGTAAAATATAAAAATTATCTGAAAAGTTTCATATCATTTCGAGTAGTCCTCGATATAATTTGATTCTTTGACCGAAATTAGTATAAACTAATGTATAATACACTATAGTTTTTTTTACTGTAACTTGCATTTCGAAAAGTTATATAGAAGCTAATTTTCATATGATTTTTTGCATGGACTTCTATCATAACCTTCCTTTGTAACATATATATATGATCTGAAACGTTTTGTAACGTTTGGAACAGTCCTCAATTTAATTTGACTTTTTGACCGAAACTAGTGTATAATATACTATGGTTTTTTGACCGAAACTTGCATTTCGAAAATTTTCATAGAAACTATTTTTCAGATGATTTTTTGCATGGACTTCCATCACCTTCCCTCGTAAAATATAAAACTTATCTGAAAAGTTTTGTATCATTTCAAGCAGTCCTCGATTTAATTTGATGTTTTGACCGATATTTGTATAAACTAGTGTATAATAGAGTATAGTTTTTTGACCGAAACTTGCATTTCGAAAAGTTTTATAGAAGCTAATTTTCAGATGATTTTTTGCATGGACTTCCACCTAAACCTTCCTTTCTAACATATATAAATGATCTGAAGAAATACGTATCGTTTGGAACAGTCCTCGATTTAATTTGACTTTTTGACCGAAACTAGTGTATAATATACTATGGTTTTTTGACCGAAACTTGCATTTTGAAAAGTTTCATAGCATCTAATTTTCAGGTATTTTTTTCATGGACTTCCATCATAACCTTCCCTCGTAAAATATAAAAATTATCTGAAAAGTTTCGTATCATTTCGAGTAGTCCTCGATATAATTTGATTCTTTGACCGAAATTAGTTTAAACTAATGTATAATACACTATAGTTTTTTTTTACTGAAACTTGCATTTCGAAAAGTTTTATAGAAGCTAATTTTCATATGATTTTTTGCATGGACTTCTATCATAACCTTCCTTTGTAACATATATAAATGATCTGAAACGTTTTGTATCATTTGGAACAGTCCTCGATTTAATTTGACTTTTTGACCGAAACTAGTGTATAATATACTATGGTTTTTTGACCGAAACTTGCATTTCGAAAATTTTCATAGAAACTATTTTTCAGATGATTTTTTGCATGGACTTCCATCACCTTCCCTCGTAAAATATAAAACTTATCTGAAAAGTTTTGTATCATTTCGAGCAGTCCTCGATTTAATTTGATGTTTTGACCGATATTAGTATAAACTAGTGTATAATAGAGTATAATTTTTTGACCGAAACTTGCATTTCGAAAAGTTTTATAGAATCTAATTTTCAGATGATTTTTTGCATGGACTTCCACCTAAACCTTCCTTTCTAACATATATAAATGATCTGAAGAAATACGTATCGTTTGGAACAGTCCTCGATTTAATTTTAATTTTTGACCGAAACTAGTGTATAATATACTATGGTTTTTTGACCGAAACTTGCATTTTGAAAAGTTTCATAGCATCTAATTTTCAGGTGATTTTTTTCATGGACTTCCATCATAACCTTCCCTCGTAAAATATAAAAATTATCTGAAAAGTTTCGTATCATTTCGAGTAGTCCTCGATATAATTTGATTCTTTGACCGAAATTAGTTTAAACTAATGTATAATACACTATAGTTTTTTTTTACTGAAACTTGCATTTCGAAAAGTTTTATAGAAGCTAATTTTCATATGATTTTTTGCATGGACTTCTATCATAACCTTCCTTTGTAACATATATAAATGATCTGAAACGTTTTGTATCATTTGGAACAGTCCTCGATTTAATTTGACTTTTTGACCGAAACTAGTGTATAATATACTATGGTTTTTTGACCGAAACTTGCATTTCGAAAATTTTCATAGAAACTATTTTTCAGATGATTTTTTGCATGGACTTCCATCACCTTCCCTCGTTAAATATAAAACTTATCTGAAAAGTTTTGTATCATTTCGAGCAGTCCTCGATTTAATTTGATGTTTTGACCGATATTTGTATAAACTAGTGTATAATAGAGTATAGTTTTTTGACCGAAACTTGCATTTCGAAAAGTTTTATAGAAGCTAATTTTTAGATGATTTTTTGCATGGACTTCCACCTAAACCTTCCATTCTAACATATATAAATGATATGAAGAAATACGTATCGTTTGGAACAGTCCTCGATTTAATTTTACTTTTTGACCGAAACTAGTGTATAATATACTATGGTTTTTTGACTGAAACTTGCATTTTGAAAAGTTTCGTAGCATCTAATTTTCAGGTGATTTTTTTCATGGACTTCTATCATAACCTTCCCTCGTAAAATATAAAAATTATCTGAAAAGTTTCGTATCATTTCGAGTAGTCCTCGATATAATTTGATTCTTTGACCGAAATTAGTATAAACTAATGTATAATACACTATAGTTTTTTTTACTGAAACTTGCATTTCGAAAAGTTTTATAGAAGCTAATTTTCATATGTTTTTTTGCATGGACTTCTATCATAACCTTCCTTTGTAACATATATAAATGATCTGAAACATTTCGTATCATTTGGAACAGTCCTCGATTTAATTTGACTTTTTGACCGAAACTAGTGTATAATATACTATGGTTTTTTGACCGAAACTTGCATTTCGAAAATTTTCATAGAAACTATTTTTCAGATGATTTTTTGCATGGACTTCCATCACCTTCCCTCGTAAAATATAAAACTTATCTGAAAAGTTTTGTATCATTTCGAGCAGTCCTCGATTTAATTTGATGTTTTGACCGATATTTGTATAAACTAGTGTATAATAGAGTATAGTTTTTTGACCGAAACTTGCATTTCGAAAAGTTTTATAGAAGCTAATTTTTAGATGATTTTTTGCATGGACTTCCACCTAAACCTTCCATTCTAACATATATAAATGATCTGAAGAAATACGTATCGTTTGGAACAGTCCTCGATTTAATTTTACTTTTTGACCGAAACTAGTGTATAATATACTATGGTTTTTTGACTGAAACTTGCATTTTGAAAAGTTTCGTAGCATCTAATTTTCAGGTGATTTTTTTCATGGACTTCTATCATAACCTTCCCTCGTAAAATATAAAAATTATCTGAAAAGTTTCGTATCATTTCGAGTAGTCCTCGATATAATTTGATTCTTTGACCGAAATTAGTATAAACTAATGTATAATACACTATAGTTTTTTTTACTGAAACTTGCATTTCGAAAAGTTTTATAGAAGCTAATTTTCATATGTTTTTTTGCATGGACTTCTATCATAACCTTCCTTTGTAACATATATAAATGATCTGAAACGTTTTGTATAATTTGGAACAGTCCTCGATTTATTTTGACTTTTTGACCGAAACTAGTGTATAATATACAATGGTTTTTTGACCGAAACTTGCATTTCGGAAATTTTCATAGAAACTATTATTTCAGATGGATTTGACTTCCATCTCCTTCCCTCGTAAAATATAAAACTTATCTGAAAAGTTTTGTATCATTTCGAGCATTCGAGCAGTCCTCAATTTAATATGATGTTTTGACCGATATTAGTATAAACTAGTGTATAATAGAGTATAGATTTTTGACCGAAACTTGCATTTCGAAAAGTTTTATAGAAGCTAATTTTCAGATGATTTTTTGCATGGACTTCCACCTAAACCTTCCTTTCTAACATATATAAATGATCTGAAGAAATAGGTATCGTTTGGAACAGTCCTCGATTTTATTTGACTTTTTGACCGAAACTAGTGTATAATATACTATGGTTTTTTGACCGAAACTTGCATTTTGAAAAGTTTCATAGCATCTAATTTTCAATTGATTTTTTTCATGGACTTCCATCATAACCTTCCCTCGTAAAATATAAAAATTATCTGAAACGTTTCGTATCATTTCGAGTAGTCCTCGATATAATTTGATTCTTTGACCGAAATTAGTATAAACTAATGTATAATACACTATAGTTTGTTTTACTGAAACTTGCATTTCGAAAAGTTTTATAGAAGCTAATTTTCATATGATTTTTTGCATGGACTTCTATCATAACCTTCCTTTGTAACATATATAAATGATCTGAAACATTTCGTATCATTTGGAACAGTCCTCGATTTAATTTGACTTTTTGACCGAAACTAGTGTATAATATACTATGGTTTTTTGACCGAAACTTGCATTTCGAAAATTTTCATAGAAACTATTTTTCAGATGATTTTTTGCATGGACTTCCATCACCTTCCCTCGTAAAATATAAAACTTATCTGAAAAGTTTTGTATCATTTCGAGCAGTCCTCGATTTAATTTGATGTTTTGACCGATATTTGTATAAACTAGTGTATAATAGAGTATAGTTTTTTGACCGAAACTTGCATTTCGAAAAGTTTTATAGAAGCTAATTTTTAGATGATTTTTTGCATGGACTTCCACCTAAACCTTCCATTCTAACATATATAAATGATCTGAAGAAATACGTATCGTTTGGAACAGTCCTCGATTTAATTTTACTTTTTGACCGAAACTAGTGTATAATATACTATGGTTTTTTGACTGAAACTTGCATTTTGAAAAGTTTCGTAGCATCTAATTTTCAGGTGATTTTTTTCATGGACTTCTATCATAACCTTCCCTCGTAAAATATAAAAATTATCTGAAAAGTTTCGTATCATTTCGAGTAGTCCTCGATATAATTTGATTCTTTGACCGAAATTAGTATAAACTAATGTATAATACACTATAGTTTTTTTTACTGAAACTTGCATTTCGAAAAGTTTTATAGAAGCTAATTTTCATATGTTTTTTTGCATGGACTTCTATCATAACCTTCCTTTGTAACATATATAAATGATCTGAAACGTTTTGTATAATTTGGAACAGTCCTCGATTTATTTTGACTTTTTGACCGAAACTAGTGTATAATATACAATGGTTTTTTGACCGAAACTTGCATTTCGGAAATTTTCATAGAAACTATTATTTCAGATGGATTTGACTTCCATCTCCTTCCCTCGTAAAATATAAAACTTATCTGAAAAGTTTTGTATCATTTCGAGCATTCGAGCAGTCCTCAATTTAATATGATGTTTTGACCGATATTAGTATAAACTAGTGTATAATAGAGTATAGATTTTTGACCGAAACTTGCATTTCGAAAAGTTTTATAGAAGCTAATTTTCAGATGATTTTTTGCATGGACTTCCACCTAAACCTTCCTTTCTAACATATATAAATGATCTGAAGAAATAGGTATCGTTTGGAACAGTCCTCGATTTTATTTGACTTTTTGACCGAAACTAGTGTATAATATACTATGGTTTTTTGACCGAAACTTGCATTTTGAAAAGTTTCATAGCATCTAATTTTCAATTGATTTTTTTCATGGACTTCCATCATAACCTTCCCTCGTAAAATATAAAAATTATCTGAAACGTTTCGTATCATTTCGAGTAGTCCTCGATATAATTTGATTCTTTGACCGAAATTAGTATAAACTAATGTATAATACACTATAGTTTGTTTTACTGAAACTTGCATTTCGAAAAGTTTTATAGAAGCTAATTTTCATATGATTTTTTGCATGGACTTCTATCATAACCTTCCTTTGTAACATATATAAATGATCTGAAACGTTTCGTATCATTTGGAACAGTCCTCGATTTAATTTGACTATTTGACCGAAACTAGTGCATAATATACTATGGTTTTTTGACCGAAACTTGCATTTCGAAAATTTTCTTAGAAACTATTTTTCAGATGATTTTTCGCATGGACTTCCATCACCTTCCCTCGTAAAATATAAAACTTATCTGAAAAGTTTTGTATCATTTCGAGCAGTCCTCGATTTAATTTGATGTTTTGACCGACATTAGTATAAACTAGTGTATAACAGAGTATAGTTTTTTGACCGAAACTTGCATTTTGAAAAGTTTTATAAAAGCTAATTTTCAGATGATTTTTTGCATGGACTTCCACCTAAACCTTCCTTGCTAACATATATAAATGATCTGAAGAAATACGTATCGTTTGGAACAGTCCTCGATTTAATTTGACTTTTTGACCGAAACTAGTGTATAATATACTATGGTTTTTTGACCGAAACTTGCATTTTGAAAAGTTTCATAGCATCTAATTTTCAGGTGATTTTTTGCATGGACTTCCATCATAACCTTCCCTCGTAAAATATAAAAATTATCTGAAAAGTTTCGTATAATTTCGAGTAGTCCTCGATATAATTTAATTCTTTGACCGAAATAAGTATAAACTAATGTATAATACACTATAGTTTTTTACTGAAACTTGCATTTCGAAAAGTTTTATAAAAGCTAATTTTCAAATGATTTTTTGCATGGACTTCTATCATAACCTTCCTTTGTAATATATATAAATAATCTGAAACGTTTTGTATCATTTGGAACAGTCCTCGATTTAATTTGACTTTTTGACCGAAACTAGTGTATAATATACTATGGTTTTTTGACCGAAACTTGCATTTCGAAAATTTTCATAGAAACTATTTTTCAGATGATTTTTGCATGGACTTCCATCACCGTCCCTCGTAAAATATAAAACTTATCTGAAAAGTTTTGTATCATTTCGAGCAGTGCACGATTTAATTTGATTTTTTGACCGATATTAGTATAAACTAGTGTATAATAGAGTATAGTTTTTTGACCGAAACTTGCATTTCGAAAAGTTTTATAGAAGCTAATTTTCAGATGATTTTTTGCATGGACTTCCACCTAAACCTTCCTTTCTAACATATATAAATGATCTGAAGAAATACGTATCGTTTGGAACAGTCGTCGATTTAATTTGACTTTTTGACCGAAACTAGTGTATAATATACTATGGTTTTTTGACTGAAACTTGCATTTTGAAAAGTTTCATAGCATCTAATTTTCAGGTGATTTTTTTCATGGACTTCTATCATAACCTTCCCTCGTAAAATATAAAAAATTATCTGAAAAGTTTCGTATCATTTCGAGTAGTCCTCGATATAATTTGATTCTTTGACCGAAATTAGTATAAACTAATGTATAATACACTATAGTTTTTTTTACTGAAACTTGCATTTCGAAAAGTTATATAGAAGCTAATTTTCATATGATTTTTTGCATGGACTTCTATCATAACCTTCCTTTGTAACATATATAAATGAGCTGAAACGTTTCATATCATTTGGAACAGTCCTCGATTTAATTTGACTTTTTGACCGAAACTAGTGTATAATATACTATGGTTTTTTGACCGAAACTTGCATTTCGAAAATTTTCATAGAAACTATTTTTCAGATGATTTTTTGCATGGACTTCCATCACCTTCCCTCGTAAAATATAAAACTTATCTGAAAAGTTTTGTATCATTTCGAGCAGTCCTCGATTTAATTTGATGTTTTGACCGATATTTGTATAAACTAGTGTATAATAGAGTATAGTTTTTTGACCGAAACTTGCATTTCGAAAAGTTTTATAGAAGCTAATTTTCAGATGATTTTTTGCATGGACTTCCACCTAAACCTTCCATTCTAACATATATAAATGATCTGAAGAAATACGTATCGTTTGGAACAGTCCTCGATTTAATTTGACTTTTTGACCGAAACTAGTGTATAATATACTATGGTTTTTTGACTGAAACTTGCATTTTGAAAAGTTTCATAGCATCTAATTTTCAGGTGATTTTTTTCATGGACTTCTATCATAACCTTCCCTCGTAAAATATAAAAATTATCTGAAAAGTTTCGTATCATTTCGAGTAGTCCTCGATATAATTTAATTCTTTGACCGAAATTAGTATAAACTAATGTATAATACACCATAGTTTTTTTTACTGAAACTTGCATTTCGAAAAGTTTTATAGAAGCTAATTTTCATATGATTTTTTGCATGGACTTCTATCATAACCTTCCTTTGTAACATATATAAATGATCTGAAACGTTTCGTATCATTTGGAACAGTCCTCGATTTAATTTGACTTTTTGACCGAAACTAGTGTATAATATACTATGGTTTTTTGACCGAAACTTGCATTTCGAAAATTTTCATAGAAACTATTTTTCAGATGGATTTGACTTCCATCTCCTTCCCTCGTAAAATATAAAACTTATCTGAAAAGTTTTGTATCATTTCGAGCAGTCCTCAATTTAATATGACGTTTTGACCGATATTAGTATAAACTAGTGTATAATAGAGTATAGTTTTTTGACCGAAACTTGCATTTCAAAAAGTTTTATAGAAGCTAATTTTCAGATGATTTTTTGCATGGACTTCCACCTAAACCTTCCTTTCTAACATATATAAATGATCTGAAGAAATACGTATCGTTTGGAACAGTCCTCGATTTAATTTGACTTTTTGACCGAAACTAGGGTATAATATACTATGGTTTTTTGACTGAAACTTGCATTTTGAAAAGTTTCATAGCATCTAATTTTCAGGTGATTTTTTTCATGGACTTCTATCATAATATTCCCTCGTAAAATATAAAAATTATCTAAAAAGTTTCGTATCATTTCGAGTAGTCCTCGATATAATTTGATTCTTTGACCGAAATTAGTATAAACTAATGTATAATACACTATAGTTTTTTTTACTGAAACTTGCATTTCGAAAAGTTTTATAGAAGCTAATTTTCATATGATTTTTTGCATGGACTTCTATCATAACTTTCCTTTATAACATATATAAATGATCTGAAACGTTTCGTATCATTTGGAACAGTCCTCGGTTTAATTTGACTTTTTGACTAAAATAAGTGTATAATATACTATGGTTTTTTCACCAAAACTTGCATTTCGAAAATTTTCATAGAAACTATTTTTCAGATGATTTTTGCATGGACTTCCATCACCATCCCTCGTAAAATATAAAACTTATCTGAAAAGTTTTGTATCATTTCGAGCAGTCCTCGATTTAATTTGATTTTTTGACCGATCTTAGTATAAACTAGTGTATAATAGAGTATAGTTTTTTGACCGAAACTTGCATTTCGAAAAGTTTTATAGAAGCTAATTTTCAGATGATTTTTTGCATGGACTTCCACCTAAACCTTCCTTTCTAACATATATAAATGATCTGAAGAAATACGTATCGTTTGGAACAGTCCTCGATTTAATTTGACTTTTTGACCGAAACTAGTGTATAATATACTATGGTTTTTTCACCGAAATTTGCATTTTGTAAAGTTTCATAGCATCTAATTTTAAGGTGATTTTTTTCATGGACTTCCATCATAACCTTCCCTCGTAAAATATAAAAATTATCTGAAAAGTTTCGTATCATTTCGAGTAGTCGTCGATATAAATTGATTCTTTGACCGAAATTAGTATAAACTAATGTATAATACACTATAGTTTTTTTTACTGAAACTTGCATTTCGAAAAGTTATATAGAAGCTAATTTTCATATGATTTTTTGCATGGACTTCTATCATAACCTTCCTTTGTAACATATATAAATGATCTGAAACGTTTCGTATCATTTGGAACAGTCCTCGATTTAATTTGACTTTTTGACCGAAACTAGTGTATAATATACTATAGTTTTTTGACCGAAACTTGCATTTCGAAAATTTTCATAGAAACTATTTTTCAGATGATTTTTTGCATGGACTTCCATCACCTTCCCTTGGAAAATATAAAACTTATCTGAAAAGTTTTGTATCATTTCGAGCAGTCCTCAATTTAATATGATGTTTTGACCGATATTAGTATAAACTAGTGTATAATAGAGTATAGTTTTTTGACCGAAACTTGCATTTCGAAAAGTTTTATAGATGCTAATTTTCAGATGATTTTTTGCATGGACTTCCACCTAAACCTTCCTTTCTAACATATATAAATGATCTGAAGAAATACGTATCGTTTGGAACAGTCCTCGATTTAATTCTACTTTTTGACCGAAACTAATGTATAATATACTATGGTTTTTTGACCGAAACTTGCATTTTGAAAAGTTTTAAAGCATCTAATTTTCAGGTGATTTTTTTCATGGACTTCCATCATAACCCTCCCTCGTAAAATATAAAAATTATCTGAAAAGTTTCGTATCATTTCGAGTAGTCCTCGATATAATTTGATTCTTTGACCGAAATTAGTATAAACTAATGTATAATACACTATAGTTTTTTTTACTGAAACTTGCATTTCGAAAAGTTTTATAAAAGCTAATTTTCATATGATTTTTTGCATGGACTTCTATCATAACCTTCCTTTGTAACATATATAAATGATCTGAAACGTTTCGTATCATTTGGAACAGTCCTCGATTTAATTTGACTTTTTGACCGAAACTAGTGTATAATATACTATGGTTTTTTGACCGAAACTTGCATTTCGAAAATTTTCATAGAAACTATTTTTCAGATGGATTTGACTTCCATCTCCTTCCTTCGTAAAATATAAAACTTATCTGAAAAGTTTTGTATCATTTCGAGCACTCCTCAATTTAATATGATGTTTTGACCGATATTAGTATAAACTAGTGTATAATAGAGTATAGTTTTTTGACCGAAACTTGCATTTCGAAAAGTTTTATAGAAGCTAATTTTCAGATGATTTTTTGCATGGACTTCCACCTAAACCTTCCTTTCTAACATATATAAATGATCTGAAGAAATACGTATCGTTTGGAACAGTCCTCGATTTAATTCTACTTTTTGACCGAAACTAATGTATAATATACTATGGTTTTTTGACCGAAACTTGCATTTTGAAAAGTTTCAAAGCATCTAATTTTCAGGTGATTTTTTTCATGGACTTCCATCATAACCCTCCCTCGTAAAATATAAAAATTATCTGAAAAGTTTCGTATCATTTCGAGTAGTCCTCGATATAATTTGATTCTTTGACCGAAATTAGTATAAACTAATGTATAATACACTATAGTTTTTTTTACTGAAACTTGCATTTCGAAAAGTTTTATAAAAGCTAATTTTCATATGATTTTTTGCATGGACTTCTATCATAACCTTCCTTTGTAACATATATAAATGATCTGAAACGTTTCGTATCATTTGGAACAGTCCTCGATTTAATTTGACTTTTTGACCGAAACTAGTGTATAATATACTATGGTTTTTTGACCGAAACTTGCATTTTGAAAATTTTCATAGAAACTATTTTTTAGATAATTTTTTGCATGGACTTCCATCACCTTCCCTCGTAAAATATAAAACTTATCTGAAAAGTTTTGTATCATTTCGAGCAGTCCTCGACATAATTTGATGTTTTGACCGATATTAGTATAAACTAGTGTATAATAGAGTATAGTTTTTTGACCGAAACTTGCATTTCGAAAAGTTTTATAGAAGCTAATTTTCAAATGATTTTTTGCATGGACTTCCACCTAAACCTTCCTTTCTAACATATATAAATGATCTGAAGAAATACGTATCGTTTGGAACAGTCCTAGATTTAATTTGACTTTTTGACCGAAACTAGTGTATAATATACTATGGGTTTTTGACCGAAATTTGCATTTTGAAAAGTTTCATAGCATCTAATTTTCAGGTGATTTATTTCATGGACTTCCATCATAACCTTCCCTCGTAAAATATAAAAATTATCTGAAAAGTTTCGTATCATTTCGAGTAGTCCTTTATATAATTTGATTCTTTGACCGAAATTAGTATAAACTAATGTATAATACACTATAGTTTTTTTTACTGAAACTTGCATTTCGAAAAGTTTTATAGAATCTAATTTTCATATGATTTTTTGCATGGACTTCTATCATAACCTTCCTTTGTAACATATATAAATGATCTGAAACGTTTCGTATCATTTGGAACAGTCCTCGATTTAATTTGACTTTTTGACCGAAACTAGTATATAATATACTATGGTTTTTTGACCGAAACTTGCATTTCGAATATTTTCATAGAAACTATTTTTCAGATGAATTTTTGCATGGACTTCCATCACTTTCCCTCGTAAAATATAAAACTTATCTGAAAAGTTTTGTATCATTTCGAGCAGTCCTCGATTTAATTTGATGTTTTGCCGATATTTGTATAAACTAGTGTATAATTGAGTATAGTTTTTTGACCGAAACTTGCATTTTGAAAAGTTTTATAGAAGCTAATTTTCAGATGATTTTTTGCATGGACTTCCACCTAAACCTTCCTTTCTAACATATATAAATGATCTGAAGAAATACGTATCGTTTGGAACAGTCCCTGATTTAATTTGACTTTTTGACCGAAACTAGTGTATAATATACTATGGTTTTTTGACTGAAACTTGCATTTTGAAAAGTTTCATAGCATCTAATTTTCAGGTGATTTTTTTCATGGACTTCTATCATAACCTTCCCTCGTAAAATATAAAAATTATCTGAAAAGTTTCGTATCATTTCGAGTAGTCCTCGATATAATATGATTCTTTGACCGAAATTAGTATAAACTAATGTATAATACACTATAGTTTTTTTTACTGAAACTTGCATTTCGAAAAGTTTTATAAAAGCTAATTTTCATATGATTTTTTGCATGGACTTCTATAATAACCTTCCTTTGTAACATATATAAATGATCTGAAACGTTTCGTATCATTTGGAACAGTCCTCGATTTAATTTGACTTTTTGACCGAAACTAGTGTATAATATACTATGGTTTTTTGACCGAAACTTGCATTTCGAAAATTTTCATAGAAACTATTTTTCAGATGGATTTGACTTCCATCTCCTTCCTTCGTAAAATATAAAACTTATCTGAAAAGTTTTGTATCATTTCGAGCAGTCCTCAATTTAATATGATGTTTTGACCGATATTAGTATAAACTAGTGTATAATAGAGTATAGTTTTTTGACCGAAACTTGCATTTCGAAAAGTTTTATAGAAGCTAATTTTCAGATGATTTTTTGCATGGACTTCCACCTAAACCTTCCTTTCTAACATATATAAATGATCTGAAGAAATACGTATCGTTTGGAACAGTCCTCGATTTAATTCTACTTTTTGACCGAAACTAATGTATAATATACTATGGTTTTTTGACCGAAACTTGCATTTTGAAAAGTTTTAAAGCATCTAATTTTCAGGTGATTTTTTTCATGGACTTCCATCATAACCCTCCCTCGTAAAATATAAAAATTATCTGAAAAGTTTCGTATCATTTCGAGTAGTCCTCGATATAATTTGATTCTTTGACCGAAATTAGTATAAACTAATGTATAATACACTATAGTTTTTTTTACTGAAACTTGCATTTCGAAAAGTTTTATAAAAGCTAATTTTCATATGATTTTTTGCATGGACTTCTATCATAACCTTCCTTTGTAACATATATAAATGATCTGAAACGTTTCGTATCATTTGGAACAGTCCTCGATTTAATTTGACTTTTTGACCGAAACTAGTGTATAATATACTATGGTTTTTTGACCGAAACTTGCATTTCGAAAATTTTCATAGAAACTATTTTTCAGATGGATTTGACTTCCATTTCCTTCCTTCGTAAAATATAAAACTTATCTGAAAAGTTTTGTATCATTTCGAGCACTCCTCAATTTAATATGATGTTTTGACCGATATTAGTATAAACTAGTGTATAATAGAGTATAGTTTTTTGACCGAAACTTGCATTTCGAAAAGTTTTATAGAAGCTAATTTTCAAATGATTTTTTGCATGGACTTCCACCTAAACCTTCCTTTCTAACATATATAAATGATCTGAAGAAATACGTATCGTTTGGAACAGTCCTAGATTTAATTTGACTTTTTGACCGAAACTAGTGTATAATATACTATGGGTTTTTGACCGAAATTTGCATTTTGAAAAGTTTCATAGCATCTAATTTTCAGGTGATTTATTTCATGGACTTCCATCATAACCTTCCCTCGTAAAATATAAAAATTATCTGAAAAGTTTCGTATCATTTCGAGTAGTCCTTTATATAATTTGATTCTTTGACCGAAATTAGTATAAACTAATGTATAATACACTATAGTTTTTTTTACTGAAACTTGCATTTCGAAAAGTTTTATAGAATCTAATTTTCATATGATTTTTTGCATGGACTTCTATCATAACCTTCCTTTGTAACATATATAAATGATCTGAAACGTTTCGTATCATTTGGAACAGTCCTCGATTTAATTTGACTTTTTGACCGAAACTAGTATATAATATACTATGGTTTTTTGACCGAAACTTGCATTTCGAATATTTTCATAGAAACTATTTTTCAGATGAATTTTTGCATGGACTTCCATCACTTTCCCTCGTAAAATATAAAACTTATCTGAAAAGTTTTGTATCATTTCGAGCAGTCCTCGATTTAATTTGATGTTTTGCCGATATTTGTATAAACTAGTGTATAATTGAGTATAGTTTTTTGACCGAAACTTGCATTTTGAAAAGTTTTATAGAAGCTAATTTTCAGATGATTTTTTGCATGGACTTCCACCTAAACCTTCCTTTCTAACATATATAAATGATCTGAAGAAATACGTATCGTTTGGAACAGTCCCTGATTTAATTTGACTTTTTGACCGAAACTAGTGTATAATATACTATGGTTTTTTGACTGAAACTTGCATTTTGAAAAGTTTCATAGCATCTAATTTTCAGGTGATTTTTTTCATGGACTTCTATCATAACCTTCCCTCGTAAAATATAAAAATTATCTGAAAAGTTTCGTATCATTTCGAGTAGTCCTCGATATAATATGATTCTTTGACCGAAATTAGTATAAACTAATGTATAATACACTATAGTTTTTTTTACTGAAACTTGCATTTCGAAAAGTTTTATAAAAGCTAATTTTCATATGATTTTTTGCATGGACTTCTATAATAACCTTCCTTTGTAACATATATAAATGATCTGAAACGTTTCGTATCATTTGGAACAGTCCTCGATTTAATTTGACTTTTTGACCGAAACTAGTGTATAATATACTATGGTTTTTTGACCGAAACTTGCATTTCGAAAATTTTCATAGAAACTATTTTTCAGATGGATTTGACTTCCATCTCCTTCCTTCGTAAAATATAAAACTTATCTGAAAAGTTTTGTATCATTTCGAGCAGTCCTCAATTTAATATGATGTTTTGACCGATATTAGTATAAACTAGTGTATAATAGAGTATAGTTTTTTGACCGAAACTTGCATTTCGAAAAGTTTTATAGAAGCTAATTTTCAGATGATTTTTTGCATGGACTTCCACCTAAACCTTCCTTTCTAACATATATAAATGATCTGAAGAAATACGTATCGTTTGGAACAGTCCTCGATTTAATTCTACTTTTTGACCGAAACTAATGTATAATATACTATGGTTTTTTGACCGAAACTTGCATTTTGAAAAGTTTTAAAGCATCTAATTTTCAGGTGATTTTTTTCATGGACTTCCATCATAAGCCTCCCTCGTAAAATATAAAAATTATCTGAAAAGTTTCGTATCATTTCGAGTAGTCCTCGATATAATTTGATTCTTTGACCGAAATTAGTATAAACTAATGTATAATACACTATAGTTTTTTTTACTGAAACTTGCATTTCGAAAAGTTTTATAAAAGCTAATTTTCATATGATTTTTTGCATGGACTTCTATCATAACCTTCCTTTGTAACATATATAAATGATCTGAAACGTTTCGTATCATTTGGAACAGTCCTCGATTTAATTTGACTTTTTGACCGAAACTAGTGTATAATATACTATGGTTTTTTGACCGAAACTTGCATTTCGAAAATTTTCATAGAAACTATTTTTCAGATGGATTTGACTTCCATTTCCTTCCTTCGTAAAATATAAAACTTATCTGAAAAGTTTTGTATCATTTCGAGCACTCCTCAATTTAATATGATGTTTTGACCGATATTAGTATAAACTAGTGTATAATAGAGTATAGTTTTTTGACCGAAACTTGCATTTCGAAAAGTTTTATAGAAGCTAATTTTCAGATGATTTTTTGCATGGACTTCCACCTAAACCTTCCTTTCTAACATATATAAATGATCTGAAGAAATACGTATCGTTTGGAACAGTCCTCGATTTAATTCTACTTTTTGACCGAAACTAATGTATAATATACTATGGTTTTTTGACCGAAACTTGCATTTTGAAAAGTTTCAAAGCATCTAATTTTCAGGTGATTTTTTTCATGGACTTCCATCATAACCCTCCCTCGTAAAATATAAAAATTATCTGAAAAGTTTCGTATCATTTCGAGTAGTCCTCGATATAATTTGATTCTTTGACCGAAATTAGTATAAACTAATGTATAATACACTATAGTTTTTTTTACTGAAACTTGCATTTCGAAAAGTTTTATAAAAGCTAATTTTCATATGATTTTTTGCATGGACTTCTATCATAACCTTCCTTTGTAACATATATAAATGATCTGAAACGTTTCGTATCATTTGGAACAGTCCTCGATTTAATTTGACTTTTTGACCGAAACTAGTGTATAATATACTATGGTTTTTTGACCGAAACTTGCATTTCGAAAATTTTCATAGAAACTATTTTTCAGATGGATTTGACTTCCATCTCCTTCCTTCGTAAAATATAAAACTTATCTGAAAAGTTTTGTATCATTTCGAGCAGTCCTCAATTTAATATGATGTTTTGACCGATATTAGTATAAACTAGTGTATAATAGAGTATAGTTTTTTGACCGAAACTTGCATTTCGAAAACTTTTATAGAAGCTAATTTTCAGATGATTTTTTGCATGGACTTCCACCTAAACCTTCCTTTCTAACATATATAAATGATCTGAAGAAATACGTATCGTTTGGAACAGTCCTCGATTTAATTCTACTTTTTGACCGAAACTAATGTATAATATACTATGGTTTTTTGACCGAAACTTGCATTTTGAAAAGTTTCAAAGCATCTAATTTTCAGGTGATTTTTTTCATGGACTTCCATCATAACCCTCCCTCGTAAAATATAAAAATTATCTGAAAAGTTTCGTATCATTTCGAGTAGTCCTCGATATAATTTGATTCTTTGACCGAAATTAGTATAAACTAATGTATAATACACTATAGTTTTTTTTACTGAAACTTGCATTTCGAAAAGTTTTATAAAAGCTAATTTTCATATGATTTTTTGCATGGACTTCTATCATAACCTTCCTTTGTAACATATATAAATGATCTGAAACGTTTCGTATCATTTGGAACAGTCCTCGATTTAATTTGACTTTTTGACCGAAACTAGTGTATAATATACTATGGTTTTTTGACCGAAACTTGCATTTCGAAAATTTTCATAGAAACTATTTTTCAGATGGATTTGACTTCCATCTCCTTCCTTCGTAAAATATAAAACTTATCTGAAAAGTTTTGTATCATTTCGAGCAGTCCTCAATTTAATATGATGTTTTGACCGATATTAGTATAAACTAGTGTATAATAGAGTATAGTTTTTTGACCGAAACTTGCATTTCGAAAAGTTTTATAGAAGCTAATTTTCAGATGATTTTTTGCATGGACTTCCACCTAAACCTTCCTTTCTAACATATATAAATGATCTGAAGAAATACGTATCGTTTGGAACAGTCCTCGATTTAATTCTACTTTTTGACCGAAACTAATGTATAATATACTATGGTTTTTTGACCGAAACTTGCATTTTGAAAAGTTTCAAAGCATCTAATTTTCAGGTGATTTTTTTCATGGACTTCCATCATAACCCTCCCTCGTAAAATATAAAAATTATCTGAAAAGTTTCGTATCATTTCGAGTAGTCCTCGATATAATTTGATTCTTTGACCGAAATTAGTATAAACTAATGTATAATACACTATAGTTTTTTTTTACTGAAACTTGCATTTCGAAAAGATTTATAAAAGCTAATTTTCATATGATTTTTTGCATGGACTTCTATCATAACCTTCCTTTGTAACATATATAAATGATCTGAAACGTTTCGTATCATTTGGAACAGTCCTCGATTTAATTTGACTTTTTGACCGAAACTAGTGTATAATATACTATGGTTTTTTGACCGAAACTTGCATTTCGAAAATTTTCATAGAAACTATTTTTCAGATGGATTTGACTTCCATCTCCTTCCTTCGTAAAATATAAAACTTATCTGAAAAGTTTTGTATCATTTCGAGCAGTCCTCAATTTAATATGATGTTTTGACCGATATTAGTATAAACTAGTGTATAATAGAGTATAGTTTTTTGACCGAAACTTGCATTTCGAAAAGTTTTATAGAAGCTAATTTTCAGATGATTTTTTGCATGGACTTCCACCTAAACCTTCCTTTCTAACATATATAAATGATCTGAAGAAATACGTATCGTTTGGAACAGTCCTCGATTTAATTCTACTTTTTGACCGAAACTAATGTATAATATACTATGGTTTTTTGACCGAAACTTGCATTTTGAAAAGTTTCAAAGCATCTAATTTTCAGGTGATTTTTTTCATGGACTTCCATCATAACCCTCCCTCGTAAAATATAAAAATTATCTGAAAAGTTTCGTATCATTTCGAGTAGTCCTCGATATAATTTGATTCTTTGACCGAAATTAGTATAAACTAATGTATAATACACTATAGTTTTTTTTACTGAAACTTGCATTTCGAAAAGTTTTATAAAAGCTAATTTTCATATGATTTTTTGCATGGACTTCTATCATAACCTTCCTTTGTAACATATATAAATGATCTGAAACGTTTTGTATCATTTGGAACAGTCCTCGATTTAATTTGACTTTTTGACCGAAACTAATGTATAATATACTATGGTTTTTTGACCGAAACTTGCATTTCGAAAATTTTCATAGAAACTATTTTTCAGATGGATTTGACTTCCATCTCCTTCCTTCGTAAAATATAAAACTTATCTGAAAAGTTTTGTATCATTTCGAGCACTCCTCAATTTAATATGATGTTTTGACCGATATTAGTATAAACTAGTGTATAATAGAGTATAGTTTTTTGACCGAAACTTGCATTTCGAAAAGTTTTATAGAAGCTAATTTTCAGATGATTTTTTGCATGGACTTCCACCTAAACCTTCCTTTCTAACATATATAAATGATCTGAAGAAATACGTATCGTTTGGAACAGTCCTCGATTTAATTCTACTTTTTGACCGAAACTAATGTATAATATACTATGGTTTTTTGACCGAAACTTGCATTTTGAAAAGTTTCAAAGCATCTAATTTTCAGGTGATTTTTTTCATGGACTTCCATCATAACCCTCCCTCGTAAAATATAAAAATTATCTGAAAAGTTTCGTATCATTTCGAGTAGTCCTCGATATAATTTGATTCTTTGACCGAAATTAGTATAAACTACTGTATAATACACTATAGTTTTTTTTTACTGAAACTTGCATTTCGAAAAGATTTATAAAAGCTAATTTTCATATGATTTTTTGCATGGACTTCTATCATAACCTTCCTTTGTAACATATATAAATGATCTGAAACGTTTCGTATCATTTGGAACAGTCCTCGATTTAATTTGACTTTTTGACCGAAACTAGTGTATAATATACTATGGTTTTTTGACCGAAACTTGCATTTCGAAAATTTTCATAGAAACTATTTTTCAGATGGATTTGACTTCCATCTCCTTCCTTCGTAAAATATAAAACTTATCTGAAAAGTTTTGTATCATTTCGAGCAGTCCTCAATTTAATATGATGTTTTGACCGATATTAGTATAAACTAGTGTATAATAGAGTATAGTTTTTTGACCGAAACTTGCATTTCGAAAAGTTTTATAGAAGCTAATTTTCAGATGATTTTTTGCATGGACTTCCACCTAAACCTTCCTTTCTAACATATATAAATGATCTGAAGAAATACGTATCGTTTGGAACAGTCCTCGATTTAATTCTACTTTTTGACCGAAACTAATGTATAATATACTATGGTTTTTTGACCGAAACTTGCATTTTGAAAAGTTTCAAAGCATCTAATTTTCAGGTGATTTTTTTCATGGACTTCCATCATAACCCTCCCTCGTAAAATATAAAAATTATCTGAAAAGTTTCGTATCATTTCGAGTAGTCCTCGATATAATTTGATTCTTTGACCGAAATTAGTATAAACTAATGTATAATACACTATAGTTTTTTTTTACTGAAACTTGCATTTCGAAAAGATTTATAAAAGCTAATTTTCATATGATTTTTTGCATGGACTTCTATCATAACCTTCCTTTGTAACATATATAAATGATCTGAAACGTTTCGTATCATTTGGAACAGTCCTCGATTTAATTTGACTTTTTGACCGAAACTAGTGTATAATATACTATGGTTTTTTGACCGAAACTTGCATTTCGAAAATTTTCATAGAAACTATTTTTCAGATGGATTTGACTTCCATCTCCTTCCTTCGTAAAATATAAAACTTATCTGAAAAGTTTTGTATCATTTCGAGCAGTCCTCAATTTAATATGATGTTTTGACCGATATTAGTATAAACTAGTGTATAATAGAGTATAGTTTTTTGACCGAAACTTGCATTTCGAAAAGTTTTATAGAAGCTAATTTTCAGATGATTTTTTGCATGGACTTCCACCTAAACCTTCCTTTCTAACATATATAAATGATCTGAAGAAATACGTATCGTTTGGAACAGTCCTCGATTTAATTCTACTTTTTGACCGAAACTAATGTATAATATACTATGGTTTTTTGACCGAAACTTGCATTTTGAAAAGTTTCAAAGCATCTAATTTTCAGGTGATTTTTTTCATGGACTTCCATCATAACCCTCCCTCGTAAAATATAAAAATTATCTGAAAAGTTTCGTATCATTTCGAGTAGTCCTCGATATAATTTGATTCTTTGACCGAAATTAGTATAAACTAATGTATAATACACTATAGTTTTTTTTACTGAAACTTGCATTTCGAAAAGTTTTATAAAAGCTAATTTTCATATGATTTTTTGCATGGACTTCTATCATAACCTTCCTTTGTAACATATATAAATGATCTGAAACGTTTTGTATCATTTGGAACAGTCCTCGATTTAATTTGACTTTTTGACCGAAACTAATGTATAATATACTATGGTTTTTTGACCGAAACTTGCATTTCGAAAATTTTCATAGAAACTATTTTTCAGATGGATTTGACTTCCATCTCCTTCCTTCGTAAAATATAAAACTTATCTGAAAAGTTTTGTATCATTTCGAGCACTCCTCAATTTAATATGATGTTTTGACCGATATTAGTATAAACTAGTGTATAATAGAGTATAGTTTTTTGACCGAAACTTGCATTTCGAAAAGTTTTATAGAAGCTAATTTTCAGATGATTTTTTGCATGGACTTCCACCTAAACCTTCCTTTCTAACATATATAAATGATCTGAAGAAATACGTATCGTTTGGAACAGTCCTCGATTTAATTCTACTTTTTGACCGAAACTAATGTATAATATACTATGGTTTTTTGACCGAAACTTGCATTTTGAAAAGTTTCAAAGCATCTAATTTTCAGGTGATTTTTTTCATGGACTTCCATCATAACCCTCCCTCGTAAAATATAAAAATTATCTGAAAAGTTTCGTATCATTTCGAGTAGTCCTCGATATAATTTGATTCTTTGACCGAAATTAGTATAAACTAATGTATAATACACTATAGTTTTTTTTTACTGAAACTTGCATTTCGAAAAGATTTATAAAAGCTAATTTTCATATGATTTTTTGCATGGACTTCTATCATAACCTTCCTTTGTAACATATATAAATGATCTGAAACGTTTCGTATCATTTGGAACAGTCCTCGATTTAATTTGACTTTTTGACCGAAACTAGTGTATAATATACTATGGTTTTTTGACCGAAACTTGCATTTCGAAAATTTTCATAGAAACTATTTTTCAGATGGATTTGACTTCCATCTCCTTCCTTCGTAAAATATAAAACTTATCTGAAAAGTTTTGTATCATTTCGAGCACTCCTCAATTTAATATGATGTTTTGACCGATATTAGTATAAACTAGTGTATAATAGAGTATAGTTTTTTGACCGAAACTTGCATTTCGAAAAGTTTTATAGAAGCTAATTTTCAGATGATTTTTTGCATGGACTTCCACCTAAACCTTCCTTTCTAACATATATAAATGATCTGAAGAAATACGTATCGTTTGGAACAGTCCTCGATTTAATTCTACTTTTTGACCGAAACTAATGTATAATATACTATGGTTTTTTGACCGAAACTTGCATTTTGAAAAGTTTTAAAGCATCTAATTTTCAGGTGATTTTTTTCATGGACTTCCATCATAACCCTCCCTCGTAAAATATAAAAATTATCTGAAAAGTTTCGTATCATTTCGAGTAGTCCTCGATATAATTTGATTCTTTGACCGAAATTAGTATAAACTAATGTATAATACACTATAGTTTTTTTTACTGAAACTTGCATTTCGAAAAGTTTTATAAAAGCTAATTTTCATATGATTTTTTGCATGGACTTCTATCATAACCTTCCTTTGTAACATATATAAATGATCTGAAACGTTTCGTATCATTTGGAACAGTCCTCGATTTAATTTGACTTTTTGACCGAAACTAGTGTATAATATACTATGGTTTTTTGACCGAAACTTGCATTTCGAAAATTTTCATAGAAACTATTTTTCAGATGGATTTGACTTCCATCTCCTTCCTTCGTAAAATATAAAACTTATCTGAAAAGTTTTGTATCATTTCGAGCAGTCCTCAATTTAATATGATGTTTTGACCGATATTAGTATAAACTAGTGTATAATAGAGTATAGTTTTTTGACCGAAACTTGCATTTCGAAAAGTTTTATAGAAGCTAATTTTCAGATGATTTTTTGCATGGACTTCCACCTAAACCTTCCTTTCTAACATATATAAATGATCTGAAGAAATACGTATCGTTTGGAACAGTCCTCGATTTAATTCTACTTTTTGACCGAAACTAATGTATAATATACTATGGTTTTTTGACCGAAACTTGCATTTTGAAAAGTTTTAAAGCATCTAATTTTCAGGTGATTTTTTTCATGGACTTCCATCATAACCCTCCCTCGTAAAATATAAAAATTATCTGAAAAGTTTCGTATCATTTCGAGTAGTCCTCGATATAATTTGATTCTTTGACCGAAATTAGTATAAACTAATGTATAATACACTATAGTTTTTTTTACTGAAACTTGCATTTCGAAAAGTTTTATAAAAGCTAATTTTCATATGATTTTTTGCATGGACTTCTATCATAACCTTCCTTTGTAACATATATAAATGATCTGAAACGTTTCGTATCATTTGGAACAGTCCTCGATTTAATTTGACTTTTTGACCGAAACTAGTGTATAATATACTATGGTTTTTTGACCGAAACTTGCATTTCGAAAATTTTCATAGAAACTATTTTTCAGATGGATTTGACTTCCATCTCCTTCCTTCGTAAAATATAAAACTTATCTGAAAAGTTTTGTATCATTTCGAGCAGTCCTCAATTTAATATGATGTTTTGACCGATATTAGTATAAACTAGTGTATAATAGAGTATAGTTTTTTGACCGAAACTTGCATTTCGAAAAGTTTTATAGAAGCTAATTTTCAGATGATTTTTTGCATGGACTTCCAACTAAACCTTCCTTTCTAACATATATAAATGATCTGAAGAAATACGTATCGTTTGGAACAGTCCTCGATTTAATTCTACTTTTTGACCGAAACTAATGTATAATATACTATGGTTTTTTGACCGAAACTTGCATTTTGAAAAGTTTTAAAGCATCTAATTTTCAGGTGATTTTTTTCATGGACTTCCATCATAACCCTCCCTCGTAAAATATAAAAATTATCTGAAAAGTTTCGTATCATTTCGAGTAGTCCTCGATATAATTTGATTCTTTGACCGAAATTAGTATAAACTAATGTATAATACACTATAGTTTTTTTTACTGAAACTTGCATTTCGAAAAGTTTTATAAAAGCTAATTTTCATATGATTTTTTGCATGGACTTCTATCATAACCTTCCTTTGTAACATATATAAATGATCTGAAACGTTTCGTATCATTTGGAACAGTCCTCGATTTAATTTGACTTTTTGACCGAAACTAGTGTATAATATACTATGGTTTTTTGACCGAAACTTGCATTTCAAAAATTTTCATAGAAACTATTTTTCAGATGGATTTGACTTCCATCTCCTTCCTTCGTAAAATATAAAACTTATCTGAAAAGTTTTGTATCATTTCGAGCAGTCCTCAATTTAATATGATGTTTTGACCGATATTAGTATAAACTAGTGTATAATAGAGTATAGTTTTTTGACCGAAACTTGCATTTCGAAAAGTTATATAGAAGCTAATTTTCAGATGATTTTTTGCATGGACTTCCACCTAAACCTTCCTTTCTAACATATATAAATGATCTGAAGAAATACGTATCGTTTGGAACAGTCCTCGATTTAATTTTACATTTTGACCGAAACTAATGTATAATATACTATGGTTTTTTGACCGAAACTTGCATTTTGAAAAGTTTCAAAGCATCTAATTTTCAGGTGATTTTTTTCATGGACTTCCATCATAACCCTCCCTCGTAAAATATAAAAATTATCTGAAATGTTTCGTATCATTTCGAGTAGTCCTCGATATAATTTGATTCTTTGACCGAAATTAGTATAAACTAATGTATAATACACTATAGTTTTTTTTACAGAAACTTTCATTTCGAAAAGTTTTATAGAAGCTAATTTTCATATTATTTTTTGCATGGACTTCTATCATAACCTTCCTTTGTAACATATATAAATGATCTGAAACGTTTCGTATCATTTGGAACAGTCCTCGATTTAATTTGACTTTTTGACCGAAACTAGTGTATAATATACTATGGTTTTTTGACCGAAACTTGCATTTCGAAAATTTTCATAGAAACTATTTTTTAGATGATTGTTTGCATGGACTTCCATCACCTTCCCTCGTAAAATATAAAGCTTATCTGAAAAGTTTTGTATCATTTCGAGCAGTCCTCGATTTAATTTGATGTTTTGACCGATATTAGTATAAACTAGTGTATAATAGAGTATAGTTTTTTGACCGAAACTTGCATTTCGAAAAGTTTTATAGAAGCTAATTTTCAAATGATTTTTTGCATGGACTTCCACCTAAACCTTCCTTTCTAACATATATAAATGATCTGAAGAAAGACGTATCGTTTGGAATAGTCCTAGATTTAATTTGACTTTTTGACCGAAACTAGTGTATAATATACTATGGTTTTTTGACCGAAATTTGCATTTTGAAAAGTTTCATAGCATCTAATTTTCAGGTGATTTTTTTCATGGACTTCCATCATAACCTTCCCTCGTAAAATATAAAAATTATCTGAAAAGTTTCGTATCATTTCGAGTTGTCCTCGATATAATTTGATTCTTTGACCGAAATTAGTATAAACTAATGTATAATACACTATAGTTTTTTTTACTGAAACTTGCATTTCGAAAATTTTTATAGAAGCTAATTTTCGTATTATTTTTTGCATGGACTTCTATCATAACCTTCCTTTGTAACATATATAAATGATCTGAAACGTTTCGTATCTTTTGGAACATTCCTCGATTTAATTTGACTTTTTGACCGAAACTAGTGTATAATATACTATGGTTTTTTGACCGAAACTTGCATTTCGAAAATTTTCATAGAAACTATTTTTCAGATGATTTTTTGCATGGACTTCCATCACCTTCCCTCGTAAAATATAAAACTTATCTGAATAGTTTTGTATCATTTCGAACAGTCCTCGATTTAATTTGATGTTTTGACCGATATTAGTATAAACTAGTGTATAATAGAGTATAGTTTTTTGACCGAAACTTGCATTTCGAAAAGTTTTATAGAAGCTAATTTTCAGATGATTTTTTGCATGGACTTCCACCTAAACCTTCCTTTCTAACATATATAAATGATCTGAAGAAATATGTATCGTTTGGAACAGTCCTCGATTTAATTTGACTTTTTGACCGAAACTAGTGTATAATATACTATGGTTTTTTGACTGAAACTTACATTTTGAAAAGTTTCATAGCATCTAATTTTCAGGTGATTTTTTTCATGGACTTCCATCATAACCTTCCCTCGTAAAATATAAAAATTATCTGAAAAGTTTCGTATCATTTCGAGTAGTCCTCGATATAATTTGATTCTTTGACCGAAATTAGTATAAACTAATGTATAATACACTATAGTTTTTTTTACTGAAACTTGCATTTCGAAAAATTTTATAGAAGCTAATTTTCATATGATTTTTTGCATGGACTTCTATCATAACCTTCCTTTGTAACATATATAAATGATCTGAAACGTTTCGTATCATTTGGAACAGTTCTCGATTTAATTTAACTTTTTGACCGAAACTAGTGTATAATATACTATGGTTTTTTGACCGAAACTTGCATTTCGAAAATTTTCATAGAAACTATTTTTCAGATGATTTTTTGCATTGACTTCCATCACCTTCCCTCGTAAAATATAAAACTTATATGAAAAGTTTTGTATCATTTCGAGCAGTCCTCGATATAATTTGATGTTTTGACCGATATTAGTATAAACTAGTGTATAATAGAGTATAGTTTTTTGACCGAAACTTGCATTTCGAAAAGTTTTATAGAAGCTAATTTTCAGATGATTTTTTGCATGGACTTCCACCTAAACCTTCCTTTCTAACATATATAAATGATTTGAAGAAATACGTATCGTTTGGAACAGTCATCGATTTAATTTGACTTTTTGACCGAAACTAGTGTATAATATACTATGGTTTTTTGACCGAAATTTGCATTTTGAAAATTTCATAGCATCTAATTTTCAGGTGATTTTTTTCATGGACTTCCATCATAACCTTCCCTCGTAAAATATAAAACTTATCTGAAAAGTTTCGTATCATTTCGAGTAGTCCTCGATATAATTTGATTCTTTGACCGAAATTAGTATAAATTAATGTATAATACACTATAGTTTTTTTTACTGAAACTTGCATTTCGAAAAGTTTTATAGAAGCTAATTTTCAGATGATTTTTTGCATGGACTTCCACCTAAACCTTCCTTTCTAACATATATAAATGATCTGAAGAAATACGTATCGTTTGGAACAGTCCTCGATTTAATTTGACTTTTTGACCGAAACTAGTGTATAATATACTACGGTTTTTTGACCGAAACTTGCATTTCGAAAATTTTCATAGAAACTATTTTTCAGATGGATTTGACTTCCATCTCCTTCCTTCGTAAAATATAAAACTTATCTGAAAAGTTTTGTATCATTTCGAGCAGTCCTCAATTTAATATGATGTTTTGACCGATATTAGTATAAACTAGTGTATAATAGAGTATAGTTTTTTGACCGAAACTTGCATTTAGAAAAGTTTTATAGAAGCTAATTTTCAGATGATTTTTTGCATGGACTTCCACCTAAACCTTCCTTTCTAACATATATAAATGATAAGAAGAAATACGTATCGTTTGGAACAGTCCTCGATTTAATTTCACTTTTTGACCGAAACTAGTGTATAATATACCATGGTTTTTGACCGAAACATGCATTTTGAAAAGTTTCATAGCATCTAATTTTCAGATGATTTTTTGCATGGACTTCCATCATAACCTTCCCTCGTAAAATATAAAAGTTATCTGAAAAGTTTCGTATTATTTCGAGTAGTCCTCGATATAATTTAATTCTTTGACCGAAATAAGTATAAACTAATGTATAATACACTATAGTTTTTTTACTGAAACTTGTATTTCGAAAAGTTTTATAGAAGCTAATTTTCAGATGATTTTTTGCATGGACTTCCACCTAAACCTTCCTTTCTAACAAATATAAATGATCTGAAGAAATACGTATCGTTTGGAACAGTCCTCGATTTAATTTGACTTTTTGACCGAAACTAGTGTATAATATACTATGGTTTTTTGACCGAAATTTGCATTTTGAAAAGTTTCATAGCATCTAATTTTCAGGTGATTTTTTTCATGGACTTCCATCATAACCTTCCCTCGTAAAATATAAAAATTATCTGAAAAGTTTCGTATCATTTCGAGTAGTCCTCGATATAATTTGATTCTTTGACCGAAATTAGTATAAACTAATGTATAATACACTATAGTTTTTTTTACTGAAACTTGCATTTCGAAAAGTTTTATAGAAGCTAATTTTCATATGATTTTTTTGCACGGACTTCTATCATAACCTTCATTTGTAACATATATAAATGATCTGAAACGTTTCGTATCATTTGGAACAGTTCTCGATTTAATTTAACTTTTTGACCGAAACTAGTGTATAATATACTATGGTTTTTTGACCGAAACTTGCATTTCGAAAATTTTCATAGAAACTATTTTTCAGATGATTTTTTGCATTGACTTCCATCACCTTCCCTCGTAAAATATAAAACTTATATGAAAAGTTTTGTATCATTTCGAGCAGTCCTCGATTTAATTTGATGTTTTGACCGATATTAGTATAAACTAGTGTATAATAGAGTATAGTTTTTTGACCGAAACTTGCATTTCGAAAAGTTTTATAGAAGCTAATTTTCAGATGATTTTTTGCATGGACTTCCACCTAAACCTTCCTTTCTAACATATATAAATGATTTGAAGAAATACGTATCGTTTGGAACAGTCATCGATTTAATTTGACTTTTTGACCGAAACTAGTGTATAATATACTATGGTTTTTTGACCGAAATTTGCATTTTGAAAATTTCATAGCATCTAATTTTCAGGTGATTTTTTTCATGGACTTCCATCATAACCTTCCCTCGTAAAATATAAAACTTATCTGAAAAGTTTCGTATCATTTCGAGTAGTCCTCGATATAATTTGATTCTTTGACCGAAATTAGTATAAATTAATGTATAATACACTATAGTTTTTTTTACTGAAACTTGCATTTCGAAAAGTTTTATAGAAGCTAATTTTCAGATGATTTTTTGCATGGACTTCCACCTAAACCTTCCTTTCTAACATATATAAATGATCTGAAGAAATACGTATCGTTTGGAACAGTCCTCGATTTAATTTGACTTTTTGACCGAAACTAGTGTATAATATACTACGGTTTTTTGACCGAAACTTGCATTTCGAAAATTTTCATAGAAACTATTTTTCAGATGGATTTGACTTCCATCTCCTTCCTTCGTAAAATATAAAACTTATCTGAAAAGTTTTGTATCATTTCGAGCAGTCCTCAATTTAATATGATGTTTTGACCGATATTAGTATAAACTAGTGTATAATAGAGTATAGTTTTTTGACCGAAACTTGCATTTAGAAAAGTTTTATAGAAGCTAATTTTCAGATGATTTTTTGCATGGACTTCCACCTAAACCTTCCTTTCTAACATATATAAATGATAAGAAGAAATACGTATCGTTTGGAACAGTCCTCGATTTAATTTCACTTTTTGACCGAAACTAGTGTATAATATACCATGGTTTTTGACCGAAACATGCATTTTGAAAAGTTTCATAGCATCTAATTTTCAGATGATTTTTTGCATGGACTTCCATCATAACCTTCCCTCGTAAAATATAAAAGTTATCTGAAAAGTTTCGTATTATTTCGAGTAGTCCTCGATATAATTTAATTCTTTGACCGAAATAAGTATAAACTAATGTATAATACACTATAGTTTTTTTACTGAAACTTGTATTTCGAAAAGTTTTATAGAAGCTAATTTTCAGATGATTTTTTGCATGGACTTCCACCTAAACCTTCCTTTCTAACAAATATAAATGATCTGAAGAAATACGTATCGTTTGGAACAGTCCTCGATTTAATTTGACTTTTTGACCGAAACTAGTGTATAATATACTATGGTTTTTTGACCGAAATTTGCATTTTGAAAAGTTTCATAGCATCTAATTTTCAGGTGATTTTTTTCATGGACTTCCATCATAACCTTCCCTCGTAAAATATAAAAATTATCTGAAAAGTTTCGTATCATTTCGAGTAGTCCTCGATATAATTTGATTCTTTGACCGAAATTAGTATAAACTAATGTATAATACACTATAGTTTTTTTTACTGAAACTTGCATTTCGAAAAGTTTTATAGAAGCTAATTTTCATATGATTTTTTTGCACGGACTTCTATCATAACCTTCATTTGTAACATATATAAATGATCTGAAACGTTTCGTATCATTTGGAACAGTTCTCGATTTAATTTAACTTTTTGACCGAAACTAGTGTATAATATACTATGGTTTTTTGACCGAAACTTGCATTTCGAAAATTTTCATAGAAACTATTTTTCAGATGATTTTTTGCATTGACTTCCATCACCTTCCCTCGTAAAATATAAAACTTATATGAAAAGTTTTGTATCATTTCGAGCAGTCCTCGATTTAATTTGATGTTTTGACCGATATTAGTATAAACTAGTGTATAATAGAGTATAGTTTTTTGACCGAAACTTGCATTTCGAAAAGTTTTATAGAAGCTAATTTTCAGATGATTTTTTGCATGGACTTCCACCTAAACCTTCCTTTCTAACATATATAAATGATTTGAAGAAATACGTATCGTTTGGAACAGTCATCGATTTAATTTGACTTTTTGACCGAAACTAGTGTATAATATACTATGGTTTTTTGACCGAAATTTGCATTTTGAAAATTTCATAGCATCTAATTTTCAGGTGATTTTTTTCATGGACTTCCATCATAACCTTCCCTCGTAAAATATAAAACTTATCTGAAAAGTTTCGTATCATTTCGAGTAGTCCTCGATATAATTTGATTCTTTGACCGAAATTAGTATAAATTAATGTATAATACACTATAGTTTTTTTTACTGAAACTTGCATTTCGAAAAGTTTTATAGAAGCTAATTTTCAGATGATTTTTTGCATGGACTTCCACCTAAACCTTCCTTTCTAACATATATAAATGATCTGAAGAAATACGTATCGTTTGGAACAGTCCTCGATTTAATTTGACTTTTTGACCGAAACTAGTGTATAATATACTACGGTTTTTTGACCGAAACTTGCATTTCGAAAATTTTCATAGAAACTATTTTTCAGATGGATTTGACTTCCATCTCCTTCCTTCGTAAAATATAAAACTTATCTGAAAAGTTTTGTATCATTTCGAGCAGTCCTCAATTTAATATGATGTTTTGACCGATATTAGTATAAACTAGTGTATAATAGAGTATAGTTTTTTGACCGAAACTTGCATTTAGAAAAGTTTTATAGAAGCTAATTTTCAGATGATTTTTTGCATGGACTTCCACCTAAACCTTCCTTTCTAACATATATAAATGATAAGAAGAAATACGTATCGTTTGGAACAGTCCTCGATTTAATTTCACTTTTTGACCGAAACTAGTGTATAATATACCATGGTTTTTGACCGAAACATGCATTTTGAAAAGTTTCATAGCATCTAATTTTCAGATGATTTTTTGCATGGACTTCCATCATAACCTTCCCTCGTAAAATATAAAAGTTATCTGAAAAGTTTCGTATTATTTCGAGTAGTCCTCGATATAATTTAATTCTTTGACCGAAATAAGTATAAACTAATGTATAATACACTATAGTTTTTTTACTGAAACTTGTATTTCGAAAAGTTTTATAGAAGCTAATTTTCAGATGATTTTTTGCATGGACTTCCACCTAAACCTTCCTTTCTAACAAATATAAATGATCTGAAGAAATACGTATCGTTTGGAACAGTCCTCGATTTAATTTGACTTTTTGACCGAAACTAGTGTATAATATACTATGGTTTTTTGACCGAAATTTGCATTTTGAAAAGTTTCATAGCATCTAATTTTCAGGTGATTTTTTTCATGGACTTCCATCATAACCTTCCCTCGTAAAATATAAAAATTATCTGAAAAGTTTCGTATCATTTCGAGTAGTCCTCGATATAATTTGATTCTTTGACCGAAATTAGTATAAACTAATGTATAATACACTATAGTTTTTTTTACTGAAACTTGCATTTCGAAAAGTTTTATAGAAGCTAATTTTCATATGATTTTTTTGCACGGACTTCTATCATAACCTTCATTTGTAACATATATAAATGATCTGAAACGTTTCGTATCATTTGGAACAGTTCTCGATTTAATTTAACTTTTTGACCGAAACTAGTGTATAATATACTATGGTTTTTTGACCGAAACTTGCATTTCGAAAATTTTCATAGAAACTATTTTTCAGATGATTTTTTGCATTGACTTCCATCACCTTCCCTCGTAAAATATAAAACTTATATGAAAAGTTTTGTATCATTTCGAGCAGTCCTCGATTTAATTTGATGTTTTGACCGATATTAGTATAAACTAGTGTATAATAGAGTATAGTTTTTTGACCGAAACTTGCATTTCGAAAAGTTTTATAGAAGCTAATTTTCAGATGATTTTTTGCATGGACTTCCACCTAAACCTTCCTTTCTAACATATATAAATGATTTGAAGAAATACGTATCGTTTGGAACAGTCATCGATTTAATTTGACTTTTTGACCGAAACTAGTGTATAATATACTATGGTTTTTTGACCGAAATTTGCATTTTGAAAATTTCATAGCATCTAATTTTCAGGTGATTTTTTTCATGGACTTCCATCATAACCTTCCCTCGTAAAATATAAAACTTATCTGAAAAGTTTCGTATCATTTCGAGTAGTCCTCGATATAATTTGATTCTTTGACCGAAATTAGTATAAATTAATGTATAATACACTATAGTTTTTTTTACTGAAACTTGCATTTCGAAAAGTTTTATAGAAGCTAATTTTCAGATGATTTTTTGCATGGACTTCCACCTAAACCTTCCTTTCTAACATATATAAATGATCTGAAGAAATACGTATCGTTTGGAACAGTCCTCGATTTAATTTGACTTTTTGACCGAAACTAGTGTATAATATACTACGGTTTTTTGACCGAAACTTGCATTTCGAAAATTTTCATAGAAACTATTTTTCAGATGGATTTGACTTCCATCTCCTTCCTTCGTAAAATATAAAACTTATCTGAAAAGTTTTGTATCATTTCGAGCAGTCCTCAATTTAATATGATGTTTTGACCGATATTAGTATAAACTAGTGTATAATAGAGTATAGTTTTTTGACCGAAACTTGCATTTAGAAAAGTTTTATAGAAGCTAATTTTCAGATGATTTTTTGCATGGACTTCCACCTAAACCTTCCTTTCTAACATATATAAATGATAAGAAGAAATACGTATCGTTTGGAACAGTCCTCGATTTAATTTCACTTTTTGACCGAAACTAGTGTATAATATACCATGGTTTTTGACCGAAACATGCATTTTGAAAAGTTTCATAGCATCTAATTTTCAGATGATTTTTTGCATGGACTTCCATCATAACCTTCCCTCGTAAAATATAAAAGTTATCTGAAAAGTTTCGTATTATTTCGAGTAGTCCTCGATATAATTTAATTCTTTGACCGAAATAAGTATAAACTAATGTATAATACACTATAGTTTTTTTTTTGAAACTTGTATTTCGAAAAGTTTTATAGAAGCTAATTTTCAGATGATTTTTTGCATGGACTTCCACCTAAACCTTCCTTTCTAACAAATATAAATGATCTGAAGAAATACGTATCGTTTGGAACAGTCCTCGATTTAATTTGACTTTTTGACCGAAACTAGTGTATAATATACTATGGTTTTTTGACCGAAATTTGCATTTTGAAAAGTTTCATAGCATCTAATTTTCAGGTGATTTTTTTCATGGACTTCCATCATAACCTTCCCTCGTAAAATATAAAAATTATCTGAAAAGTTTCGTATCATTTCGAGTAGTCCTCGATATAATTTGATTCTTTGACCGAAATTAGTATAAACTAATGTATAATACACTATAGTTTTTTTTACTGAAACTTGCATTTCGAAAAGTTTTATAGAAGCTAATTTTCATATGATTTTTTTGCACGGACTTCTATCATAACCTTCATTTGTAACATATATAAATGATCTGAAACGTTTCGTATCATTTGGAACAGTTCTCGATTTAATTTAACTTTTTGACCGAAACTAGTGTATAATATACTATGGTTTTTTGACCGAAACTTGCATTTCGAAAATTTTCATAGAAACTATTTTTCAGATGATTTTTTGCATTGACTTCCATCACCTTCCCTCGTAAAATATAAAACTTATATGAAAAGTTTTGTATCATTTCGAGCAGTCCTCGATTTAATTTGATGTTTTGACCGATATTAGTATAAACTAGTGTATAATAGAGTATAGTTTTTTGACCGAAACTTGCATTTCGAAAAGTTTTATAGAAGCTAATTTTCAGATGATTTTTTGCATGGACTTCCACCTAAACCTTCCTTTCTAACATATATAAATGATTTGAAGAAATACGTATCGTTTGGAACAGTCATCGATTTAATTTGACTTTTTGACCGAAACTAGTGTATAATATACTATGGTTTTTTGACCGAAATTTGCATTTTGAAAATTTCATAGCATCTAATTTTCAGGTGATTTTTTTCATGGACTTCCATCATAACCTTCCCTCGTAAAATATAAAACTTATCTGAAAAGTTTCGTATCATTTCGAGTAGTCCTCGATATAATTTGATTCTTTGACCGAAATTAGTATAAATTAATGTATAATACACTATAGTTTTTTTTACTGAAACTTGCATTTCGAAAAGTTTTATAGAAGCTAATTTTCAGATGATTTTTTGCATGGACTTCCACCTAAACCTTCCTTTCTAACATATATAAATGATCTGAAGAAATACGTATCGTTTGGAACAGTCCTCGATTTAATTTGACTTTTTGACCGAAACTAGTGTATAATATACTATGGTTTTTTGACCGAAACTTGCATTTCGAAAATTTTCATAGAAACTATTTTTCAGATGGATTTGACTTCCATCTCCTTCCTTCGTAAAATATAAAACTTATCTGAAAAGTTTTGTATCATTTCGAGCAGTCCTCAATTTAATATGATGTTTTGACCGATATTAGTATAAACTAGTGTATAATAGAGTATAGTTTTTTGACCGAAACTTGCATTTAGAAAAGTTTTATAGAAGCTAATTTTCAGATGATTTTTTGCATGGACTTCCACCTAAACCTTCCTTTCTAACATATATAAATGATAAGAAGAAATACGTATCGTTTGGAACAGTCCTCGATTTAATTTCACTTTTTGACCGAAACTAGTGTATAATATACCATGGTTTTTGACCGAAACATGCATTTTGAAAAGTTTCATAGCATCTAATTTTCAGATGATTTTTTGCATGGACTTCCATCATAACCTTCCCTCGTAAAATATAAAAGTTATCTGAAAAGTTTCGTATTATTTCGAGTAGTCCTCGATATAATTTAATTCTTTGACCGAAATAAGTATAAACTAATGTATAATACACTATAGTTTTTTTTTTGAAACTTGTATTTCGAAAAGTTTTATAGAAGCTAATTTTCAGATGATTTTTTGCATGGACTTCCACCTAAACCTTCCTTTCTAACAAATATAAATGATCTGAAGAAATACGTATCGTTTGGAACAGTCCTCGATTTAATTTGACTTTTTGACCGAAACTAGTGTATAATATACTATGGTTTTTTGACCGAAATTTGCATTTTGAAAAGTTTCATAGCATCTAATTTTCAGGTGATTTTTTTCATGGACTTCCATCATAACCTTCCCTCGTAAAATATAAAAATTATCTGAAAAGTTTCGTATCATTTCGAGTAGTCCTCGATATAATTTGATTCTTTGACCGAAATTAGTATAAACTAATGTATAATACACTATAGTTTTTTTTACTGAAACTTGCATTTCGAAAAGTTTTATAGAAGCTAATTTTCATATGATTTTTTTGCACGGACTTCTATCATAACCTTCATTTGTAACATATATAAATGATCTGAAACGTTTCGTATCATTTGGAACAGTCCTCGATTTAATTTGACTTTTGACCGAAACTAGTGTATAATATACTATGGTTTTTTGACCGAAACTTGCATTTCGAAAATTTTCATAGAAACTATTTTTCAGATGATTTTTTGCATGGACTTCCATCACCTTCCCTCGTAAAATATAAAACTTATCTAAAACGTTTTGTATCATTTCGAGCAGTCCTCGATTTAATTTGATGTTTTACCCGATATTAGTATAAACTAGTGTATAATAGAGTATAGGTTTTTGACCGAAACTTGCATTTCGAAAAGTTTTATAGAAGCTAATTTTCAGATGATTTTTTGCATGGACTTCCACCTAAACCTTCCTTTCTAACATATATAAATGATCAGAAGAAATACGTATCGTTTGCAACAGTCCTCGATTTAATTTCACTTTTTGACCGAAACTAGTGTATAATATACCATGGTTTTTGACCGAAACATGCATTTTGAAAAGTTTCATAGCATCTAATTTTCAGATGATTTTTTGCATGGACTTCCATCATAACCTTCCCTCGTAAAATATAAAACTTATCTGAAAAGTTTCGTATCATTTCGAGTAGTCCTCGATATAATTTAATTCTTTGACCGAAATAAGTATAAACTAATGTATAATACACTATAAATTTTTTTACTGAAACTTGCATTTCGAAAAGTTTTATAGAAGCTAATTTTCAGATGATTTTTTGCATGGACTTCCACCTAAACCTTCCTTTCTAACATATATAAATGATCTGAAGAAATACGTATCGTTTGGAACAGTCCTCGATTTAATTTGACTTTTTGACTGAAACTAGTGTATAATATACTATGGTTTTTTGACCGAAACTTGCATTTCGAAAATTTTCATAGAAACTATTTTTTAGATGATTTTTTGCATGGACTTCCATCACCTTCCCTCGTAAAATATAAAACTTATCTGAAACGTTTTGTATCATTTCGAGCAGTCCTCAATTTAATATGATGTTTTGACCGATATTAGTATAAACTAGTGTATAATAGAGTATAGTTTTTTGACCGAAACTTGCATTTCGAAAAGTTTTATAGAAGCTAATTTTCAGATGATTTTTTGCATGGACTTCCACCTAAACCTTCCTTTCTAACATATATAAATGATCAGAATAAATACGTATCGTTTGGAACAGTCCTCGATTTAATTTCACTTTTTGACCGAAACTAGTGTATAATATACCATGGTTTTTGACCGAAACATGCATTTTGAAAAGTTTCATAGCATCTAATTTTCAGATGATTTTTTGCATGGACTTCCATCATAACCTTCCCTCGTAAAATATAAAAGTTATCTGAAAAGTTTCGTATTATTTCGAGTAGTCCTCGATATAATTTAATTCTTTGACCGAAATAAGTATAAACTAATGTATAATACACTATAGTTTTTTTACTGAAACTTGTATTTCGAAAAGTTTTATAGAAGCTAATTTTCAGATGATTTTTTGCATGGACTTCCACCTAAACCTTCCTTTCTAACAAATATAAATGATCTGAAGAAATACGTATCGTTTGGAACAGTCCTCGATTTAATTTGACTTTTTGACCGAAACTAGTGTATATTATACTATGGTTTTTTGACCGAAATTTGCATTTTGAAAAGTTTCATAGCATCTAATTTTCAGGTGATTTTTTTCATGGACTTCCATCATAACCTTCCCTGGTAAAATATAAAAATTATCTGAAAAGTTTCGTATCATTTCGAGTAGTCCTCGATATAATTTGATTCTTTGACCGAAATTAGTATTAACTAATGTATAATACACTATAGTTTTTTTTACTGAAACTTGCATTTCGAAAAGTTTTATAGAAGCTAATTTTCATATGATTTTTTTGCACGGACTTCTATCATAACCTTCATTTGTAACATATATAAATGATCTGAAACGTTTCATATCATTTGGAACAGTCCTCGATTTAATTTGACTTTTGACCGAAACTAGTGTATAATATACTATGGTTTTTTGACCGAAACTTGCATTTCGAAAATTTTCATAGAAACTATTTTTCAGATGATTTTTTGCATGGACTTCCATCACCTTCCCTCGTAAAATATAAAACTTATCTAAAAAGTTTTGTATCATTTCGAGCAGTCCTCGATTTAATTTGATGTTTTACCCGATATTAGTATAAACTAGTGTATAATAGAGTATAGTTTTTTGAACAAAACTTGCATTTCGAAAAGTTTTATAGAAGCTAATTTTCAGATGATTTTTTGCATGGACTTCCACCTAAACCTTCCTTTCTAACATATATAAATGATCAGAAGAAATACGTATCGTTTGGAATAGTCCTCGATTTAATTTCACTTTTTGACCGAAACTAGTGTATAATATACCATGGTTTTTGACCGAAACATGCATTTTGAAAAGTTTCATAGCATCTAATTTTCAGATGATTTTTTGCATGGACTTCCATCATAACCTTCCCTCGTAAAATATAAAACTTATCTGAAAAGTTTCGTATCATTTCGAGTAGTCCTCGATATAATTTAATTCTTTGACCGAAATAAGTATAAACTAATGTATAATACACTATAGTTTTTTATACTGAAACTTGCATTTCGAAAAGTTTTATAGAAGCTAATTTTCAAATTATTTTTTGCATGGACTTCTATCATAACCTTCTTTTGTAACATATATAAATGATCTGAAATGTTTCGTATCGTTTGGAACAGTCCTCGATTTAATTTGACTTTTTGACCGAAACTAGTGTATAATATACTATGGTTTTTTGACCGAAACTTGCATTTCAAAAATTTTCATAGAAACTATTTTTCAGATGATTTTTTGCATGGACTTCCATCACCTTCCCTCGTAAAATATAAAACTTATCTGAAACGTTTTGTATCATTTCGAGCAGTCCTCAATTTAATATGATGTTTTGACCGATATTAGTATAAACTAGTGTATAATAGAGTATAGTTTTTTGACCGAAACTTGCATTTCGAAAAGTTTTATAGAAGCTAATTTTCAGATGATTTTTTGCATGGACTTCCACCTAAACCTTCCTTTCTAACATATATAAATGATCAGAATAAATACGTATCGTTTGGAACTGTCCTCGATTTAATTTCACTTTTTGACCGAAACTAGTGTATAATATACCATGGTTTTTGACCGAAACATGCATTTTGAAAAGTTTCATAGCATCTAATTTTCAGATGATTTTTTGCATGGACTTCCATCATAACCTTCCCTCGTAAAATATAAAAGTTATCTGAAAAGTTTCGTATTATTTCGAGTAGTCCTCGATATAATTTAATTCTTTGACCGAAATAATTATAAACTAATGTATAATACACTATAGTTTTTTTACTGAAACTTGTATTTCGAAAAGTTTTATAGAAGCTAATTTTCAGATGATTTTTTGCATGGACTTCCACCTAAACCTTCCTTTCTAACAAATATAAATGATCTGAAGAAATACGTATCGTTTGGAACAGTCCTCGATTTAATTTGACTTTTTGACCGAAACTAGTGTATATTATACTATGGTTTTTTGACCGAAATTTGCATTTTGAAAAGTTTCATAGCATCTAATTTTCAGGTGATTTTTTTCATGGACTTCCATCATAACCTTCCCTCGTAAAATATAAAAATTATCTGAAAAGTTTCGTATCATTTCGAGTAGTCCTCGATATAATTTGATTCTTTGACCGAAATTAGTATTAACTAATGTATAATACACTATAGTTTTTTTTTACTGAAACTTGCATTTCGAAAAGTTTTATAGAAGCTAATTTTCATATGATTTTTTTGCACGGACTTCTATCATAACCTTCATTTGTAACATATATAAATGATCTGAAACGTTTCGTATCATTTGGAACAGTCCTCGATTTAATTTGACTTTTGACCGAAACTAGTGTATAATATACTATGGTTTTTTGACCGAAACTTGCATTTCGAAAATTTTCATAGAAACTATTTTTCAGATGATTTTTTGCATGGACTTCCATCACCTTCCCTCGTAAAATATAAAACTTATCTAAAAAGTTTTGTATCATTTCGAGCAGTCCTCGATTTAATTTGATGTTTTACCCGATATTAGTATAAACTAGTGTATAATAGAGTATAGTTTTTTGAACAAAACTTGCATTTCGAAAAGTTTTATAGAAGCTAATTTTCAGATGATTTTTTGCATGGACTTCCACCTAAACCTTCCTTTCTAACATATATAAATGATCAGAAGAAATACGTATCGTTTGGAATAGTCCTCGATTTAATTTCACTTTTTGACCGAAACTAGTGTATAATATACCATGGTTTTTGACCGAAACATGCATTTTGAAAAGTTTCATAGCATCTAATTTTCAGATGATTTTTTGCATGGACTTCCATCATAACCTTCCCTCGTAAAATATAAAACTTATCTGAAAAGTTTCGTATCATTTCGAGTAGTCCTCGATATAATTTAATTCTTTGACCGAAATAAGTATAAACTAATGTATAATACACTATAGTTTTTTATACTGAAACTTGCATTTCGAAAAGTTTTATAGAAGCTAATTTTCAAATTATTTTTTGCATGGACTTCTATCATAACCTTCCTTTGTAACATATATAAATGATCTGAAATGTTTCGTATCGTTTGGAACAGTCCTCGATTTAATTTGACTTTTTGACCGAAACTAGTGTATAATATACTATGGTTTTTTGACCGAAACTTGCATTTCAAAAATTTTCATAGAAACTACTTTTCAGATGATTTTCGCATGGACTTCCATCACCGTCCATCGTAAAATTTAAAACTTATCTGAAAAGTTTTGTATCATTTCGAGCAGTCCTCGATTTAATTTGATGTTTTGGCCGATATTTGTATAAACTAGTGTATAATAGAGAATAGTTTTTTGACCGAAACTTGCATTTCGAAAAGTTTTATAGAAGCTAATTTTCAGATGATTTTTTGCATGGACTTCCACCTAAACCTTGCTTTCTAACATATATAAATGATCTGAAGAAATACGTATCGTTTGGAACAGTCCTCGATTTAATTTCACTTTTTGACCGAAACTAGTGTATAATATACTATGGTTTTTTGACCGAAACTTCCATTTTGAAAAGTTTCATAGCATCTAATTTTAAGGTGATTTTTTTCATGGAATTCCATCATAACCTTCCCTCGTAAAATATAAAAATTATCTGAAAAGTTTCGTATCGTTTCGAGTAGTCCTCGATATAATTTGATTCTTTGACCGAAATTAGTATTAACTAATGTATAATACACTATAGTTTTTTTTACTGAAACTTGCATTTCGAAAAGTTTTATAGAAGCTAATTTTCATATGATTTTTTTGCACGGACTTCTATCATAACCTTCATTTGTAACATATATAAATGATCTGAAACGTTTCGTATCATTTGGAACAGTCCTCGAATTAATTTGACTTTTGACCGAAACTAGTGTATAATATACTATGGTTTTTTTACCGAAACATGCATTTCGAAAATTTTCATAGAAACTATTTTTCAGATGATTTTTTGCATGGACTTCCATCACCTTCCCTCGTAAAATATAAAACTTATTTGAAAACTTTTGTATAATTTCGAGCAGTCCTCGATTTAATTTGATGTTTTACCCGATATTAGTATAAACTAGTGTATAATAGAGTATAGTTTTTTGACCGAAACTTGCATTTCGAAAAGTTTTATAGAAGCTAATTTTCAGATTATTTTTTGCATGGACTTCCACCTAAACCTTCCTTTCTAACATATATAAATGATTTGAAGAAATACGTATCGTTTGGAACAGTCCTCGATTTAATTTCACTTTTTGACCGAAACTAGTGTATAATATACCATGGTTTTTGACCGAAACATGCATTTTGAAAAGTTTCATAGCATCTAATTTTCAGATGATTTTTTTTCATGGACTTCCATGATAACCATCCCTCGTAAAATATAAAAATTATCTGAAAAGTTTCGTATCATTTCGAGTAGTCCTCGATATAATTTGATTCTTTGACCGAAATTAGTATAAACTAATGTATAATACACTATAGTTTTTTTACTGAAACTTGCATTTCGAAAAGTTTTATAGAAGCTAATTTTCAAATTATTTTTTGCATGGACTTCTATCATAACCTTCCTTTGTAACATATATAAATGATCTGAAATGTTTCGTATCGTTTGGAACAGTCCTCGATTTAATTTGACTTTTTGACCGAAACTAGTGTATAATATACTATGGTTTTTTGACCGAAACTTGCATTTCAAAAATTTTCATAGAAACTACTTTTCAGATGATTTTCGCATGGACTTCCATCACCGTCCATCGTAAAATATAAAACTTATCTGAAAAGTTTTGTATCATTTCGAGCAGTCCTCGATTTAATTTGATGTTTTGGCCGATATTTGTATAAACTAGTGTATAATAGAGAATAGTTTTTTGACCGAAACATGCATTTCGAAAAGTTTTATAGAAGCTAATTTTCAGATGATTTTTTGCATGGACTTCCACCTAAACCTTGCTTTCTAACATATATAAATGATCTGAAGAAATACGTATCGTTTGGAACAGTCCTCGATTTAATTTCACTTTTTGACCGAAACTAGTGTATAATATACTATGGTTTTTTGACCGAAACTTGCATTTTGAAAAGTTTCATAGCATCTAATTTTAAGGTGATTTTTTTCATGGAATTCCATCATAACCTTCCCTCGTAAAATATAAAAATTATCTGAAAAGTTTCGTATCGTTTCGAGTAGTCCTCGATATAATTTGATTCTTTGACCGAAATTAGTATTAACTAATGTATAATACACTATAGTTTTTTTTTACTGAAACTTGCATTTCGAAAAGTTTTATAGAAGCTAATTTTCATATGATGTTTTTTGCACGGACTTCTATCATAACCTTCATTTGTAACATATATAAATGATCTGAAACGTTTCGTATCATTTGGAACAGTCCTCGATTTAATTTGACTTTTGACCGAAACTAGTGTATAATATACTATGGTTTTTTTACCGAAACTTGCATTTCGAAAATTTTCATAGAAACTATTTTTCAGATGATTTTTTGCATGGACTTCCATCACCTTCCCTCGTAAAATATAAAACTTATTTGAAAACTTTTGTATCATTTCGAGCAGTCCTCGATTTAATTTGAGGTTTTACCCGATATTAGTATAAACTAGTGTATAATAGAGTATAGTTTTTTGACCGAAACTTGCATTTCGAAAAGTTTTATAGAAGCTAATTTTCAGATTATTTTTTGCATGGACTTCCACCTAAACCTTCCTTTCTAACATATATAAATGATCTGAAGAAATACGTATCGTTTGGAACAGTCCTCGATTTAATTTCACTTTTTGACCGAAACTAGTGTATAATATACCATGGTTTTTGACCGAAACATGCATTTTGAAAAGTTTCATAGCATCTAATTTTCAGATGATTTTTTTTCATGGACTTCCATGATAACCATCCCTCGTAAAATATAAAAATTATCTGAAAAGTTTCGTATCATTTCGAGTAGTCCTCGATATAATTTGATTCTTTGACCGAAATTAGTATAAACTAATGTATAATACACTATAGTTTTTTTACTGAAACTTGCATTTCGAAAAGTTTTATAGAAGCTAATTTTCAAATTATTTTTTGCATGGACTTCTATCATAACCTTCCTTTGTAACATATATAAATGATCTGAAATGTTTCGTATCGTTTGGAACAGTCCTCGATTTAATTTGACTTTTTGACCGAAACTAGTGTATAATATACTATGGTTTTTTGACCGAAACTTGCATTTCAAAAATTTTCATAGAAACTACTTTTCAGATGATTTTCGCATGGACTTCCATCACCGTCCATCGTAAAATATAAAACTTATCTGAAAAGTTTTGTATCATTTCGAGCAGTCCTCGATTTAATTTGATGTTTTGGCCGATATTTGTATAAACTAGTGTATAATAGAGAATAGTTTTTTGACCGAAACTTGCATTTCGAAAAGTTTTATAGAAGCTAATTTTCAGATGATTTTTTGCATGGACTTCCACCTAAACCTTGCTTTCTAACATATATAAATGATCTGAAGAAATACGTATCGTTTGGAACAGTCCTCGATTTAATTTCACTTTTTGACCGAAACTAGTGTATAATATACTATGGTTTTTTGACCGAAACTTGCATTTTGAAAAGTTTCATAGCATCTAATTTTAAGGTGATTTTTTTCATGGAATTCCATCATAACCTTCCCTCGTAAAATATAAAAATTATCTGAAAAGTTTCGTATCGTTTCGAGTAGTCCTCGATATAATTTGATTCTTTGACCGAAATTAGTATTAACTAATGTATAATACACTATAGTTTTTTTTTACTGAAACTTGCATTTCGAAAAGTTTTATAGAAGCTAATTTTCAAATGATTTTTTTGCACGGACTTCTATCATAACCTTCATTTGTAACATATATAAATGATCTGAAACGTTTCGTATCATTTGGAACAGTCCTCGATTTAATTTGACTTTTGACTGAAACTACTGTATAATATACTATGGTTTTTTTACCGAAACTTGCATTTCGAAAATTTTCATAGAAACTATTTTTCAGATGATTTTTTGCATGGACTTCCATCACCTTCCCTCGTAAAATATAAAACTTATTTGAAAACTTTTGTATCATTTCGAGCAGTCCTCGATTTAATTTGATGTTTTACCCGATATTAGTATAAACTAGTGTATAATAGAGTATAGTTTTTTGACCGAAACTTGCATTTCGAAAAGTTTTATAGAAGCTAATTTTCAGATTATTTTTTGCATGGACTTCCACCTAAACCTTCCTTTCTAACATATATAAATGATCTGAAGAAATACGTATCGTTTGGAACAGTCCTCGATTTAATTTCACTTTTTGACCGAAACTAGTGTATAATATACCATGGTTTTTGACCGAAACATGCATTTTGAAAAGTTTCATAGCATCTAATTTTCAGATGATTTTTTTTCATGGACTTCCATGATAACCATCCCTCGTAAAATATAAAAATTATCTGAAAAGTTTCGTATCATTTCGAGTAGTCCTCGATATAATTTGATTCTTTGACCGAAATTAGTATAAACTAATGTATAATACACTATAGTTTTTTTACTGAAACTTGCATTTCGAAAAGTTTTATAGAAGCTAATTTTCAAATTATTTTTTGCATGGACTTCTATCATAACCTTCCTTTGTAACATATATAAATGATCTGAAATGTTTCGTATCGTTTGGAACAGTCCTCGATTTAATTTGACTTTTTGACCGAAACTAGTGTATAATATACTATGGTTTTTTGACCGAAACTTGCATTTCAAAAATTTTCATAGAAACTACTTTTCAGATGATTTTCGCATGGACTTCCATCACCGTCCATCGTAAAATATAAAACTTATCTGAAAAGTTTTGTATCATTTCGAGCAGTCCTCGATTTAATTTGATGTTTTGGCCGATATTTGTATAAACTAGTGTATAATAGAGAATAGTTTTTTGACCGAAACTTGCATTTCGAAAAGTTTTATAGAAGCTAATTTTCAGATGATTTTTTGCATGGACTTCCACCTAAACCTTGCTTTCTAACATATATAAATGATCTGAAGAAATACGTATCGTTTGGAACAGTCCTCGATTTAATTTCACTTTTTGACCGAAACTAGTGTATAATATACTATAGTTTTTTGACCGAAACTTGCATTTTGAAAAGTTTCATAGCATCTAATTTTAAGGTGATTTTTTTCATGGAATTCCATCATAACTGAAATTCTGTGATCAGGAATGAGATGTCCTAAGAGATGTCCCAACACTTAATAGGACATTTGACAAATTTAACCAAAACTTAAACAGCAAGAAAAGTAAACAACACAGAAGTTTGTTAACCCAGTTCAGTGTATAACCACACCTACATCTGGAAGCTACCAAGCCAGGAGGAAATTCACTATTAGTAATATTAATTCTAGACTTAAACCACCCTGTTTAATCTATCACTTAATACTTACCCAATGCAATTTCTACCTAAGACTCACTTAGATAAGAGTACCCTACTCACTCCCCCTCAATCACCCAGTGATCAAGTTTACAAGTTTACTGAAATTGAAGACATCCTTCAAACAAAAACAGCTTGATCTTACTTAACAGTTTCAATCAAGACACAAATACACTTTTGCTTAAAAGCTCATAAAGTGGTACAATAAAAACAACCTGCTATTAAAATACTAGACACCCTATTTGGTCTTCTGAAATTCGTGCTCAATTCTATGAGTTTCTGTTGTTTAAATAGGTATCTGAATTTTGGGCTTTCTGTAGAATGATCCAGCCCTAATGTGCAGCAACTGTCACCTTGAATTTAGGGTTTGTTACCTCCTATATTCTAGGTGCATTAGGTCTTCTGTTTTAATCTGAATCTTCAATTTAAAACTCCCTACAGATGCGCCTTGTTCTGTTTTTATCCAGCATTAATTAATTCCAGATAGTTCTCCTTAAATATCTCTGATCTGTTAATCAATAATTAATTCTGGTAGCAGGTCTGAGATGTCTCAACATCTGTTGGGACATCCTGACAAAACTGAACTTAGTCATTTACACAATGTCCCAACATCTGATGAGACATCCTGAAATAAGTTCACATACTCTGTTTGATAATGTCCTAACATCTGATAGGACATTCTGAACTGAATTTAACATTTCTTGTTTGGTCAAAAATTCTGCCAATTCTTAAACATCTACAAACTCCCCCTTTGGCTAATTTTTGGCTAACATCTTTTATGGTTTTCAGAGTGCAGCAGAAGTTCTTTTTATCAGAGTATATCATTACTTTTCTGTTGATTTTTATTTGAGATTACTCCCCCTCAAACATATATGTGTCCAGTCTTGTCGCAAAAGAAATACACACTGATTCAGTTCAGACAGAAACAAACAGATTTCATTCAAAAATTAAACAGCAGTACAAATTTGTTGTTGTTCTCCCCCTTGGTAGACACAAAATTAGGGGCCAAAGACACTCTTACACATACATTGCTGTCATTACATTTGCCTCACCTACAATGATCACTCAGATTCATCACTCTCAGTAGCTTCTTCCTCATCTTCTGTTTCAGCTTCACTTGCTTCATTAGCTTCACTGTCTTCATCAGAGGCATTGTTTGCATTAGAGGCAGCTTTCTGGTCTTCTTCATTCTCCAATCTTTGAATGATTTCTTCCAGTTTCAGCTTCCTTGCTTCAAGCTCCTTGCATGTGCACTTTAGCTCAGCAATTAACTCTTTCTTGGAGATTGAAGTCTTAGCAGTTGAGGGACCAGCAGATGTCCCAGCAGGTGCTTCAACATCTGCAGCATGGTGACTGAGAAATAATTTGTAGTGGAAAGCCAGAGGGCTTTCTCTTTTGCATGCTGTATCCTTCTCAGTTAAAATCCTAGGAAATTGGCTTAATATTATACCACATAGCAATGAAGGAAAAGCTATTGGTAGCTTTGTTGCAGAAGAACTGGCATGCTTCATGGTTTGATCAAAGATGAAAGCTCCATAGTCCATTTTGGTTTGAGTTCCAACAACATATATAAATCTGGCTAGACCAGTTGAGATTGAGGAAGTGTGGTTTGTAGGCACCCAATTAGCAGTTCCAATCCTGTTCAGCATGGCATATTTTCTGGTAAGCATGCTCACTGAAAGCTTACCCTTTACAGGCCATGCCTTGACTTGATTTGCAGTGATCACTTTACAGACTTGATTATCTGTCTTACCTAGTTCATTGGGTCCATCTGTTTCTCTTCCTAGATACTCATTGATGATTTGAGGAGAAAACTGTACACATTTACCTCTAACAAAAACTTTTCTAAACTCAGAAGACTTACCATTTGAGCAATCCTCCTGAAGATTCACAATGAACTCTTTGACAAGAAGTTCATAGCAGGGAAATAGGTCTGAGACTGTTTTGAATAGTCCTGCAGCAGAGATGAGGTCTATCAGTTCTGTGCACTCAAGTGCATTGCTGCTTAGTTCTCTTTCCAAGGCAACCCTTCTTTGGTACACATATTTCCACCTGTTGACACTGGAGACATGATGGAATGATATGTTGTCCAAGGGAGCTTCTGGAACAATAGATGAAGCTCTAGCTGGTGCTGGTCTCTTCTTGGGAGGAGATGTTGGGACATCTGATCCAACATCTGAATCTGATGGGGTTGCAGCTTTTCTCTTCTGGGTTTGAACTTTGCTCCATGGTTTTGTTGGACCAAGGTTAGCTTTAGCCTTGCCTTTTTAGAGTGAGAACCGCTTCCCCTGAGTTCGTCCAATGGAGTTGATTGCATTGGCACAACAGAGATTGGAGTGGCATGAACCACGTCTTCCTTGTTGAGAATTTCCTCAGCTGTTTTAGGGTTTTGAGACATTATAGAGAAAGATTGATGAACAGCTTTAGGGTTTATGATTTCTGAAGAATTGAGAGTTAATGTGATTCGCTTGTGATGGTATGATGAGAATCTTGATAGCTTCTTATAAGTAGTTACTAAATAAGTAGCCGTTACAGTCCAAATGATGAGAGATGGAATTCCCAAGAATCTTGTCCAGACTGGTTTTGCCATCTGGAACTTATGCCATGCAATGTCATATGACATGTTGGCACATCTCATTAATTGCTAAATCTCACATAAACAGATTCCAAGTTTGCCCCTTAAATTCTCAAATTGAGTAGCATCCAATGCCTTGGTAAAAATATCAGCTAATTGCAAATCTGTAGCTACATGCTCTAATGAAATCACCTTTTCTTCTACAAGATCTCTGATGAAATGATGTCTGATATCAATATGCTTAGTCCTGCTGTGTTGAATAGGATTCTTTGATATGTTGATTGCACTTAAGTTGTCACAGTACAATGTCATGACATCCTGTGGGACATTGTACTCAGTGAGCATCTGCTTCATCCAAACCAACTGTGAACAACGGCTACCTGCTGCTATGTACTCAGCTTCAGCTGTAGACAAGGATACACAATTCTGTTTCTTACTGAACCAAGAAATCAGATTGTTTCCTAGAAAGAAGCATCCTCCTGAAGTGCTTTTTCTGTCATCAGCACTTCCTGCCCAATCAGCATCACAGAAGCCAGTGAGAATTGGTTTGCACCCATGAAAGTACATTATGCCATAGTCACAAGTACCATTAACATATTTAAGGATTCTCTTGACTTGATTGAGATGACTGACTTTTGGATCAGCTTGATATCTTGCACAAACTCCTACTGCAAATGCAATGTCTGGTCTGCTAGCAGTCAAGTATAACAAGCTTCCAATCATACTTCTATATAAACTTTGATCTACATTCTCACCCTTTTCATCTTTAGTCAGCTTTAAATGTGTAGGAGCAGGAGTTCTTTTATGAGAAGCATTTTCCATTCCAAATTTCTTCACTATGTTCTTGGAGTACTTACTTTGGGAAATAAACATTGAGTCTTCCATTTGCTTTACTTGCAACCCAAGAAAGTAGGTTAATTCACCTACTAGACTCATTTCAAATTCAGATTCCATCTGCTTGACAAAATGTTTGACCATCTTATCAGACATCCCACCAAACACAATGTCATCAACATATATTTGTGCAATCATGACATTTCCTTCTTCATCTTTAACAAATAGGGTTTTATCAACCCCACCTTTTCTGTATCCTTGCTTGATAAGAAATGTGGTCAGTCTTTCATACCATGCCCTTGGAGCTTGCTTCAGACCATAAAGTGCTTTCTTTAATTTGTATACATGATTTGGACAGCTTGGATCAACAAATCCTTTAGGCTGTTCTACATATACCTCTTCATTAAGATAACCATTAAGAAAGGCACTTTTCACATCCATTTGAAATAGCTTGAACTGTAAGATACAAGCAATTCCCAACAGTAGTCTTATTGATTCAAGCCTTGCTACTGGTGCAAAGGTTTCATCAAAGTCTACCCCTTCAATTTGAGTGTATCCTTGAGCTACAAGTCTAGCTTTGTTCTTTGTAACAACTCCTTGTTCATTTGACTTGTTCTTATACACCCATTTTGTTCCAATTACATTTATATCATCAGGTCTAGGAACAAGATTCCACACTTCATTCCTTGTGAATTGACCTAATTCCTCTTGCATAGCACAAATCCAGTATTCATCAGTGAGAGCTTCCTTGATATTTTTAGGTTCTATTTTGGAAACAAAACAAGAACCTGAAATCACTTCTCTTGATCTAGTGCTCACACCTCTGTTGGGATCACCAATTATTAAATCTTTGGGATGATCCTTTTGTATTCTGATGGAAGGAGGTTTACTTGATTCTTCTGTCCTTGTATCAGTTTGAGTGAAGTTATATTGATCATTCTTTTCTTCAGCTTCAATCTTGATATCAACAGATGTTCCAACATCTTCTGGGACATCTGTAGGAGCATCATCAATTATCACATTTATGGACTCCATGATAACATTTGTTCTGTAATTAAATACTCTATATGCTCTGCTGTTTATAGAGTATCCAAGGAAAATTCCTTCATCACTTTTAGGATCCATTTTTCTCCTTTGCTCCCTATCTGCCAGAATATAGCATTTACTTCCAAATACATGAAAATACTTCACTGTGGGTTTCCTGCCCTTCCATACTTCATATATTGTGGACAAAGTTCCTTTCCTTAAAGTAACTCTGTTATGGATGTAGCAGGCAGTGTTCATAGCTTCAGCCCAGAAATACAGAGGTAATTTTTTAGCATGGATCATAGCTCTTGCTGATTCTTGAATGGTTCTATTCTTCCTTTCAACAATCCCATTCTGTTGAGGAGTGATAGGTGAAGAATACTCATGGTTGATTCCTTCTGAAGAACAGAAATCTAAGAACTTTTGATTCTCAAATTCTTTTCCATGATCACTTCTTATTCTGATCACACAGCTGGATTTTTCCCTTTGCAATCTTTGACATAATTCTTTGAATACATCAAATACATCTGACTTTTCTTTGATGAAGTTTATCCATGTATATCTTGAAAAATCATCAACCACAACATAGGCATACCTCTTACCACCAAGACTTTCAACTTGCATAGGTCCCATAAGATCCATATGTAGAAGTTCCAAAACTTTGGAAGTTGTCAGATGTTGGAGCTTTGGATGGGACATCTTGGTTTGCTTGCCTATTTGACATTCACCACATATTTTGCCATCATCAATCTTCAGTTTAGGAATACCTCTTACAGCATCCATAGATATGATCTTCTTTATGCCTCTGAAATGAAGATGACCTAGTCTTTGATGCCACAGTTTTACTTCTTCTTCCTTAGCTAGAGAGCATGTTGAAGTGAGACTGAGATTTTGAGATTCCCACATGTAACAGTTGTCTTTTGATCTGACTCCTTTCATGACAACCTCTTGTTCTTTGTTAATCACTATGCATTCAGATTTGGTAAAGTTTACACTGTATCCTTGATCACATAGTTGACTTATGCTGATCAGGTTAGCAGTTAAACCTTTAACTAGCAGCACATCATCTAGTCTTGGAACATCTTGACAATCCAAGGTTCCAACTCCCTTGATTTTTCCTTTGGCTCCATCTCCAAAGGTAACATACCTGGATGAATGTGACTTTAAGTTTACTAGCAAATTCTTCAATCCAGTCATGTGTCTTGAGCAACCACTGTCAAAGTACCAGTCTTCTTTAGCTGATACTTTCAATGATGTATGTGCTATGTATGCAGTACTTTTCTTTGACCAGATGAGTTGAGATTTCTTTTGATGCCTTTGCTCTGAGTGTTGTTCAGCTGATCTCCAAGCTTGATTGTTGATCTTGTTCTTGGGTATGTGGCTTTGATCAGTCTGAATGTCAGCTTTTGGTCTCCAAACTTTCTTGATGACCTCTGTCTTTTGCTTAGGGGTTTGCTGATTTCTATGCAGTACTTTCTTGGTACCTTCTACTTTCTGCTTTGAAGGTTGCTGACATATCTGATTTGGATATCCATGTAGCTTATAACAGTGAGGTTTAATATGTCCAAATCTTCCACAGTGATGGCATCTCCATCTTTGATACTTCTTCTTCATTTTGTTCTTTCCAGAATGTTGAGACATCTGTTGGAACATTATGTTTGTCTTTGTGTTCTGATGTTGAAGCATCTGTTGGGACATCTTGTTTGACTGTGTAATTTTTGAAGTAGTTTTGCTAGAGCTGGCTTCATCTCTGTTATATCCCAGTCCACTTTTGTCCCCTGAATGTTTATTATTGTAGAGAATAGCATCCAGTGTATTTGAGCTGCTGTTCATCATTCTAACAGATTTGGACATATGTTCCAGCTTAGAATTGAGAAGAGTTACTTCACTTTTTAAGGTATCAATGATTACTTGATCACTTGCTTTTTCTTCTTCTAGTACTTCATTCTGCTTCTTTAGCTTTATGATCTCACTGCATACTTCAGTACTTCTCTTGTACAGATCCTTGAAGGCTTGCTCAAGATCTTTATAAGTAGGTTCTCCACAACTGGAATCACTATCATATTCACACAGTCCAGCTAAAGCAGTAATATGCTTAGCTGATTCTTCTTCTGAATCTCCTGAGTCTTCATCAGACCAGGTCACAGAGAGTCCTTTCTTTTGCCTCTTTATGTAGGTAGGACATTCAAACTTGATGTGTCCATATCCTTCACATTCATGGCATTTTACTCCTTTATCTTGACTGGTCTTTTCAGCATACTTTAATCTTTTGTTAGCATCATAAGGTCTTCTGTTCTCAGAGTTTGTGTTTCTTCCACTAGGTTTGGATTTTCCTTCCATTCCTCTGAGAATCTGTTTGAATTGTCTTCCAATCAAAGCAAGGTTTTCTGATAAGCTTTTATCATTTGCTGGTTCATCATCTTCTTCTTCATCTGTATTTGAAACCAAGGCTATGCTTTTGTTCTTTTTAGCATGTGTGTCATTCATTCCCATCTCAAAAGTTTGAAGGGAACCAATGAGTTCTTCAGCTTTCATGGAACATATGTCTTGAGCTTCTTCTATTGCTGTGACTTTCATGTCAAATCTTTTTGGCAAAGATCTGAGAATCTTCCTTACAAGCTTTTCATCAGTCATCTTTTCTCCCAAGGCTCCAGAAGTATTGGCTATATCCAAGATGTTCATGTAGAACTCATGAATTGATTCATCTTCCTTCATTCTCAAGTTTTCAAACTTGGTGGTGAGAAGTTGCAGTCTTGACATTTTTACTTTTGATGTTCCTTCATGAGTTGTCTTGAGGGTATCCCACACATCTTTGGCCAGCTCACAATGATGCACCAGTCTGAAAATATTTCTATCAATGCCATTGAATAAAGCATTTAGGGCTTTTGAGTTGCCTAGTTCTGAATCTTCTTCCTCTTTACTCCATTCTTCTTCAGGTTTCAGAACTTTTGATCCATCTTTGGTGTCTTGGACAGGATGTTTCCATCCAACATTTACTGCTCTCCATGCCCTGTTGTCAAGTGATTTTAAGAATGCAATCATTCTTGGCTTCCAGTAGTCATAATTAGATCCATCCAGAATAGGTGGTCTATTTACTGACCCTATATCTCTGTCCATGTTACAGAATTTGTTTTCCCTAGATCTCACCCAGTATAAACAGGCAGGGTGCCTGCTCTGATGCCAATTGAAATTCTGTGATCAGGAATGAGATGTCCTAAGAGATGTCCCAACACTTAATAGGACATTTGACAAATTTAACCAAAACTTAAACAGCAAGAAAAGTAAACAACACAGAAGTTTGTTAACCCAGTTCAGTGTATAACCACACCTACATCTGGAAGCTACCAAGCCAGGAGGAAATTCACTATTAGTAATATTAATTCTAGACTTAAACCACCCTGTTTAATCTATCACTTAATACTTACCCAATGCAATTTCTACCTAAGACTCACTTAGATAAGAGTACCCTACTCACTCCCCCTCAATCACCCAGTGATCAAGTTTACAAGTTTACTGAAATTGAAGACATCCTTCAAATAAAAACAGCTTGATCTTACTTAACAGTTTCAATCAAGACACAAATACACTTTTGCTTAAAAGCTCATAAAGTGGTACAATAAAAACAACCTGCTATTAAAATACTAGACACCCTATTTGGTCTTCTGAAATTCGTGCTCAATTCTATGAGTTTCTGTTGTTTAAATAGGTATCTGAATTTTGGGCTTTCTGTAGAATGATCCAGCCCTAATGTGCAGCAACTGTCACCTTGAATTTAGGGTTTGTTACCTCCTATATTCTAGGTGCATTAGGTCTTCTGTTTTAATCTGAATCTTCAATTTAAAACTCCCTACAGATGCGCCTTGTTCTGTTTTTATCCAGCATTAATTAATTCCAGATAGTTCTCCTTAAATATCTCTGATCTGTTAATCAATAATTAATTCTGGTAGCAGGTCTGAGATGTCTCAACATCTGTTGGGACATCCTGACAAAACTGAACTTAGTCATTTACACAATGTCCCAACATCTGATGAGACATCCTGAAATAAGTTCACATACTCTGTTTGATAATGTCCTAACATCTGATAGGACATTCTGAACTGAATTTAACATTTCTTGTTTGGTCAAAAATTCTGCCAATTCTTAAACATCTACAATAACCTTCCCTCGTAAAATATAAAAATTATCTGAAAAGTTTCGTATTGTTTCGAGTAGTCCTCGATATAATTTAATTCTTTGACCGAAATTATTATAAACTAATGTATAATACACTATAGTTTTTTTTTTGTGAAACTTGCATTTCGAAAAGTTTTATAGAAGCTAATTTTCATATTATTTTTTGCATGGACTTCTATCATAACCTTCCTTTGTAACATATATAAATGATCTGAAACATTTTGTATCATTTGGAACAGTCCTCGATTTAATTTGACCTTTTGACCGAAACTAGTGTATAATATACTATGGTTTTTTTACCGAAACTTGCATTTCGAAAATTTTCATACAAACTATTTTTCAGATGATTTTTTGCATGGACTTCCATCACCTTCCCTCGTAAAATATAAAAACTTATTTGAAAAGTTTTGTATCATTTCGAGCAGTCCTCGATTTAATTTGATGTTTTATCCGATATTAGTATAAACTAGTGTATAATAGAGTATAGTTTTTTGACCGAAACTTGCATTTCGAAAAGTTTTATAGAAGCTAATTTTCAGATTATTTTTTGCATGGACTTCCACCTAAACCTTCCTTTCTAACATATATAAATGATCTGAAGAAATACGTATCGTTTGGAACAGTCCTCGATTTAATTTCACTTTTTGACCGAAACTAGTGTATAATATACCATGGTTTTTGACCGAAACATGCATTTTGAAAAGTTTCATAGCATCTAATTTTCAGGTGATTTTTTTTCATGGACTTCCATGATAACCATCCCTCGTAAAATATAAAAATTATCTGAAAAGTTTCGTATAATTTCGAGTAGTCCTCGATATAATTTGATTCTTTGACCGAAATTAGTATAAACTAATGTATAATACACTATAGTTTTTTTACTGAAACTTGCATTTCGAAAAGTTTTATAGAAGCTAATTTTCATAAGATTTTTTGCATGGACTTCTATCATAACCTTCCTTTGTAACATATATAAATGATCTGAAACGTTTCGTATCATTTGGAACAGTCCTCGATTTAATTTGACTTTTGGACCGAAAATAGTGTATAATATACTATGGTTTTTTGACCGAAACTTGCATTTCGAAAATTTTCATAGAAACTATTTTTCAGATGATTTTTTGCATGGACTTCCATCACCTTCCCTCGTAAAATATAAAACTTATCTGAAAAGTTTTGTATCATTTCGAGCAGTCCTCGATTTAATTTGATGTTTTGACCGATATTTGTATAAACTAGTGTATAATAGAGAATAGTTTTTTGACCGAAACTTGCATTTCGAAAAGTTTTATAGAAGCTAATTTTCAGATGATTTTTTGCATGGACTTCCACCTAAACCTTCCTTTCTAACATATATAAATGATCTGAAGAAATACGTATCGTTTGGAACAGTCCTCGATTTAATTTCACTTTTTGACCGAAACTAGTGTATAATATACTATGGTTTTTTGACCGAAACTTGCATTTTGCAAAGTTTCATAGCATCTAATTTAAGGTGATTTTTTTCATGGAATTCCATCATAACCTTCCCTCGTAAAATATAAAAATTATCTGAAACGTTTCGTATCATTTCGAGTAGTCCTCGATATAATTTTATTCTTTTACCGAAATTAGTATAAACTAATGTATAATACACTATAGTTTTTTTTTTGTGAAACTTGCATTTCGAAAAGTTTTATAGAAGCTAATTTTCATATTATTTTTTGTATAGACTTCTATCATAACCTTCCTTTGTAACATATATAAATGATCTGAAACATTTTGTATCATTTGGAATAGTCCTCGATTTAATTTGACCTTTTGACCGAAACTAGTGTATAATATACTATGGTTTTTTGACCGAAACTTGCATTTCGAAAATTTTCATAGAAACTATTTTTCAGATGATTTTTTGCATGGACTTCCATCACCTTCCCTCGTAAAATATAAAACTTATCTGAAAAGTTTTGTATCATTTCGAGCAATCCTCGATTTAATTTGATGTTTTGACCGATATTAGTATAAACTAGTGTATAATAGAGTATAGTTTTTTTGACCGAAACTTGCATTTAGAAAAGTTTTATAAAAGCTAATTTTAAGATGATTTTTTGCATGGACTTCCACCTAAACCTTCCTTTCTAACATATATAAATGATCTGAAGAAATACGTATCGTTTGGAACAGTCCTCGATTTAATTTGACTTTTTGACCGAAACTAGTGTATAATATACTATGGTTTTTTGACTGAAATTTGCATTTTGAAAAGTTTCATAGCATTTAATTTTCAGGTGATTTTTTTTCATGGACTTCCATCATAACCTTCCCTCGTAAAATATAAAAATTATCTGAAAAGTTTCGTATCATTTCGAGTAGTCCTCGATATAATTTGATTCTTTGACCGAAATTAGTATAAACTAATGTATAATACAGTATAGTTTTTTTTTGTGAAACTTGCATTTCGAAAAGTTTTATAGAAGCTAATTTTCATATTATTTTTTGCATGGACTTCTATCATAACCTTCCTTTGTAACATATATAAATGATCTGAAACATTTCGTATCATTTGGAACAGTCCTCGATTTAATTTGACTTTTTGACCGAAACTAGTGTATAATATACTATGGTTTTTTGACCGAAACTTGCATTTCGAAAATTTTCATAGAAACTATTTTTCAGATGATTTTTTGCATGGACTTCCATCACCTTCCCTCGTAAAATATAAAACTTATCTGAAAAGTTTTGTATCATTTCGAGCAGTCCTCGATTTAATTTGATGTTTTGACCGATATTTGTATAAACTAGTGAATAATAGAGAATAGTTTTTTGACCGAAACTTGCATTTCGAAAAGTTTTATAGAAGCTAATTTTCAGATGATTTTTTGCATGGACTTCCACCTAAACCTTCCTTTCTAACATATATAAATGATCTGAAGAAATACGTATCGTTTGGAACAGTCCTCAATTTAATTTCACTTTTTGACCGAAACTAGTGTATAATATACTATGGTTTTTTGACCGAAACTTGCATTTTGCAAAGTTTCATAGCATCTAATTTTAAGGTGATTTTTTTCATGGAATTCCATCATAACCTTCCCTCGTAAAATATAAAAATTATCTGAAAAGTTTCGTATCATTTCGAGTAGTCCTCGATATAATTTGATTCTTTGACCGAAATTAGTATAAACTAATGTATAATACACTATAGTTTTTTTTTGTGAAACTTGCATTTCGAAAAGTTTTATAGAAGCTAATTTTCATATTATTTTTTGTATATACTTCTATCATAACCTTCCTTTGTAACATATATAAATGATCTGAAACATTTTGTATCATTTGGAATAGTCCTCGATTTAATTTGACCTTTTAACCGAAACTAGTGTATAATATACTATGGTTTTTTGACCGAAACTTGCATTTCGAAAATTTTCATAGAAACTATTTTTCAGATGATTTTTTGCATGGACTTCCATCACCTTCCCTCGTAAAATATAAAACTTATCTGAAAAGTTTTGTATCATTTCGAGCAGTCCTCGATTTAATTTGATGTTTTGACCGATATTAGTATAAACTAGAGTATAATAGAGTATAGTTTTTTTGACCGAAACTTGCATTTCGAAAAGTTTTATAAAAGCTAATTTTCAGATGATTTTTTGCATGGACTTCCACCTAAACCTTCCTTTCTAACATATATAAATAATCTGAAGAAATACGTATCGTTTGGAACAATCCTCGATTTAATTTGACTTTTTGACCGAAACTAGTGTATAATAAACTATGGTTTTTTGACCGAAATTTGCATTTTGAAAAGTTTCATAGCATCTAATTTTCAGGTGATTTTTTTTCATGGACTTCCATCATAACCATCCCTCGTAAAATATAAAAATTATTTGAAAAGTTTTGTATCATTTCGAGTAGTCCTCGATATAATTTGATTCTTTGACCGAAATTAGTATAAACTAATGTATAATACACTATAGTTTTTTTTACTGAAACGTGCATTTCGAAAAGTTTTATAGAAGCTAATTTTCATATGATTTTTTGCATGGACTTCTATCATAACCTTCCTTTGTAACATATATAAATGATCTGAAACGTTTCGTATCATTTGGAACAGTCCTCGATTTAATTTGACTTTTGGACCGAAACTAGTGTATAATATACTATGGTTTTTTGACCGAAACTTGCATTTCGAAAATTTTCATAGAAACTATTTTTCAGATGATTTTTTGCATGGACTTCCATCACCTTCCCTCGTAAAATATAAAACTTATCTGAAAAGTTTTGTATCATTTCGAGCAGTCCTCGATTTAATTTGATGTTTTGACCGATATTAGTATGAACTAGTGTATAATAGAGTATAGTTTTTTGACCGAAACTTGCATTTTGAAAAGTTTTATAGAAGCTAATTTTCAGATGATTTTTTGCATGGACTTCCACCTAAACCTTCCTTTCTAACATATATAAATGATCTGAAGAAATACGTATCGTTTGGAACAGTCCTCGATTTAATTTGACTTTTTGACCGAAACTAGTGTATAATATATTATGGTTTTTTGACCGAAATTTGCATTTTGAAAAGTTTCATAGCATCTAATTTTCAGGTGATTTTTTTTCATGGACTTCCATCATAACCTTCCCTCGTAAAATATAAAAATTATCTGAAAAGTTTGGTATCATTTCGAGTAGTCCTCGATATAATTTGATTCTTTGACCGAAATTAGTATAAACTAATGTATAATACACTATAGTTTTTTTTTGTGAAACTTGCATTTCGAAAAGTTTTATAGAAGCTAATTTTCATATTATTTTTTGCATGGACTTCTATCATAACCTTCCTTTGTAACATATATAAATGATCTGAAACATTTCGTATCATTTGGAACAGTCCTCGATTTAATTTGACTTTTTGACCGAAACTAGTGTATAATATACTATGGTTTTTTGACCGAAACTTGCATTTCGAAAATTTTCATACAACCTATTTTTCAGATGATTTTTTGCATGGACTTCCATCACCTTCCCTCGTAAAATATAAAACTTATCTGAAAAGTTTTATATCATTTCGAGCAGTCCTCGATTTAATTTGATGTTTTGACCGATATTAGTATAAACTAGTGTATAATAGAGTATAGTTTTTTGACCGAAACTTGCATTTCGAAAAGTTTTGTAGAAGCTAATTTTCAGATGATTTTTTGCATGGACTTCAACCTAAACCTTCCTTTCTAACATATATAAATAATCTGAAGAAATACGTATCGTTTGGAACAGTCCTCGATTTAATTTGACTTTTTGACCGAAACTAGTGTATAATAAACTATGGTTTTTTGACCGAAATTTGCATTTTGAAAAGTTTCATAGCATCTAATTTTCAGGTGATTTTTTTTCATGGACTTCCATCATAACCATCCCTCGTAAAATATAAAAATTATCTGAAAAGTTTCGTATCATTTCGAGTAGTCCTCGATATAATTTGATTCTTTGACCGAAATTAGTATAAACTAATGTATAATACACTATAGTTTTTTTTACTGAAACGTGCATTTCGAAAAGTTTTATAGAAGCTAATTTTCATATGATTTTTTGCATGGACTTCTATCATAACCTTCCTTTGTAACATATATAAATGATCTGAAACGTTTCGTATCATTTGGAACAGTCCTCGATTTAATTTGACTTTTGGACCGAAACTAGTGTATAATATACTATGGTTTTTTGACCGAAACTTGCATTTCGAAAATTTTCATAGAAACTATTTTTCAGATGATTTTTTGCATGGACTTCCATCACCTTCCCTCGTAAAATATAAAACTTATCTGAAAAGTTTTGTATCATTTCGAGCAGTCCTCGATTTAATTTGATGTTTTGACCGATATTAGTATGAACTAGTGTATAATAGAGTATAGTTTTTTGACCGAAACTTGCATTTTGAAAAGTTTTATAGAAGCTAATTTTCAGATGATTTTTTGCATGGACTTCCACCTAAACCTTCCTTTCTAACATATATAAATGATCTGAAGAAATACGTATCGTTTGGAACAGTCCTCGATTTAATTTGACTTTTTAACCGAAACTAGTGTATAATATATTATGGTTTTTTGACCGAAATTTGCATTTTGAAAAGTTTCATAGCATCTAATTTTCAGGTGATTTTTTTTCATGGACTTCCATCATAACCCTCCCTCGTAAAATATAAAAATTATCTGAAAAGTTTGGTATCATTTCGAGTAGTCCTCGATATAATTTGATTCTTTGACCGAAATTAGTATAAACTAATGTATAATACACTATAGTTTTTTTTTGTGAAACATGCATTTCGAAAAGTTTTATAGAAGCTAATTTTCATATTATTTTTTGCATGGACTTCTATCATAACCTTCCTTTGTAACATATATAAATGATCTGAAACATTTCGTATCATTTGGAACAGTCCTCGATTTAATTTGACTTTTTGACCGAAACTAGTGTATAATATACTATGGTTTTTTGACCGAAACTTGCATTTCGAAAATTTTCATACAACCTATTTTTCAGATGATTTTTTGCATGGACTTCCATCACCTTCCCTCGTAAAATATAAAACTTATCTGAAAAGTTTTATATCATTTCGAGCAGTCCTCGATTTAATTTGATGTTTTGACCGATATTAGTATAAACTAGTGTATAATAGAGTATAGTTTTTTGACCGAAACTTGCATTTCGAAAAGTTTTATAGAAGCTAATTTTCAGATGATTTTTTGCATGGACTTCCACCTAAACCTTCCTTTCTAACATATATAAATAATCTGAAGAAATACGTATCGTTTGGAACAATCCTCGATTTAATTTGACTCTTTGACCGAAACTAGTGTATAATATATTATGGTTTTTTGACCGAAATTTGCATTTTGAAAAGTTTCATAGCATCAAATTTTCAGGTGATTTTTTTTCATGGACTTCCATCATAACCTTCCCTCGTAAAATATAAAAATTATCTGAAAAGTTTGGTATCATTTCGAGTAGTCCTCGATATAATTTGATTCTTTGACCGAAATTAGTATAAACTAATGTATAATACACTATAGTTTTTTTTTTTGTGAAACTTGCATTTCGAAAAGTTTTATAGAAGCTAATTTTCATATTATTTTTTGCATGGACTTCTATCATAACCTTCTTTTGTAACATATACAAATGATCTGAAACATTTCGTATCATTTGGAGCAGTCCTCGATTTAATTTGACTTTTTGACCGAAACTAGTGTATAATATACTATGGTTTTTTGACCGAAACTTGCATTTCGAAAATTTTCATACAAACTATTTTTCAGATGATTTTTTGCATGGACTTCCATCACCTTCCCTCGTAAAATATAAAACTTATCTGAAAAGTTTTAAATCATTTCGAGCAGTCCTCGATTTAATTTGATGTTTTGACCGATATTAGTATAAACTAGTGTATAATAGAGTATAGTTTTTTGACCGAAACTTGCATTTCGAAAAGTTTTATAGAAGCTAATTTTCAGATGATTTTTTGCATGGACTTCCACCTAAACCTTCCTTTCTAACATATATAAATAATCTGAAGAAATACGTATCATTTGGAACAGTCCTCGATTTAATTTGACTTTTTGACCGAAACTAGTGTATAATATACTATGGTTTTTTGACCGAAATTTGCATTTTGAAAAGTTTCATAGCATCAAATTTTCAGGTGATTTTTTTTCATGGACTTCCATCATAACCTTCCCTCGTAAAATATAAAAATTATCTGAAAAGTTTCGTACCATTTTGAGTAGTCCTTGATATAATTTGATTCTTTGACCGAAATTAGTATAAACTAATGTATAATACACTATAGTTTTTTTTACTGAAACTTGCATTTCGAAAAGTTTTATAGAAGCTAATTTTCATATTATTTTTTGCATGGACTTCTATCATAACCTTCCTTTGTAACATATACAAATGATCTGAAACATTTCGTATCATTTGGAACAGTCCTCGATTTAATTTGACTTTTTGACCGAAACTAGTGTATAATATACTATGGTTTTTTGACCGAAACTTGCATTTTGAAAATTTTCATACAAACTATTTTTCAGATGATTTTTTGCATGGACTTCCATCACCTTCCCTCGTAAAATATAAAACTTATCTGAAAAGTTTTGTATCATTTCGAGCAGTCCTCGATTTAATTTGATGTTTTGACCGATATTAGTATAAACTAGTGTATAATAGAGTATAGTTTTTTGACCGAAACTTGCATTTCGAAAAGATTTATAGAAGCTAATTTTCCGATGATTTTTTGCATGGACTTCCACCTAAACCTTCCTTTCTAACATATATAAATAATCTGAAGAAATACGTATCGTTTGGAACAGTCCTCGATTTAATTTGAATTTTTGACCGAAACTAGTGTATAATATACTATGGTTTTTTGACCGAAATTTGCATTTTGAAAAGTTTCATAGCATCAAATTTTCAGGTGATTTTTTTTCATGGACTTCCATCATAACCTTCCCTCGTAAAATATAAAAATTATCTGAAAAGTTTCGTATCATTTCGAGTAGTCCTCGATATAATTTGATTCTTTGACCGAAATTAGTATAAACTAATGTATAATACACTATAGTTTTTTTTACTGAAACTTGCATTTCGAAAAGTTTTATAGAAGCTAATTTTCATATTATTTTTTGCATGGACTTCTATCATAACCTTCCTTTGTAACATATATAAATGATCTGAAACATTTCGTATCATTTGGAACAGTCCTCGATTTAATTTGACTTTTTGACCGAAACTAGTGTATAATATACTATGGTTTTTTGACCGAAACTTGCATTTCGAAAATTTTCATACAAACTATTTTTCAGATGATTTTTTGCATGGACTTCCATCACCTTCCCTCGTAAAATATAAAACTTATCTGAAAAGTTTTATATCATTTCGAGCAGTCCTCGATTTAATTTGATGTTTTGACCGATATTAGTATAAACTAGTGTATAATAGAGTATAGTTTTTTGACCGAAACTTGCATTTCGAAAAGTTTTATAGAAGCTAATTTTCAGATGATTTTTTGCATGGACTTCCACCTAAACCTTCCTTTCTAACATATATAAATAATCTGAAGAAATACGTATCGTTTGGAACAGTCCTCGATTTAATTTGACTTTTTGACCGAAACTAGTGTATAATATACTATGGTTTTTTGACCGAAATTTGCATTTTGAAAAGTTTCATAGCATCTAATTTTCAGGTGATTTTTTTTCATGGACTTCCATCATAACCTTCCCTCGTAAAATATAAAAATTATCTGAAAAGTTTCGTATCATTTCGAGTAGTCCTCGATATAATTTGATTCTTTGACCGAAATTAGTATAAACTAATGTATAATACACTATAGTTTTTTTTTACTGAAACTTGCATTTCGAAAAGTTTTATAGAAGCTAATTTTCATATGATTTTTTGCATGGACTTCTATCATAACCTTCCTTTGTAACATATATAAATGATCTGAAACATTTCGTATCATTTGGAACAGTCCTCGATTTAATTTGACTTTTTGACCGAAACTAGTGTATAATATACTATGGTTTTTTGACCGAAACTTGCATTTCGAAAATTTTCATACAAACTATTTTTCAGATGATTTTTTGCATGGACTTCCATCACCTTCCCTCGTAAAATATAAAACTTATCTGAAAAGTTTTGTATCATTTCGAACAGTCCTCGATTTAATTTGATGTTTTGACCGATATTAGTATAAACTAGTGTATAATAGAGTATAGTTTTTTGACCGAAACTTGCATTTCGAAAAGTTTTATAGAAGCTAATTTTCAGATGATTTTTTGCATGGAATTCCACCTAAACCTTCCTTTCTAACATATATAAATAATCTGAAGAAATACGTATCGGTTGGAACAGTCCTCGATTTAATTTGACTTTTTGACCGAAACTAGTGTATAATATACTATGGTTTTTTGACCGAAATTTGCATTTTGAAAAGTTTCATAGCATCTAATTTTCAGGTGATTTTTTTTCATGGACTTCCATCATAACCTTCCCTCGTAAAATATAAAAATTATCTGAAAAGTTTCATATCATTTCGAGTAGTCCTCGATATAATTTGATTCTTTGACCGAAATTAGTATAAACTAATGTATAATACACTATAGTTTTTTTTACTGAAACTTGCATTTCGAAAAGTTTTATAGAAGCTAATTTTCATATTATTTTTTGCATGGACTTCTATCATAACCTTCCTTTGTAACATATACAAATGATCTGAAACATTTCGTATCATTTGGAGCAGTCCTCGATTTAATTTGACTTTTTGACCGAACCTAGTGTATAATATACTATGGTTTTTTGACCGAAACATGCATTTCAAAAATTTTCATACAAACTATTTTTCAGATGATTTTTTGCATGGACTTCCATCACCTTCCCTCGTAAAATATAAAACTTATCTGAAAAGTTTTGTATCATTTCGAACAGTCCTCGATTTAATTTGATGTTTTGACCGATATTAGTATAAACTAGTGTATAATAGAGTATAGTTTTTTGACCGAAACTTGCGTTTCGAAAAGTTTTATAGAAGCTAATTTTCAGATGATTTTTTACATGGACTTCCACCTAAACCTTCCTTTCTAACATATATAAATAATCTGAAGAAATACATATCGTTTGGAACAGTCCTCGATTTAATTTGACTTTTTGACCGAAACTAGTGTATAATATACTATGGTTTTTTGACCGAAATTTGCATTTTGAAAAGTTTCATAGCATCTAATTTTCAGGTGATTTTTTTTCATGGACTTCCATCATAACCTTCCCTCGTAAAATATAAAAATTATCTGAAAAGATTCGTATCATTTCGAGTAGTCCTCAATATAATTTGATTCTTTGACCGAAATTAGTATAAACTAATGTATAATACACTATAGTTTTTTTTACTGAAACTTGCATTTGGAAAAGTTTTATAGAAGCTAATTTTCATATGATTTTTTGCATGGACTTCTATCATAACCTTCCTTTGTAACATATATAAATGATCTGTAACATTTCGTATCATTTGGAACAGTCCTCGATTTAATTTGACTTTTTGACCGAAACTAGTGTATAATATACTATGGTTTTTTGACCGAAACATGCATTTCGAAAATTTTCATACAAACTATTTTTCAGATGATTTTTTGCATGGACTTCCATCACCTTCCCTCGTAAAATATAAAACTTATCTGAAAAGTTTTGTATCATTTCGAACAGTCCTCGATTTAATTTGATGTTTTGACAGATATTAGTATAAACTAGTGTATAATAGAGTATAGTTTTTTGACCGAAACTTGCATTTCGAAAAGTTTTATAGAAGCTAATTTTCTGATGATTTTTTGCATGGGTTTCCACCTAAACCTTCCTTTCTAACATATATAAATAATCTGAAGAAATACGTATCGTTTGGAACAGTCCTCGATTTAATTTGACTTTTTGACCGAAACTAGTGTATAATATACTATGGTTTTTTGACCGAAATTTGCATTTTGAAAAGTTTCATAGCATCTAATTTTCAGGTGATTTTTTTTCATGGACTTCCATCATAACCTTCCCTCGTAAAATATAAAAATTATCTGAAAAGTTTCGTATCATTTTGAGTAGTCCTCGATATAATTTGATTCTTTGACCGAAATTCGTATAAACTAATGTATAATACACTATAGTTTTTTTTACTGAAACTTGCATTTCGAAAAGTTTTATAGAAGCTAATTTTCATATGATTTTTGCATGGACTTCTATCATAACCTTCCTTTGTAACATATATCAATGATCTGAAACGTTTCGTATCATTTGGAACAGTCCTTGATTTAATTTGACTTTTTGACCGAAACTAGTGTATAATATACTATGGTTTTTTGACCGAAACTTGCATTTCGAAAATTTTCATAGAAACTATTTTTCAGATGATTTTTGCATGGACTTCCATCACCTTCCCTCGTAAAATATTAAACTTATCTGTAGAGTTTTGTATCATTTCGAGCAGTCCTCGATTTAATTTGATGTTTTGACCGATATTAGTATAAACTAGTGTATAATAGAGTATAGTTTTTTGACCGAAACTTGCATTTCGAAAAGTTTTATAGAAGCTAATTTTCAGATGATTTTTTGCATGGACTTCCACCTAAACCTTCCTTTCTAACATATATAAATGATCTGAAGAAATACGTATCGTTTGGAACAGTCCTCGATTTAATTTGACTTTTTGACCGAAACTAGTGTATAATATACTATGGTTTTTTGACCGAAACTTGCATTTTGAAAAGTTTCATAGCATCTAATTTTCAGGTGATTTTTTTCATGGACTTCCATCATAACCTTCCCTCGTAAAATATAAAAATTATCTGAAAAGTTTCGTATCATTTCGAGTAGTCCTCGATATAATTTGATTCTTTGACCGAAATTAGTATAAACTAATGTATAATACACTATAGTTTTTTTTACTGAAACTTGCATTTCGAAAAGTTTTATAGAAGCTAATTTTCATATGATTTTTTGCATGGACTTCTATCATAACCTTCCTTTGTAACATATATAAATGATCTGAAACATTTCGTATCATTTGGAACAGTCCTCGATTTAATTTGACTTTTTGACCGAAACTAGTGTATAATATACTATGGTTTTTTGACCGAAACTTGCATTTCGAAAATTTTCATACAAACTATTTTTCAGATGATTTTTTGCATGGACTTCCATCACCTTCCCTCGTAAAATATAAAACTTATCTGAAAAGTTTTGTATCATTTCGAACAGTCCTCGATTTAATTTGATGTTTTGACCGATATTAGTATAAACTAGTGTATAATAGAGTATAGTTTTTTGACCGAAACTTGCATTTCGAAAAGTTTTATAGAAGCTAATTTTCAGATGATTTTTTGCATGGACTTCCACCTAAACCTTCCTTTCTAACATATATAAATAATCTGAAGAAATACGTATCGTTTGGAACAGTCTTCGATTTAATTTGACTTTTTGACCGAAACTAGTGTATAATATACTATGGTTTTTTGACCGAAATTTGCATTTTGAAAAGTTTCATAGTATCTAATTTTCAGGTGATTTTTTTTCATGGACTTCCATCAAAACCTTCCCTCGTAAAATATAAAAATAATCTGAAAAGTGTCATATCATTTCGAGTAGTCCTCGATATAATTTGATTCTTTGACCGAAATCAGTATAAACTAATGTATAATAGACTATAGTTTTTTTTACTGAAACTTGCATTTCGAAAAGTTTTATAGAAGCTAATTTTCATATGATTTTTTGCATGGACTTCTATCATAACCTTCCTTTGTAACATATATAAATGATCTGAAACATTTCGTATCATTTGGAACAGTCCTCGATTTAATTTGACTTTTTGACCGAAACTAGTGTATAATATACTATGGTTTTTTGACCGAAACTTGCATTTCGAAAATTTTCATACAAACTATTTTTCAGATGATTTTTTGCATGGACTTCCATCACCTTCCCTCGTAAAATATAAAACTTATCTGAAAAGTTTTGTATCATTTCGAACAGTCCTCGATTTAATTTGATGTTTTGACCGATATTAGTATAAACTAGTGTATAATAGAGTATAGTTTTTTGACCGAAACTTGCATTTCGAAAAGTTTTATAGAAGCTAATTTTCAGATGATTTTTTGCATGGACTTCCACCTAAACCTTCCTTTCTAACATATATAAATAATCTGAAGAAATACGTATCGTTTGGAACAGTCTTCGATTTAATTTGACTTTTTGACCGAAACTAGTGTATAATATACTATGGTTTTTTGACCGAAATTTGCATTTTGAAAAGTTTCATAGCATCTAATTTTCAGGTAATTTTTTATCATGGACTTCCATCAAAACCTTCCCTCGTAAAATATAAAAATTATCTGAAAAGTTTCATATCATTTCGAGTAGTCCTCAATATAATTTGATTCTTTGACCGAAATCAGTATAAACTAATGTATAATACACTATAGTTTTTTTTTCTGAAACTTGCATTTCGAAAAGTTTTATAGAAGCTAATTTTCATATGATTTTTTGCATGGACTTCTATCATAACCTTCCTTTGTAACATATATAAATGATCTGAAACATTTCGTATCATTTGGAACAGTCCTCGATTTAATTTGACTTTTTGACCGAAACTAGTGTATAATATACTATGGTTTTTTGACCGAAACATGCATTTCAAAAATTTTCATACAAACTATTTTTCAGATGATTTTTTGCATGGACTTCCATCACCTTCCCTCGTAAAATATAAAACTTATCTGAAAAGTTTTGTATCATTTCGAACAGTCCTCGATTTAATTTGATGTTTCGACCGATATTAGTATAAACTAGTGTATAATAGAGTATAGTTTTTTGACCGAAACTTGCATTTCGAAAAGTTTTATAGAAGCTAATTTTCAGATGATTTTTTGCATGGACTTCCACCTAAACCTTCCTTTCTAACATATATAAATAATCTGAAGAAATACGTATCGTTTGGAACAGTCCTCGATTTAATTTGACTTTTTGACCGAAACTAGTGTATAATATACTATGGTTTTTTGACCGAAATTTGCATTTTGAAAAGTTTCATAGCATCTAATTTTCAGGAGATTTTTTTTCATGGCCTTCCATCATAACCTTCCCTCGTAAAATATAAAAATTATCTGAAAAGTTTCGTATCATTTCGAGTAGTCCTCGATATAATTTGATTCTTTGACCGAAATTCGTATAAACTAATGTATAATACACTATAGTTTTTTTTACTGAAACTTGCATTTCGAAAAGTTTTATAGAAGCTAATTTTCATATGATTTTTTGCATGGACTTCTATCATAACCTTCCTTTGTAACATATATAAATGATCTGAAACGTTTCGTATCATTTGGAACAGTCCTTGATTTAATTTGACTTTTTGACCGAAACTAGTGTATAATATACTATGGTTTTTTGACCGAAACTTGCATTTCGAAAATTTTCATAGAAACTATTTTTCAGATGATTTTTGCATGGACTTCCATCACCTTCCCTCGTAAAATATTAAACTTATCTGTAGAGTTTTGTATCATTTCGAGCAGTCCTCGATTTAATTTGATGTTTTGACCGATATTAGTATAAACTAGTGTATAATAGAGTATAGTTTTTTGACCGAAACTTGCATTTCGAAAAGTTTTATAGAAGCTAATTTTCAGATGATTTTTTGCATGGACTTCCACCTAAACCTTCCTTTCTAACATATATAAATGATCTGAAGAAATACGTATCGTTTGGAACAGTCCTCGATTTAATTTGACTTTTTGACCGAAACTAGTGTATAATATACTATGGTTTTTTGACCGAAACTTGCATTTTGAAAAGTTTCATAGCATCTAATTTTCAGGTGATTTTTTTCATGGACTTCCATCATAACCTTCCCTCGTAAAATATAAAAATTATCTGAAAAGTTTCGTATCATTTCGAGTAGTCCTCGATATAATTTGATTCTTTGACCGAAATTAGTATAAACTAATGTATAATACACTATAGTTTTTTTTACTGAAACTTGCATTTCGAAAAGTTTTATAGAAGCTAATTTTCATATGATTTTTTGCATGGACTTCTATCATAACCTTCCATTGTAACATATATAAATGATCTGAAACGTTTCGTATCATTTGGAACAGTCCTCGATTTAATTTGACTTTTTGACCGAAACTAGTGTATAATATACTATGGTTTTTTGACCGAAACTTGCATTTCGAAAATTTTCATACAAACTATTTTTCAGATGATTTTTTGCATGGACTTCCATCACCTTCCCTCGTAAAATATAAAACTTATCTGAAAAGTTTTGTATCATTTCGAACAGTCCTCGATTTAATTTGATGTTTTGACCGATATTAGTATAAACTAGTGTATAATAGAGTATAGTTTTTTGACCGAAACTTGCATTTCGAAAAGTTTTATAGAAGCTAATTTTCAGATGATTTTTTGCATGGACTTCCACCTAAACCTTCCTTTCTAACATATATAAATAATCTGAAGAAATACGTATCGTTTTGAACAGTCTTCGATTTAATTTGACTTTTTGACCGAAACTAGTGTATAATATACTATGGTTTTTTGACCGAAATTTGCATTTTGAAAAGTTTCATAGCATCTAATTTTCAGGTGATTTTTTTTCATGGACTTCCATCAAAACCTTCCCTCGTAAAATATAAAAATTATCTGAAAAGTTTCATATCATTTCGAGTAGTCCTCGATATAATTTGATTCTTTGACCGAAATCAGTATAAACTAATGTAAAATACACTATAGTTTTTTTTACTGAAACTTGCATTTCGAAAAGTTTTATAGAAGCTAATTTTCATATGATTTTTTGCATGGACTTCTATCATAACCTTCCTTTGTAACATATATAAATGATCTTAAACATTTCGTATCATTTGGAACAGTCCTCGATTTAATTTGACTTTTTGACCGAAACTAGTGTATAATATACTATGGTTTTTTGACCGAAACTTGCATTTTGAAAAGTTTCATAGCATCTAATTTTCAGGTGATTTTTTTCATGGACTTCCATCATAACCTTCCCTCGTAAAATATAAAAATTATCTGAAAAGTTTCGTATCATTTCGAGTAGTCCTCGATATAATTTGATTCTTTGACCGAAATTAGTATAAACTAATGTATAATACACTATAGTTTTTTTTACTGAAACTTGCATTTCGAAAAGTTTTATAGAAGCTAATTTTCATATGATTTTTTGCATGGACTTCTATCATAACCTTCCTTTGTAACATATATAAATGATCTGAAACGTTTCGTATCATTTGGAACAGTCCTCGATTTAATTTGACTTTTTGACCGAAACTAGTGTATAATATACTATGGTTTTTTGACCGAAACTTGCATTTCGAAAATTTTCATACAAACTATTTTTCAGATGATTTTTTGCATGGACTTCCATCACCTTCCCTCGTAAAATATAAAACTTATCTGAAAAGTTTTGTATCATTTCGAACAGTCCTCGATTTAATTTGATGTTTTGACCGATATTAGTATAAACTAGTGTATAATAGAGTATAGTTTTTTGACCGAAACTTGCATTTCAAAAAGTTTTATAGAAGCTAATTTTCAGATGATTTTTTGCATGGACTTCCACCTAAACCTTCCTTTCTAACATATATAAATAATCTGAAGAAATACGTATCGTTTGGAACAGTCTTCGATTTAATTTGACTTTTTGACCGAAACTAGTGTATAATATACTATGGTTTTTTGACCGAAATTTGCATTTTGAAAAGTTTCATAGCATCTAATTTTCAGGTGATTTTTTTTCATGGACTTCCATCAAAACCTTCCCTCGTAAAATATAAAAATTATCTGAAAAGTTTCATATCATTTCGAGTAGTCCTCGATATAATTTGATTCTTTGACCGAAATCAGTATAAACTAATGTATAATACACTATAGTTTTTTTTTACTGAAACTTGCATTTCGAAAAGTTTTATAGAAGCTAATTTTCATATGATTTTTTGCATGGACTTCTATCATAACCTTCCTTTGTAACATATATAAATGATCTTAAACATTTCGTATCATTTGGAACAGTCCTCGATTTAATTTGACTTTTTGACCGAAACTAGTGTATAATATACTATGGTTTTTTGACCGAAACTTGCATTTTGAAAAGTTTCATAGCATCTAATTTTCAGGTGATTTTTTTCATGGACTTCCATCATAACCTTCCCTCGTAAAATATAAAATTATCTGAAAAGTTTCGTATCATTTCGAGTAGTCCTCGATATAATTTGATTCTTTGACCGAAATTAGTATAAACTAATGTATAATACACTATAGTTTTTTTTACTGAAACTTGCATTTCGAAAAGTTTTATAGAAGCTAATTTTCATATGATTTTTTGCATGGACTTCTATCATAACCTTCCTTTGTAACATATATAAATGATCTGAAACGTTTCGTATCATTTGGAACAGTCCTCGATTTAATTTGACTTTTTGACCGAAACTAGTGTATAATATACTATGGTTTTTTGACCGAAACTTGCATTTCGAAAATTTTCATACAAACTATTTTTCAGATGATTTTTTGCATGGACTTCCATCACCTTCCCTCGTAAAATATAAAACTTATCTGAAAAGTTTTGTATCATTTCGAACAGTCCTCGATTTAATTTGATGTTTTGACCGATATTAGTATAAACTAGTGTATAATAGAGTATAGTTTTTTGACCGAAACTTGCATTTCGAAAAATTTTATAGAAGCTAATTTTCAGATGATTTTTTGCATGGACTTCCACCTAAACCTTCCTTTCTAACATATATAAATAATCTGAAGAAATACGTATCGTTTGGAACAGTCCTCGATTTAATTTGACTTTTTGACCGAAACTAGTGTATAATATACTATGGTTTTTTGACCGAAACTTGCATTTTGAAAAGTTTCATAGCATCTAATTTTCAGGTGATTTTTTTCATGGACTTCCATCATAACCTTCCCTCGTAAAATATAAAAATTATCTGAAAAGTTTCGTATCATTTCGAGTAGTCCTCGATATAATTTGATTCTTTGACCGAAATTAGTATAAACTAATGTATAATACACTATAGTTTTTTTTACTGAAACTTGCATTTCGAAAAGTTTTATAGAAGCTAATTTTCATATGATTTTTTGCATGGACTTCTATCATAACCTTCCTTTGTAACATATATAAATGATCTGAAACGTTTCGTATCATTTGGAACAGTCCTCGATTTAATTTGACTTTTTGACCGAAACTAGTGTATAATATACTATGGTTTTTTGACCGAAACTTGCATTTCGAAAATTTTCATACAAACTATTTTTCAGATGATTTTTTGCATGGACTTCCATCACCTTCCATCGTAAAATATAAAACTTATCTGAAAAGTTTTGTATCATTTCGAACAGTCCTCGATTTAATTTGATGTTTTGACCGATATTAGTATAAACTAGTGTATAATAGAGTATAGTTTTTTGACCGAAACTTGCATTTCGAAAAGTTTTATAGAAGCTAATTTTCAGATGATTTTTTGCATGGACTTCCACCTAAACCTTCCTTTCTAACATATATAAATAATCTGAAGAAATACGTATCGTTTGGAACAGTCTTCGATTTAATTTGACTTTTTGACCGAAACTAGTGTATAATATACTATGGTTTTTTGACCGAAATTTGCATTTTGAAAAGTTTCATAGCATCTAATTTTCAGGTGATTTTTTTTCATGGACTTCCATCAAAACCTTCCCTCGTAAAATATAAAAATTATCTGAAAAGTTTCATATCATTTCGAGTAGTCCTCGATATAATTTGATTCTTTGACCGAAATCAGTATAAACTAATGTAAAATACACTATAGTTTTTTTTACTGAAACTTGCATTTCGAAAAGTTTTATAGAAGCTAATTTTCATATGATTTTTTGCATGGACTTCTATCATAACCTACCTTTGTAACATATATAAATGATCTTAAACATTTCGTATCATTTGGAACAGTCCTCGATTTAATTTGACTTTTTGACCGAAACTAGTGTATAATATACTATGGTTTTTTGACCGAAACATGCATTTCAAAAATTTTCATACAAACTATTTTTCAGATGATTTTTTGCATGGACTTCCATCACCTTCCCTCGTAAAATATAAAACTTATCTGAAAAGTTTTGTATCATTTCGAACAGTCCTCGATTTAATTTGATGTTTTGACCGATATTAGTATAAACTATTGTATAATAGAGTATAATTTTTTGACCGAAACTTGCATTTCGAAAAATTTTATAGAAGCTAATTTTCAGATGATTTTTTGCATGGACTTCCACCTAAACCTTCCTTTCTAACATATATAAATAATCTGAAGAAATACGTATCGTTTGGAACAGTCCTCGATTTAATTTGACTTTTTGACCGAAACTAGTGTATAATATACTATGGTTTTTTGACCGAAATTTGCATTTTGAAAAGTTTCATAGCATCTAATTTTCAGGTGATTTTTTTTCATGGACTTCCATCATAACCTTCCCTCGTAAAATATAAAAATTATCTGAAAAGTTTCGTATCATTTCGAGTAGTCCTCGATATAATTTGATTCTTTGTCCGAAATTAGTATAAACTAATGTATAATACACTATAGTTTTTTTTACTGAAACTTGCATTTCGAAAAGTTTTATAGAAGCTAATTTTCATATGATTTTTTGCATGGACTTCTATCATAACCTTCCTTTGTAACATATATAAATGATCTGAAACGTTTCGTATCATTTGGAACAGTCCTCGATTTAATTTGACTTTTTGACCGAAACTAGTGTATAATATACTATGGTTTTTTGACCGAAACTTGCATTTCGAAAATTTTCATAGAAACTATTTTTCAGATGATTTTTGCATGGACTTCCATCACCTTCCCTCGTAAAATATTAAACTTATCTGAAGAGTTTTGTATCATTTCGAGCAGTCCTCGATTTAATTTGATGTTTTGACCGATATTAGTATAAACTAGTGTATAATAGAGTATAATTTTTTGACCGAAACTTGCATTTCGAAAAGTTTTATAGAAGCTAATTTTCAGATGATTTTTTGCATGGACTTCCACCTAAACCTTCCTTTCTAACATATATAAATGATCTGAAGAAATACGTATCGTTTGGAACAGTCCTCGATTTAATTTGACTTTTTGACCGAAACTAGTGTATAATATACTATGGTTTTTTGACCGAAACTTGCATTTTGAAAAGTTTCATAGCATCTAATTTTCAGGTGATTTTTTTCATGGACTTCCATCAAAACCTTCCCTCGTAAAATATAAAAATTATCTGAAAAGTTTCATATCATTTCGAGTAGTCCTCGATATAATTTGATTCTTTGACCGAAATCAGTATAAACTAATGTAAAATACACTATAGTTTTTTTTACTGAAACTTGCATTTCGAAAAGTTTTATAGAAGCTAATTTTCATATGATTTTTTGCATGGACTTCTATCATAACCTACCTTTGTAACATATATAAATGATCTTAAACATTTCGTATCATTTGGAACAGTCCTCGATTTAATTTGACTTTTTGACCGAAACTAGTGTATAATATACTATGGTTTTTTGACCGAAACATGCATTTCAAAAATTTTCATACAAACTATTTTTCAGATGATTTTTTGCATGGACTTCCATCACCTTCCCTCGTAAAATATAAAACTTATCTGAAAAGTTTTGTATCATTTCGAACAGTCCTCGATTTAATTTGATGTTTTAACCGATATTAGTATAAACTAGTGTATAATTGAGTATAGTTTTTTGACCGAAACTTGCATTTCGAAAATTTTTATAGAAGCTAATTTTCAGATGATTTTTTGCATGGACTTCCACCTAAACCTTCCTTTCTAACATATATAAATAATCTGAAGAAATACGTATCGTTTGGAACAGTCCTCGATTTAATTTGACTTTTTGACCGAAACTAGTGTATAATATACTATGGTTTTTTGACCGAAATTTGCATTTTGAAAAGTTTCATAGCATCTAATTTTCAGGTGATTTTTTTTCATGGACTTCCATCATAACCTTCCCTCGTAAAATATAAAAATTATCTGAAAAGTTTCGTATCATTTTGAGTAGTCCTCGATATAATTTGATTCTTTGTCCGAAATTAGTATAAACTAATGTATAATACACTATAGTTTTTTTTAGTGAAACTTGCATTTCGAAAAGTTTTATAGAAGCTAATTTTCATATGATTTTTTGCATGGACTTCTATCATAACCTTCCTTTGTAACATATATAAATGATCTGAAACGTTTCGTATCATTTGGAACAGTCCTCGATTTAATTTGACTTTTTGACCGAAACTAGTGTATAATATACTATGGTTTTTTGACCGAAACTTGCATTTCGAAAATTTTCATAGAAACTATTTTTCAGATGATTTTTGCATGGACTTCCATCACCTTCCCTCGTAAAATATTAAACTTATCTGAAGAGTTTTGTATCATTTCGAGCAGTCCTCGATTTAATTTGATGTTTTGACCGATATTAGTATAAACTAGTGTATAATAGAGTATAATTTTTTGACCGAAACTTGCATTTCGAAAAGTTTTATAGAAGCTAATTTTCAGATGATTTTTTGCATGGACTTCCACCTAAACCTTCCTTTCTAACATATATAAATGATCTGAAGAAATACGTATCGTTTGGAACAGTCCTCGATTTAATTTGACTTTTTGACCGAAACTAGTGTATAATATACTATGGTTTTTTGACCGAAACTTGCATTTTGAAAAGTTTCATAGCATCTAATTTTCAGGTGATTTTTTTCATGGACTTCCATCAAAACCTTCCCTCGTAAAATATAAAAATTATCTGAAAAGTTTCATATCATTTCGAGTAGTCCTCGATATAATTTGATTCTTTGACCGAAATCAGTATAAACTAATGTAAAATACACTATAGTTTTTTTTACTGAAACTTGCATTTCGAAAAGTTTTATAGAAGCTAATTTTCATATGATTTTTTGCATGGACTTCTATCATAACCTACCTTTGTAACATATATAAATGATCTTAAACATTTCGTATCATTTGGAACAGTCCTCGATTTAATTTGACTTTTTGACCGAAACTAGTGTATAATATACTATGGTTTTTTGACCGAAACATGCATTTCAAAAATTTTCATACAAACTATTTTTCAGATGATTTTTTGCATGGACTTCCATCACCTTCCCTCGTAAAATATAAAACTTATCTGAAAAGTTTTGTATCATTTCGAACAGTCCTCGATTTAATTTGATGTTTTGACCGATATTAGTATAAACTAGTGTATAATAGAGTATAGTTTTTTGACCGAAACTTGCATTTCGAAAAATTTTATAGAAGCTAATTTTCAGATGATTTTTTGCATGGACTTCCACCTAAACCTTCCTTTCTAACATATATAAATAATCTGAAGAAATACGTATCGTTTGGAACAGTCCTCGATTTAATTTGACTTTTTGACCGAAACTAGTGTATAATATACTATGGTTTTTTGACCGAAATTTGCATTTTGAAAAGTTTCATAGCATCTAATTTTCAGGTGATTTTTTTTCATGGACTTCCATCATAACCTTCCCTCGTAAAATATAAAAATTATCTGAAAAGTTTCGTATGATTTCGAGTAGTCCTCGATATAATTTGATTCTTTGTCCGAAATTAGTATAAACTAATGTATAATACACTATAGTTTTTTTTACTGAAACTTGCATTTCGAAAAGTTTTATAGAAGCTAATTTTCATATTATTTTTTGCATGGACTTCTATCATAACCTTCCTTTGTAACATATATAAATGATCTGAAACGTTTCGTATCATTTGGAACAGTCCTCGATTTAATTTGACTTTTTGACCGAAACTAGTGTATAATATACTATGGTTTTTTGACCGAAACTTGCATTTCGAAAATTTTCATAGAAACTATTTTTCAAATGATTTTTGCATGGACTTCCATCACCTTCCCTCGTAAAATATTAAACTTATCTGAAGAGTTTTGTATGATTTCGAGCAGTCCTCGATTTAATTTGATGTTTTGACCGATATTAGTATAAACTAGTGTATAATAGAGTATAATTTTTTGACCGAAACTTGCATTTCGAAAAGTTTTATAGAAGCTAATTTTCAGATGATTTTTTGCATGGACTTCCACCTAAACCTTCCTTTCTAACATATATAAATGATCTGAAGAAATACGTATTGTTTGGAACAGTCCTCGATTTAATTTGACTTTTTGACCGAAACTAGTGTATAATATACTATGGTTTTTTGACCGAAACTTGCATTTTGAAAAGTTTCATAGCATCTAATTTTCAGGTGATTTTTTTCATGGACTTCCATCAAAACCTTCCGTCGTAAAATATAAAAATTATCTGAAAAGTTTCATATCATTTCGAGTAGTCCTCGATATAATTTGATTCTTTGACCGAAATCAGTATAAACTAATGTAAAATACACTATAGTTTTTTTTATTGAAACTTGCATTTCGAAAAGTTTTATAGAAGCTAATTTTCATATGATTTTTTGCATGGACTTCTATCATAACCTACCTTTGTAACATATATAAATGATCTTAAACATTTCGTATCATTTGGAACAGTCCTCGATTTAATTTGACTTTTTGACCGAAACTAGTGTATAATATACTATGGTTTTTTGACCGAAACATGCATTTCAAAAATTTTCATACAAACTATTTTTCAGATGATTTTTTGCATGGACTTCCATCACCTTCCCTCGTAAAATATAAAACTTATCTGAAAAGTTTTGTATCATTTCGAACAGTCCTCGATTTAATTTGATGTTTTGACCGATATTAGTATAAACTAGTGTATAATAGAGTATAGTTTTTTGACCGAAACTTGCATTTCGAAAAATTTTATAGAAGCTAATTTTCAGATGATTTTTTGCAAGGACTTCCACCTAAACCTTCCTTTCTAACATATATAAATAATCTGAAGAAATACGTATCGTTTGGAACAGTCCTCGATTTAATTTGACTTTTTGACCGAAACTAGTGTATAATATACTATGGTTTTTTGACCGAAATTTGCATTTTGAAAAGTTTCATAGCATCTAATTTTCAGGTGATTTTTTTTCATGGACTTCCATCATAACCTTCCCTCGTAAAATATAAAAATTATCTGAAAAGTTTCGTATGATTTCGAGTAGTCCTCGATATAATTTGATTCTTTGTCCGAAATTAGTATAAACTAATGTATAATACACTATAGTTTTTTTTACTGAAACTTGCATTTCGAAAAGTTTTATAGAAGCTAATTTTCATATGATTTTTTGCATGGACTTCTATCATAACCTTCCTTTGTAACATATATAAATGATCTGAAACGTTTCGTATCATTTGGAACAGTCCTCGATTTAATTTGACTTTTTGACCGAAACTAGTGTATAATATACTATGGTTTTTTGACCGAAACTTGCATTTCAAAAATTTTCATACAAACTATTTTTCAGATGATTTTTTGCATGGACTTCCATCACCTTCCCTCGTAAAATATAAAACTTATCTGAAAAGTTTTGTATCATTTCGAACAGTCCTCGATTTAATTTGATGTTTTGACCGATATTAGTATAAACTAGTGTATAATAGAGTATAGTTTTTTGACCGAAACTTGCATTTCGAAAAGTTTTATAGAAGCTAATTTTCAGATGATTTTTTGCATGGACTTCCACCTAAACCTTCCTTTCTAACATATATAAATGATCTGAAGAAATACGTATCGTTTGGAACAGTCCTCGATTTAATTTGACTTTTTGACCGAAACTAGTGTATAATATACTATGGTTTTTTGACCGAAACTTGCATTTTGAAAAGTTTCATAGCATCTAATTTTCAGGTGATTTTTTTCATGGACTTCCATCATAACCTTCCCTCGTAAAATATAAAAATTATCTGAAAAGTTTCGTATCATTTCGAGTAGTCCTCGATATAATTTGATTCTTTGACCGAAATTAGTATAAACTAATGTATAATACACTATAGTTTTTTTTTACTGAAACTTGCATTTCAAAAAGTTTTATAGAAGCTAATTTTCATATGATTTTTTGCATGGACTGCTATCATAACCTTCCTTTGTAACATATATAAATGATCTGAAACGTTTCGTATCATTTGGAACAGTCCTCGATTTAATTTGACTTTTTGACCGAAACTAGTGTATAATATACTATGGTTTTTTGACCGAAACTTGCATTTCAAAAATTTTCATACAAACTATTTTTCAGATGATTTTTTGCATGGACTTCCATCACCTTCCCTCGTAAAATATAAAACTTATCTGAAAAGTTTTGTATCATTTCGAACAGTCCTCGATTTAATTTGATGTTTTGACCGATATTAGTATAAACTAGTGTATAATAGAGTATAGTTTTTTGACCGAAACTTGCATTTCGAAAAGTTTTATAGAAGCTAATTTTCAGATGATTTTTTGCATGGACTTCCACCTAAACCTTCCTTTCTAACATATATAAATGATCTGAAGAAATACGTATCGTTTGGAACAGTCCTCGATTTAATTTGACTTTTTGACCGAAACTAGTGTATAATATACTATGGTTTTTTGACCGAAACTTGCATTTTGAAAAGTTTCATAGCATCTAATTTTCAGGTGATTTTTTTCATGGACTTCCATCATAACCTTCCCTCGTAAAATATAAAAATTATCTGAAAAGTTTCGTATCATTTCGAGTAGTCCTCGATATAATTTGATTCTTTGACCGAAATTAGTATAAACTAATGTATAATACACTATAGTTTTTTTTTACTGAAACTTGCATTTCGAAAAGTTTTATAGAAGCTAATTTTCATATGATTTTTTGCATGGACTGCTATCATAACCTTCCTTTGTAACATATATAAATGATCTGAAACGTTTCGTATCATTTGGAACAGTCCTCGATTTAATTTGACTTTTTGACCGAAACTAGTGTATAATATACTATGGTTTTTTGACCGAAACTTGCATTTCAAAAATTTTCATACAAACTATTTTTCAGGTGATTTTTTGCATGGACTTCCATCACCTTCCCTCGTAAAATATAAAACTTATCTGAAAAGTTTTGTATCATTTCGAACAGTCCTCGATTTAATTTGATGTTTTGACCGATATTAGTATAAACTAGTGTATAATAGAGTATAGTTTTTTGACCGAAACTTGCATTTCGAAAAGTTTTATAGAAGCTAATTTTCAGATGATTTTTTGCATGGACTTCCACCTAAACCTTCCTTTCTAACATATATAAATGATCTGAAGAAATACGTATCGTTTGGAACAGTCCTCGATTTAATTTGACTTTTTGACCGAAACTAGTGTATAATATACTATGGTTTTTTGACCGAAACTTGCATTTTGAAAAGTTTCATAGCATCTAATTTTCAGGTGATTTTTTTCATGGACTTCCATCATAACCTTCCCTCGTAAAATATAAAAATTATCTGAAAAGTTTCGTATCATTTCGAGTAGTCCTCGATATAATTTGATTCTTTGACCGAAATTAGTATAAACTAATGTATAATACACTATAGTTTTTTTTTACTGAAACTTGCATTTCGAAAAGTTTTATAGAAGCTAATTTTCATATGATTTTTTGCATGGACTTCTATCATAACCTTCCTTTGTAACATATATAAATGATCTGAAACGTTTCGTATCATTTGGAACAGTCCTCGATTTAATTTGACTTTTTGACCGAAACTAGTGTATAATATACTATGGTTTTTTGACCGAAACTTGCATTTCGAAAATTTTCATACAAACTATTTTTCAGATGATTTTTTGCATGGACTTCCATCACATTCCCTCGTAAAATATAAAACTTATCTGAAAAGTTTTGTATCATTTCGGACAGTCCTCGATTTAATTTGATGTTTTGACCGATATTAGTATAAACTAGTGTATAATAGAGTATAGTTTTTTGACCGAAACTTGCATTTCGAAAAGTTTTATAGAAGCTAATTTTCAGATGATTTTTTGCATGGACTTCCACCTAAACCTTCCTTTCTAACATATATAAATAATCTGAAGAAATACGTATCGTTTGGAACAGTCCTCGATTTAATTTGACTTTTTGACCGAAACTAGTGTATAATATACTATGGTTTTTTGACCGAAATTTGCATTTTGAAAAGTTTCATAGCATCTAATTTTCAGGTGATTTTTTTCATGGACTTCCATCATAACCTTCCCTCGTAAAATATAAAAATTATCTGAAAAGTTTCGTATCATTTCGAGTAGTCCACGATATAATTTGATTCTTTGACCGAAATTAGTATAAACTAATGTATAATACACTATAGTTTTTTTTACTGAAACTTGCATTTCGAAAAGTTTTATAGAAGCTAATTTTCATATGATTTTTTGCATGGACTTCTATCATAACCTTCCTTTGTAACATATATAAATGATCTGAAACGTTTCGTATCATTTGGAACAGTCCTCGATTTAATTTGACTTTTTGACCGAAACTAGTGTATAATATACTATGGTTTTTTGACCGAAACATGCATTTCGAAAATTTTCATACAAACTATTTTTCAGATGATTTTTTGCATGGACTTCCATCACCTTCCCTCGTAAAATATAAAACTTATCTTAAAAGTTTTGTATCATTTCGAACTGTCCTCGATTTAATTTGATGTTTTGACCGATATTAGTATAAACTAGTGTATAATAGAGTATAGTTTTTTGACCGAAACTTGCATTTCGAAAAGTTTTATAGAAGCTAATTTTCAGATGATTTTTTGCATGGACTTCCACCTAAACCTTCCTTTCTAACATATATAAATAATCTGAAGAAATACGTATCGTTTGGAACAGTCCTCGATTTAATTTGACTTTTTGACCGAAACTAGTGTATAATATACTATGGTTTTTTGACCGAAACTTGCATTTTGAAAAGTTTCATAGCATCTAATTTTCAGGTGATTTTTTTCATGGACTTCCATCATAACCTTCCCTCGTAAAATATAAAAATTATCTGAAAAGTTTCGTATCATTTCGAGTAGTCCTCGATATAATTTGATTCTTTGACCGAAATTAGTATAAACTAATGTATAATACACTATAGTTTTTTTTTACTGAAACTTGCATTTCGAAAAGTTTTATAGAAGCTAATTTTCATATGATTTTTTGCATGGACTTCTATCATAACCTTCCTTTGTAACATATATAAATGATCTGAAACGTTTCGTATCATTTGGAACAGTCCTCGATTTAATTTGACTTTTTGACCGAAACTAGTGTATAATATACTATGGTTTTTTGACCGAAACTTGCATTTCGAAAATTTTCATACAAACTATTTTTCAGATGATTTTTTGCATGGACTTCCATCACCTTCCCTCGTAAAATATAAAACTTATCTGAAAAGTTTTGTATCATTTCGAACAGTCCTCAATTTAATTTGATGTTTTGACCGATATTAGTATAAACTAGTGTATCATAGAGTATAATTTTTTGACCGAAACTTGCATTTCGAAAAGTTTTATAGAAGCTAATTTTCAGATGATATTTTGCATGGACTTCCACCTAAACCTTCCTTTCTAACATATATAAATGATCTGAAGAAATACGTATCGTTTGGAACAGTCCTCGATTTAATTTGACTTTTTGACCGAAACTAGTGTATAATATACTATGGTTTTTTGACCGAAACTTGCATTTTGAAAAGTTTCATAGCATCTAATTTTCAGGTGATTTTTTTCATGGACTTCCATCATAACCTTCCCTCGTAAAATATAAAAATTATCTGAAAAGTTTCGTATCATTTCGAGTAGTCCTCGATATAATTTGATTCTTTGACCGAAATTAGTATAAACTAATGTATAATACACTATAGTTTTTTTTTACTGAAACTTGCATTTCGAAAAGTTTTATAGAAGCTAATTTTCATATGATTTTTTGCATGGACTTCTATCATAACCTTCCTTTGTAACATATATAAATGATCTGAAACGTTTCGTATCATTTGGAACAGTCCTCGATTTAATTTGACTTTTTGACCGAAACTAGTGTATAATATACTATGGTTTTTTGACCGAAACTTGCATTTCGAAAATTTTCATACAAACTATTTTTCAGATGATTTTTTGCATGGACTTCCATCACCTTCCCTCGTAAAATATAAAACTTATCTGAAAAGTTTTGTATCATTTCGAACAGTCCTCAATTTAATTTGATGTTTTGACCGATATTAGTATAAACTAGTGTATCATAGAGTATAATTTTTTGACCGAAACTTGCATTTCGAAAAGTTTTATAGAAGCTAATTTTCAGATGATATTTTGCATGGACTTCCACCTAAACCTTCCTTTCTAACATATATAAATGATCTGAAGAAATACGTATCGTTTGGAACAGTCCTCGATTTAATTTGACTTTTTGACCGAAACTAGTGTATAATATACTATGGTTTTTTGACCGAAACTTGCATTTTGAAAAGTTTCATAGCATCTAATTTTCAGGTGATTTTTTTCATGGACTTCCATCATAACCTTCCCTCGTAAAATATAAAAATTATCTGAAAAGTTTCGTATCATTTCGAGTAGTCCTCGATATAATTTGATTCTTTGACCGAAATTAGTATAAACTAATGTATAATACACTATAGTTTTTTTTTACTGAAACTTGCATTTCGAAAAGTTTTATAGAAGCTAATTTTCATATGATTTTTTGCATGGACTTCTATCATAACCTTCCTTTGTAACATATATAGATGATCTGAAACGTTTCGTATCATTTGGAACAGTCCTCGATTTAATTTGACTTTTTGACCGAAACTAGTGTATAATATACTATGGTTTTTTGACCGAAACTTGCATTTCAAAAATTTTCATACAAACTATTTTTCAGATGATTTTTTGCATGGACTTCCATCACCTTCCCTCGTAAAATATAAAACTTATCTGAAAAGTTTTGTATCATTTCGAACAGTCCTCGATTTAATTTGATGTTTTGACCGATATTAGTATAAACTAGTGTATAATAGAGTATAGTTTTTTGACCGAAACTTGCATTTCGAAAAGTTTTATAGAAGCTAATTTTCAGATGATTTTTTCATGGACTTCCACCTAAACCTTCGTTTCTAACATATATAAATGATCTGAAGAAATACGTATCGTTTGGAACAGTCCTCGATTTAATTTGACTTTTTGACCGAAACTAGTGTATAATATACTATGGTTTTTTGACCGAAACTTGCATTTTGAAAAGTTTCATAGCATCTAATTTTCAGGTGATTTTTTTCATGGACTTCCATCATAACCTTCCCTCGTAAAATATAAAAATTATCTGAAAAGTTTCGTATCATTTCGAGTAGTCCTCGATATAATTTGATTCTTTGACCGAAATTAGTATAAACTAATGTATAATACACTATAGTTTTTTTTTACTGAAACTTGCATTTCGAAAAGTTTTATAGAAGCTAATGTTCATATGATTTTTTGCATGGACTTCTATCATAACCTTCCTTTGTAACATATATAAATGATCTGAAACGTTTCGTATCATTTGGAACAGTCCTCGATTTAATTTGACTTTTTGACCGAAACTAGTGTATAATATACTATGGTTTTTTGACCGAAACTTGCATTTCGAAAATTTTCATACAAACTATTTTTCAGATGATTTTTTGCATGGACTTCCATCACCTTCCCTCGTAAAATATAAAACTTATCTGAAAAGTTTTGTATCATTTCGAACAGTCCTCGATTTAATTTGATGTTTTGACCGATATTAGTATAAACTAGTGTATAATAGAGTATAGTTTTTTGACCGAAACTTGCATTTCGAAAAGTTTTATAGAAGCTAATTTTCAGATGATTTTTTGCATGGACTTCCACCTAAACCTTCCTTTCTAACATATATAATGGATCTTAAGAAATACGTATCGTTTGGAACAGTCCTCGATTTAATTTGACTTTTTGACCGAAACTAGTGTATAATATACTATGGTTTTTTGACCGAAACTTGCATTTTGAAAAGTTTCATAGCATCTTATTTTCAGGTGATTTTTTTCATGGACTTCCATCATAACCTTCCCTCGTAAAATATAAAAATTATCTGAAAAGTTTCGTATCATTTCGAGTAGTCCTCGATATAATTTGATTCTTTGACAGAAATTAGTATAAACTAATGTATAATACACTATAGTTTTTTTTTACTGAAACTTGCATTTCGAAAAGTTTTATAGAAGCTAATGTTCATATGATTTTTTGCATGGACTTCTATCATAACCTTCCTTTGTAACATATATAAATGATCTGAAACGTTTCGTATCATTTGGAACAGTCCTCGATTTAATTTGACTTTTTGACCGAAACTAGTGTATAATATACTATGGTTTTTTGACCGAAACTTGCATTTCGAAAATTTTCATACAAACTATTTTTCAGATGATTTTTTGCATGGACTTCCATCACCTTCCCTCGTAAAATATAAAACTTATCTGAAAAGTTTTGTATCATTTCGAACAGTCCTCGATTTAATTTGATGTTTTGACCGATATTAGTATAAACTAGTGTATAATAGAGTATAGTTTTTTGACCGAAACTTGCATTTCGAAAAGTTTTATAGAAGCTAATTTTCAGATGATTTTTTGCATGGACTTCCACCTAAACCTTCCTTTCTAACATATATAAATAATCTGAAGAAATACGTATCGTTTGGAACAGTCCTCGATTTAATTTGACTTTTTGACCGAAACTAGTGTATAATATACTATGGTTTTTTGACCGAAACTTGCATTTTGAAAAGTTTCATAGCATCTTATTTTCAGGTGATTTTTTTCATGGACTTCCATCATAACCTTCCCTCGTAAAATATAAAAATTATCTGAAAAGTTTCGTATCATTTCGAGTAGTCCTCGATATAATTTGATTCTTTGACCGAAATTAGTATAAACTATTGTATAATACACTATAGTTTTTTTTTACTGAAACTTGCATTTCGAAAAGTTTTATAGAAGCTAATGTTCATATGATTTTTTGCATGGACTTCTATCATAACCTTCCTTTGTAACATATATAAATGATCTGAAACGTTTCGTATCATTTGGAACAGTCCTCGATTTAATTTGACTTTTTGACCGAAACTAGTGTATAATATACTATGGTTTTTTGACCGAAACTTGCATTTCGAAAATTTTCATAGAAACTATTTTTCAGATGATTTTTGCATGGACTTCCATCACCTTCCCTCGTAAAATATTAAACTTATCTGAAGAGTTTTGTATCATTTCGAGCAGTCCTCGATTTAATTTGATGTTTTGACCGATATTAGTATAAAGTAGTGTATAATAGAGTATAATTTTTTAACCGAAACCTGCATTTCGAAAAGTTTTATAGAAGCTAATTTTCAGATGATTTTTTGCATGGACTTCCACCTAAACCTTCCTTTCTAACATATATAATGGATCTTAAGAAATACGTATCGTTTGGAACAGTCCTCGATTTAATTTGACTTTTTGACCGAAACTAGTGTATAATATACTATGGTTTTTTGACCGAAACTTGCATTTTGAAAAGTTTCATAGCATCTTATTTTCAGGTGATTTTTTTCATGGACTTCCATCATAACCTTCCCTCGTAAAATATAAAAATTATCTGAAAAGTTTCGTATCATTTCGAGTAGTCCTCGATATAATTTGATTCTTTGACAGAAATTAGTATAAACTAATGTATAATACACTATAGTTTTTTTTTACTGAAACTTGCATTTCGAAAAGTTTTATAGAAGCTAATGTTCATATGATTTTTTGCATGGACTTCTATCATAACCTTCCTTTGTAACATATATAAATGATCTGAAACGTTTCGTATCATTTGGAACAGTCCTCGATTTAATTTGACTTTTTGACCGAAACTAGTGTATAATATACTATGGTTTTTTGACCGAAACTTGCATTTCGAAAATTTTCATACAAACTATTTTTCAGATGATTTTTTGCATGGACTTCCATCACCTTCCCTCGTAAAATATAAAACTTATCTGAAAAGTTTTGTATCATTTCGAACAGTCCTCGATTTAATTTGATGTTTTGACCGATATTAGTATAAACTAGTGTATAATAGAGTATAGTTTTTTGACCGAAACTTGCATTTCGAAAAGTTTTATAGAAGCTAATTTTCAGATGATTTTTTGCATGGACTTCCACCTAAACCTTCCTTTCTAACATATATAAATAATCTGAAGAAATACGTATCGTTTGGAACAGTCCTCGATTTAATTTGACTTTTTGACCGAAACTAGTGTATAATATACTATGGTTTTTTGACCGAAACTTGCATTTTGAAAAGTTTCATAGCATCTTATTTTCAGGTGATTTTTTTCATGGACTTCCATCATAACCTTCCCTCGTAAAATATAAAAATTATCTGAAAAGTTTCGTATCATTTCGAGTAGTCCTCGATATAATTTGATTCTTTGACCGAAATTAGTATAAACTATTGTATAATACACTATAGTTTTTTTTTACTGAAACTTGCATTTCGAAAAGTTTTATAGAAGCTAATGTTCATATGATTTTTTGCATGGACTTCTATCATAACCTTCCTTTGTAACATATATAAATGATCTGAAACGTTTCGTATCATTTGGAACAGTCCTCGATTTAATTTGACTTTTTGACCGAAACTAGTGTATAATATACTATGGTTTTTTGACCGAAACTTGCATTTCGAAAATTTTCATAGAAACTATTTTTCAGATGATTTTTGCATGGACTTCCATCACCTTCCCTCGTAAAATATTAAACTTATCTGAAGAGTTTTGTATCATTTCGAGCAGTCCTCGATTTAATTTGATGTTTTGACCGATATTAGTATAAAGTAGTGTATAATAGAGTATAATTTTTTAACCGAAACCTGCATTTCGAAAAGTTTTATAGAAGCTAATTTTCAGATGATTTTTTGCATGGACTTCCACCTAAACCTTCCTTTCTAACATATATAAATGATCTGAAGAAATACGTATCGTTTGGAACAGTCCTCGATTTAATTTGACTTTTTGACCGAAACTAGTGTATAATATACTATGGTTTTTTGACCGAAACTTGCATTTTGAAAAGTTTCATAGCATCTAATTTTCAGGTGATTTTTTTCATGGACTTCCATCATAACCTTCCCTCGTAAAATATAAAAATTATCTGAAAAGTTTCGTATCATTTCGAGTAGTCCTCGATATAATTTGATTCTTTGACCGAAATTAGTATAAACTAATGTATAATACACTATAGTTTTTTTTTACTGAAACTTGCATTTCGAAAAGTTTTATAGAAGCTAATTTTCATATGATTTTTTTGCATGGACTTCTATCATAACCTTCCTTTGTAACATATATAAATGATCTGAAACGTTTCGTATCATTTGGAACAGTCCTCGATTTAATTTGACTTTTTGACCGAAACTAGTGTATAATATACTATGGTTTTTTGACCGAAACTTGCATTTCGAAAATTTTCATACAAACTATTTTTCAGATGATTTTTTGGATGGACTTCCATCACCTTCCCTCGTAAAATATAAAACTTATCTGAAAAGTTTTGTATCATTTCGAACAGTCCTCGATTTAATTTGATGTTTTGACCGATATTAGTATAAACTAGTGTATAATAGAGTATAGTTTTTTGACCGAAACTTGCATTTCGAAAAGTTTTATAGAAGCTAATTTTCAGATGATTTTTTGCATGGACTTCCACCTAAACCTTCCTTTCTAACATATATAAATAATCTTAAGAAATACGTATCGTTTGGAATAGTCCTCGATTTAATTTGACTTTTTGACCGAAACTAGTGTATAATATACTATGGTTTTTTGACCGAAATTTGCATTTTGAAAAGTTTCATAGCATCTAATTTTCAGGTGATTTTTTTTCATGGACTTCCATCATAACCTTCCCTCGTAAAATATAAAAATTATCTGAAAAGTTTCGTATCATTTCGAGTAGTCCTCGATATAATTTGATTCTTTGACCGAAATTAGTATAAACTAATGTATAATACACTATAGTTTTTTTTACTGAAACTTGCATTTCGAAAAGTTTTATAGAAGCTAATTTTCATATGATTTTTTGCATGGACTTCTATCATAACCTTCCTTTGTAACATATATAAATGATCTGAAACGTTTCGTATCATTTGGAACAGTCCTCGATTTAATTTGACTTTTTGACCGAAACTAGTGTATAATATACTATGGTTTTTTGACTGAAACTTGCATTTCGAAAATTTTCATAGAAACTATTTTTCAGATGATTTTTGCATGGACTTCCATCACCTTCCCTCGTAAAATATTAAACTTATCTGAAGAGTTTTGTATCATTTCGAGCAGTCCTCGATTTAATTTGATGTTTTGACCGATATTAGTATAAAGTAGTGTATAATAGAGTATAATTTTTTAACCGAAACCTGCATTTCGAAAAGTTTTATAGAAGCTAATTTCCAGATGATTTTTTGCATGGACTTCCACCTAAACCTTCCTTTCTAACATATATAAATGATCTGAAGAAATACGTATCGTTTGGAACAGTCCTCGATTTAATTTGACTTTTTGACCGAAACTAGTGTATAATATACTATGGTTTTTTGACCGAAATTTGCATTTTGAAAAGTTTCATAGCATCTAATTTTCAGGTGATTTTTTTCATGGACTTCCATCATAACCTTCCCTCGTAAAATATAAAAATTATCTGAAAAGTTTCGTATCATTTCGAGTAGTCCACGATATAATTTGATTCTTTGACCGAAATTAGTATAAACTAATGTATAATACACTATAGTTTTTTTTACTGAAACTTGCATTTCGAAAAGTTTTATAGAAGCTAATTTTCATATGATTTTTTGCATGGACTTCTATCATAACCTTCCTTTGTAACATATATAAATGATCTGAAACGTTTTGTATCATTTGGAACAGTCCTCGATTTAATTTGACTTTTTGACCGAAACTAGTGTATAATATACTATGGTTTTTTGACCGAAACATGCATTTCGAAAATTTTCATACAAACTATTTTTCAGATGATTTTTTGCATGGACTTCCATCACCTTCCCTCGTAAAATATAAAACTTATCTGAAAAGTTTTGTATCATTTCGAACAGTCCTCGATTTAATTTGATGTTTTGACCGATATTAGTATAAAGTAGTGTATAATAGAGTATAGTTTTTTGACCGAAACCTGCATTTCGAAAAGTTTTATAGAAGCTAATTTTCAGATGATTTTTTGCATGGACTTCCACCTAAACCTTCCTTTCTAACATATATAAATAATCTGAAGAAATACGTATCGTTTGGAACAGTCCTCGATTTAATTTGACTTTTTGACCGAAACTAGTGTATAATATACTATGGTTTTTTGACCGAAACTTGCATTTTGAAAAGTTTCATAGCATCTAATTTTCAGGTGATTTTTTTCATGGACTTCCATCATAACCTTCCCTCGTAAAATATAAAAATTATCTGAAAAGTTTCGTATCATTTCGAGTAGTCCTCGATATAATTTGATTCTTTGACCGAAATTAGTATAAACTAATGTATAATACACTATAGTTTTTTTTTACTGAAACTTGCATTTCGAAAAGTTTTATAGAAGCTAATTTTCATATGATTTTTTGCATGGACTTCTATCAAAACCTTCCTTTGTAACATATATAAATGATCTGAAACGTTTCGTATCATTTTGAACAGTCCTCGATTTAATTTGACTTTTTGACCGAAACTAGTGTATAATATACTATGGTTTTTTGACCGAAACTTGCATTTCGAAAATTTTCATACAAACTATTTTTCAGATGATTTTTTGGATGGACTTCCATCACCTTCCCTCGTAAAATATAAAACTTATCTGAAAAGTTTTGTATCATTTCGAACAGTCCTCGATTTAATTTGATGTTTTGACCGATATTAGTATAAACTAGTGTATAATAGAGTATAGTTTTTTGACCGAAACTTGCATTTCGAAAAGTTTTATAGAAGCTAATTTTCAGATGATTTTTTGCATGGACTTCCACCTAAACCTTCCTTTCTAACATATATAAATAATCTGAAGAAATACGTATCGTTTGGAACAGTCCTCGATTTAATTTGACTTTTTGACCGAAACTAGTGTATAATATACTATGGTTTTTTGACCGAAATTTGCATTTTGAAAAGTTTCATAGCATCTAATTTTCAGGTGATTTTTTTTCATGGACTTCCATCATAACCTTCCCTCGTAAAATATAAAAATTATCTGAAAAGTTTCGTATCATTTCGAGTAGTCCTCGATATAATTTGATTCTTTGACCGAAATTAGTATAAACTAATGTATAATACACTATAGTTTTTTTTACTGAAACTTGCATTTTGAAAAGTTTTATAGAAGCTAATTTTCATATGATTTTTTGCATGGACTTCTATCATAACCTTCCTTTGTAACATATATAAATGATCTGAAACGTTTCGTATCATTTGGAACAGTCCTCGATTTAATTTGACTTTTTGACCGAAACTAGTGTATAATATACTATGGTTTTTTGACTGAAACTTGCATTTCGAAAATTTTCATAGAAACTATTTTTCAGATGATTTTTGCATGGACTTCCATCACCTTCCCTCGTAAAATATTAAACTTATCTGAAGAGTTTTGTATCATTTCGAGCAGTCCTCGATTTAATTTGATGTTTTGACCGATATTAGTATAAAGTAGTGTATAATAGAGTATAATTTTTTAACCGAAACCTGCATTTCGAAAAGTTTTATAGAAGCTAATTTTCAGATGATTTTTTGCATGGACTTCCACCTAAACCTTCCTTTCTAACATATATAATTGATCTGAAGAAATACGTATCGTTTGGAACAGTCCTCGATTTAATTTGACTTTTTGACCGAAACTAGTGTATAATATACTATGGTTTTTTGACCGAAACTTGCATTTTGAAAAGTTTCATAGCATCTAATTTTCAGGTGATTTTTTTCATGGACTTCCATCATAACCTTCCCTCGTAAAATATAAAAATTATCTGAAAAGTTTCGTATCATTTCGAGTAGTCCTCGATATAATTTGATTCTTTGACCGAAATTAGTATAAACTAATGTATAATACACTATAGTTTTTTTTTACTGAAACTTGCATTTTGAAAAGTTTTATAGAAGATAATTTTCATATGATTTTTTGCATGGACTTCTATCATAACCTTCCTTTGTAACATATATAAATGATCTGAAACGTTTCGTATCATTTGGAACAGTCCTCGATTTAATTTGACTTTTTGACCGAAACTAGTGTATAATATACTATGGTTTTTTGACCGAAACTTGCATTTCGAAAAGTTTTATAGAAGCTAATTTTCAGATGATTTTTTGCATGGACTTCCACCTAAACCTTCCTTTCTAACATATATAAATAATCTTAAGAAATACGTATCGTTTGGAACAGTCCTCGATTTAATTTGACTTTTTGACCAAAACTAGTGTATAATATACTATGGTTTTTTGACCGAAATTTGCATTTTGAAAAGTTTCATAGCATCTAATTTTCAGGTGATTTTTTTTCATGGACTTCCATCATAACCTTCCCTCGTAAAATATAAAAATTATCTGAAAAGTTTCGTATCATTTCGAGTAGTCCTCGATATAATTTGATTCTTTGACCGAAATTAGTATAAACTAATGTATAATACACTATAGTTTTTTTTACTGAAACTTGCATTTCGAAAAGTTTTATAGAAGCTAATTTTCATATGATTTTTTGCATGGACTTCTATCATAACCTTCCTTTGTAACATATATAAATGATCTGAAACGTTTCGTATCATTTGGAACAGTCCTCGATTTAATTTGACTTTTTGACCGAAACTAGTGTATAATATACTATGGTTTTTTGACTGAAACTTGCATTTCGAAAATTTTCATAGAAACTATTTTTCAGATGATTTTTGCATGGACTTCCATCACCTTCCCTCGTAAAATATTAAACTTATCTGAAGAGTTTTGTATCATTTCGAGAAGTCCTCGATTTAATTTGATGTTTTGACCGATATTAGTATAAACTAGTGTATAATAGAGTATAATTTTTTAACCGAAACCTGCATTTCGAAAAGTTTTATAGAAGCTAATTTTCAGATGATTTTTTGCATGGACTTCCACCTAAACCTTCCTTTCTAACATATATAAATGATCTGAAGAAATACGTATCGTTTGGAACAGTCCTCGATTTAATTTGACTTTTTGACCGAAACTAGTGTATAATATACTATGGTTTTTTGACCGAAATTTGCATTTTGAAAAGTTTCATAGCATCTAATTTTCAGGTGATTTTTTTCATGGACTTCCATCATAACCTTCCCTCGTAAAATATAAAAATTATCTGAAAAGTTTCGTATCATTTCGAGTAGTCCACGATATAATTTGATTCTTTGACCGAAATTAGTATAAACTAATGTATAATACACTATAGTTTTTTTTACTGAAACTTGCATTTCGAAAAGTTTTATAGAAGCTAATTTTCATATGATTTTTTGCATGGACTTCTATCATAACCTTCCTTTGTAACATATATAAATGATCTGAAACGTTTCGTATCATTTGGAACAGTCCTCGATTTAATTTGACTTTTTGACCGAAACTAGTGTATAATATACTATGGTTTTTTGACCGAAACATGCATTTCGAAAATTTTCATACAAACTATTTTTCAGATGATTTTTTGCATGGACTTCCATCACCTTCCCTCGTAAAATATAAAACTTATCTGAAAAGTTTTGTATCATTTCGAACAGTCCTCGATTTAATTTGATGTTTTGACCGATATTAGTATAAACTAGTGTATAATAGAGTATAGTTTTTTGACCAAAAATTTCATTTCGAAAAGTTTTATAGAAGCTAATTTTCAGATGATTTTTTGCATGGACTTCCACCTAAACCTTCCTTTCTAACATATATAAATAATCTGAAGAAATACGTATCGTTTGGAACAGTCCTCGATTTAATTTGACTTTTTGACCGAAACTAGTGTATAATATACTATGGTTTTTTGACCGAAACTTGCATTTTGAAAAGTTTCATAGCATCTAATTTTCAGGTGATTTTTTTCATTTACTTCCATCATAACCTTCCCTCGTAAAATATAAATGTTATCTGAAAAGTTTCGTATCATTTCGAGTAGTCCTCGATATAATTTGATTCTTTGACCGAAATTAGTATAAACTAATGTATAATACACTATAGTTTTTTTTTACTGAAACTTGCATTTCGAAAAGTTTTATAGAAGCTAATTTTCATATGATTTTTTGCATGGACTTCTATCATAACCTTCCTTTGTAACATATATAAATGATCTGAAACGTTTCGTATCATTTGGAACAGTCCTCGATTTAATTTGACTTTTTGACCGAAACTAGTGTATAATATACTATGGTTTTTTGACCGAAACTTGCATTTCGAAAATTTTCATACAAACTATTTTTCAGATGATTTTTTGCATGGACTTCCATCACCTTCCCTCGTAAAATATAAAACTTATCTGAAAAGTTTTGTATCATTTCGAACAGTCCTCGATTTAATTTGATGTTTTGACCGATATTAGTATAAACTAGTGTATAATAGAGTATAGTTTTTTGACCGAAACTTGCATTTCGAAAAGTTTTATAGAAGCTAATTTTCAGATGATTTTTTGCATGGACTTCCACCTAAACCTTCCTTTCTAACATATATAAATAATCTGAAGAAATACGTATCGTTTGGAACAGTCCTCGATTTAATTTGACTTTTTGACCGAAACTAGTGTATAATATACTATGGTTTTTTGACCGAAACATGCATTTTGAAAAGTTTCATAGCATCTAATTTTCAGGTGATTTTTTTCATGGACTTCCATCATAACCTTCCCTCGTAAAATATAAAAATTATCTGAAAAGTTTCGTATCATTTCGAGTAGTCCTCGATATAATTTGATTCTTTGACCGAAATTAGTATAAACTAATGTATAATACACTATAGTTTTTTTTTACTGAAACTTGCATTTCGAAAAGTTTTATAGAAGCTAATTTTCATATGATTTTTTGCATGGACTTCTATCATAACCTTCCTTTGTAACATATATAAATGATCTGAAACGTTTCGTATCATTTGGAACAGTCCTCGATTTAATTTGACTTTTTGACCGAAACTAGTGTATAATATACTATGGTTTTTTGACCGAAACTTGCATTTCGAAAATTTTCATACAAACTATTTTTCAGATGATTTTTTGCATGGACTTCCATCACCTTCCCTCGTAAAATATAAAACTTATCTGAAAAGTTTTGTATCATTTCGAACAGTCCTCGATTTAATTTGATGTTTTGACCGATATTAGTATAAACTAGTGTATAATAGAGTATAGTTTTTTGACCGAAACTTGCATTTCGAAAAGTTTTATAGAAGCTAATTTTCAGATGATTTTTTGCATGGACTTCCACCTAAACCTTCCTTTCTAACATATATAAATAATCTGAAGAAATACGTATCGTTTGGAACAGTCCTCGATTTAATTTGACTTTTTGACCGAAACTAGTGTATAATATACTATGGTTTTTTGACCGAAACATGCATTTTGAAAAGTTTCATAGCATCTAATATTCAGGTGATTTTTTTCATGGACTTCCATCATAACCTTCCCTCGTAAAATATAAATATTATCTGAAAAGTTTTGTATCATTTCGAGTAGTCCTCGATATAATTTGATTCTTTGACCGAAATTAGTATAAACTAATGTATAATACACTATAGTTTTTTTTTACTGAAACTTGCATTTCGAAAAGTTTTATAGAAGCTAATTTTCATATGATTTTTTGCATGGACTTCTATCATAACCTTCCTTTGTAACATATATAAATGATCTGAAACGTTTCGTATCATTTGGAACAGTCCTCGATTTAATTTGACTTTTTGACCGAAACTAGTGTATAATATACTATGGTTTTTTGACCGAAACTTGCATTTCGAAAATTTTCATACAAACAATTTTTCAGATGATTTTTTGCATGGACTTCCATCACCTTCCCTCGTAAAATATAAAACTTATCTGAAAAGTTTTGTATCATTTCGAACAGTCCTCGATTTAATTTGATGTTTTGACCGATATTAGTATAAACTAGTGTATAATAGAGTATAGTTTTTTGACCGAAACTTGCATTTCGAAAAGTTTTATAGAAGCTAATTTTCAGATGATTTTTTGCATGGACTTCCACCTAAACCTTCCTTTCTAACATATATAAATAATCTGAAGAAATACGTATCGTTTGGAACAGTCCTCGATTTAATTTGACTTTTTGACCGAAACTAGTGTATAATATACTATGGTTTTTTGACCGAAACTTGCATTTTGAAAGTTTCATAGCATCTAATTTTCAGGTGATTTTTTTCATGGACTTCCATCATAACCTTCCCTCGTAAAATATAAAAATTATCTGAAAAGTTTCGTATCATTTCGAGTAGTCCTCGATATAATTTGATTCTTTGACCGAAATTAGTATAAACTAATGTATAATACACTATAGTTTTTTTTTACTGAAACTTGCATTTCGAAAAGTTTTATAGAAGCTAATTTTCATATGATTTTTTGCATGGACTTCTATCATAACCTTCCTTTGTAACATATATAAATGATCTGAAACGTTTCGTATCATTTGGAACAGTCCTCGATTTAATTTGACTTTTTGACCGAAACTAGTGTATAATATACTATGGTTTTTTGGCCGAAACTTGCATTTCGAAAATTTTCATACAAACTATTTTTCAGATGATTTTTTGCATGGACTTCCATCACCTTCCCTCGTAAAATATAAAACTTATCTGAAAAGTTTTGTATCATTTCGAACAGTCCTCGATTTAATTTGATGTTTTGACCGATATTAGTATAAACTAGTGTATAATAGAGTATAGTTTTTTGACCGAAACTTGCATTTCGAAAAGTTTTATAGAAGCTAATTTTCAGATGATTTTTTGCATGGACTTCCACCTAAACCTTCCTTTCTAACATATATAAATAATCTGAAGAAATACGTATCGTTTGGAACAGTCCTCGATTTAATTTGACTTTTTGACCGAAACTAGTGTATAATATACTATGGTTTTTTGGCCGAAATTTGCATTTTGAAAAGTTTCATAGCATCTAATTTTCAGGTGATTTTTTTTCATGGACTTCCATCATAACCTTCCCTCGTAAAATATAAAAATTATCTGAAAAGTTTCGTATCATTTCGAGTAGTCCTCGATATAATTTGATTCTTTGACCGAAATTAGTATAAACTAATGTATAATACACTATAGTTTTTTTTACTGAAACTTGCATTTCGAAAAGTTTTATAGAAGCTAATTTTCATATGATTTTTTGCATGGACTTCTATCATAACCTTCCTTTGTAACATATATAAATGATATGAAACGTTTCTTATCATTTGGAACAGTCCTCGATTTAATTTGACTTTTTGACCGAAACTAGTGTATAATATACTATGGTTTTTTGGCCGAAACTTGCATTTCGAAAATTTTCATACAAACTATTTTTCAGATGATTTTTTGCATGGACTTCCATCACCTTCCCTCGTAAAATATAAAACTTATCTGAAAAGTTTTGTATCATTTCGAACAGTCCTTGATTTAATTTGATGTTTTGACCGATATTAGTATAAACTAGTGTATAATAGAGTATAGTTTTTTGACCGAAACTTGCATTTCGAAAAGTTTTATAGAAGCTAATTTTCAGATGATTTTTTGCATGGACTTCCACCTAAACCTTCCTTTCTAACATATATAAATAATCTGAAGAAATACGTATCGTTTGGAACAGTCCTCGATTTAATTTGACTTTTTGACCGAAACTAGTGTATAATATACTATGGTTTTTTGACCGAAACTTGCATTTTGAAAGTTTCATAGCATCTAATTTTCAGGTGATTTTTTTCATGGACTTCCATCATAACCTTCCCTCGTAAAATATAAAAATTATCTGAAAAGTTTCGTATCATTTCGAGTAGTCCTCGATATAATTTGATTCTTTGACCGAAATTAGTATAAACTAATGTATAATACACTATAGTTTTTTTTTACTGAAACTTGCATTTCGAAAAGTTTTATAGAAGCTAATTTTCATATGATTTTTTGCATGGACTTTTATCATAACCTTCCTTTGTAACATATATAAATGATCTGAAACGTTTCGTATCATTTGGAACAGTCCTCGATTTAATTTGACTTTTTGACCGAAACTAGTGTATAATATACTATGGTTTTTTGGCTGAAACTTGCATTTCGAAAATTTTCATACAAACTATTTTTCAGATGATTTTTTGCATGGACTTCCATCACCTTCCCTCGTAAAATATAAAACTTATCTGAAAAGTTTTGTATCATTTCGAACAGTCCTCGATTTAATTTGATGTTTTGACCGATATTAGTATAAACTAGTGTATAATAGAGTATAGTTTTTTGACCGAAACTTGCATTTCGAAAAGTTTTATAGAAGCTAATTTTCAGATTATTTTTTGCATGGACTTCCACCTAAACCTTCCTTTCTAACATATATAAATAATCTGAAGAAATACGTATCGTTTGGAACAGTCCTCGATTTAATTTGACTTTTTGACCGAAACTAGTGTATAATATACTATGGTTTTTTGGCCGAAATTTGCATTTTGAAAAGTTTCATAGCATCTAATTTTCAGGTGATTTTTTTTCATGGACTTCCATCATAACCTTCCCTCGTAAAATATAAAAATTATCTGAAAAGTTTCGTATCATTTCGAGTAGTCCTCGATATAATTTGATTCTTTGACCGAAATTAGTATAAACTAATGTATAATACACTATAGTTTTTTTTACTGAAACTTGCATTTCGAAAAGTTTTATAGAAGCTAATTTTCATATGATTTTTTGCATGGACTTCTATCATAACCTTCCTTTGTAACATATATAAATGATATGAAACGTTTCTTATCATTTGGAACAGTCCTCGATTTAATTTGACTTTTTGACCGAAACTAGTGTATAATATACTATGGCTTTTTGGCCGAAACTTGCATTTCGAAAATTTTCATACAAACTATTTTTCAGATGATTTTTTGCATGGACTTCCATCACCTTCCCTCGTAAAATATAAAACTTATCTTAAAAGTTTTGTATCATTTCGAACAGTCCTTGATTTAATTTGATGTTTTGACCGATATTAGTATAAACTAGTGTATAATAGAGTATAGTTTTTTGACCGAAACTTGCATTTCGAAAAGTTTTATAGAAGCTAATTTTCAGATGATTTTTTGCATGGACTTCCACCTAAACCTTCCTTTCTAACATATATAAATAATCTGAAGAAATACGTATCGTTTGGAACAGTCCTCGATTTAATTTGACTTTTTGACCGAAACTAGTGTATAATATACTATGGTTTTTTGACCGAAATTTGCATTTTGAAAAGTTTCATAGCATCTAATTTTCAGGTGATTTTTTTTCATGGACTTCCATCATAACCTTCCCTCGTAAAATATAAAAATTATCTGAAAAGTTTCGTATCATTTCGAGTAGTCCTCGATATAATTTGATTCTTTGACCGAAATTAGTATAAACTAATGTATAATACACTATAGTTTTTTTTACTGAAACTTTCATTTCGAAAAGTTTTATAGAAGCTAATTTTCATATGATTTTTTGCATGGACTTCTATCATAACCTTCCTTTGTAACATATATAAATGATCTGAAACGTTTCGTATCATTTGGAACAGTCCTCGATTTAATTTGACTTTTTGACCGAAACTAGTGTATAATATACTATGGTTTTTTGGCCGAAACTTGCATTTCGAAAATTTTCATACAAACTATTTTTCAGATGATTTTTTGCATGGACTTCCATCACCTTCCCTCGTAAAATATAAAACTTATCTGAAAAGTTTTGTATCATTTCGAACAGTCCTCGATTTAATTTGATGTTTTGACCGATATTAGTATAAACTAGTGTATAATAGAGTATAGTTTTTTGACCGAAACTTGCATTTCGAAAAGTTTTATAGAAGCTAATTTTCAGATGATTTTTTGCATGGACTTCCACCTAAACCTTCCTTTCTAACATATATAAATAATCTGAAGAAATACGTATCGTTTGGAACAGTCCTCGATTTAATTTGACTTTTTGACCGAAACTAGTGTATAATATACTATGGTTTTTTGGCCGAAATTTGCATTTTGAAAAGTTTCATAGCATCTAATTTTCAGGTGATTTTTTTTCATGGACTTCCATCATAACCTTCCCTCGTAAAATATAAAAATTATCTGAAAAGTTTCGTATCATTTCGAGTAGTCCTCGATATAATTTGATTCTTTGACCGAAATTAGTATAAACTAATGTATAATACACTATAGTTTTTTTTACTGAAACTTGCATTTCGAAAAGTTTTATAGAAGCTAATTTTCATATGATTTTTTGCATGGACTTCTATCATAACCTTCCTTTGTAACATATATAAATGATATGAAACGTTTCTTATCATTTGGAACAGTCCTCGATTTAATTTGACTTTTTGACCGAAACTAGTGTATAATATACTATGGTTTTTTGGCCGAAACTTGCATTTCGAAAATTTTCATACAAACTATTTTTCAGATGATTTTTTGCATGGACTTCCATCACCTTCCCTCGTAAAATATAAAACTTATCTGAAAAGTTTTGTATCATTTCGAACAGTCCTTGATTTAATTTGATGTTTTGACCGATATTAGTATAAACTAGTGTATAATAGAGTATAGTTTTTTGACCGAAACTTGCATTTCGAAAAGTTTTATAGAAGCTAATTTTCAGATGATTTTTTGCATGGACTTCCACCTAAACCTTCCTTTCTAACATATATAAATAATCTGAAGAAATACGTATCGTTTGGAACAGTCCTCGATTTAATTTGACTTTTTGACCGAAACTAGTGTATAATATACTATGGTTTTTTGACCGAAACTTGCATTTTGAAAGTTTCATAGCATCTAATTTTCAGGTGATTTTTTTCATGGACTTCCATCATAACCTTCCCTCGTAAAATATAAAAATTATCTGAAAAGTTTCGTATCATTTCGAGTAGTCCTCGATATAATTTGATTCTTTGACCGAAATTAGTATAAACTAATGTATAATACACTATAGTTTTTTTTTACTGAAACTTGCATTTCGAAAAGTTTTATAGAAGCTAATTTTCATATGATTTTTTGCATGGACTTCTATCATAACCTTCCTTTGTAACATATATAAATGATCTGAAACGTTTCGTATCATTTGGAACAGTCCTCGATTTAATTTGACTTTTTGACCGAAACTAGTGTATAATATACTATGGTTTTTTGGCTGAAACTTGCATTTCGAAAATTTTCATACAAACTATTTTTCAGATGATTTTTTGCATGGACTTCCATCACCTTCCCTCGTAAAATATAAAACTTATCTGAAAAGTTTTGTATCATTTCGAACAGTCCTCGATTTAATTTGATGTTTTGACCGATATTAGTATAAACTAGTGTATAATAGAGTATAGTTTTTTGACCGAAACTTGCATTTCGAAAAGTTTTATAGAAGCTAATTTTCAGATGATTTTTTGCATGGACTTCCACCTAAACCTTCCTTTCTAACATATATAAATAATCTGAAGAAATACGTATCGTTTGGAACAGTCCTCGATTTAATTTGACTTTTTGACCGAAACTAGTGTATAATATACTATGGTTTTTTGGCCGAAATTTGCATTTTGAAAAGTTTCATAGCATCTAATTTTCAGGTGATTTTTTTTCATGGACTTCCATCATAACCTTCCCTCGTAAAATATAAAAATTATCTGAAAAGTTTCGTATCATTTCGAGTAGTCCTCGATATAATTTGATTCTTTGACCGAAATTAGTATAAACTAATGTATAATACACTATAGTTTTTTTTACTGAAACTTGCATTTCGAAAAGTTTTATAGAAGCTAATTTTCATATGATTTTTTGCATGGACTTCTATCATAACCTTCCTTTGTAACATATATAAATGATATGAAACGTTTCTTATCATTTGGAACAGTCCTCGATTTAATTTGACTTTTTGACCGAAACTAGTGTATAATATACTATGGTTTTTTGGCCGAAACTTGCATTTCGAAAATTTTCATACAAACTATTTTTCAGATGATTTTTTGCATGGACTTCCATCACCTTCCCTCGTAAAATATAAAACTTATCTGAAAAGTTTTGTATCATTTCGAACAGTCCTTGATTTAATTTGATGTTTTGACCGATATTAGTATAAACTAGTGTATAATAGAGTATAGTTTTTTGACCGAAACTTGCATTTCGAAAAGTTTTATAGAAGCTAATTTTCAGATGATTTTTTGCATGAACTTCCACCTAAACCTTCCTTTCTAACATATATAAATAATCTGAAGAAATACGTATCGTTTGGAACAGTCCTCGATTTAATTTGACTTTTTGACCGAAACTAGTGTATAATATACTATGGTTTTTTGACCGAAATTTGCATTTTGAAAAGTTTCATAGCATCTAATTTTCAGGTGATTTTTTTTCATGGACTTCCATCATAACCTTCCCTCGTAAAATATAAAAATTATCTGAAAAGTTTCGTATCATTTCGAGTAGTCCTCGATATAATTTGATTCTTTGACCGAAATTAGTATAAACTAATGTATAATACACTATAGTTTTTTTTACTGAAACTTTCATTTCGAAAAGTTTTATAGAAGCTAATTTTCATATGATTTTTTGCATGGACTTCTATCATAACCTTCCTTTTTAACATATATAAATGATCTGAAACATTTCGTATCATTTGGAACAGTCCTCGATTTAATTTGACTTTTTGACCGAAACTAGTGTATAATATACTATGGTTTTTTGACCGAAACTTGCATTTCAAAAATTTTCATACAAACTATTTTTCAGATGATTTTTTGCATGGACTTCCATCACCTTCCCTCGTAAAATATAAAACTTATCTAAAACGTTTTGTATCATTTCGAACAGTCCTCGATTTAATTTGATGTTTTGACCGATATTAGTATAAACTAGTGTATAAGAGTATATTTTTTTGACCGAAACTTGCATTTCGAAAAGTTTTATAGAAGCTAATTTTCAGATGATTTTTTGCATGGACTTCCACCTAAACCTTCCTTTCTAACATATATAAATAATCTGAAGAAATACGTATCGTTTGGAACAGTCCTCGATTTAATTTGACTTTTTGACCGAAACTAGTGTATAATATACTATGGTTTTTTGACCGAAATTTGCATTTTGAAAAGTTTCATAGCATCTAATTTTCAGGTGATTTTTTTTCATGGACTTCCATCATAACCTTCCCTCGTAAAATATAAAAATTATCTGAAAAGTTTCGTATCATTTCGAGTAGTCCTCGATATAATTTGATTCTTTGACCGAAATTAGTATAAACTAATGTATAATACACTATAGTTTTTTTTACTGAAACTTGCATTTCGAAAAGTTTTATAGAAGCTAATTTTCATATGATTTTTTGCATGGACTTCTATCATAACCTTCCTTTGAAACATATATAAATGATCTGAAACGTTTCGTATCATTTGGAACAGTCCTCGATTTAATTTGACTTTTTGACCGAAACTAGTGTATAATATACTATGGTTTTTTGACCGAAACTTGCATTTCGAAAATTTTCATAGAAACTATTTTTCAGATTATTTTTGCATGGACTTCCATCACCTTCCCTCGTAAAATATTAAACTTATCTGAAGAGTTTTGTATCATTTCGAGCAGTCCTCGATTTAATTTGATGTTTTGACCGATATTAGTATAAACTAGTGTATAATAGAGTATAGTTTTTTGACCGAAACTTGCATTTCGAAAAGTTTTATAGAAGCTAATTTTCAGATGATTTTTTGCATGGACTTCCACCTAAACCTTCCTTTCTAACATATATAAATGATCTGAAGAAATACGTATCGTTTGGAACAGTCCTCGATTTAATTTGATTTTTTGACCGAAACTAGTGTATAATATACTATGGTTTTTTGACCGAAACTTGCATTTTGAAAAGTTTCATAGCATCTAATTTTCAGGTTATTTTTTTCATGGACTTCCATCATAACCTTCCCTCGTAAAATATAAAAATTATCTGAAAAGTTTCGTATCATTTCGAGTAGTCCTCGATATAATTTGATTCTTTGACCGAAATTAGTATAAACTAATGTATAATACACTATAGTTTTTTTTTACTGAAACTTGCATTTCGAAAAGTTTTATAGAAGCTAATTTTCATATGATTTTTTGCATGGACTTCTATCATAACCTTCCTTTGTAACATATATAAATGATCTGAAACGTTTCGTATCATTTGGAACAGTCCTCGATTTAATTTGACTTTTTGACCGAAACTAGTGTATAATATACTATGGTTTTTTGACCGAAACTTGCATTTCCAAAATTTTCATAGAAATTATTTTTCAGATGATTTTTTGCATGGACTTCCATCACCTTCCCTCGTAAAATATAAAACGTATCTGAAAAGTTTTGTATCATTTCGAGCAGTCCTCGATTTAATTTGATGTTTTGACCGATATTTGTATAAACTAGTGTATAATTGAGAATAGTTTTTTGACCGAAACTTGCATTTCGAAAAGTTTTATAGAAGCTAATTTTCAGATGATTTTTGCATGGACTTCCACCTAAACCTTCCTTTCTAACATATATAAATGATCTGAAGAAATACGTATCGTTTGGAACAGTCCTCGATTTAATTTGACTTTTTGACCGAAACTAGTGTATAATATACTATGGTTTTTTGACCGAAATTTGCATTTTGAAAAGTTTCATAGCATCTAATTTTCAGGTGATTTTTTTCCTTGACTTCCATCATAACCTTCCCTCGTAAAATATAAAAATTATCTGAAAAGTTTCGTATCATTTCGAGTAGTCCTCGATATAATTTGATTCTTTGACCGAAATTAGTATAAACTAATGTATAATACACTATAGTTTTTTTACTGAAACTTGCATTTCGAAAAGTTTTATAGAAGCTAATTTTCATATGATTTTTTGCATGGACTTCTATCATAACATTCCTTTGTAACATATATAAATGATCTGAAACGTTTCGTATCATTTGGAACAGTCCTCGATTTAATTTGACTTTTTGACCGAAACTAGTGTATAATATACTATGGTTTTTTGAACGAAACTTGCATTTCGAAAATATTCATAGAAACTATTTTTCAGATGATTTTTTGCATGGACTTCCATCACCTTCCCTCGAAAAATATTAAACTTATCTGAAAAGTTTTGTATCATTTCGAGCAGTCCTAGATTTAATTTGATGTTTTGACCGATATTAGTATAAACTAGTGTATAATAGAGAATAGTTTTTTGATCGAAATTTGCATTTCGAAAAGTTTTATAGAAGCTAATTTTCAGATGATTTTTTGCATGGACTTCCACCTAAACCTTCCTTTCTAACATATATAAATTATCTGAAGAAATACGTATCGTTTGGAACAGCCCTCGATTTAATTTGACTTTTTGACGGAAACTAGTGTATAATATACTATGGTTTTTTGACCGAAATTTGCATTTTGAAAAGTTTCATAGCATCTAATTTTCAGGTGATTTTTTTCTTGGACTTCCATCATAACCTTCCCTCGTAAATTATAAAAATTATCTGAAAAGTTTCGTATCATTTCGAGTAGTCCTCGATATAATTTGATCTTTGACCGAAATTAGTATAAACTAATTTATAATAGACTATAGTTTTTTTTACTGAAACTTGCATTTCGAAAAGTGTTAAATAAGCTAATTTTCATATTATTTTTTGGATGGACTTCTATCATAACATTCCTTTGTAACATATATAAATGATCTGAAACGTTTCGTATCATTTGGAACAGTCCTCGATTTAATTTGACTTTTTGACCGAAACTTGTGTATAATATACTATGGTTTTTTGAACGAAACTTGCATTTCGAAAATTTTCATAGAAACTATTTTTCAGATTATTTTTTGCATGGACTTCCATCACCTTCCCTCGTAAAATATTAAACTTATCTGAAAAGTTTTGTATCATTTCGAGCAGTCCTCGATTTAATTTGATGTTTTGACCGATATTAGTATAAACTAGTGTATAATAGAGAATAGTTTTTTGACCGAAATTTGCATTTCGAAAAGTTTTATAGAAGCTAATTTTCAGATGATTTTTTGCATGGACTTCCACCTAAACCTTCCTTTCTAACATATATAAATGATCTGAAGAAATACGTATCGTTTGGAACAGTCCTCGATTTAATTTGACTTTTTGACCGAAACTAGTGTATAATATACTATGGTTTTTTGACCGAAATTTGCATTTTGAAAAGTTTCATAGCATCTAATTTTCAGGTGATTTTTTTCTTGGACTTCCATCATAACCTTCCCTCGTAAATTATAAAAATTATCTGAAAAGTTTTGTATCATTTCGAGTAGTCCTCGATATAATTTGATTCTTTGACCGAAATTAGTATAAACTAATGTATAATACACTATAGTTTTTTTTACTGAAACTTGCATTTCGAAAAGTTTTATAGAAGCTAATTTTCATATGATTTTTTGCATGGTCTTCTATCATAACCTTCCTTTGTAACATATATAACGGATCTGAAACGTTTCGTATCATTTGGAACAGTCCTCGATTTAATTTGACTTTTTGACCGAAACTAGTGTATAATATACTATGGTTTTTTGACCGAAACTTGCATTTCGAAAATTTTCATTGAAACTATTTTTCTGATGATTTTTGCATGGACTTCCATCACCGTCCATCGTAAAATATAAAACTTATCTGAAAAGTTTTGTATCATTTCGAGCAGTCCTCGATTTAATTTGATTTTTTGACCGATATTAGTATAAACTAGTGTATAATAGAGTATAGTTTTTTGACCGAAACTTGCATTTCGAAAAGTTTTATAGAAGCTAATTTTCAGATGATTTTTTGCATGGACTTCCACCTAAACCTTCCTTTCTAATATATATAAATGATCTGAAGAAATACGTATCGTTTGGAACATTCCTCGATTTAATTTGACTTTTTGACCGAAACTAGTGTATAATATACTATGGTTTTTTGACCGAAACTTGCATTTTGAAAAGTTTCATAGCATCTAATTTTCAGGTTATTTTTTTCATGGACTTCCATCATAACCTTCCCTCGTAAAATATAAAAATTATCTGAAAAGTTTCGTATCATTTCGAGTAGTCCTCGATATAATTTGATTCTTTGACCGAAATTAGTATAAACTAATGTATAATACACTATAGTTTTTTTTTACTGAAACTTGCATTTCGAAAAGTTTTATAGAAGCTAATTTTCATATGATTTTTTGCATGGACTTCTATCATAACCTTCCTTTGTAACATATATAAATGATCTGAAACGTTTTGTATCATTTGGAACAGTCCTCGATTTAATTTGACTTTTTGACCGAAACTAGTGTATAATATACTATGGTTTTTTGACCGAAACTTGCATTTCCAAAATTTTCATAGAAACTATTTTTCAGATGATTTTTTGCATGGACTTCCATCACCTTCCCTCGTAAAATATAAAACTTATCTGAAAAGTTTTGTATCATTTCGAGCAGTCCTCGATTTAATTTGATGTTTTGACCGATATTTGTATAAACTAGTGTATAATTGAGAATAGTTTTTTGACCGAAACTTGCATTTCGAAAAGTTTTATAGAAGCTAATTTTCAGATGATTTTTTGCATGGACTTCCACCTAAACCTTCCTTTCTAACATATATAAATGATCTGAAGAAATACGTATCGTTTGGAACAGTCCTCGATTTAATTTGACTTTTTGACCGAAACTAGTGTATAATATACTATGGTTTTTTGACCGAAATTTGCATTTTGAAAAGTTTCATAGCATCTAATTTTCAGGTGATTTTTTTCTTAGACTTCCATCATAACCTTCCCTCGTAAAAAATAAAAATTATCTGAAAAGTTTCGTATCATTTCGAGTAGTCCTCGATATAATTTGATTCTTTGACCGAAATTAGTATAAACTAATGTATAATACACTATAGTTTTTTTTACTGAAACTTGCATTTCGAAAAGTTTTATAGAAGCTAATTTTCATATGATTTTTTGCATGGACTTCTATCATAACCTTCCTTTGTAACATATAAAAATGATCTGAAACGTTTCGTATCATTTGGAACAGTCCTCGATTTAATTTGACTTTTTGACCGAAACTAGTGTATAATATACTATGGTTTTTTGACCGAAACTTGCATTTCGAAAATTTTCATAGAAACTATTTTGCAGATGATTTTTGCATGGACTTCCATCACTGTCCATCGTAAAATATAAAACTTATCTGAAAAGTTTTGTATCATTTCGAGCTTTCCTCGATTTAATTTGATTTTTTGACCGATATTAGTATAAACTAGTGTATAATAGAGTATAGTTTTTTGACCGAAACTTGCATTTCGAAAAGTTTTATAGAAGCTAATTTTCAGATGATTTTTTGCATGGACTTCCACCTAAACCTTCCTTTCTAATATATATAAATGATCTGAAGAAATACGTATCGTTTGGAACAGTCCTCGATTTAATTTGACTTTTTGACTGAAACTAATGTATAATATACTATGGTTTTTTGACCGAAACTTGCATTTTGAAAAGTTTCATAGCATCTAATTTTAAGGTTATTTTTTTCATGGACTTCCATCATAACCTTCCCTGGGAAAATATAAAAATTATCTGAAAAGTTTCGTATCATTTCGAGTAGTCCTCGATATAATTTGATTCTTTGACCGAAATTAGTATAAACTAATGTATAATACACTATAGTTTTTTTTTACTGAAACTTGCATTTCGAAAAGTTTTATAGAAGCTAATTTTCATTGATTTTTTGCATGGACTTCTATCATAACCTTCCTTTGTAACATATATAAATGATCTGAAACGTTTCGTATCATTTTGAACAGTCCTCGATTTAATTTGACTTTTTGACCGAAACTAGTGTATAATATACTATGGTTTTTTGACCGAAACTTGCATTTCCAAAATTTTCATAGAAACTATTTTTCAGATGATTTTTTGCATGGACTTCCATCACCTTCCCTCGTAAAATATAAAACTTATCTGAAAAGTTTTGTATCATTTCGAGCAGTCCTCGATTTAATTTGATGTTTTTACCGATATTTGTATAAACTAGTGTATAGTTGCATTTCGAAAAGTTTTATAGAAGCTAATTTTCATATGATTTTTTGCATGGACTTCTATCATAACCTTCCTTTGTAACATATATAAATGATCTGAAACGTTTCGTATCATTTGGAACAGTCCTCGATTTAATTTGACTTTTTGACCGAAACTAGTGTATAATATACTATGGTTTTTTGACCGAAACTTGCATTTCGAAAATTTTCATAGAAACTATTTTTCAGATGATTTTTGCATGGACTTCCATCACCGTCCATCGTAAAATATAAAACTTATCTGAAGTGTTTTGTATCATTTCGAGCTTTCCTCGATTTAATTTGATTTATTGACCGATATTAGTATAAACTAGTGTATAATAGAGTATAGTTTTTTGACCGAAACTTGCAATTCGAAAAGTTTTATAGAAGCCAATTTTCAGATGATTTTTTGCATGGACTTCCACCTAAACCTTCCTTTCTAATATATATAAATGATCTGAAGAAATACGTATCGTTTGGAACAGTCCTCGATTTAATTTGACTTTTTGACTGAAACTAGTGTATAATATACTATGGTTTTTTGACCGAAACTTGCATTTTGAAAAGTTTCATAGCATCTAATTTTAAGGTTATTTTTTTCATGGACTTCCATCATAACCTTCCCTGGTAAAATATAAAAATTATCTGAAAAGTTTCGTATCATTTCGAGTAGTCCTCGATATAATTTGATTCTTTGACCGAAATTAGTATAAACTAATGTATAATACACTATAGTTTTTTTTTACTGAAACTTGCATTTCGAAAAGTTTTATAGAAGCTAATTTTCATATGATTTTTTGCATGGACTTCTATCATAACCTTCCTTTGTAACATATATAAATGATCTGAAACGTTTCGTATCATTTTGAACAGTCCTCGATTTAATTTGACTTTTTGACCGAAACTAGTGTATAATATACTATGGTTTTTTGACCGAAACTTGCATTTCCAAAATTTTCATAGAAACTATTTTTCAGATGATTTTTTGCATGGACTTCCATCACCTTCCCTCGTAAAATATAAAACTTATCTGAAAAGTTTTGTATCATTTCGAGCAGTCCTCGATTTAATTCGATGTTTTTACCGATATTTGTATAAACTAGTGTATAGTTGAGAATAGTTTTTTGACCGAAACTTGCATTTCGAAAAGTTTTATAGAAGCTAATTTTCAGATGATTTTTTGCATGGACTTCCACCTAAACCTTCCTTTCTAACATATATAAATGATCTGAAGAAATATGTATCGTTTGGAACAGTCCTCGATTTAATTTGACTTTTTGACCGAAACTAGTGTATAATATACTATGGTTTTTTGACCGAAATTTGCATTTTGAAAAGTTTCATAGCATCTAATTTTCAGGTGATTTTTTTCTTGGACTTCCATCATAACCTTCCCTCTTAAATTATAAAAATTATCTGAAAAGTTTCGTATCATTTCGAGTAGTCCTCGATATAATTTGATTCTTTGACCGAAATTAGTATAAACTAATGTATAATACACTATAGTTTTTTTTACTGAAACTTGCATTTCGAAAAGTTTTATAGAAGCTAATTTTCATATTATTTTTTGCATGGACTTCTATCATAACCTTCCTTTGTAACATATATAAATGATCTGAAACGTTTCGTATCATTTGGAACAGTCCTCGATTTAATTTGACTTTTTGACCGAAACTAGTGTATAATATACTATGGTTTTTTGACCGAAACTTGCATTTCGAAAATTTTCATAGAAACTATTTTTCAGATGATTTTTGCATGGACTTCCATCACCGTCCATCGTAAAATATAAAACTTATCTGAAAAGTTTTGTATCATTTCGAGCTTTCCTCGATTTAATTTGATTTATTGACCGATATTAGTATAAACTAGTGTATAATAGAGTATAGTTTTTTGACTGAAACTTGCATTTCGAAAAGTTTTATAGAAGCTAATTTTCAGATGATTTTTTGCATGGACTTCCACCTAAACCTTCCTTTCTAATATATATAAATGATCTGAAGAAATACGTATCGTTTGGAACAGTCCTCGATTTAATTTGACTTTTTGACTGAAACTAGTGTATAATATACTATGGTTTTTTGACCGAAACTTGCATTTTGAAAAGTTTCATAGCATCTAATTTTAAGGTTATTTTTTTCATGGACTTCCATCATAACCTTCCCTGGTAAAATATAAAAATTATCTGAAAAGTTTCGTATCATTTCGAGTAGTCCTCGATATAATTTGATTCTTTGACCGAAATTAGTATAAACTAATGTATAATACACTATAGTTATTTTTTACTGAAACTTGCATTTCGAAAAGTTTTATAGAAGCTAATTTTCATATGATTTTTTGCATGGACTTCTATCATAACCTTCCTTTGTAACATATATAAATGATCTGAAACGTTTCGTATCATTTTGAACAGTCCTCGATTTAATTTGACTTTTTGACCGAAACTAGTGTATAATATACTATGGTTTTTTGACCGAAACTTGCATTTCCAAAATTTTCATAGAAACTATTTTTCAGATGATTTTTTGCATGGACTTCCATCACCTTCCCTCGTAAAATATAAAACTTATCTGAAAAGTTTTGTATCATTTCGAGCAGTCCTCGATTTAATTTGATGTTTTTACCGATATTTGTATAAACTAGTGTATAGTTGAGAATAGTTTTTTGACCGAAACTTGCATTTCGAAAAGTTTTATAGAAGCTAATTTTCAGATGATTTTTTGCATGGACTTCCACCTAAACCTTCCTTTCTAACATATATAAATGATCTGAAGAAATACGTATCGTTTGGAACAGTCCTCGATTTAATTTGACTTTTTGACCGAAACTAGTGTATAATATACTATGGTTTTTTGACCGAAATTTGCATTTTGAAAAGTTTCATAGCATCTAATTTTCAGGTGATTTTTTTCTTGGACATCCATCATAACCTTCCCTCGTAAAATATAAAAATTATCTGAAAAGTTTCGTATCATTTCGAGTAGTCCTCGATATAATTTGATTCTTTGACCGAAATTAGTATAAACTAATGTATAATACACTATAGTTTTTTTTACTGAAACTTGCATTTCGAAAAGTTTTATAGAAGCTAATTTTCATATGATTTTTTGCATGGACTTCTATCATAACCTTCCTTTGTAACATATATAAATGATCTGAAACGTTTCGTATCATTTGGAACAGTCCTCGATTTAATTTGACTTTTTGACCGAAACTAGTGTATAATATACTATGGTTTTTTGACCGAAACTTGCATTTCGAAAATTTTCATAGAAACTATTTTTCAGATGATTTTTGCATGGACTTCCATCACCGTCCATCGTAAAATATAAAACTTATCTGAAAAGTTTTGTATCATTTCGAGCTTTCCTCGATTTAATTTGATTTATTGACCGATATTAGTATAAACTAGTGTATAATAGAGTATAGTTTTTTTACCGAAACTTGCATTTCGAAAAGTTTTATAGAAGCTAATTTTCAGATGATTTTTTGCATGGACTTCCACCTAAACCTTCCTTTCTAATATATATAAATGATCTGAAGAAATACGTATCGTTTGGAACAGTCCTCGATTTAATTTGACTTTTTGACTGAAACTAGTGTATAATATACTATGGTTTTTTGACCAAAACTTGCATTTTGAAAAGTTTCATAGCATCTAATTTTAAGGTTATTTTTTTCATGGACTTCCATCATAACCTTCCCTGGTAAAATATAAAAATTATCTGAAAAGTTTCGTATCATTTCGAGTAGTCCTCGATATAATTTGATTCTTTGACCGAAATTAGTATAAACTAATGTATAATACACTATAGTTTTTTTTTACTGAAACTTGCATTTCGAAAAGTTTTATAGAAGCTAATTTTCATATGATTTTTTGCATGGACTTCTATCATAACCTTCCTTTGTAACATATATAAATGATCTGAAACGTTTCGTATCATTTTGAACAGTCCTCGATTTAATTTGACTTTTTGACCGAAACTAGTGTATAATATACTATGGTTTTTTGACCGAAACTTGCATTTCCAAAATTTTCATAGAAACTATTTTTCAGATGATTTTTTGCATGGACTTCCATCACCTTCCCTCGTAAAATATAAAACTTATCTGAAAAGTTTTGTATCATTTCGAGCAGTCCTCGATTTAATTTGATGTTTTTACCGATATTTGTATAAACTAGTGTATAGTTGAGAATAGTTTTTTGACCGAAACTTGCATTTCGAAAAGTTTTATAGAAGCTAATTTTCAGATGATTTTTTGCATGGACTTCCACCTAAACCTTCCTATCTAACGTATATAAATGATCTGAAGAAATACGTATCGTTTGGACAGTCCTCGATTTAATTTGACTTTTTGACCGAAACTAGTGTATAATATACTATGGTTTTTTGACCGAAATTTGCATTTTGAAAAGTTTCATAGCATCTAATTTTCAGGTGATTTTTTTCTTGGACTTCCATCATAACCTTCCCTCGTAAATTATAAAAATTATCTGAAAAGTTTCGTATCATTTCGAGTAGTCCTCGATATAATTTGATTCTTTGACCGAAATTAGTATAAACTAATGTATAATACACTATAGTTTTTTTTACTGAAACTTGCATTTCGAAAAGTTTTATAGAAGCTAATTTTCATATGATTTTTTGCATGGACTTCTATAATAACCTTCCTTTGTAACATATATAAATGATCTGAAACGTTTCGTATCATTTGGAACAGTCCTCGATTTAATTTGACTTTTTGACCGAAACTAGTGTATAATATACTATGGTTTTTTGACCGAAACTTGCATTTCGAAAATTTTCATAGAAACTATTTTTCAGATGATTTTTGCATGGACTTCCATCACCGTCCATCGTAAAATATAAAACTTATCTGAAAAGTTTTGTATCATTTCGAGCTTTCCTCGATTTAATTTGATTTATTGACCGATATTAGTATAAACTAGTGTATAATAGAGTATAGTTTTTTGACCGAAACTTGCATTTTGAAAAGTTTTATAGAAGCTAATTTTCAGATGATTTTTTGCATGGACTTCCACCTAAACCTTCCTTTCTAATATATATAAATGATCTGAAGAAATACGTATCGTTTGGAACAGTCCTCGATTTAATTTGACTTTTTGACTGAAACTAGGGTATAATATACATTGGTTTTTTGACCGAAACTTGCATTTTGAAAAGTTTCATAGCATCTAATTTTAAGGTTATTTTTTTCATGGACTTCCATCATAACCTTCCCTGGTAAAATATAAAAATTATCTGAAAAGTTTCGTATCATTTCGAGTAGTCCTCGATATAATTTGATTCTTTGACCGAAATTAGTATAAACTAATGTATAATACACTATAGTTTTTTTTTACTGAAACTTGCATTTCGAAAAGTTTTATAGAAGCTAATTTTCATATGATTTTTTGCATGGACTTCTATCATAACCTTCCTTTGTAACATATATAAATGATCTTAAACGTTTCGTATCATTTTGAACAGTCCTCAATTTAATTTGACTTTTTGACCGAAACTAGTGTATAATATACTATGGTTTTTTGACCGAAACTTGCATTTCCAAAATTTTCATAGAAACTATTTTTCAGATGATTTTTTGCATGGACTTCCATCACCTTCCCTCGTAAAATATAAAACTTATCTGAAAAGTTTTGTATCATTTCGAGCAGTCCTAGATTTAATTTGATGTTTTTACCGATATTTGTATAAACTAGTGTATAGTTGAGAATAGTTTTTTGACCGAAACTTGCATTTCGAAAAGTTTTATAGAAGCTAATTTTCAGATGATTTTTTGCATGGACTTCCACCTAAACCTTCCTTTCTAACATATATAAATGATCTGAAGAAATACGTATCGTTTGGAACAGTCCTCGATTTAATTTGACTTTTTGACCGAAACTAGTGTATAATATACTATGGTTTTTTGACCGAAATTTGCATTTTGAAAAGTTTCATAGCATCTAATTTTCAGGTGATTTTTTTCTTGGACTTCCATCATAACCTTCCCTCGTAAAATATAAAAGTTATCTGAAAAGTTTCGTATCATTTCGAGTAGTCCTCGATATAATTTGATTCTTTGACCGAAATTAGTATAAACTAATGTATAATACACTATAGTTTTTTTACTGAAACTTGCATTCTGAAAAGTTTTATAGAAGCTAATTTTCATATTATTTTTTGCATGGACTTCTATCATAACATTCCTTTGTAACATATATAAATGATCTGAAACGTTTCGTATCATTTGGAACAGTCCTCGATTTAATTTGACTTTTTGACCGAAACTAGTGTATAATATACTATGGTTTTTTGACCGAAACTTGCATTTCGAAAATTTTCATAGAAACTATTTTTCAGATGATTTTTGCATGGACTTCCATCACCGTCCATCGTAAAATATAAAACTTATCTGAAAAGTTTTGTATCATTTCGAGCTTTCCTCGATTTAATTTGATTTTTTGACCGATATTAGTATAAACTAGTGTATAATAGAGTATAGTTTTTTGACCGAAACTTGCATTTTGAAAAGTTTTATAGAAGCTAATTTTCAGATGATTTTTTGCATGGACTTCCACCTAAACCTTCCTTTCTAATATATATAAATGATCTGAAGAAATACGTATCGTTTGGAACAGTCCTCGATTTAATTTGACTTTTTGACTGAAACTAGGGTATAATATACATTGGTTTTTTGACCGAAACTTGCATTTTGAAAAGTTTCATAGCATCTAATTTTAAGGTTATTTTTTTCATGGACTTCCATCATAACCTTCCCTGGTAAAATATAAAAATTATCTGAAAAGTTTCGTATCATTTCGAGTAGTCCTCGATATAATTTGATTCTTTGACCGAAATTAGTATAAACTAATGTATAATACACTATAGTTTTTTTTTACTGAAACTTGCATTTCGAAAAGTTTTATAGAAGCTAATTTTCATATGATTTTTTGCATGGACTTCTATCATAACCTTCCTTTGTAACATATATAAATGATCTTAAACGTTTCGTATCATTTTGAACAGTCCTCAATTTAATTTGACTTTTTGACCGAAACTAGTGTATAATATACTATGGTTTTTTGACCGAAACTTGCATTTCCAAAATTTTCATAGAAACTATTTTTCAGATGATTTTTTGCATGGACTTCCATCACCTTCCCTCGTAAAATATAAAACTTATCTGAAAAGTTTTGTATCATTTCGAGCAGTCCTAGATTTAATTTGATGTTTTTACCGATATTTGTATAAACTAGTGTATAGTTGAGAATAGTTTTTTGACCGAAACTTGCATTTCGAAAAGTTTTATAGAAGCTAATTTTCAGATGATTTTTTGCATGGACTTCCACCTAAACCTTCCTTTCTAACATATATAAATGATCTGAAGAAATACGTATCGTTTGGAACAGTCCTCGATTTAATTTGACTTTTTGACCGAAACTAGTGTATAATATACTATGGTTTTTTGACCGAAATTTGCATTTTGAAAAGTTTCATAGCATCTAATTTTCAGGTGATTTTTTTCTTGGACTTCCATCATAACCTTCCCTCGTAAAATATAAAAGTTATCTGAAAAGTTTCGTATCATTTCGAGTAGTCCTCGATATAATTTGATTCTTTGACCGAAATTAGTATAAACTAATGTATAATACACTATAGTTTTTTTACTGAAACTTGCATTCTGAAAAGTTTTATAGAAGCTAATTTTCATATTATTTTTTGCATGGACTTCTATCATAACATTCCTTTGTAACATATATAAATGATCTGAAACGTTTCGTATCATTTGGAACAGTCCTCGATTTAATTTGACTTTTTGACCGAAACTAGTGTATAATATACTATGGTTTTTTGACCGAAACTTGCATTTCGAAAATTTTCATAGAAACTATTTTTCAGATGATTTTTGCATGGACTTCCATCACCGTCCATCGTAAAATATAAAACTTATCTGAAAAGTTTTGTATCATTTCGAGCTTTCCTCGATTTAATTTGATTTTTTGACCGATATTAGTATAAACTAGTGTATAATAGAGTATAGTTTTTTGACCGAAACTTGCATTTCGAAAAGTTTTATAGAAGCTAATTTTCAGATGATTTTTTGCATGGACTTCCACCTAAACCTTCCTTTCTAATATATATAAATGATATGAAGAAATACGTATCGTTTGGAACAGTCCTCGATTTAATTTGACTTTTTGACTGAAACTAGTGTATAATATACTATGGTTTTTTGACCGAAACTTGCATTTTGAAAAGTTTCATAGCATCTAATTTTCAGGTGATTTTTTTCTTGGACTTCCATCATAACCTTCCCTCGTAAATTATAAAAATTATCTGAAAAGTTTCGTATCATTTCGAGTAGTCCTCGATATAATTTGATTCTTTGACCGAAATTAGTATAAACTAATGTATAATACACTATAGTTTTTTTTACTGAAACTTGCATTTCGAAAAGTTTTATAGAAGCTAATTTTCATATGATTTTTTGCATGGACTTCTATCATAACCTTCCTTTGTAACATATATAAATGATCTGAAACGTTTCGTATCATTTGGAACAGTCCTCGATTTAATTTGACTTTTTGACCGAAACTAGTTTATAATATACTATGGTTTTTTGACCGAAACTTGCATTTCGAAAATTTTCATAGAAACTATTTTTCAGATGATTTTTGCATGGACTTCCATCACCGTCCATCGTAAAATATAAAACTTATCTGAAAAGTTTTGTATCATTTCGAGCTTTCCTCGATTTAATTTGATTTATTGACCGATATTAGTATAAACTAGTGTATAATAGAGTATAGTTTTTTGACCGAAACTTGCATTTTGAAAAGTTTTATAGAAGCTAATTTTCAGATGATTTTTTGCATGGACTTCCACCTAAACCTTCCTTTCTAATATATATAAATGATCTGAAGAAATACGTATCGTTGGGAACAGTCCTCGATTTAATTTGACTTTTTGACTGAAACTAGTGTATAATATACTATGGTTTTTTGACCGAAACTTGCATTTTGAAAAGTTTCATAGCATCTAATTTTAAGGTTATTTTTTTCATGGACTTCCATCATAACCTTCCCTGATAAAATATAAAAATTATCTGAAAAGTTTCGTATCATTTCGAGTAGTCCTCGATATAATTTGATTCTTTGACCGAAATTAGTATAAACTAATGTATAATACACTATAGTTTTTTTTTACTGAAACTTGCATTTCGAAAAGATTTATAGAAGCTAATTTTCATATGATTTTTTGCATGGACTTCTATCATAACCTTCCTTTGTAACATATATAAATGATCTTAAACGTTTCGTATCATTTTGAACAGTCCTCGATTTAATTTGACTTTTTGACCGAAACTAGTGTATAATATACTATGGTTTTTTGACCGAAACTTGCATTTCCAAAATTTTCATAGAAACTATTTTTCAGATGATTTTTTGCATGGACTTCCATCACCTTCCCTCGTAAAATATAAAACTTATCTGAAAAGTTTTGTATCATTTCGAGCAGTCCTCAATTTAATTTGATGTTTTTACCGATATTTGTATAAACTAGTGTATAGTTGAGAATAGTTTTTTGACCGAAACTTGCATTTCGAAAAGTTTTATAGAAGCTAATTTTCAGATGATTTTTTGCATGGACTTCCACCTAAACCTTCCTTTCTAACATATATAAATGATCTGAAGAAATACGTATCGTTTGGAACAGTCCTCGATTTAATTTGACTTTTTGACCGAAACTAGTGTATAATATACTATGGTTTTTTGACCGAAATTTGCATTTTGAAAAGTTTCATAGCATCTAATTTTCAGGTGATTTTTTTCTTGGACTTCCATCATAACCTTCCCTCGTAAAATATAAAAATTATCTGAAAAGTTTCGTATCATTTCGAGTAGTCCTCGATATAATTTGATTCTTTGACCGAAATTAGTATAAACTAATGTATAATACACTATAGTTTTTTTACTGAAACTTGCATTCTGAAAAGTTTTATAGAAGCTAATTTTCATATTATTTTTTGCATGGACTTCTATCATAACATTCCTTTGTAACATATATAAATGATCTGAAACGTTTCGTATCATTTGGAATAGTCCTCGATTTAATTTGACTTTTTGACCGAAACTAGTGTATAATATACTATGGTTTTTTGAACGAAACTTGCATTTCGAAAATTTTCATAGAAACTATTTTTCAGATGATTTTTTGCATATACTTCCATCACCTTCCCTCGTAAAATATTAAACTTATCTGATAAGTTTTATATCATTTCGAGCAGTCCTAGATTTAATTTGATGTTTTGACCGATATTAGTATAAACTAGTGTATAATAGAGAATAGTTTTTTGATCGAAATTTGCATTTCGAAAAGTTTTATAGAAGCTAATTTTCAGATGATTTTTTGCATGGACTTCCACCTAAACCTTCCTTTCTAACATATATAAATGATCTGAAGAAATACGTATCGTTTGGAACAGCCCTCAATTTAATTTGACTTTTTGACCGAAACAAGTGTATAATATACTATGGTTTTTTGACCGAAATTTGCATTTTGAAAAGTTTCATAGCATCTAATTTTCAGGTGATTTTTTTCTTGGACTTCCATCATAACCTTCCCTCGTAAATTATAAAAATTAACTGAAAAGTTTCGTATCATTTCGAGTAGTCCTCGATATAATTTGATTCTTTGACCGAAACTAGTATAAACTAATGTATAATACACTATAGTTTTTTTTACTGAAACTTGCATTTCGAAAAGTTTTAAATAAGCTAATTTTCATATGATTTTTTGTATGGACTTCTATCATAACATTCCTTTGTAACATATATAAATGATCTGAAACGTTTCGTATCATTTGGAACAGTCCTCGATTTAATTTGACTTTTTGACCGAAACTAGTGTATAATATACTATGGTTTTTTGAACGAAACTTGCATTTCGAAAATTTTCATAGAAACTATTTTTCAGATTATTTTTTGCATGGACTTCCATCACCTTCCCTCGTAAAATATTAAACTTATCTGAAAAGTTTTGTATCATTTCGAGCAGTCCTCGATTTAATTTGATGTTTTGACCGATATTAGTATAAACTAGTGTATAATAGAGTATAGTTTTTTGACCGAAACTTGCATTTCGAAAAGTTTTATAGAAGCTAATTTTCAGATGATTTTTTGCATGGACTTCCACCTAAACCTTCCTTTCTAATATATATAAATGATCTGAAGAAATACGTATCGTTTGGAACAGTCCTCGATTTAATTTGACTTTTTGATTGAAACTAGTGTATAATATACTATGGTTTTTTGACCGAAACTTGCATTTTGAAAAGTTTCATAGCATCTAATTTTAAGGTTATTTTTTTCATGGACTTCCATCATAACCTTCCCTCGTAAAATTTAAAAATTATCTGAAAAGTTTCGTATCATTTCGAGTAGTCCTCGATATAATTTGATTCTTTGACCGAAATTAGTATAAACTAATGTATAATACACTATAGTTTTTTTTTACTAAAACTTGCATTTCGAAAAGTTTTATAGAAGCTAATTTTCATATGATTTTTTGCATGGACTTCTATCATAACCTTCCTTTGTAACATATATAAATGATCTGAAACGTTTCGTATCATTTGGAACAGTCCTCGATTTAATTTGACTTATTGACCGAAACTAGTGTATAATATACTATGGTTTTTTGACCGAAACTTGCATTTCCAAAATTTTCATAGAAACTATTTTTCAGATGATTTTTTGCATGGACTTCCATCACCTTCTCTCGTAAAATATAAAACTTATCTGAAAAGTTTTGTATCATTTCGAGCAGTCCTCGATTTAATTTGATGTTTTTACCGATATTAGTATAAACTAGTGTATAATAGAGAATAGTTTTTTGACCGAAACTTGCATTTCGAAAAGTTTTATAGAAGCTAATTTTCAGATGATTTTTTGCATGGACTTCCACCTAAACCTTCCTTTCTAACATATATAAATGATCTGACGAAATACGTATCGTTTGGAACAGTCCTCGATTTAATTTGACTTTTTGACCGAAACTAGTGTATAATATACTATGGTTTTTTGACCGAAATTTGCATTTTGTAAAGTTTCATAGCATCTAATTTTCAGGTGATTTTTTTCTTGGACTTCCATCATAACCTTCGCTCGTAAATTATAAAAATTATCTGAAAAGTTTCGTATCATTTCGAGTAGTCCTCGATATAATTTGATTCTTTGATCGAAATTAGTATAAACTAATGTATAATACACTATAGTTTTTTTTACTGAAACTTGCATTTCGAAAAGTTTTATAGAAGCTAATTTTCATATTATTTTTTGCATGGACTTCTATCATAACATTCCTTTGTAACATATATAAATGATCTGAAACGTTTCGTATCATTTGGAACAGTCCTCGATTTAATTTGACTTTTTGACCGAAACTAGTGTATAATATACTATGGTTTTTTGACCGAAACTTGCATTTCGAAAATTTTCATAGAAACTATTTTTCAGATGATTTTTGCATGGACTTCCATCACCTTCCCTCGTAAAATATTAAACTTATCTGATAAGTTTTGTATCATTTCGAGCAGTCCTAGATTTAATTTGATGTTTTGACCGATATTAGTATAAACTAGTGTATAATAGAGAATAGTTTTTTGATCGAAATTTGCATTTCGAAAAGTTTTATAGAAGCTAATTTTCAGATGATTTTTTGCATGGACTTCCACCTAAACCTTCCTTTCTAACATATATAAATGATCTGAAAAAATACGTATCGTTTGGAACAGCCCTCGATTTAATTTGACTTTTTGACCGAAACAAGTGTATAATATACTATGGTTTTTTGACCGAAATTTGCATTTTGAAAAGTTTCATAGCATCTAATTTTCAGGTGATTTTTTTCTTGGACTTCCATCATAACCTTCCCCCGTAAATTATAAAAATTATCTGAAAAGTTTCGTATCATTTCGAGTAGTCCTCGATATAATTTGATTCTTTGACCGAAACTAGTATAAACTAATGTATAATACACTATAGTTTTTTTTACTGAAACTTGCATTTCGAAAAGTTTTAAATAAGCTAATTTTCATATGATTTTTTGTATGGACTTCTATCATAACATTCCTTTGTAACATATATAAATGATCTGAAACGTTTCGTATCATTTGGAACAGTCCTCGATTTAATTTGACTTTTTGACCGAAACTAGTGTATAATATACTATGGTTTTTTGAACGAAACTTGCATTTCGAAAATTTTCATAGAAACTATTTTTCAGATTATTTTTTGCATGGACTTCCATCACCTTCCCTCGTAAAATATTAAACTTATCTGAAAATTTTTGTATCATTTCGAGCAGTCCTCGATTTAATTTGATGTTTTGACCGATATTAGTATAAACTAGTGTATAATAGAGAATAGTTTTTTGACCGAAATTTGCATTTCGAAAAGTTTTATAGAAGCTAATTTTCAGATGATTTTTTGCATGGACTTCCACCTAAACCTTCCTTTCTAACATATATAAATGATCTGAAGAAATATGTATCGTTTGGAACAGTCCTCGATTTAATTTGACTTTTTGACCGAAACTAGTGTATAATATACTATGGTTTTTTGACCGAAATTTGCATTTTGAAAAGTTTCATAGCATCTAATTTTCAGGTGATTTTTTTCATGGACTTCCATCATAACCTTCCCTCGTAAATTATAAAAATTATCTGAAAAGTTTCGTATCATTTCGAGTAGTCCTCGATATAATTTGATTCTTTGATCGAAATTAGTATAAACTAATGTATAATACACTATAGTTTTTTTTACTGAAACTTGCATTTCGAAAAGTTTTATAGAAGCTAATTTTCATATTATTTTTTGCATGGACTTCTATCATAACATTCCTTTGTAACATATATAAATGATCTGAAACGTTTCGTATCATTTGGAACAGTCCTCGATTTAATTTGACTTTTTGACCGAAACTAGTGTATAATATACTATGGTTTTTTGACCGAAACTTGCATTTCGAAAATTTTCATAGAAACTATTTTTCAGATGATTTTTGCATGGACTTCCATCACCTTCCCTCGTAAAATATTAAACTTATCTGAAAAGTTTTGTATCATTTCGAGCAGTACTCGATTTAATTTGATGTTTTGACCGATATTAGTATAAACTAGTGTATAATAGAGAATAGTTTTTTGACCGAAACTTGCATTTCGAAAAGTTTTATAGAAGCTAATTTTCAGATGATTTTTTGCATGGACTTCCACCTAAACCTTCCTTTCTAACATATATAAATGATCTGAAGAAATACGTATCGTTTGGAACAGTCCTCGATTTAATTTGACTTTTTGACCGAAACTAGTGTATAATATACTATGGTTTTTTGACCGAAACTTGCATTTTGAAAAGTTTCATAGCATCTAATTTTCAGGTGATTTTTTTCATGGACTTCCATCATAACCTTCCCTCGTAAAATATAAAAATTATCTGAAAAGTTTCGTATCATTTCGAGTAGTCCTCGATATAATTTGATTCTTTGACCGAAATTAGTATAAACTAATGTATAATACACTATAGTTTTTTTTACTGAAACTTGCATTTCGAAAAGTTTTATAGAAGCTAATTTTCATATGATTTTTTGCATGGACTTCTATCATAACCTTCCTTTGTAACATATATAAATGATCTGAAACGTTTCGTATCATTTGGAACAGTCCTCGATTTAATTTGACTTTTTGACCGAAACTAGTGTATAATATACTATGGTATTTTGACCGAAACTTGCATTTAGAAAATTTTCATAGAAACTATTTTTCAGATGATTTTTTGCTTGGACTTGCATCACCTTCCCTCGTAAAATATAAAACTTATCTGAAAAGTTTTGTATCATTTCGAGCAGTCTTCGATTTAATTTGATGTTTTGACCGATATTTGTATAAACTAGTGTATAATAGAGAATAGTTTTTTGACCGAAACTTGCATTTCGAAAAGTTTTATAGAAGCTAATTTTCAGATGATTTTTTGCATGGACTTCCACCTAAACCTTCCTTTCTAACATATATAAATGATCTGAAGAAATACGTATCGTTTGGAACAGTCCTCGATTTAATTTGACTTTTTGACCGAAACTAGTGTATAATATACTATGGTTTTTTGACCGAAACTTGCATTTTGAAAAGTTTCATAGCATCTAATTTTCAGGTGATTTTTTTCATGGACTTCCATCATAACCTTCCCTCGTAAAATATAAAAATTATCTGAAAAGTTTCGTATCATTTCGAGTAGTCCTCGATATAATTTGATTCTTTGACCGAAATTAGTATAAACTAATGTATAATACACTATAGTTTTTTTTACTGAAACTTGCATTTCGAAAAGTTTTATAGAAGCTAATTTTCATATGATTTTTTGCATGGACTTCTATCATAACCTTCCTTTGTAACATATATAAATGATCTGAAACGTTTCGTATCATTTGGAACAGTCCTCGATTTAATTTGACTTTTTGACCGAAACTAGTGTATAATATACTATGGTATTTTGACCGAAACTTGCATTTCGAAAATTTTCATAGAAACTATTTTTCAGATGATTTTTTGCTTGGACTTGCATCACCTTCCCTCGTAAAATATAAAACTTATCTGAAAAGTTTTGTATCATTTCGAGCAGTCTTCGATTTAATTTGATGTTTTGACCGATATTTGTATAAACTAGTGTATAATAGAGAATAGTTTTTTGACCGAAACTTGCATTTCGAAAAGTTTTATAGAAGCTAATTTTCAGATGATTTTTTGCATGGATTTCCACCTAAACCTTCCTTTCTAACATATATAAATTATCTGAAGAAATACGTATCGTTTGGAACAGTCCTCGATTTAATTTGACTTTTTGACCGAAACTAGTGTATCATATTCTATGGTTTTTTGACCGAAATTTGCATTTTGAAAAGTTTCATAGCATCTAATTTTCAGGTGATTTTTTTCTTGGACTTCCATCATAACCTTCCCTCGTAAAATATAAAAATTATCTGAAAAGTTTCGTATCATTTCGAGTAGTCCTCGATATAATTTGATTCTTTGATCGAAATTAGTATAAACTAATGTATAATACACTATAGTTTTTTTACTGAAACTTGCATTTCGAAAAGTTTTATAGAAGCTAATTTTCATATTATTTTTTGCATGGACTTCTATCATAACATTCCTTTGTAACATATATAAATGATCTGAAACGTTTCGTATCATTTGGAACAGTCCTCGATTTAATTTGACTTTTTGACCGAAACTAGTGTATAATATACTATGGTTTTTTGACCGAAACTTGCATTTCGAAAATTTTCATAGAAACTATTTTTCAGATGATTTTTGCATGGACTTCCATCACCTTCCCTCGTAAAATATTAAACTTATCTGAAAAGTTTTGTATCATTTCGAGCAGTACTCGATTTAATTTGATGTTTTGACCGATATTAGTATAAACTAGTGTATAATAGAGAATAGTTTTTTGACCGAAACTTGCATTTCGAAAAGTTTTATAGAAGCTAATTTTCAGATGATTTTTTGCATGGACTTCCACCTAAACCTTCCTTTCTAACATATATAAATGATCTGAAGAAATACGTATCGTTTGGAACAGTCCTCGATTTAATTTGACTTTTTGACCGAAACTAGTGTATAATATACTATGGTTTTTTGACCGAAACTTGCATTTTGAAAAGTTTCATAGCATCTAATTTTCAGGTGATTTTTTTCATGGACTTCCATCATAACCTTCCCTCGTAAAATATAAAAATTATCTGAAAAGTTTCGTATCATTTCGAGTAGTCCTCGATATAATTTGATTCTTTGACCGAAATTAGTATAAACTAATGTATAATACACTATAGTTTTTTTTACTGAAACTTGCATTTCGAAAAGTTTTATAGAAGCTAATTTTCATATGATTTTTTGCATGGACTTCTATCATAACCTTCCTTTGTAACATATATAAATGATCTGAAACGTTTCGTATCATTTGGAACAGTCCTCGATTTAATTTGACTTTTTGACCGAAACTAGTGTATAATATACTATGGTATTTTGACCGAAACTTGCATTTAGAAAATTTTCATAGAAACTATTTTTCAGATGATTTTTTGCTTGGACTTGCATCACCTTCCCTCGTAAAATATAAAACTTATCTGAAAAGTTTTGTATCATTTCGAGCAGTCTTCGATTTAATTTGATGTTTTGACCGATATTTGTATAAACTAGTGTATAATAGAGAATAGTTTTTTGACCGAAACTTGCATTTCGAAAAGTTTTATAGAAGCTAATTTTCAGATGATTTTTTGCATGGACTTCCACCTAAACCTTCCTTTCTAACATATATAAATGATCTGAAGAAATACGTATCGTTTGGAACAGTCCTCGATTTAATTTGACTTTTTGACCGAAACTAGTGTATAATATACTATGGTTTTTTGACCGAAACTTGCATTTTGAAAAGTTTCATAGCATCTAATTTTCAGGTGATTTTTTTCATGGACTTCCATCATAACCTTCCCTCGTAAAATATAAAAATTATCTGAAAAGTTTCGTATCATTTCGAGTAGTCCTCGATATAATTTGATTCTTTGACCGAAATTAGTATAAACTAATGTATAATACACTATAGTTTTTTTTACTGAAACTTGCATTTCGAAAAGTTTTATAGAAGCTAATTTTCATATGATTTTTTGCATGGACTTCTATCATAACCTTCCTTTGTAACATATATAAATGATCTGAAACGTTTCGTATCATTTGGAATAGTCCTCGATTTAATTTGACTTTTTGACCGAAACTAGTGTATAATATACTATGGTATTTTGACCGAAACTTGCATTTCGAAAATTTTCATAGAAACTATTTTTCAGATGATTTTTTGCTTGGACTTGCATCACCTTCCCTCGTAAAATATAAAACTTATCTGAAAAGTTTTGTATCATTTCGAGCAGTCTTCGATTTAATTTGATGTTTTGACCGATATTTGTATAAACTAGTGTATAATAGAGAATAGTTTTTTGACCGAAACTTGCATTTCGAAAAGTTTTATAGAAGCTAATTTTCAGATGATTTTTTGCATGGATTTCCACCTAAACCTTCCTTTCTAACATATATAAATTATCTGAAGAAATACGTATCGTTTGGAACAGTCCTCGATTTAATTTGACTTTTTGACCGAAACTAGTGTATCATATTCTATGGTTTTTTGACCGAAATTTGCATTTTGAAAAGTTTCATAGCATCTAATTTTCAGGTGATTTTTTTCTTGGACTTCCATCATAACCTTCCCTCGTAAAATATAAAAATTATCTGAAAAGTTTCGTATCATTTCGAGTAGTCCTCGATATAATTTGATTCTTTGACCGAAATTAGTATAAACTAATGTATAATACACTATAGTTTTTTTACTGAAACTTGCATTTCGAAAAGTTTTATAGAAGCTAATTTTCATATTATTTTTTGCATGGACTTCTATCATAACATTCCTTTGTAACATATATAAATGATCTGAAACGTTTCGTATCATTTGGAACAGTCCTCGATTTAATTTGACTTTTTGACCGAAACTAGTGTATAATATACTATGGTTTTTTGACCGAAACTTGCATTTCGAAAATTTTCATAGAAACTATTTTTCAGATGATTTTTGCATGGACTTCCATCACCTTCCCTCGTAAAATATTAAACTTATCTGAAAAGTTTTGTATCATTTCGAGCAGTCCTCGATTTAATTTGATGTTTTGACCGATATTAGTATAAACTAGTGTATAATAGAGAATAGTTTTTTGACCGAAACTTGCATTTCGAAAAGTTTTATAGAAGCTAATTTTCAGATGATTTTTTGCATGGACTTCCACCTAAACCTTCCTTTCTAACATATATAAATGATCTGAAGAAATACGTATCGTTTGGAACAGTCCTCGATTTAATTTGACTTTTTGACCGAAACTAGTGTATAATATACTATGGTTTTTTGACCGAAACTTGCATTTTGAAAAGTTTCATAGCATCTAATTTTCAGGTGATTTTTTTCATGGACTTCCATCATAACCTTCCCTCGTAAAATATAAAAATTATCTGAAAAGTTTCGTATCATTTCGAGTAGTCCTCGATATAATTTGATTCTTTGACCGAAATTAGTATAAACTAATGTATAATACACTATAGTTTTTTTTACTGAAACTTGCATTTCGAAAAGTTTTATAGAAGCTAATTTTCATATGATTTTTTGCATGGACTTCTATCATAACCTTCCTTTGTAACATATATAAATGATCTGAAACGTTTCGTATCATTTGGAACAGTCCTCGATTTAATTTGACTTTTTGACCGAAACTAGTGTATAATATACTATGGTATTTTGACCGAAACTTGCATTTAGAAAATTTTCATAGAAACTATTTTTCAGATGATTTTTTGCTTGGACTTGCATCACCTTCCCTCGTAAAATATAAAACTTATCTGAAAAGTTTTGTATCATTTCGAGCAGTCTTCGATTTAATTTGATGTTTTGACCGATATTTGTATAAACTAGTGTATAATAGAGAATAGTTTTTTGACCGAAACTTGCATTTCGAAAAGTTTTATAGAAGCTAATTTTCAGATGATTTTTTGCATGGACTTCCACCTAAACCTTCCTTTCTAACATATATAAATGATCTGAAGAAATACGTATCGTTTGGAACAGTCCTCGATTTAATTTGACTTTTTGACCGAAACTAGTGTATAATATACTATGGTTTTTTGACCGAAACTTGCATTTTGAAAAGTTTCATAGCATCTAATTTTCAGGTGATTTTTTTCATGGACTTCCATCATAACCTTCCCTCGTAAAATATAAAAATTATCTGAAAAGTTTCGTATCATTTCGAGTAGTCCTCGATATAATTTGATTCTTTGACCGAAATTAGTATAAACTAATGTATAATACACTATAGTTTTTTTTACTGAAACTTGCATTTCGAAAAGTTTTATAGAAGCTAATTTTCATATGATTTTTTGCATGGACTTCTATCATAACCTTCCTTTGTAACATATATAAATGATCTGAAACGTTTCGTATCATTTGGAACAGTCCTCGATTTAATTTGACTTTTTGACCGAAACTAGTGTATAATATACTATGGTATTTTGACCGAAACTTGCATTTCGAAAATTTTCATAGAAACTATTTTTCAGATGATTTTTTGCTTGGACTTGCATCACCTTCCCTCGTAAAATATAAAACTTATCTGAAAAGTTTTGTATCATTTCGAGCAGTCTTCGATTTAATTTGATGTTTTGACCGATATTTGTATAAACTAGTGTATAATAGAGAATAGTTTTTTGACCGAAACTTGCATTTCGAAAAGTTTTATAGAAGCTAATTTTCAGATGATTTTTTGCATGGATTTCCACCTAAACCTTCCTTTCTAACATATATAAATTATCTGAAGAAATACGTATCGTTTGGAACAGTCCTCGATTTAATTTGACTTTTTGACCGAAACTAGTGTATCATATTCTATGGTTTTTTGACCGAAATTTGCATTTTGAAAAGTTTCATAGCATCTAATTTTCAGGTGATTTTTTTCTTGGACTTCCATCATAACCTTCCCTCGTAAAATATAAAAATTATCTGAAAAGTTTCGTATCATTTCGAGTAGTCCTCGATATAATTTGATTCTTTGACCGAAATTAGTATAAACTAATGTATAATACACTATAGTTTTTTTACTGAAACTTGCATTTCGAAAAGTTTTATAGAAGCTAATTTTCATATTATTTTTTGCATGGACTTCTATCATAACATTCCTTTGTAACATATATAAATGATCTGAAACGTTTCGTATCATTTGGAACAGTCCTCGATTTAATTTGACTTTTTGACCGAAACTAGTGTATAATATACTATGGTTTTTTGACCGAAACTTGCATTTCGAAAATTTTCATAGAAACTATTTTTCAGATGATTTTTGCATGGACTTCCATCACCTTCCCTCGTAAAATATTAAACTTATCTGAAAAGTTTTGTATCATTTCGAGCAGTCCTCGATTTAATTTGATGTTTTGACCGATATTAGTTTAAACTAGTGTATAATAGAGAATAGTTTTTTGACCGAAACTTGCATTTCGAAAAGTTTTATAGAAGCTAATTTTCAGATGATTTTTTGCATGGACTTCCACCTAAACCTTCCTTTCTAACATATATAAATGATCTGAAGAAATACGTATCGTTTGGAACAGTCCTCGATTTAATTTGACTTTTTGACCGAAACTAGTGTATAATATACTATGGTTTTTTGACCGAAACTTGCATTTTGAAAAGTTTCATAGCATCTAATTTTCAGGTGATTTTTTTCATGGACTTCCATCATAACCTTCCCTCGTAAAATATAAAAATTATCTGAAAAGTTTCGTATCATTTCGAGTAGTCCTCGATATAATTTGATTCTTTGACCGAAATTAGTATAAACTAATGTATAATACACTATAGTTTTTTTTACTGAAACTTGCATTTCGAAAAGTTTTATAGAAGCTAATTTTCATATGATTTTTTGCATGGACTTCTATCATAACCTTCCTTTGTAACATATATAAATGATCTGAAACGTTTCGTATCATTTGGAACAGTCCTCGATTTAATTTGACTTTTTGACCGAAACTAGTGTATAATATACTATGGTATTTTGACCGAAACTTGCATTTAGAAAATTTTCATAGAAACTATTTTTCAGATGATTTTTTGCTTGGACTTGCATCACCTTCCCTCGTAAAATATAAAACTTATCTGAAAAGTTTTGTATCATTTCGAGCAGTCTTCGATTTAATTTGATGTTTTGACCGATATTTGTATAAACTAGTGTATAATAGAGAATAGTTTTTTGACCGAAACTTGCATTTCGAAAAGTTTTATAGAAGCTAATTTTCAGATGATTTTTTGCATGGACTTCCACCTAAACCTTCCTTTCTAACATATATAAATGATCTGAAGAAATACGTATCGTTTGGAACAGTCCTCGATTTAATTTGACTTTTTGACCGAAACTAGTGTATAATATACTATGGTTTTTTGACCGAAACTTGCATTTTGAAAAGTTTCATAGCATCTAATTTTCAGGTGATTTTTTTCATGGACTTCCATCATAACCTTCCCTCGTAAAATATAAAAATTATCTGAAAAGTTTCGTATCATTTCGAGTAGTCCTCGATATAATTTGATTCTTTGACCGAAATTAGTATAAACTAATGTATAATACACTATAGTTTTTTTTACTGAAACTTGCATTTCGAAAAGTTTTATAGAAGCTAATTTTCATATGATTTTTTGCATGGACTTCTATCATAACCTTCCTTTGTAACATATATAAATGATCTGAAACGTTTCGTATCATTTGGAACAGTCCTCGATTTAATTTGACTTTTTGACCGAAACTAGTGTATAATATACTATGGTATTTTGACCGAAACTTGCATTTCGAAAATTTTCATAGAAACTATTTTTCAGATGATTTTTTGCTTGGACTTGCATCACCTTCCCTCGTAAAATATAAAACTTATCTGAAAAGTTTTGTATCATTTCGAGCAGTCTTCGATTTAATTTGATGTTTTGACCGATATTTGTATAAACTAGTGTATAATAGAGAATAGTTTTTTGACCGAAACTTGCATTTCGAAAAGTTTTATAGAAGCTAATTTTCAGATGATTTTTTGCATGGATTTCCACCTAAACCTTCCTTTCTAACATATATAAATTATCTGAAGAAATACGTATCGTTTGGAACAGTCCTCGATTTAATTTGACTTTTTGACCGAAACTAGTGTATCATATTCTATGGTTTTTTGACCGAAATTTGCATTTTGAAAAGTTTCATAGCATCTAATTTTCAGGTGATTTTTTTCTTGGACTTCCATCATAACCTTCCCTCGTAAAATATAAAAATTATCTGAAAAGTTTCGTATCATTTCGAGTAGTCCTCGATATAATTTGATTCTTTGACCGAAATTAGTATAAACTAATGTATAATACACTATAGTTTTTTTACTGAAACTTGCATTTCGAAAAGTTTTATAGAAGCTAATTTTCATATTATTTTTTGCATGGACTTCTATCATAACATTCCTTTGTAACATATATAAATGATCTGAAACGTTTCGTATCATTTGGAACAGTCCTCGATTTAATTTGACTTTTTGACCGAAACTAGTGTATAATATACTATGGTTTTTTGACCGAAACTTGCATTTCGAAAATTTTCATAGAAACTATTTTTCAGATGATTTTTGCATGGACTTCCATCACCTTCCCTCGTAAAATATTAAACTTATCTGATAAGTTTTGTATCATTTCGAGCAGTCCTAGATTTAATTTGATGTTTTGACCGATATTAGTATAAACTAGTGTATAATAGAGAATAGTTTTTTGATCGAAATTTGCATTTCGAAAAGTTTTATAGAAGCTAATTTTCAGATGATTTTTTGCATGGACTTCCACCTAAACCTTCCTTTCTAACATATATAAATGATCTGAAAAAATACGTATCGTTTGGAACAGCCCTCGATTTAATTTGACTTTTTGACCGAAACAAGTGTATAATATACTATGGTTTTTTGACCGAAATTTGCATTTTGAAAAGTTTCATAGCATCTAATTTTCAGGTGATTTTTTTCTTGGACTTCCATCATAACCTTCCCCCGTAAATTATAAAAATTATCTGAAAAGTTTCGTATCATTTCGAGTAGTCCTCGATATAATTTGATTCTTTGACCGAAACTAGTATAAACTAATGTATAATACACTATAGTTTTTTTTACTGAAACTTGCATTTCGAAAAGTTTTAAATAAGCTAATTTTCATATGATTTTTTGTATGGACTTCTATCATAACATTCCTTTGTAACATATATAAATGATCTGAAACGTTTCGTATCATTTGGAACAGTCCTCGATTTAATTTGACTTTTTGACCGAAACTAGTGTATAATATACTATGGTTTTTTGAACGAAACTTGCATTTCGAAAATTTTCATAGAAACTATTTTTCAGATTATTTTTTGCATGGACTTCCATCACCTTCCCTCGTAAAATATTAAACTTATCTGAAAATTTTTGTATCATTTCGAGCAGTCCTCGATTTAATTTGATGTTTTGACCGATATTAGTATAAACTAGTGTATAATAGAGAATAGTTTTTTGACCGAAATTTGCATTTCGAAAAGTTTTATAGAAGCTAATTTTCAGATGATTTTTTGCATGGACTTCCACCTAAACCTTCCTTTCTAACATATATAAATGATCTGAAGAAATATGTATCGTTTGGAACAGTCCTCGATTTAATTTGACTTTTTGACCGAAACTAGTGTATAATATACTATGGTTTTTTGACCGAAATTTGCATTTTGAAAAGTTTCATAGCATCTAATTTTCAGGTGATTTTTTTCATGGACTTCCATCATAACCTTCCCTCGTAAATTATAAAAATTATCTGAAAAGTTTCGTATCATTTCGAGTAGTCCTCGATATAATTTGATTCTTTGATCGAAATTAGTATAAACTAATGTATAATACACTATAGTTTTTTTTACTGAAACTTGCATTTCGAAAAGTTTTATAGAAGCTAATTTTCATATTATTTTTTGCATGGACTTCTATCATAACATTCCTTTGTAACATATATAAATGATCTGAAACGTTTCGTATCATTTGGAACAGTCCTCGATTTAATTTGACTTTTTGACCGAAACTAGTGTATAATATACTATGGTTTTTTGACCGAAACTTGCATTTCGAAAATTTTCACAGAAACTATTTTTCAGATGATTTTTGCATGGACTTCCATCACCTTCCCTCGTAAAATATTAAACTTATCTGAAAAGTTTTGTATCATTTCGAGCAGTACTCGATTTAATTTGATGTTTTGACCGATATTAGTATAAACTAGTGTATAATAGAGAATAGTTTTTTGACCGAAACTTGCATTTCGAAAAGTTTTATAGAAGCTAATTTTCAGATGATTTTTTGCATGGACTTCCACCTAAACCTTCCTTTCTAACATATATAAATGATCTGAAGAAATACGTATCGTTTGGAACAGTCCTCGATTTAATTTGACTTTTTGACCGAAACTAGTGTATAATATACTATGGTTTTTTGACCGAAACTTGCATTTTGAAAAGTTTCATAGCATCTAATTTTCAGGTGATTTTTTTCATGGACTTCCATCATAACCTTCCCTCGTAAAATATAAAAATTATCTGAAAAGTTTCGTATCATTTCGAGTAGTCCTCGATATAATTTGATTCTTTGACCGAAATTAGTATAAACTAATGTATAATACACTATAGTTTTTTTTACTGAAACTTGCATTTCGAAAAGTTTTATAGAAGCTAATTTTCATATGATTTTTTGCATGGACTTCTATCATAACCTTCCTTTGTAACATATATAAATGATCTGAAACGTTTCGTATCATTTGGAACAGTCCTCGATTTAATTTGACTTTTTGACCGAAACTAGTGTATAATATACTATGGTATTTTGACCGAAACTTGCATTTAGAAAATTTTCATAGAAACTATTTTTCAGATGATTTTTTGCTTGGACTTGCATCACCTTCCCTCGTAAAATATAAAACTTATCTGAAAAGTTTTGTATCATTTCGAGCAATTTTCGATTTAATTTGATGTTTTGACCGATATTTGTATAAACTAGTGTATAATAGAGAATAGTTTTTTGACCGAAACTTGCATTTCGAAAAGTTTTATAGAAGCTAATTTTCAGATGATTTTTTGCATGGACTTCCACCTAAACCTTCCTTTCTAACATATATAAATGATCTGAAGAAATACGTATCGTTTGGAACAGTCCTCGATTTAATTTGACTTTTTGACCGAAACTAGTGTATAATATACTATGGTTTTTTGACCGAAACTTGCATTTTGAAAAGTTTCATAGCATCTAATTTTCAGGTGATTTTTTTCATGGACTTCCATCATAACCTTCCCTCGTAAAATATAAAAATTATCTGAAAAGTTTCGTATCATTTCGAGTAGTCCTCGATATAATTTGATTCTTTGACCGAAATTAGTATAAACTAATGTATAATACACTATAGTTTTTTTTACTGAAACTTGCATTTCGAAAAGTTTTATAGAAGCTAATTTTCATATGATTTTTTGCATGGACTTCTATCATAACCTTCCTTTGTAACATATATAAATGATCTGAAACGTTTCGTATCATTTGGAACAGTCCTCGATTTAATTTGACTTTTTGACCGAAACTAGTGTATAATATACTATGGTATTTTGACCGAAACTTGCATTTAGAAAATTTTCATAGAAACTATTTTTCAGATGATTTTTTGCTTGGACTTGCATCACCTTCCCTCGTAAAATATAAAACTTATCTGAAAAGTTTTGTATCATTTCGAGCAATTTTCGATTTAATTTGATGTTTTGACCGATATTTGTATAAACTAGTGTATAATAGAGAATAGTTTTTTGACCGAAACTTGCATTTCGAAAAGTTTTATAGAAGCTAATTTTCAGATGATTTTTTGCATGGACTTCCACCTAAACCTTCCTTTCTAACATATATAAATGATCTGAAGAAATACGTATCGTTTGGAACAGTCCTCGATTTAATTTGACTTTTTGACCGAAACTAGTGTATAATATACTATGGTTTTTTGACCGAAACTTGCATTTTGAAAAGTTTCATAGCATCTAATTTTCAGGTGATTTTTTTCATGGACTTCCATCATAACCTTCCCTCGTAAAATATAAAAATTATCTGAAAAGTTTCGTATCATTTCGAGTAGTCCTCGATATAATTTGATTCTTTGACCGAAATTAGTATAAACTAATGTATAATACACTATAGTTTTTTTTACTGAAACTTGCATTTCGAAAAGTTTTATAGAAGCTAATTTTCATATGATTTTTTGCATGGACTTCTATCATAACCTTCCTTTGTAACATATATAAATGATCTGAAACGTTTCGTATCATTTGGAACAGTCCTCGATTTAATTTGACTTTTTGACCGAAACTAGTGTATAATATACTATGGTATTTTGACCGAAACTTGCATTTCGAAAATTTTCATAGAAACTATTTTTCAGATGATTTTTTGCTTGGACTTGCATCACCTTCCCTCGTAAAATATAAAACTTATCTGAAAAGTTTTGTATCATTTCGAGCAGTCTTCGATTTAATTTGATGTTTTGACCGATATTTGTATAAACTAGTGTATAATAGAGAATAGTTTTTTGACCGAAACTTGCATTTCGAAAAGTTTTATAGAAGCTAATTTTCAGATGATTTTTTGCATGGACTTCCACCTAAACCTTCCTTTCTAACATATATAAATGATCTGAAGAAATACGTATCGTTTGGAACAGTCCTCGATTTAATTTGACTTTTTGACCGAAACTAGTGTATAATATACTATGGTTTTTTGACCGAAACTTGCATTTTGAAAAGTTTCATAGCATCTAATTTTCAGGTGATTTTTTTCATGGACTTCCATCATAACCTTCCCTCGTAAAATATAAAAATTATCTGAAAAGTTTCGTATCATTTCGAGTAGTCCTCGATATAATTTGATTCTTTGACCGAAATTAGTATAAACTAATGTATAATACACTATAGTTTTTTTACTGAAACTTGCATTTCGAAAAGTTTTATAGAAGCTAATTTTCATATGATTTTTTGCATGGACTTCTATCATAACCTTCCTTTGTAACATATATAAATGATCTGAAACGTTTCGTATCATTTGGAACAGTCCTCGATTTAATTTGACTTTTTGACCGAAACTAGTGTATAATATACTATGGTATTTTGACCGAAACTTGCATTTCGAAAATTTTCATAGAAACTATTTTTCAGATGATTTTTTGCTTGGACTTGCATCACCTTCCCTCGTAAAATATAAAACTTATCTGAAAAGTTTTGTATCATTTCGAGCAGTCTTCGATTTAATTTGATGTTTTGACCGATATTTGTATAAACTAGTGTATAATAGAGAATAGTTTTTTGACCGAAACTTGCATTTCGAAAAGTTTTATAGAAGCTAATTTTCAGATGATTTTTTGCATGGATTTCCACCTAAACCTTCCTTTCTAACATATATAAATTATCTGAAGAAATACGTATCGTTTGGAACAGTCCTCGATTTAATTTGACTTTTTGACCGAAACTAGTGTATCATATTCTATGGTTTTTTGACCGAAATTTGCATTTTGAAAAGTTTCATAGCATCTAATTTTCAGGTGATTTTTTTCTTGGACTTCCATCATAACCTTCCCTCGTAAAATATAAAAATTATCTGAAAAGTTTCGTATCATTTCGAGTAGTCCTCGATATAATTTGATTCTTTGACCGAAATTAGTATAAACTAATGTATAATACACTATAGTTTTTTTACTGAAACTTGCATTTCGAAAAGTTTTATAGAAGCTAATTTTCATATTATTTTTTGCATGGACTTCTATCATAACATTCCTTTGTAACATATATAAATGATCTGAAACGTTTCGTATCATTTGGAACAGTCCTCGATTTAATTTGACTTTTTGACCGAAACTAGTGTATAATATACTATGGTTTTTTGACCGAAACTTGCATTTCGAAAATTTTCATAGAAACTATTTTTCAGATGATTTTTGCATGGACTTCCATCACCTTCCCTCGTAAAATATTAAACTTATCTGAAAAGTTTTGTATCATTTCGAGCAGTCCTCGATTTAATTTGATGTTTTGACCGATATTAGTATAAACTAGTGTATAATAGAGAATAGTTTTTTGACCGAAACTTGCATTTCGAAAAGTTTTATAGAAGCTAATTTTCAGATGATTTTTTGCATGGACTTCCACCTAAACCTTCCTTTCTAACATATATAAATGATCTGAAGAAATACGTATCGTTTGGAACAGTCCTCGATTTAATTTGACTTTTTGACCGAAACTAGTGTATAATATACTATGGTTTTTTGACCGAAACTTGCATTTTGAAAAGTTTCATAGCATCTAATTTTCAGGTGATTTTTTTCATGGACTTCCATCATAACCTTCCCTCGTAAAATATAAAAATTATCTGAAAAGTTTCGTATCATTTCGAGTAGTCCTCGATATAATTTGATTCTTTGACCGAAATTAGTATAAACTAATGTATAATACACTATAGTTTTTTTTACTGAAACTTGCATTTCGAAAAGTTTTATAGAAGCTAATTTTCATATGATTTTTTGCATGGACTTCTATCATAACCTTCCTTTGTAACATATATAAATGATCTGAAACGTTTCGTATCATTTGGAACAGTCCTCGATTTAATTTGACTTTTTGACCGAAACTAGTGTATAATATACTATGGTATTTTGACCGAAACTTGCATTTCGAAAATTTTCATAGAAACTATTTTTCAGATGATTTTTTTCTTGGACTTGCATCACCTTCCCTCGTAAAATATAAAACTTATCTGAAAAGTTTTGTATCATTTCGAGCAGTCTTCGATTTAATTTGATGTTTTGACCGATATTTGTATAAACTAGTGTATAATAGAGAATAGTTTTTTGACCGAAACTTGCATTTCGAAAAGTTTTATAGAAGCTAATTTTCAGATGATTTTTTGCATGGATTTCCACCTAAACCTTCCTTTCTAACATATATAAATGATCTGAAGAAATACGTATCGTTTGGAACAGTCCTCGATTTAATTTGACTTTTTGACCGAAACTAGTGTATAATATACTATGGTTTTTTGACCGAAACTTGCATTTTGAAAAGTTTCATAGCATCTAATTTTCAGGTGATTTTTTTCATGGACTTCCATCATAACCTTCCCTCGTAAAATATAAAAATTATCTGAAAAGTTTCGTATCATTTCGAGTAGTCCTCGATATAATTTGATTCTTTGACCGAAATTAGTATAAACTAATGTATAATACACTATAGTTTTTTTTACTGAAACTTGCATTTCGAAAAGTTTTATAGAAGCTAATTTTCATATGATTTTTTGCATGGACTTCTATCATAACCTTCCTTTGTAACATATATAAATGATCTGAGACGTTTCGTATCATTTGGAACAGTCCTCGATTTAATTTGACTTTTTGACCGAAACTAGTGTATAATATACTATGGTATTTTGACCGAAACTTGCATTTCGAAAATTTTCATAGAAACTATTTTTCAGATGATTTTTTTCTTGGACTTGCATCACCTTCCCTCGTAAAATATAAAACTTATCTGAAAAGTTTTGTATCATTTCGAGCAGTCTTCGATTTAATTTGATGTTTTGACCGATATTTGTATAAACTAGTGTATAATAGAGAATAGTTTTTTGACCGAAACTTGCATTTCGAAAAGTTTTATAGAAGCTAATTTTCAGATGATTTTTTGCATGGATTTCCACCTAAACCTTCCTTTCTAACATATATAAATTATCTGAAGAAATACGTATCGTTTGGAACAGTCCTCGATTTAATTTGACTTTTTGACCGAAACTAGTGTATAATATTCTATGGTTTTTTGACCGAAATTTGCATTTTGAAAAGTTTCATAGCATCTAATTTTCAGGTGATTTTTTTCTTGGACTTCCATCATAACCTTCCCTCGTAAAATATAAAAATTATCTGAAAAGTTTCGTATCATTTCGAGTAGTCCTCGATATAATTTGATTCTTTGACCGAAATTAGTATAAACTAATGTATAATACACTATAGTTTTTTTACTGAAACTTGCATTTCGAAAAGTTTTATAGAAGCTAATTTTCATATTATTTTTTGCATGGACTTCTATCATAACATTCCTTTGTAACATATATAAATGATCTGAAACGTTTCGTATCATTTGGAACAGTCCTCGATTTAATTTGACTTTTTGACCGAAACTAGTGTATAATATACTATGGTTTTTTGACCGAAACTTGCATTTCGAAAATTTTCATAGAAACTATTTTTCAGATGATTTTTGCATGGACTTCCATCACCTTCCCTCGTAAAATATTAAACTTATCTGAAAAGTTTTGTATCATTTCGAGCAGTCCTCGATTTAATTTGATGTTTTGACCGATATTAGTATAAACTAGTGTATAATAGAGAATAGTTTTTTGACCGAAACTTGCATTTCGAAAAGTTTTATAGAAGCTAATTTTCAGATGATTTTTTGCATGGACTTCCACCTAAACCTTCCTTTCTAACATATATAAATGATCTGAAGAAATACGTATCGTTTGGAACAGTCCTCGATTTAATTTGACTTTTTGACCGAAACTAGTGTATAATATACTATGGTTTTTTGACCGAAACTTGCATTTTGAAAAGTTTCATAGCATCTAATTTTCAGGTGATTTTTTTCATGGACTTCCATCATAACCTTCCCTCGTAAAATATAAAAATTATCTGAAAAGTTTCGTATCATTTCGAGTAGTCCTCGATATAATTTGATTCTTTGACCGAAATTAGAATAAACTAATGTATAATACACTATAGTTTTTTTTACTGAAACTTGCATTTCGAAAAGTTTTATAGAAGCTAATTTTCATATGATTTTTTGCGTGGACTTCTATCATAACCTTCCTTTGTAACATATATAAATGATCTGAAACGTTTCGTATCATTTGGAACAGTCCTCGATTTAATTTGACTTTTTGACCGAAACTAGTGTATAATATACTATGGTATTTTGACCGAAACTTGCATTTCGAAAATTTTCATAGAAACTATTTTTCAGATGATTTTTTGCTTGGACTTGCATCACCTTCCCTCGTAAAATATAAAACTTATCTGAAAAGTTTTGTATCATTTCGAGCAGTCTTCGATTTAATTTGATGTTTTGACCGATATTTGTATAAACTAGTGTATAATAGAGAATAGTTTTTTGACCGAAACTTGCATTTCGAAAAGTTTTATAGAAGCTAATTTTCAGATGATTTTTTGCATGGACTTCCACCTAAACCTTCCTTTCTAACATATATAAATTATCTGAAGAAATACGTATCGTTTGGAACAGTCCTCGATTTAATTTGACTTTTTGACCGAAACTAGTGTATAATATTCTATGGTTTTTTGATTGAAATTTGCATTTTGAAAAGTTTCATAGCATCTAATTTTCAGGTGATTTTTTTCTTGGACTTCCATCATAACCTTCCCTCGTAAAATATAAAAATAATCTGAAAAGTTTCGTATCATTTCGAGTAGTCCTCGATATAATTTGATTCTTTGACCGAAATTAGTATAAACTAATGTATAATACACTATAGTTTTTTTACTGAAACTTGCATTTCGAAAAGTTTTATAGAAGCTAATTTTCATATTATTTTTTGCATGGACTTCTATCATAACATTCCTTTGTAACATATATAAATGATCTGAAACGTTTCGTATCATTTGGAACAGTCCTCGATTTAATTTGACTTTTTGACCGAAACTAGTGTATAATATACTATGGTTTTTTGACCGAAACTTGCATTTCGAAAATTTTCATAGAAACTATTTTTCAGATGATTTTTGCATGGACTTCCATCACCTTCCCTCGTAAAATATTAAACTTATCTGAAAAGTTTTGTATCATTTCGAGCAGTCCTCGATTTAATTTGATGTTTTGACCGATATTAGTATAAACTAGTGTATAATAGAGAATAGTTTTTTGACCGAAACTTGCATTTCGAAAAGTTTTATAGAAGCTAATTTTCAGATGATTTTTTGCATGGACTTCCACCTAAACCTTCCTTTCTAACATATATAAATGATCTGAAGAAATACGTATCGTTTGGAACAGTCCTCGATTTAATTTGACTTTTTGACCGAAACTAGTGTATAATATACTATGGTTTTTTGACCGAAACTTGCATTTTGAAAAGTTTCATAGCATCTAATTTTCAGGTGATTTTTTTCATGGACTTCCATCATAACCTTCCCTCGTAAAATATAAAAATTATCTGAAAAGTTTCGTATCATTTCGAGTAGTCCTCGATATAATTTGATTCTTTGACCGAAATTAGTATAAACTAATGTATAATACACTATAGTTTTTTTTACTGAAACTTGCATTTCGAAAAGTTTTATAGAAGCTAATTTTCATATGATTTTTTGCATGGACTTCTATCATAACCTTCCTTTGTAACATATATAAATGATCTGAAACGTTTCGTATCATTTGGAACAGTCCTCGATTTAATTTGACTTTTTGACCGAAACTAGTGTATAATATACTATGGTATTTTGACCGAAACTTGCATTTCAAAAATTTTCATAGAAACTATTTTTCAGATGATTTTTTGCTTGGACTTGCATCACCTTCCCTCGTAAAATATAAAACTTATCTGAAAAGTTTTGTATCATTTCGAGCAGTCTTCGATTTAATTTGATGTTTTGACCGATATTTGTATAAACTAGTGTATAATAGAGAATAGTTTTTTGACCGAAACTTGCATTTCGAAAAGTTTTATAGAAGCTAATTTTCAGATGATTTTTTGCATGGACTTCCACCTAAACCTTCCTTTCTAACATATATAAATTATCTGAAGAAATACGTATCATTTGGAACAGTCCTCGATTTAATTTGACTTTTTGACCGAAACTAGTGTATAATATTCTATGGTTTTTTGACCGAAATTTGCATTTTGAAAAGTTTCATAGCATCTAATTTTCAGGTGATTTTTTTCTTGGACTTCCATCATAACCTTCCCTCGTAAAATATAAAAATTATCTGAAAAGTTTCGTATCATTTCGAGTAGTCCTCGATATAATTTGATTCTTTGACCGAAATTAGTATAAACTAATGTATAATACACTATAGTTTTTTTACTGAAACTTGCATTTCGAAAAGTTTTATAGAAGCTAATTTTCATATTATTTTTTGCATGGACTTCTATCATAACATTCCTTTGTAACATATATAAATGATCTGAAACGTTTCGTATCATTTGGAACAGTCCTCGATTTAATTTGACTTTTTGACCGAAACTAGTGTATAATATACTATGGTTTTTTGACCGAAACTTGCATTTCGAAAATTTTCATAGAAACTATTTTTCAGATGATTTTTTGCATGGACTTCCATCACCTTCCCTCGTAAAATATTAAACTTATCTGAAAAGTTTTGTATCATTTCGAGCAGTCCTCGATTTAATTTGATGTTTTGACCGATATTAGTATAAACTAGTGTATAATAGAGAATAGTTTTTTGACCGAAACTTGCATTTCGAAAAGTTTTATAGAAGCTAATTTTCAGATGATTTTTTGCATGGACTTCCACCTAAACCTTCCTTTCTAACATATATAAATGATCTGAAGAAATACGTATCGTTTGGAACAGTCCTCGATTTAATTTGACTTTTTGACCGAAACTAGTGTATAATATACTATGGTTTTTTGACCGAAACTTGCATTTTGAAAAGTTTCATAGCATCTAATTTTCAGGTGATTTTTTTCATGGACTTCCATCATAACCTTCCCTCGTAAAATATAAAAATTATCTGACAAGTTTCGTATCATTTCGAGTAGTCCTCGATATAATTTGATTCTTTGACCGAAATTAGTATAAACTAATGTATAATACACTATAGTTTTTTTTACTGAAACTTGCATTTCGAAAAGTTTTATAGAAGCTAATTTTCATATGATTTTTTGCATGGACTTCTATCATAACCTTCCTTTGTAACATATATAAATGATCTGAAACGTTTCGTATCATTTGGAACAGTCCTCGATTTAATTTGACTTTTTGACCGAAACTAGTGTATAATATACTATGGTATTTTGACCGAAACTTGCATTTCGAAAATTTTCATAGAAACTATTTTTCAGATGATTTTTTGCTTGGACTTGCATCACCTTCCCTCGTAAAATATAAAACTTATCTGAAAAGTTTTGTATCATTTCGAGCAGTCTTCGATTTAATTTGATGTTTTGACCGATATTTGTATAAACTAGTGTATAATAGAGAATAGTTTTTTGACCGAAACTTGCATTTCGAAAAGTTTTATAGAAGCTAATTTTCAGATGATTTTTTGCATGGACTTCCACCTAAACCTTCCTTTCTAACATATATAAATTATCTGAAGAAATACGTATCGTTTGGAACAGTCCTCGATTTAATTTGACTTTTTGACCGAAACTAGTGTATAATATTCTATGGTTTTTTGACCGAAATTTGCATTTTGAAAAGTTTCATAGCATCTAATTTTCAGGTGATTTTTTTCTTGGACTTCCATCATAACCTTCCCTCGTAAAATATAAAAATTATCTGAAAAGTTTCGTATCATTTCGAGTAGTCCTCGATATAATTTGATTCTTTGACCGAAATTAGTATAAACTAATGTATAATACACTATAGTTTTTTTACTGAAACTTGCATTTCGAAAAGTTTTATAGAAGCTAATTTTCATATTATTTTTTGCATGGACTTCTATCATAACATTCCTTTGTAACATATATAAATGATCTGAAACGTTTCGTATCATTTGGAACAGTCCTCGATTTAATTTGACTTTTTGACCGAAACTAGTGTATAATATACTATGGTTTTTTGACCGAAACTTGCATTTCGAAAATTTTAATAGAAACTATTTTTCAGATGATTTTTTGCATGGACTTCCATCACCTTCCCTCGTAAAATATTAAACTTATCTGAAAAGTTTTGTATCATTTCGAGCAGTCCTAGATTTAATTTGATGTTTTGACCGATATTAGTATAAACTAGTGTATAATAGAGAATAGTTTTTTGATCGAAATTTGCATTTCGAAAAGTTTTATAGAAGCTAATTTTCAGATGATTTTTTGCATGGACTTCCACCTAAACCTTCCTTTCTAACATATATAAATGATCTGAAGAAATACGTATCGTTTGGAACAGCCCTCGATTTAATTTGACTTTTTTTACCGAAACTAGTGTATAATATACTATGGTTTTTTGACCGAAATTTGCATTTTGAAAAGTTTCATAGCATCTAATTTTCAGGTGATTTTTTTCTTGGACTTCCATCATAACCTTCCCTCGTAAATTATAAAAGTTATCTGAAAAGTTTCGTATCATTTCGAGTAGTCCTCGATATAATTTGATTCTTTGACCAAAATTAGTATAAACTAATGTATAATACACTATAGTTTTTTTTACTGAAACTTGCATTTCGATAAAGTTTTAAATAAGCTAATTTTCATAGTATTTTTTGTATGGACTTCTATCATAACATTCCTTTGTAACATATATAAATGATCTGAAACGTTTCGTATCATTTGGAACAGTCCTCGATTTAATTTGACTTTTTGACCAAAACTAGTGTATAATATACTATGGTTTTTTGAATGAAACTTGCATTTCGAAAATTTTCATAGAAACTATTTTTCAGATGATTTTTTGCATGGACTTCCATCACCTTCCCTCGTAAAATATTAAACTTATCTGAAAAGTTTTGTATCATTTCGAGCAGTCCTAGATTTAATTTGATGTTTTAACCGATATTAGTATAAACTAGTGTATAATAGAGAATAGTTTTTTGATCGAAATTTGCATTTCGAAAAGTTTTATAGAAGCTAATTTTCAGATGATTTTTTGCATGGACTTCCACCTAAACCTTCCTTTCTAACATATATAAATGATCTGAAGAAATACGTATCGTTTGGAACAGCCCTCGATTTAATTTGACTTTTTGACCGAAACTAGTGTATAATATACTATGGTTTTTTGACCGAAATTTGCATTTTGAAAAGTTTCATAGCATCTAATTTTCAGGTGATTTTTTTCTTGGACTTCCATCATAACCTTCCCTCGTAAATTATAAAAATTATCTGAAAAGTTTCGTATCATTTCGAGTAGTCCTCGATATAATTTGATTCTTTGACCGAAATTAGTATAAACTAATGTATAATACACTATAGTTTTTTTTACTGAAACTTGCATTTCGATAAAGTTTTAAATAAGCTAATTTTCATATTATTTTTTGTATGGACTTCTATCATAACATTCCTTTGTAACATATATAAATGATCTGAAACGTTTCGTATCATTTGGAACAGTCCTCGATTTAATTTGACTTTTTGACCAAAACTAGTGTATAATATACTATGGTTTTTTGAATGAAACCTGCATTTCGAAAATTTTCATAGAAACTATTTTTCAGATGATTTTTTGCATGGACTTCCATCACCTTCCCTCGTAAAATATTAAACTTATCTGAAAAGTTTTGTATCATTTCGAGCAGTCCTCGATTTAATTTGATGTTTTGACCGATATTAGTATAAACTAGTGTATAATAGAGAATAGTTTTTTGACCGAAATTTGCATTTCGAAAAGTTTTATAGAAGCTAATTTTCAGATGATTTTTTGCATGGACTTCCACCTAAACCTTCCTTTCTAACATATATAAATGATCTGAAGAAATACGTATCGTTTGGAACTGTCCTCGATTTAATTTGACTTTTTGACCGAAACTAGTGTATAATATACTATGGTTTTTTGACCGAAATTTGCATTTTGAAAAGTTTCATAGCATCTAATTTTCAGGTGATTTTTTTCTTGGACTTCCATCATAACCTTCCCTCGTAAATTATAAAAATTATCTGAAAAGTTTCGTATCATTTCGAGTAGTCCTCGATATAATTTGATTCTTTGACCGAAATTAGTATAAACTAATGTATAATACACTATAGTTTTTTTTACTGAAACTTGCTTTTCGAAAAGTTTTATAGAAGCTAATTTTCATATTATTTTTTGCATGGACTTCTATCATAACATTCCTTTGTAACATATATAAATGATCTGAAACGTTTCGTATCATTTGGAACAGTCCTCGATTTAATTTGACTTTTTGACCGAAACTAGTGTATAATATACTATGGTTTTTTGACCGAAACTTGCATTTCGAAAATTTTCATAGAAACTATTTTTCAGATGATTTTTGCATGGACTTCCATCACCTTCCCTCGTAAAATATTAAACTTATCTGAAAAGTTTTGTATCATTTCGAGCAGTCCTCGATTTAATTTGATGTTTTGACCGATATTAGTATAAACTAGTGTATAATAGAGAATAGTTTTTTGACCGAAACTTGCATTTCGAAAAGTTTTATAGAAGCTAATTTTCAGATGATTTTTTGCATGGACTTCCACCTAAACCTTCCTTTCTAACATATATAAATGATCTGAAGAAATACGTATCGTTTGGAACTGTCCTCGATTTAATTTGACTTTCTGACCGAAACTAGTGTATAATATACTATGGTTTTTTGACCGAAATTTGCATTTTGAAAAGTTTCATAGCATCTAATTTTCAGGTGATTTTTTTCTTGGACTTCCATCATAACCTTCCCTCGTAAATTATAAAAATTATCTGAAAAGTTTCGTATCATTTCGAGTAGTCCTCGATATAATTTGATTCTTTGACCGAAATTAGTATAAACTAATGTATAATACACTATAGTTTTTTTTACTGAAACTTGCTTTTCGCAAAGTTTTATAGAAGCTAATTTTCATATTATTTTTTGCATGGACTTATATCATAACATTCCTTTGTAACATATATAAATGATCTGAAACGTTTCGTATCATTTGGAACAGTCCTCGATTTAATTTGACTTTTTGACCGAAACTAGTGTATAATATACTATGGTTTTTTGACCGAAACTTGCATTTCGAAAATTTTCATAGAAACTATTTTTCAGATGATTTTTGCATGGACTTCCATCACCTTCCCTCGTAAAATATTAAACTTATCTGAAAAGTTTTATATCATTTCGAGCAGTCCTCGATTTAATTTGATGTTTTGACCGATATTAGTATAAACTAGTGTATAATAGAGAATAGTTTTTTGACCGAAACTTGCATTTCGAAAAGTTTTATAGAAGCTAATTTTCAGATGATTTTTTGCATGGACTTCCACCTAAACCTTCCTTTCTAACATATATAAATGATCTGAAGAAATACGTATCGTTTGGAACAGCCCTCGATTTAATTTGACTTTTTGACCGAAACTAGTGTATAATATACTATGGTTTTTTGACCGAAATTTGCATTTTGAAAAGTTTCATAGCATCTAATTTTCAGGTGATTTTTTTCTTGGACTTCCATCATAACCTTCCCTCGTAAATTATAAAAATTATCTGAAAAGTTTCGTATCATTTCGAGTAGTCCTCGATATAATTTGATTCTTTGACCGAAATTAGTATAAACTAATGTATAATACACTATAGTTTTTTTTACTGAAACTTGCATTTCGATAAAGTTTTAAATAAGCTAATTTTCATATTATTTTTTGTATGGACTTCTATCATAACATTCCTTTGTAACATATATAAATGATCTGAAACGTTTCGTATCATTTGGAACAGTCCTCGATTTAATTTGACTTTTTGACCAAAACTAGTGTATAATATACTATGGTTTTTTGAATGAAACCTGCATTTCGAAAATTTTCATAGAAACTATTTTTCAGATGATTTTTTGCATGGACTTCCATCACCTTCCCTCGTAAAATATTAAACTTATCTGAAAAGTTTTGTATCATTTCGAGCAGTCCTCGATTTAATTTGATGTTTTGACCGATATTAGTATAAATTAGTGTATAATAGAGAATAGTTTTTTGACCGAAATTTGCATTTCGAAAAGTTTTATAGAAGCTAATTTTCAGATGATTTTTTGCATGGACTTCCACCTAAACCTTCCTTTCTAACATATATAAATGATCTGAAGAAATACGTATCGTTTGGAACTGTCCTCGATTTAATTTGACTTTTTGACCGAAACTAGTGTATAATATACTATGGTTTTTTGACCGAAATTTGCATTTTGAAAAGTTTCATAGCATCTAATTTTCAGGTGATTTTTTTCTTGGACTTCCATCATAACCTTCCCTCGTAAATTATAAAAATTATCTGAAAAGTTTCGTATCATTTCGAGTAGTCCTCGATATAATTTGATTCTTTGACCGAAATTAGTATAAACTAATGTATAATACACTATAGTTTTTTTTACTGAAACTTGCTTTTCGAAAAGTTTTATAGAAGCTAATTTTCATATTATTTTTTGCATGGACTTCTATCATAACATTCCTTTGTAACATATATAAATGATCTGAAACGTTTCGTATCATTTGGAACAGTCCTCGATTTAATTTGACTTTTTGACCGAAACTAGTGTATAATATACTATGGTTTTTTGACCGAAACTTGCATTTCGAAAATTTTCATAGAAACTATTTTTCAGATGATTTTTGCATGGACTTCCATCACCTTCCCTCGTAAAATATTAAACTTATCTGAAAAGTTTTGTATCATTTCGAGCAGTCCTCGATTTAATTTGATGTTTTGACCGATATTAGTATAAACTAGTGTATAATAGAGAATAGTTTTTTGACCGAAACTTGCATTTCGAAAAGTTTTATAGAAGCTAATTTTCAGATGATTTTTTGCATGGACTTCCACCTAAACCTTCCTTTCTAACATATATAAATGATCTGAAGAAATACGTATCGTTTGGAACTGTCCTCGATTTAATTTGACTTTTTGACCGAAACTAGTGTATAATATACTATGGTTTTTTGACCGAAATTTGCATTTTGAAATGTTTCATAGCATCTAATTTTCAGGTGATTTTTTTCTTGGACTTCCATCATAACCTTCCCTCGTAAATTATAAAAATTATCTGAAAAGTTTCGTATCATTTCGAGTAGTCCTCGATATAATTTGATTCTTTGACCGAAATTAGTATAAACTAATGTATAATACACTATAGTTTTTTTTACTGAAACTTGCTTTTCGCAATGTTTTATAGAAGCTAATTTTCATATTATTTTTTGCATGGACTTATATCATAACATTCCTTTGTAACATATATAAATGATCTGAAACGTTTCGTATCATTTGGAACAGTCCTCGATTTAATTTGACTTTTTGACCGAAACTAGTGTATAATATACTATGGTTTTTTGACCGAAACTTGCATTTCGAAAATTTTCATAGAAACTATTTTTCAGATGATTTTTGCATGGACTTCCATCACCTTCCCTCGTAAAATATTAAACTTATCTGAAAAGTTTTATATCATTTCGAGCAGTCCTCGATTTAATTTGATGTTTTGACCGATATTAGTATAAACTAGTGTATAATAGAGAATAGTTTTTTGACCGAAACTTGCATTTCGAAAAGTTTTATAGAAGCTAATTTTCAGATGATTTTTTGCATGGACTTCCACCTAAACCTTCCTTTCTAACATATATAAATGATCTGAAGAAATACGTATCGTTTGGAACAGTCCTCGATTTAATTTGACTTTTTGACCGAAACTAGTGTATAATATACTATGGTTTTTTGACCGAAACTTACATTTTGAAAAGTTTCATAGCATCTAATTTTCAGGTGATTTTTTTCATGGACTTCCATAATAACCGTCCCTCGTAAAATATAAAAATTATCTGAAAAGTTTCGTATCATTTCGAGTAGTCCTCGATATAATTTGATTCTTTGACCGAAATTAGTATAAACTAATGTATAATACACTATAGTTTTTTTTACTGAAACTTGCATTTCGAAAAGTTTTATAGAAGCTAATTTTCATATGATTTTTTGCATGGACTTCTATCATAACCTTCCTTTGTAACATATATAAATGATCTGAAACGTTTCGTATCATTTGGAACAGTCCTCGATTTAATTTGACTTTTTGACCGAAACTAGTGTATAATATACTATGGTATTTTGACCGAAACTTGCATTTCGAAAATTTTCATAGAAACTATTTTTCAGATGATTTTTTGCATGGACTTCCATCACCTTCCCTCGTAAAATATAAAACTTATCTGAAAAGTTTTGTATCATTTCGAGCAGTCTTCGATTTAATTTGATGTTTTGACCGATATTTGTATAAACTAGTGTATAATAGAGAATAGTTTTTTGACCGAAACTTGCATTTCGAAAAGTTTTATAGAAGCTAATTTTCAGATGATTTTTTGCATGGACTTCCACCTAAACCTTCCTTTCTAACATATATAAATGATCTGAAGAAATACGTATCGTTTGGAACAGTCCTCGATTTAATTTGACTTTTTGACCGAAACTAGTGTATAATATACTATGGTTTTTTGACCGAAATTTGCATTTTGAAAAGTTTCATAGCATCTAATTTTCAGGTGATTTTTTTCTTGGACTTCCATCATAACCTTCCCTCGTAAAATATAAAAATTATCTGAAAAGTTTCGTATCATTTCGAGTAGTCCTCGATATAATTTGATTCTTTGACCGAAATTAGTATAAACTAATGTATAATACACTATAGCTTTTTTACTGAAACTTGCATTTCGAAAAGTTTTATAGAAGCTAATTTTCATATTATTTTTTGCATGGACTTCTATCATAACATTCCTTTGTAACATATATAAATGATCTGAAACGTTTCGTATCATTTGGAACAGTCCTCGATTTAATTTGACTTTTTGACCAAAACTAGTGTATAATATACTATGGTTTTTTGAATGAAACCTGCATTTCGAAAATTTTCATAGAAACTATTTTTCAGATGATTTTTTGCATGGACTTCCATCACCTTCCCTCGTAAAATATTAAACTTATCTGATAAGTTTTGTATCATTTCGAGCAGTCCACGATTTAATTTGATGTTTTGACCGATATTAGTATAAACTAGTGTATAATAGAGAATAGTTTTTTGACCGAAATTTGCATTTCGAAAAGTTTTATAGAAGCTAATTTTCAGATGATTTTTTGCATGGACTTCCACCTAAACCTTCCTTTCTAACATATATAAATGATCTGAAGAAATACGTATCGTTTGGAACTGTCCTCGATTTAATTTGACTTTTTGACCGAAACTAGTGTATAATATACTATGGTTTTTTGACCGAAATTTGCATTTTGAAAAGTTTCATAGCATCTAATTTTCAGGTGATTTTTTTCTTGGACTTCCATCATAACCTTCCCTCGTAAATTATAAAAATTATCTGAAAAGTTTCGTATCATTTCGAGTAGTCCTCGATATAATTTGATTCTTTGACCGAAATTAGTATAAACTAATGTATAATACACTATAGTTTTTTTTACTGAAACTTGCTTTTCGAAAAGTTTTATAGAAGCTAATTTTCATATTATTTTTTGCATGGACTTCTATCATAACATTCCTTTGTAACATATATAAATGATCTGAAACGTTTCGTATCATTTGGAACAGTCCTCGATTTAATTTGACTTTTTGACCGAAACTAGTGTATAATATACTATGGTTTTTTGACCGAAACTTGCATTTCGAAAATTTTCATAGAAACTATTTTTCAGATGATTTTTGCATGGACTTCCATCACCTTCCCTCGTAAAATATTAAACTTATCTGAAAAGTTTTGTATCATTTCGAGCAGTCCTCGATTTAATTTGATGTTTTGACCGATATTAGTATAAACTAGTGTATAATAGAGAATAGTTTTTTGACCGAAACTTGCATTTCGAAAAGTTTTATAGAAGCTAATTTTCAGATGATTTTTTGCATGGACTTCCACCTAAACCTTCCTTTCTAACATATATAAATGATCTGAAGAAATACGTATCGTTTGGAACTGTCCTCGATTTAATTTGACTTTTTGACCGAAACTAGTGTATAATATACTATGGTTTTTTGACCGAAATTTGCATTTTGAAATGTTTCATAGCATCTAATTTTCAGGTGATTTTTTTCTTGGACTTCCATCATAACCTTCCCTCGTAAATTATAAAAATTATCTGAAAAGTTTCGTATCATTTCGAGTAGTCCTCGATATAATTTGATTCTTTGACCGAAATTAGTATAAACTAATGTATAATACACTATAGTTTTTTTTACTGAAACTTGCTTTTCGCAATGTTTTATAGAAGCTAATTTTCATATTATTTTTTGCATGGACTTATATCATAACATTCCTTTGTAACATATATAAATGATCTGAAACGTTTCGTATCATTTGGAACAGTCCTCGATTTAATTTGACTTTTTGACCGAAACTAGTGTATAATATACTATGGTTTTTTGACCGAAACTTGCATTTCGAAAATTTTCATAGAAACTATTTTTCAGATGATTTTTGCATGGACTTCCATCACCTTCCCTCGTAAAATATTAAACTTATCTGAAAAGTTTTATATCATTTCGAGCAGTCCTCGATTTAATTTGATGTTTTGACCGATATTAGTATAAACTAGTGTATAATAGAGAATAGTTTTTTGACCGAAACTTGCATTTCGAAAAGTTTTATAGAAGCTAATTTTCAGATGATTTTTTGCATGGACTTCCACCTAAACCTTCCTTTCTAACATATATAAATGATCTGAAGAAATACGTATCGTTTGGAACAGTCCTCGATTTAATTTGACTTTTTGACCGAAACTAGTGTATAATATACTATGGTTTTTTGACCGAAACTTACATTTTGAAAAGTTTCATAGCATCTAATTTTCAGGTGATTTTTTTCATGGACTTCCATAATAACCGTCCCTCGTAAAATATAAAAATTATCTGAAAAGTTTCGTATCATTTCGAGTAGTCCTCGATATAATTTGATTCTTTGACCGAAATTAGTATAAACTAATGTATAATACACTATAGTTTTTTTTACTGAAACTTGCATTTCGAAAAGTTTTATAGAAGCTAATTTTCATATGATTTTTTGCATGGACTTCTATCATAACCTTCCTTTGTAACATATATAAATGATCTGAAACGTTTCGTATCATTTGGAACAGTCCTCGATTTAATTTGACTTTTTGACCGAAACTAGTGTATAATATACTATGGTATTTTGACCGAAACTTGCATTTCGAAAATTTTCATAGAAACTATTTTTCAGATGATTTTTTGCATGGACTTCCATCACCTTCCCTCGTAAAATATAAAACTTATCTGAAAAGTTTTGTATCATTTCGAGCAGTCTTCGATTTAATTTGATGTTTTGACCGATATTTGTATAAACTAGTGTATAATAGAGAATAGTTTTTTGACCGAAACTTGCATTTCGAAAAGTTTTATAGAAGCTAATTTTCAGATGATTTTTTGCATGGACTTCCACCTAAACCTTCCTTTCTAACATATATAAATGATCTGAAGAAATACGTATCGTTTGGAACAGTCCTCGATTTAATTTGACTTTTTGACCGAAACTAGTGTATAATATACTATGGTTTTTTGACCGAAATTTGCATTTTGAAAAGTTTCATAGCATCTAATTTTCAGGTGATTTTTTTCTTGGACTTCCATCATAACCTTCCCTCGTAAAATATAAAAATTATCTGAAAAGTTTCGTATCATTTCGAGTAGTCCTCGATATAATTTGATTCTTTGACCGAAATTAGTATAAACTAATGTATAATACACTATAGCTTTTTTACTGAAACTTGCATTTCGAAAAGTTTTATAGAAGCTAATTTTCATATTATTTTTTGCATGGACTTCTATCATAACATTCCTTTGTAACATATATAAATGATCTGAAACGTTTCGTATCATTTGGAACAGTCCTCGATTTAATTTGACTTTTTGACCAAAACTAGTGTATAATATACTATGGTTTTTTGAATGAAACTTGCATTTCGAAAATTTTCATAGAAACTATTTTTCAGATGATTTTTTGCATGGACTTCCATCACCTTCCCTCGTAAAATATTAAACTTATCTGATAAGTTTTGTATCATTTCGAGCAGTCCACGATTTAATTTGATGTTTTGACCGATATTAGTATAAACTAGTGTATAATAGAGAATAGTTTTTTGACCGAAATTTGCATTTCGAAAAGTTTTATAGAAGCTAATTTTCAGATGATTTTTTGCATGGACTTCCACCTAAACCTTCCTTTCTAACATATATAAATGATCTGAAGAAATACGTATCGTTTGGAACTGTCCTCGATTTAATTTGACTTTTTGACCGAAACTAGTGTATAATATACTATGGTTTTTTGACCGAAATTTGCATTTTGAAAAGTTTCATAGCATCTAATTTTCAGGTGATTTTTTTCTTGGACTTCCATCATAACCTTCCCTCGTAAATTATAAAAATTATCTGAAAAGTTTCGTATCATTTCGAGTAGTCCTCGATATAATTTGATTCTTTGACCGAAATTAGTATAAACTAATGTATAATACACTATAGTTTTTTTTACTGAAACTTGCTTTTCGAAAAGTTTTATAGAAGCTAATTTTCATATTATTTTTTGCATGGACTTCTATCATAACATTCCTTTGTAACATATATAAATGATCTGAAACGTTTCGTATCATTTGGAACAGTCCTCGATTTAATTTGACTTTTTGACCGAAACTAGTGTATAATATACTATGGTTTTTTGACCGAAACTTGCATTTCGAAAATTTTCATAGAAACTATTTTTCAGATGATTTTTGCTTGGACTTCCATCACCTTCCCTCGTAAAATATTAAACTTATCTGAAAAGTTTTGTATCATTTCGAGCAGTCCTCGATTTAATTTGATGTTTTGACCGATATTAGTATAAACTAGTGTATAATAGAGAATAGTTTTTTGACCGAAACTTGCATTTCGAAAAGTTTTATAGAAGCTAATTTTCAGATGATTTTTTGCATGGACTTCCACCTAAACCTTCCTTTCTAACATATATAAATGATCTGAAGAAATACGTATCGTTTGGAACTGTCCTCGATTTAATTTGACTTTTTGACCGAAACTAGTGTATAATATACTATGGTTTTTTGACCGAAATTTGCATTTTGAAAAGTTTCATAGCATCTAATTTTCAGGTGATTTTTTTCTTGGACTTCCATCATAACCTTCCCTCGTAAAATATAAAAATTATCTGAAAAGTTTCGTATCATTTCGAGTAGTCCTCGATATAATTTGATTCTTTGACCGAAATTAGTATAAACTAATGTATAATACACTATAGTTTTTTTACTGAAACTTGCATTTCGAAAAGTTTTATAGAAGCTAATTTTCATATTATTTTTTGCATGGACTTCTATCATAACATTCCTTTGTAACATATATAAATGATCTGAAACGTTTCGTATCATTTGGAACAGTCCTCGATTTAATTTGACTTTTTGACCGAAACTAGTGTATAATATACTATGGTTTTTTGACCGAAACTTGCATTTCGAAAATTTTCATAGAAACTATTTTTCAGATGATTTTTGCATGGACTTCCATCACCTTCCCTCGTAAAATATTAAACTTATCTGAAAAGTTTTGTATCATTTCGAGCAGTCCTCGATTTAATTTGATGTTTTGACCGATATTAGTATAAACTAGTGTATAATAGAGAATAGTTTTTTGACCGAAACTTGCATTTCGAAAAGTTTTATAGAAGCTAATTTTCAGATGATTTTTTGCATGGACTTCCACCTAAACCTTCCTTTTTAACATATATAAATGATCTGAAGAAATACGTATCGTTTGGAACTGTCCTCGATTTAATTTGACTTTTTGACCGAAACTAGTGTATAATATACTATGGTTTTTTGACCGAAATTTGCATTTTGAAAAGTTTCATAGCATCTAATTTTCAGGTGATTTTTTTCTTGGACTTCCATCATAACCTTCCCTCGTAAAATATAAAAATTATCTGAAAAGTTTCGTATCATTTCGAGTAGTCCTCGATATAATTTGATTCTTTGACCGAAATTAGTATAAACTAATGTATAATACACTATAGTTTTTTTACTGAAACTTGCATTTCGAAAAGTTTTATAGAAGCTAATTTTCATATTATTTTTTGCATGGACTTCTATCATAACATTCCTTTGTAACATATATAAATGATCTGAAACGTTTCGTATCATTTGGAACAGTCCTCGATTTAATTTGACTTTTTGACCGAAACTAGTGTATAATATACTATGGTTTTTTGACCGAAACTTGCATTTCGAAAATTTTCATAGAAACTATTTTTCAGATGATTTTTGCATGGACTTCCATCACCTTCCCTCGTAAAATATTAAACTTATCTGAAAAGTTTTGTATCATTTCGAGCAGTCCTCGATTTAATTTGATGTTTTGACCGATATTAGTATAAACTAGTGTATAATAGAGAATAGTTTTTTGACCGAAACTTGCATTTCGAAAAGTTTTATAGAAGCTAATTTTCAGATGATTTTTTGCATGGACTTCCACCTAAACCTTCCTTTCTAACATATATAAATGATCTGAAGAAATACGTATCGTTTGGAACTGTCCTCGATTTAATTTGACTTTTTGACCGAAACTAGTGTATAATATACTATGGTTTTTTGACCGAAATTTGCATTTTGAAAAGTTTCATAGAATCTAATTTTCAGGTGATTTTTTTCTTGGACTTCCATCATAACCTTCCCTCGTAAAATATAAAAATTATCTGAAAAGTTTCGTATCATTTCGAGTAGTCCTCGATATAATTTGATTCTTTGACCGAAATTAGTATAAACTAATGTATAATACACTATAGTTTTTTTACTGAAACTTGCATTTCGAAAAGTTTTATAGAAGCTAATTTTCATATTATTTTTTGCATGGACTTCTATCATAACATTCCTTTGTAACATATATAAATGATCTGAAACGTTTCGTATCATTTGGAACAGTCCTCGATTTAATTTGACTTTTTGACCGAAACTAGTGTATAATATACTATGGTTTTTTGACCGAAACTTGCATTTCGAAAATTTTCATAGAAACTATTTTTCAGATGATTTTTGCATGGACTTCCATCACCTTCCCTCGTAAAATATTAAACTTATCTGAAAAGTTTTGTATCATTTCGAGCAGTCCTCGATTTAATTTGATGTTTTGACTGATATTAGTATAAACTAGTGTATAATAGAGAATAGTTTTTTGACCGAAACTTGCATTTCGAAAAGTTTTATAGAAGCTAATTTTCAGATGATTTTTTGCATGGACTTCCACCTAAACCTTCCTTTCTAACATATATAAATGATCTGAAGAAATACGTATCGTTTGGAGCTGTCCTCGATTTAATTTGACTTTTTGACCGAAACTAGTGTATAATATACTATGGTTTTTTGACCGAAATTTGCATTTTGAAAAGTTTCATAGCATCTAATTTTCAGGTGATTTTTTTCTTGGACTTCCATCATAACCTTCCCTCGTAAAATATAAAAATTATCTGAAAAGTTTCGTATCATTTCGAGTAGTCCTCGATATAATTTGATTCTTTGACCGAAATTAGTATAAACTAATGTATAATACACTATAGTTTTTTTACTGAAACTTGCATTTCGAAAAGTTTTATAGAAGCTAATTTTCATATTATTTTTTGCATGGACTTCTATCATAACATTCCTTTGTAACATATATAAATGATCTGAAACGTTTCGTATCATTTGGAACAGTCCTCGATTTAATTTGACTTTTTGACCGAAACTAGTGTATAATATACTATGGTTTTTTGACCGAAACTTGCATTTCGAAAATTTTCATAGAAACTATTTTTCAGATGATTTTTGCATGGACTTCCATCACCTTCCCTCGTAAAATATTAAACTTATCTGAAAAGTTTTGTATCATTTCGAGCAGTCCTCGATTTAATTTGATGTTTTGACCGATATTAGTATAAACTAGTGTATAATAGAGAATAGTTTTTTGACCGAAACATGCATTTCGAAAAGTTTTATAGAAGCTAATTTTCAGATGATTTTTTGCATGGACTTCCACCTAAACCTTCCTTTCTAACATATATAAATGATCTGAAGAAATACGTATCGTTTGGAACTGTCCTCGATTTAATTTGACTTTTTGACCGAAACTAGTGTATAATATACTATGGTTTTTTGACCGAAATTTGCATTTTGAAAAGTTTCATAGCATCTAATTTTCAGGTGATTTTTTTCTTGGACTTCCATCATAACCTTCCCTCGTAAAATATAAAAATTATCTGAAAAGTTTCGTATCATTTCGAGTAGTCCTCGATATAATTTGATTCTTTGACCGAAATTAGTATAAACTAATGTATAATACACTATAGTTTTTTTACTGAAACTTGCATTTCTAAAAGTTTTATAGAAGCTAATTTTCATATTATTTTTTGCATGGACTTCTATCATAACATTCCTTTGTAACATATATAAATGATCTGAAACGTTTCGTATCATTTGGAACAGTCCTCGATTTAATTTGACTTTTTGACCGAAACTAGTGTATAATATACTATGGTTTTTTGACCGAAACTTGCATTTCGAAAATTTTCATAGAAACTATTTTTCAGATGATTTTTGCATGGACTTCCATCACCTTCCCTCGTAAAATATTAAACTTATCTGAAAAGTTTTGTATCATTTCGAGCAGTCCTCGATTTAATTTGATGTTTTGACTGATATTAGTATAAACTAGTGTATAATAGAGAATAATTTTTTGACCGAAACTTGCATTTCGAAAAGTTTTATTAAAGCTAATTTTCAGATGATTTTTTGCATGGACTTCCACCTAAACCTTCCTTTCTAACATATATAAATGATCTGAAGAAATACGTATCGTTTGGAGCTGTCCTCGATTTAATTTGACTTTTTGACCGAAACTAGTGTATAATATACTATGGTTTTTTGACCGAAATTTGCATTTTGAAAAGTTTCATAGCATCTAATTTTCAGGTGATTTTTTTCTTGGACTTCCATCATAACCTTCCCTCGTAAATTATAAAAATTATCTGAAAAGTTTCGTATCATTTCGAGTAGTCCTCGATATAATTTGATTCTTTGACCGAAATTAGTATAAACTAATGTATAATACACTATAGTTTTTTTACTGAAACTTGCATTTCGAAAAGTTTTATAGAAGCTAATTTTCATATTATTTTTTGCATGGACTTCTATCATAACATTCCTTTGTAACATATATAAATGATCTGAAACGTTTCGTATCATTTGGAACAGTCCTCGATTTAATTTGACTTTTTGACCGAAACTAGTGTATAATATACTATGGTTTTTTGAACGAAACTTGCATTTCGAAAATTTTCATAGAAACTATTTTTCAGATGATTTTTTGCATGGACTTCCATCACCTTCCCTCGTAAAATATTAAACTTATCTGAAAAGTTTTGTATCATTTCGAGCAGTCCTAGATTTAATTTGATGTTTTGACCGATATTAGTATAAACTAGTGTATAATAGAGAATAGTTTTTTGATCGAAATTTACATTTCGAAAAGTTTTATAGAAGCTAATTTTCAGATTATTTTTTGCATGGACTTCCATCTAAACCTTCCTTTCTAACATATATAAATGATCTGAAGAAATACGTATCGTTTGGAACAGCCCTCGATTTAATTTGACTTTTTGACCGAAACTAGTGTATAATATACTATGGTTTTTTGACCGAAATTTGCATTTTGAAAAGTTTCATAGCATCTAATTTTCAGGTGATTTTTTTCTTGGACTTCCATCATAACCTTCCCTCGTAAATTATAAAAATTATCTGAAAAGTTTCGTATCATTTCGAGTAGTCCTCGATATAATTTGATTCTTTGACCGAAATTAGTATAAACTAATGTATAATACACTATAGTTTTTTTTACTGAAACTTGCTTTTCGAAAAGTTTTATAGAAGCTAATTTTCATATTATTTTTTGCATGGACTTCTATCATAACATTCCTTTGTAACATATATAAATGATCTGAAACGTTTCGTATCATTCGGAACAGTCCTCGATTTAATTTGACTTTTTGACCGAAACTAGTGTATAATATACTATGGTTTTTTGACCGAAACTTGCATTTCGAAAATTTTCATAGAAACTATTTTTAAGATGATTTTTGCATGGACTTCCATCACCTTCCCTCGTAAAATATTAAACTTATCTGAAAAGTTTTGTATCATTTCGAGCAGTCCTCGATTTAATTTGATGTTTTGACCGATATTAGTATAAACTAGTGTATAATAGAGAATAGTTTTTTGACCGAAACTTGCATTTCGAAAAGTTTTATAGAAGCTAATTTTCAGATGATTTTTTGCATGGACTTCCACCTAAACCTTCCTTTCTAACATATATAAATGATCTGAAGAAATACGTATCGTTTGGAACAGTCCTCGATTTAATTTGACTTTTTGACCGAAACTAGTGTATAATATACTATGGTTTTTTGACCGAAACTTGCATTTTGAAAAGTTTCATAGCATCTAATTTTCAGGTGATTTTTTTCATGGACTTCCATAATAACCTTCCCTCGTAAAATATAAAAAATATCTGAAAAGTTTCGTATCATTTCGAGTAGTCCTCGATATAATTTGATTCTTTGACCAAAATTAGTATAAACTAATGTATAATACACTATAGTTTTTTTACTGAAACTTGCATTTCGAAAAGTTTTATAGAAGCTAATTTTCATATTATTTTTTACATGGACTTCTATCATAACATTCCTTTGTAACATATATAAATGATCTGAAACGTTTCGTATCATTTGGAACAGTCCTCGATTTAATTTGACTTTTTGACCGAAACTAGTGTATAATATACTATGGTTTTTTGAATGAAACTTGCATTTCGAAAATTTTCATAGAAACTATATTTCAGATGATTTTTTGCATGGACTTCCATCACCTTCCCTCGTAAAATATTAAACTTATCTGAAAAGTTTTGTATCATTTCGAGCAGTCCTCGATTTAATTTGATGTTTTGACCGATATTAGTATAAACTAGTGTATAATAGAGAATAGTTTTTTGACCGAAATTTTCATTTCGAAAAGTTTTATAGAAGCTAATTTTCAGATGATTTTTTGCATGGACTTCCACCTAAACCTTCCTTTCTAACATATATAAATGATCTGAAGAAATACGTATCGTTTGGAACTGTCCTCGATTTAATTTGACTTTTTGACCGAAACTAGTGTATAATATACTATGGTTTTTTGACCGAAATTTGCATTTTGAAAAGTTTCATAGCATCTAATTTTCAGGTGATTTTTTTCTTGGACTTCCATCATAACCTTCCCTCGTAAATTATAAAAATTATCTGAAAAGTTTCGTATCATTTCAAGTAGTCCTCGATATAATTTGATTCTTTGACCGAAATTAGTATAAACTAATGTATAATACACTATAGTTTTTTTACTGAAACTTGCATTTCGAAAAGTTTTATAGAAGCTAATTTTCATATTATTTTTTGCATGGACTTCTATCATAACATTCCTTTGTAACATATATAAATGATCTGAAACGTTTCGTATCATTTGGAACAGTCTTCGATTTAATTTGACTTTTTGACCGAAACTAGTGTATAATATACTATGGTTTTTTGACCGAAACTTGCATTTCGAAAATTTTCATAGAAACTATTTTTCAGATGATTTTTGCATGGACTTCCATCACCTTCCCTCGTAAAATATTAAACTTATCTGAAAAGTTTTGTATCATTTCGAGCAGTCCTCGATTTAATTTGATGTTTTGACCGATATTAGTATAAACTAGTGTATAATAGAGAATAGTTTTTTGACCGAAACTTGCATTTCGAAAAGTTTTATAGAAGCTAATTTTCAGATGATTTTTTGCATGGACTTCCACCTAAACCTTCCTTTCTAACATATATAAATGATCTGAAGAAATACGTATCGTTTGGAACTGTCCTCGATTTAATTTGACTTTTTGACCGAAACTAGTGTATAATATACTATGGTTTTTTGACCGAAATTTGCATTTTGAAAAGTTTCATAGCATCTAATTTTCAGGTGATTTTTTTCTTGGACTTCCATCATAACCTTCCCTCGTAAAATATAAAAATTATCTGAAAAGTTTCGTATCATTTCGAGTAGTCCTCGATATAATTTGATTCTTTGACCGAAATTAGTATAAACTAATGTATAATACACTATAGTTTTTTTACTGAAACTTGCATTTCGAAAAGTTTTATAGAAGCTAATTTTCATATTATTTTTTGCATGGACTTCTATCATAACATTCCTTTGTAACATATATAAATGATCTGAAACGTTTCGTATCATTTGGAACAGTCCTCGATTTAATTTGACTTTTTGACCGAAACTAGTGTATAATATACTATGGTTTTTTGAACGAAACTTGCATTTCGAAAATTTTCATAGAAACTATTTTTCAGATGATTTTTTGCATGGACTTCCATCACCTTCCCTCGTAAAATATTAAACTTATCTGAAAAGTTTTGTATCATTTCGAGCAGTCCTAGATTTAATTTGATGTTTTGACCGATATTAGTATAAACTAGTGTATAATAGAGAATAGTTTTTTGATCGAAATTTGCATTTCGAAAAGTTTTATAGAAGCTAATTTTCAGATGATTTTTTGCATGGACTTCCACCTAAACCTTCCTTTCTAACATATATAAATGATCTGAAGAAATACGTATCGTTTGGAACAACCCTCGATTTAATTTGACTTTTTGACCGAAATTAGTGTATAATATACTATGGTTTTTTGACCGAAATTTGCATTTTGAAAAGTTTCATAGCATCTAATTTTCAGGTGATTTTTTTCTTGGACTTCCATCATAACCTTCCCTCGTAAATTATAAAAATTATCTGAAAAGTTTCGTATCATTTCGAGTAGTCCTCGATATAATTTGATTCTTTGACCGAAATTAGTATAAACTAATGTATAATACACTATAGTTTTTTTTACTGAAACTTGCTTTTCGCAAAGTTTTATAGAAGCTAATTTTCATATTATTTTTTGCATGGACTTATATCATAACATTCCTTTGTAACATATATAAATGATCTGAAACGTTTCGTATCATTTGGAACAGTCCTCGATTTAATTTGACTTTTTGACCGAAACTAGTGTATAATATACTATGGTTTTTTGACCGAAACTTGCATTTCGAAAATTTTCATAGAAACTATTTTTCAGATGATTTTTGCATGGACTTCCATCACCTTCCCTCGTAAAATATTAAACTTATCTGAAAAGTTTTGTATCATTTCGAGCAGTCCTCGATTTAATTTGATGTTTTGACCGATATTAGTATAAACTAGTGTATAATAGAGAATAGTTTTTTGACCGAAACTTGCATTTCGAAAAGTTTTATAGAAGCTAATTTTCAGATGATTTTTTGCATGGACTTCCACCTAAACCTTCCTTTCTAACATATATAAATGATCTGAAGAAATACGTATCGTTTGGAACAGTCCTCGATTTAATTTGACTTTTTGACCGAAACTAGTGTATAATATACTATGGTTTTTTGACCGAAACTTGCATTTTGAAAAGTTTCATAGCATCTAATTTTCAGGTGATTTTTTTCATGGACTTCCATAATAACCTTCCCTCGTAAAATATAAAAATTATCTGAAAAGTTTCGTATCATTTCGAGTAGTCCTCGATATAATTTGATTCTTTGACCGAAATTAGTATAAACTAATGTATAATACACTATAGTTTTTTTTACTGAAACTTGCATTTCGAAAAGTTTTATAGAAGCTAATTTTCATATGATTTTTTGCATGGACTTCTATCATAACCTTCCTTTGTAACATATATAAATGATCTGAAACGTTTCGTATCATTTGGAACAGTCCTCGATTTAATTTGACTTTTTGACCGAAACTAGTGTATAATATACTATGGTATTTTGACCGAAACTTGCATTTCGAAAATTTTCATAGAAACTATTTTTCAGATGATTTTTTGCATGGACTTCCATCACCTTCCCTCGTAAAATATTAAACTTATCTGAAAAGTTTTGTATCATTTCGAGCAGTCTTCGATTTAATTTGATGTTTTGACCGATATTTGTATAAACTAGTGTATAATAGAGAATAGTTTTTTGACCGAAACTTGCATTTCGAAAAGTTTTATAGAAGCTAATTTTCAGATGATTTTTTGCATGGACTTCCACCTAAACCTTCCTTTCTAACATATATAAATGATCTGAAGAAATACGTATCGTTTGGAACAGTCCTCGATTTAATTTGTCTTTTTGACCGAAACTAGTGTATAATATACTATGGTTTTTTGACCGAAATTTGCATTTTGAAAAGTTTCATAGCATCTAATTTTCAGGTGATTTTTTTCTTGGACTTCCATCATAACCTTCCCTCGTAAAATATAAAAATTATCTGAAAAGTTTCGTATCATTTCGAGTAGTCCTCGATATAATTTGATTCTTTGACCGAAATTAGTATAAACTAATGTATAATACACTATAGTTTTTTTACTGAAACTTGCATTTCGAAAAGTTTTATAGAAGCTAATTTTCATATTATTTTTTGCATGGACTTCTATCATAACATTCCTTTGTAACATATATAAATGATCTGAAACGTTTCGTATCATTTGGAACAGTCCTCGATTTAATTTGACTTTTTGACCGAAACTAGTGTATAATATACTATGGTTTTTTGAACGAAACTTGCATTATAAAAATTTTCATAGAAACTATTTTTCAGATGATTTTTTGCATGGACTTCCATCACCTTCCCTCGTAAAATATTAAACTTATCTGAAAAGTTTTGTATCATTTCGAGCAGTCCTAGATTTAATTTGATGTTTTGACCGATATTAGTATAAACTAGTGTATAATAGAGAATAGTTTTTTGATCGAAATTTGCATTTCGAAAAGTTTTATAGAAGCTAATTTTCAGATGATTTTTTGCATGGACTTCCACCTAAACCTTCCTTTCTAACATATATAAATGATCTGAAGAAATACGTATCGTTTGGAACAGCCCTCGATTTAATTTGACTTTTTGACCGAAACTAGTGTATAATATACTATGGTTTTTTGACCGAAATTTGCATTTTGAAAAGTTTCATAGCATCTAATTTTCAGGTGATTTTTTTCTTGGACTTCCATCATAACCTTCCCTCGTAAATTATAAAAATTATCTGAAAAGTTTCGTATCATTTCGAGTAGTCCTCGATATAATTTGATTCTTTGACCGAAATTAGTATAAACTAATGTATAATACACTATAGTTTTTTTTACTGAAACTTGCATTTCGAAAAGTTTTATAGAAGCTAATTTTCATATGATTTTTTGCATGGACTTCTATCATAACCTTCCTTTGTAACATATATAAATGATCTAAAACGTTTCGTATCATTTGGAACAGTCCTCGATTTAATTTGACTTTTTGACCGAAACTAGTGTATAATATACTATGGTATTTTGACCGAAACTTGCATTTCGAAAATTTTCATAGAAACTATTTTTCAGATGATTTTTTGCATGGACTTCCATCACCTTCCCTCGTAAAATATTAAACTTATCTGAAAAGTTTTGTATCATTTCGAGCAGTCTTCGATTTAATTTGATGTTTTGACCGATATTAGTATAAACTAGTGTATAATAGAGAATAGTTTTTTGATCGAAATTTGCATTTTGAAAAGTTTTATAGAAGCTAATTTTCAGATGATTTTTTGCATGGACTTCCACCTAAACCTTCCTTTCTAACATATATAAATGATCTGAAGAAATACGTATCGTTTGGAACAGCCCTCGATTTAATTTGACTTTTTGACCGAAACTAGTGTATAATATACTATGGTTTTTTGACCGAAATTTGCATTTTGAAAAGTTTCATAGCATCTAATTTTCAGGTGATTTTTTTCTTGGACTTCCATCATAACCTTCCCTCGTAAATTATAAAAATTATCTGAAAAGTTTCGTATCATTTCGAGTAGTCCTCGATATAATTTGATTCTTTGACCGAAATTAGTATAAACTAATGTATAATACACTATAGTTTTTTTTACTGAAACTTGCTTTTCGAAAAGTTTTATAGAAGCTAATTTTCATATTATTTTTTGCATGGACTTCTATCATAACATTCCTTTGTAACATATATAAATGATCTGAAACGTTTCGTATCATTTGGAACAGTCCTCGATTTAATTTGACTTTTTGACCGAAACTAGTGTATAATATACTATGGTTTTTTGACCGAAACTTGCATTTCGAAAATTTTCATAGAAACTATTTTTCAGATGATTTTTGCATGGACTTCCATCACCTTCCCTCGTAAAATATTAAACTTATCTGAAAAGTTTTGTATCATTTCGAGCAGTCCTCGATTTAATTTGATGTTTTGACCGATATTAGTATAAACTAGTGTATAATAGAGAATAGTTTTTTGACCGAAACTTGCATTTCGAAAAGTTTTATAGAAGCTAATTTTCAGATGATTTTTTGCATGGACTTCCACCTAAACCTTCCTTTCTAACATATATAAATGATCTGAAGAAATACGTATCGTTTGGAACAGTCCTCGATTTAATTTGACTTTTTGACCGAAACTAGTGTATAATATACTATGGTTTTTTGACCGAAACTTGCATTTTGAAAAGTTTCATAGCATCTAATTTTCAGGTGATTTTTTTCATGGACTTCCATAATAACCTTCCCTCGTAAAATATAAAAATTATCTGAAAAGTTTCGTATCATTTCGAGTAGTCCTCGATATAATTTGATTCTTTGACCGAAATTAGTATAAACTAATGTATAATACACTATAGTTTTTTTACTGAAACTTGCATTTCGAAAAGTTTTATAGAAGCTAATTTTCATATTATTTTTTGCATGGACTTCTATCATAACATTCCTTTGTAACATATATAAATGATCTGAAACGTTTCGTATCATTTGGAACAGTCCTCGATTTAATTTGACTTTTTGACCGAAACTAGTGTATAATATACTATGGTTTTTTGAACGAAACTTGCATTTCGAAAATTTTCATAGAAACTATTTTTCAGATGATTTTTTGCATGGACTTCCATCACCTTCCCTCGTAAAATATTAAACTTATCTGAAAAGTTTTGTATCATTTCGAGCAGTCTTCGATTTAATTTGATGTTTTGACCGATATTAGTATAAACTAGTGTATAATAGAGAATAGTTTTTTGATCGAAATTTGCATTTCGAAAAGTTTTATAGAAGCTAATTTTCAGATGATTTTTTGCATGGACTTCCACCTAAACCTTCCTTTCTAACATATATAAATGATCTGAAGAAATACGTATCGTTTGGAACAGCCCTCGATTTAATTTGACTTTTTGACCGAAACTAGTGTATAATATACTATGGTTTTTTGACCGAAATTTGCATTTTGAAAAGTTTCATAGCATCTAATTTTCAGGTGATTTTTTTCTTGGACTTCCATCATAACCTTCCCTCGTAAATTATAAAAATTATCTGAAAAGTTTCGTATCATTTCGAGTAGTCCTCGATATAATTTGATTCTTTGACCGAAATTAGTATAAACTAATGTATAATACACTATAGTTTTTTTTACTGAAACTTGCATTTCGAAAAGTTTTATAGAAGCTAATTTTCATATGATTTTTTGCATGGACTTCTATCATAACCTTCCTTTGTAACATATATAAATGATCTGAAACGTTTCGTATCATTTGGAACAGTCCTCGATTTAATTTGACTTTTTGACCGAAACTAGTGTATAATATACTATGGTATTTAGACCGAAACTTGCATTTCGAAAATTTTCATAGAAACTATTTTTCAGATGATTTTTTGCATGGACTTCCATCACCTTCCCTCGTAAAATATTAAACTTATCTGAAAAGTTTTGTATCATTTCGAGCAGTCTTCGATTTAATTTGATGTTTTGACCGATATTAGTATAAACTAGTGTATAATAAAGAATAGTTTTTTGATCGAAATTTGCATTTCGAAAAGTTTTATAGAAGCTAATTTTCAGATGATTTTTTGCATGGACTTCCACCTAAACCTTCCTTTCTAACATATATAAATGATCTGAAGAAATACGTATCGTTTGGAACAGCCCTCGATTTAATTTGACTTTTTGACCGAAACTAGTGTATAATATACTATGGTTTTTTGACCGAAATTTGCATTTTGAAAAGTTTCATAGCATCTAATTTTCAGGTGATTTTTTTCTTGGACTTCCATCATAACCTTCCCTCGTAAATTATAAAAATTATCTGAAAAGTTTCGTATCATTTCGAGTAGTCCTCGATATAATTTGATTCTTTGACCGAAATTAGTATAAACTAATGTATAATACACTATAGTTTTTTTTTACTAAAACTTGCATTTCGAAAAGTTTTATAGAAGCTAATTTTCATATGATTTTTTGCATGGACTTCTATCATAACCTTCCTTTGTAACATATATAAATGATCTGAAACGTTTCGTATCATTTGGAACAGTCCTCGATTTAATTTGACTTTTTGACCGAAACTAGTGTATAATATACTATGGTATTTTGACCGAAACTTGCATTTCGAAAATTTTCATAGAAACTATTTTTCAGATGATTTTTTGCATGGACTTCCATCACCTTCCCTCGTAAAATATTAAACTTATCTGAAAAGTTTTGTATCATTTCGAGCAGTCTTCGATTTAATTTGATGTTTTGACCGATATTTGTATAAACTAGTGTATAATAGAGAATAGTTTTTTGACCGAAACTTGCATTTCGAAAAGTTTTATAGAAGCTAATTTTCAGATGATTTTTTGCATGGACTTCCACCTAAACCTTCCTTTCTAACATATATAAATGATCTGAAGAAATACGTATCGTTTGGAACAGTCCTCGATTTAATTTGACTTTTTGACCGAAACTAGTGTATAATATACTATGGTTTTTTGACCGAAATTTGCATTTTGAAAAGTTTCATAGCATCTAATTTTCAGGTGATTTTTTTCTTGGACTTCCATCATAACCTTCCCTCGTAAAATATAAAAATTATCTGAAAAGTTTCGTATCATTTCGAGTAGTCCTCGATATAATTTGATTCTTTGACCGAAATTAGTATAAACTAATGTATAATACACTATAGTTTTTTTACTGAAACTTGCATTTCGAAAAGTTTTATAGAAGCTAATTTTCATATTATTTTTTGCATGGACTTCTATCATAACATTCCTTTGTAACATATATAAATGATCTGAAACGTTTCGTATCATTTGGAACAGTCCTCGATTTAATTTGACTTTTTGACCGAAACTAGTGTATAATATACTATGGTTTTTTGAACGAAACTTGCATTTCGAAAATTTTCATAGAAACTATTTTTCAGATGATTTTTTGCATGGACTTCCATCACCTTCCCTCGTAAAATATTAAACTTATCTGAAAAGTTTTGTATCATTTCGAGCAGTCCGAGATTTAATTTGATGTTTTGACCGATATTAGTATAAACTAGTGTATAATAGAGAATAGTTTTTTGAACGAAATTTGCATTTCGAAAAGTTTTATAGAAGCTAATTTTCAGATGATTTTTTGCATGGACTTCCACCTAAACCTTCCTTTCTAACATATATAAATGATCTGAAGAAATACGTATCGTTTGGAACAGCCCTCGATTTAATTTGACTTTTTGACCGAAACTAGTGTATAATATACTATGGTTTTTTGACCGAAATTTGCATTTTGAAAAGTTTCATAGCATCTAATTTTCAGGTGATTTTTTTCTTGGACTTCCATCATAACCTTCCCTCGTAAATTATAAAAATTATCTGAAAAGTTTCGTATCATTTCGAGTAGTCCTCGATATAATTTGATTCTTTGACCGAAATTAGTATAAACTAATGTATAATACACTATAGTTTTTTTTACTGAAACTTGCTTTTCGAAAAGTTTTATAGAAGCTAATTTTCATATTATTTTTTGCATGGACTTCTATCATAACATTCCTTTGTAACATATATAAATGATCTGAAACGTTTCGTATCATTTGGAACAGTCCTCGATTTAATTTGACTTTTTGACCGAAACTAGTGTATAATATACTATGGTTTTTTGACCGAAACTTGCATTTTGAAAATTTTCATAGAAACTATTTTTCAGATGATTTTTGCATGGACTTCCATCACCTTCCCTCGTAAAATATTAAACTTATCTGAAAAGTTTTGTATCATTTCGAGCAGTCCTCGATTTAATTTGATGTTTTGACCGATATTAGTATAAACTAGTGTATAATAGAGAATAGTTTTTTGACCGAAACTTGCATTTCGAAAAGTTTTATAGAAGCTAATTTTCAGATGATTTTTTGCATGGACTTCCACCTAAACCTTCCTTTCTAACATATATAAATGATCTTAAGAAATACGTATCGTTTGGAACAGTCCTCGATTTAATTTGACTTTTTGACCGAAACTAGTGTATAATATACTATGGTTTTTTGACCGAAACTTGCATTTTGAAAAGTTTCATAGCATCTAATTTTCAGGTGATTTTTTTCATGGACTTCCATAATAACCTTCCCTCGTAAAATATAAAAATTATCTGAAAAGTTTCGTATCATTTCGAGTAGTCCTCGATATAATTTGATTCTTTGACCGAAATTAGTATAAACTAATGTATAATACACTATAGTTTTTTTTACTGAAACTTGCATTTCGAAAAGTTTTATAGAAGCTAATTTTCATATGATTTTTTGCATGGACTTCTATCATAACCTTCCTTTGTAACATATATAAATGATCTGAAACGTTTCGTATCATTTGGAACAGTCCTCGATTTAATTTGACTTTTTGACCGAAACTAGTGTATAATATACTATGGTTTTTTGAACGAAACTTGCATTTCGAAAATTTTCATAGAAACTATTTTTCAGATGATTTTTTGCATGGATTTCCATCACCTTCCCTCGTAAAATATTAAACTTATCTGAAAAGTTTTGTATCATTTCGAGCAGTCCTAGATTTAATTTGATGTTTTGACCGATATTTGTATAAACTAGTGTATAATAGAGAATAGTTTTTTGATCGAAATTTGCATTTCGAAAAGTTTTATAGAAGCTAATTTTCAGATGATTTTTTGCATGGACTTCCACCTAAACCTTCCTTTCTAACATATATAAATGATCTGAAGAAATACGTATCGTTTGGAACAGCCCTCGATTTAATTTGACTTTTTGACCGAAACTAGTGTATAATATACTATGGTTTTTTGACCGAAATTTGCATTTTGAAAAGTTTCATAGCATCTAATTTTCAGGTGATTTTTTTCTTGGACTTCCATCATAACCTTCCCTCGTAAATTATAAAAATTATCTGAAATGTTTCGTATCATTTCGAGTAGTCCTCGATATAATTTGATTCTTTGACCGAAATTAGTATAAACTAATGTATAATACACTCTAGTTTTTTTTACTGAAACTTGCATTTCGAAAAGTTTTAAATAAGCTAATTTTCATATTATTTTTTGTATGGACTTCTATCATAACATTCCTTTGTAACATATATAAATGATCTGAAACGTTTCGTATCATTTGGAACAGTCCTCGATTTAATTTGACTTTTTGACCGAAACTAGTGTATAATATACTATGGTTTTTTGAACGAAACTTGCATTTCGAAAATTTTCATAGAAACTATTTTTAGATGATTTTTTGCATGGACTTCCATCACCTTCCCTCGTAAAATATTAAACTTATCTGAAAAGTTTTGTATCATTTCGAGCAGTCCTCGATTTAATTTGATGTTTTGACCGATATTAGTATAAACTAGTGTATAATAGAGAATAGTTTTTTGAACGAAATTTGCATTTCGAAAAGTTTTATAGAAGCTAATTTTCAGATGATTTTTTACATGGACTTCCACCTAAGCCTTCCTTTCTAACATATATAAATGATCTGAAGAAATACGTATCGTTTGGAACAGTCCTCGATTTAATTTGACTTTTTGACCGAAACTAGTGTATAATATACTATGGTTTTTTGACCGAAATTTGCATTTTGAAAAGTTTCATAGCATCTAATTTTCAGGTGATTTTTTTCTTGGACTTCCATCATAACCTTCCCTCGTAAATTATAAAAATTATCTGAAAAGTTTCGTATCATTTCGAGTAGTCCTCGATATAATTTGATTCTTTGACCGAAATTAGTATAAACTAATGTATAATACACTATAGTTTTTTTTACTGAAACTTGCATTTCGAAAAGTTTTATAGAAGCTAATTTTCATATTATTTTTTGCATGGACTTCTATCATAACATTCCTTTGTAACATATATAAATGATCTGAAACGTTTCGTATCATTTGGAACAGTCCTCGATTTAATTTGACTTTTTGACCGAAACTAGTGTATAATATACTATGGTTTTTTGACCGAAACTTGCATTTCGAAAATTTTCATAGAAACTATTTTTCAGATGATTTTTGCATGGACTTCCATCACCTTCCCTCGTAAAATATTAAACTTATCTGAAAAGTTTTGTATCATTTCGAGCAGTCCTCGATTTAATTTGATGTTTTGACCGATATTAGTATAAACTAGTGTATAATAGAGAATAGTTTTTTGACCGAAATTTGCATTTCGAAAAGTTTTATAGAAGCTAATTTTCAGATGATTTTTTGCATGGACTTCCACCTAAACCTTCCTTTCTAACATATATAAATGATCTGAAGAAATACGTATCGTTTGGAACAGCCCTCGATTTAATTTGACTTTTTGACCGAAACTAGTGTATAATATACTATGGTTTTTTGACCGAAATTTGCATTTTGAAAAGTTTCATAGCATCTAATTTTCAGGTGATTTTTTTCTTGGACTTCCATCATAACCTTCCCTCGTAAATTATAAAAATTATCTGAAAAGTTTCGTATCATTTCGAGTAGTCCTCGATATAATTTGATTCTTTGACCGAAATTAGTATAAACTAATGTATAATACACTATAGTTTTTTTTACTGAAACTTGCTTTTCGAAAAGTTTTATAGAAGCTAATTTTCATATTATTTTTTGCATGGACTTCTATCATAACATTCCTTTGTAACATATATAAATGATCTGAAACGTTTCGTATCATTTGGAACAGTCCTCGATTTAATTTGACTTTTTGACCGAAACTAGTGTATAATATACTATGATTTTTTGACCGAAACTTGCATTTTGAAAAGTTTCATAGCATCTAATTTTCAGGTGATTTTTTTCATGGACTTCCATAATAACCTTCCCTCGTAAAATATAAAAATTATCTGAAAAGTTTCGTATCATTTCGAGTAGTCCTCGATATAATTTGATTCTTTGACCGAAATTAGTATAAACTAATGTATAATACACTATAGTTTTTTTTACTGAAACTTGCATTTCGAAAAGTTTTATAGAAGCTAATTTTCATATGATTTTTTGCATGGACTTCTATCATAACCTTCCTTTGTAACATATATAAATGATCTGAAACGTTTCGTATCATTTGGAACAGTCCTCGATTTAATTTGACTTTTTGACCGAAACTAGTGTATAATATACTATGGTTTTTTGAACGAAACTTGCATTTCGAAAATTTTCATAGAAACTATTTTTCAGATGATTTTTTGCATGGACTTCCATCACCTTCCCTCGTAAAATATTAAACTTATCTGAAAAGTTTTGTATCATTTCGAGCAGTCCTAGATTTAATTTGATGTTTTGACCGATATTTGTATAAACTAGTGTATAATAGAGAATAGTTTTTTGATCGAAATTTGCATTTCGAAAAGTTTTATAGAAGCTAATTTTCAGATGATTTTTTGCATGGACTTCCACCTAAACCTTCCTTTCTAACATATATAAATGATCTGAAGAAATACGTATCGTTTGGAACAGCCCTCGATTTAATTTGACTTTTTGACCGAAACTAGTGTATAATATACTATGGTTTTTTGACCGAAATTTGCATTTTGAAAAGTTTCATAGCATCTAATTTTCAGGTGATTTTTTTCTTGGACTTCCATCATAACCTTCCCTCGTAAATTATAAAAATTATCTGAAATGTTTCGTATCATTTCGAGTAGTCCTCGATATAATTTGATTCTTTGACCGAAATTAGTATAAACTAATGTATAATACACTCTAGTTTTTTTTACTGAAACTTGCATTTCGAAAAGTTTTAAATAAGCTAATTTTCATATTATTTTTTGTATGGACTTCTATCATAACATTCCTTTGTAACATATATAAATGATCTGAAACGTTTCGTATCATTTGGAACAGTCCTCGATTTAATTTGACTTTTTGACCGAAACTAGTGTATAATATACTATGGTTTTTTGAACGAAACTTGCATTTCGAAAATTTTCATAGAAACTATTTTTAGATGATTTTTTGCATGGACTTCCATCACCTTCCCTCGTAAAATATTAAACTTATCTGAAAAGTTTTGTATCATTTCGAGCAGTCCTCGATTTAATTTGATGTTTTGACCGATATTAGTATAAACTAGTGTATAATAGAGAATAGTTTTTTGAACGAAATTTGCATTTCGAAAAGTTTTATAGAAGCTAATTTTCAGATGATTTTTTACATGGACTTCCACCTAAACCTTCCTTTCTAACATATATAAATGATCTGAAGAAATACGTATCGTTTGGAACAGTCCTCGATTTAATTTGACTTTTTGACCGAAACTAGTGTATAATATACTATGGTTTTTTGACCGAAATTTGCATTTTGAAAAGTTTCATAGCATCTAATTTTCAGGTGATTTTTTTCTTGGACTTCCATCATAACCTTCCCTCGTAAATTATAAAAATTATCTGAAAAGTTTCGTATCATTTCGAGTAGTCCTCGATATAATTTGATTCTTTGACCGAAATTAGTATAAACTAATGTATAATACACTATAGTTTTTTTTACTGAAACTTGCATTTCGAAAAGTTTTATAGAAGCTAATTTTCATATTATTTTTTGCATGGACTTCTATCATAACATTCCTTTGTAACATATATAAATGATCTGAAACGTTTCGTATCATTTGGAACAGTCCTCGATTTAATTTGACTTTTTGACCGAAACTAGTGTATAATATACTATGGTTTTTTGACCGAAACTTGCATTTCGAAAATTTTCATAGAAACTATTTTTCAGATGATTTTTGCATGGACTTCCATCACCTTCCCTCGTAAAATATTAAACTTATCTGAAAAGTTTTGTATCATTTCGAGCAGTCCTCGATTTAATTTGATGTTTTGACCGATATTAGTATAAACTAGTGTATAATAGAGAATAGTTTTTTGACCGAAATTTGCATTTCGAAAAGTTTTATAGAAGCTAATTTTCAGATGATTTTTTGCATGGACTTCCACCTAAACCTTCCTTTCTAACATATATAAATGATCTGAAGAAATACGTATCGTTTGGAACAGCCCTCGATTTAATTTGACTTTTTGACCGAAACTAGTGTATAATATACTATGGTTTTTTGACCGAAATTTGCATTTTGAAAAGTTTCATAGCATCTAATTTTCAGGTGATTTTTTTCTTGGACTTCCATCATAACCTTCCCTCGTAAATTATAAAAATTATCTGAAAAGTTTCGTATCATTTCGAGTAGTCCTCGATATAATTTGATTCTTTGACCGAAATTAGTATAAACTAATGTATAATACACTATAGTTTTTTTTACTGAAACTTGCTTTTCGAAAAGTTTTATAGAAGCTAATTTTCATATTATTTTTTGCATGGACTTCTATCATAACATTCCTTTGTAACATATATAAATGATCTGAAACGTTTCGTATCATTTGGAACAGTCCTCGATTTAATTTGACTTTTTGACCGAAACTAGTGTATAATATACTATGATTTTTTGACCGAAACTTGCATTTTGAAAAGTTTCATAGCATCTAATTTTCAGGTGATTTTTTTCATGGACTTCCATAATAACCTTCCCTCGTAAAATATAAAAATTATCTGAAAAGTTTCGTATCATTTCGAGTAGTCCTCGATATAATTTGATTCTTTGACCGAAATTAGTATAAACTAATGTATAATACACTATAGTTTTTTTTACTGAAACTTGCATTTCGAAAAGTTTTATAGAAGCTAATTTTCATATGATTTTTTGCATGGACTTCTATCATAACCTTCCTTTGTAACATATATAAATGATCTGAAACGTTTCGTATCATTTGGAACAGTCCTCGATTTAATTTGACTTTTTGACCGAAACTAGTGTATAATATACTATGGTTTTTTGAACGAAACTTGCATTTCGAAAATTTTCATAGAAACTATTTTTCAGATGATTTTTTGCATGGACTTCCATCACCTTCCCTCGTAAAATATTAAACTTATCTGAAAAGTTTTGTATCATTTCGAGCAGTCCTAGATTTATTTTGATGTTTTGACCGATATTTGTATAAACTAGTGTATAATAGAGAATAGTTTTTTGATCGAAATTTGCATTTCGAAAAGTTTTATAGAAGCTAATTTTCAGATGATTTTTTGCATGGACTTCCACCTAAACCTTCCTTTCTAACATATATAAATGATCTGAAGAAATACGTATCGTTTGGAACAGCCCTCGATTTAATTTGACTTTTTGACCGAAACTAGTGTATAATATACTATGGTTTTTTGACCGAAATTTGCATTTTGAAAAGTTTCATAGCATCTAATTTTCAGGTGATTTTTTTCTTGGACTTCCATCATAACCTTCCCTCGTAAATTATAAAAATTATCTGAAATGTTTCGTATCATTTCGAGTAGTCCTCGATATAATTTGATTCTTTGACCGAAATTAGTATAAACTAATGTATAATACACTCTAGTTTTTTTTACTGAAACTTGCATTTCGAAAAGTTTTAAATAAGCTAATTTTCATATTATTTTTTGTATGGACTTCTATCATAACATTCCTTTGTAACATATATAAATGATCTGAAACGTTTCGTATCATTTGGAACAGTCCTCGATTTAATTTGACTTTTTGACCGAAACTAGTGTATAATATACTATGGTTTTTTGAACGAAACTTGCATTTCGAAAATTTTCATAGAAACTATTTTTAGATGATTTTTTGCATGGACTTCCATCACCTTCCCTCGTAAAATATTAAACTTATCTGAAAAGTTTTGTATCATTTCGAGCAGTCCTCGATTTAATTTGATGTTTTGACCGATATTAGTATAAACTAGTGTATAATAGAGAATAGTTTTTTGAACGAAATTTGCATTTCGAAAAGTTTTATAGAAGCTAATTTTCAGATGATTTTTTACATGGACTTCCACCTAAACCTTCCTTTCTAACATATATAAATGATCTGAAGAAATACGTATCGTTTGGAACAGTCCTCGATTTAATTTGACTTTTTGACCGAAACTAGTGTATAATATACTATGGTTTTTTGACCGAAATTTGCATTTTGAAAAGTTTCATAGCATCTAATTTTCAGGTGATTTTTTTCTTGGACTTCCATCATAACCTTCCCTCGTAAATTATAAAAATTATCTGAAAAGTTTCGTATCATTTCGAGTAGTCCTCGATATAATTTGATTCTTTGACCGAAATTAGTATAAACTAATGTATAATACACTATAGTTTTTTTTACTGAAACTTGCATTTCGAAAAGTTTTATAGAAGCTAATTTTCATATTTTTTTTTTCATGGACTTCTATCATAACCTTCCTTTGTAACATATATAAATGATCTGAAACGTTTCGTATCATTTGGAACAGTCCTCGATTTAATTTGACTTTTTGACCGAAACTAGTGTATAATATACTATGGTATTTTGACCGAAACTTGCATTTCGAAAATTTTCATAGAAATTATTTTTCAGATGATTTTTTGCATGGACTTCCATCACCTTCCCTCGTAAAATATAAAAGTTATCTGAAAAGTTTTGTAACATTTCGAGCAGTCTTCGATTTAATTTGATGTTTTGACCGATATTTGTATAAACTAGTGTATAATAGAGAATAGTTTTTTGACCGAAACTTGCATTTCGAAAAGTTTTATAGAAGCTAATTTTCAGATGATTTTTTGCATGGACTTCCACCTAAACCTTCCTTTCTAACATATATAAATGATCTGAAGAAATACGTATCGTTTGGAACAGTCCTCGATTTAATTTGACTTTTTGACCGAAACTAGTGTATAATATACTATGGTTTTTTGACCGATATTTGCATTTTGAAAAGTTTCATAGCATCTAATTTTAGGTGATTTTTTTCTTGGACTTCCATCATAACCTTCCCTCGTAAATTATAAAAATTATCTGAAAAGTTTTGTATCTTTTCGAGTAGTCCTCGATATAATTTGATTCTTTGACCGAAATTAGTATAAACTAATGTATAATACACTATAGTTTTTTTACTGAAACTTGCATTCTGAAAAGTTTTATAGAAGCTAATTTTCATATTATTTTTTGCATGGACTTCTATCATAACATTCCTTTATAACATATATAAATGATCTGAAACGTTTTGTATCATTTGGAACAGTCCTCGATTTAATTTGACTTTTTGACCGAAACTAGTGTATAATATACTATTGTTTTTTGACCGAAACTTGCATTTCGAAAATTTTCATAGAAACTATTTTTCAGATGATTTTTGCATGGACTACCATCACCTTCCCTCGTAAAATATTAAACTTATCTGAAAAGTTTTGTATCATTTCGAGCAGTCCTCGATTTAATTTGATGTTTTGACCGATATTAGTATAAACTAGTGTATAATAGAGAATAGTTTTTTGACCGAAACTTGCATTTCGAAAAGTTTTATAGAAGCTAATTTTCAGATGATTTTTTGCATGGACTTCCACCTTAACCTTCCTTTCTAACATATATAAATGATCTGAAGAAATACGTATCGTTTGGAACAGTCCTCGATTTAATTTGACTTTTTGACCGAAACTAGTGTATAATATACTATGGTTTTTTGACCGAAATTTGCATTTTGAAAAGTTTCATAGCATCTAATTTTTAGGTGATTTTTTTCTTGGACTTCCATCATAACCTTCCCTCGTAAATTATAAAAATTATCTGAAAAGTTTCGTATCATTTCGAGTAGTCCTCGATATAATTTGATTCTTTGACCGAAATTAGTATAAACTAATGTATAATACACTATAGTTTTTTTTACTGAAACTTGCATTTCGAAAAGTTTTATAGAAGCTAATTTTCATATTATTTTTTGCATGGACTTCTATCATAACATTCCTTTGTAACATATATAAATGATCTGAAACGTTTCGTATCATTTGGAACAGTCCTCGATTTAATTTGACTTTTTGACCGAAACTAGTCTATAATATACTATGGTTTTTTGACCGAAACTTGCATTTCGAAAATTTTCATAGAAACTATTTTTCAGATGATTTTTGCATGGACTTCCATCACCTTCCCTCGTAAAATATTAAACTTATCTGAAAAGTTTTGTATCATTTCGAGCAGTCCTCGATTTAATTTGATGTTTTGACCGATATTAGTATAAACTAGTGTATAATAGAGAATAGTTTTTTGACCGAAACTTGCATTTCGAAAAGTTTTATAGAAGCTAATTTTCAGATGATTTTTTGCATGGACTTCCACCTAAACCTTCCTTTCTAACATATATAAATGATCTGAAGAAATACGTATCGTTTGGAACAGTCCTCGATTTAATTTGACTTTTTGACCGAAACTAGTGTATAATATACTATGGTTTTTTGACCGAAACTTGAATTTTGAAAAGTTTCATAGCATCTAATTTTCAGGTGATTTTTTCATGGACTTCCATCATAACCTTCCCTCGTAAAATATAAAAATTATCTGAAAAGTTTCGTATCATTTCGAGTAGTCCTCGATATAATTTGATTCTTTGACCGAAATTAGTATAAACTAATGTATAATACACTATAGTTTTTTTTACTGAAACTTGCATTTCGAAAAGTTTTATAGAAGCTAATTTTCATTTTTTTTTTTTCATGGACTTCTATCATAACCTTCCTTTGTAACATATATAAATGATCTGAAACGTTTCGTATCATTTGGAACAGTCCTCGATTTAATTTGACTTTTTGACCGAAACTAGTGTATAATATACTATGGTATTTTGACCGAAACTTGCATTTCGAAAATTTTCATAGAAATTATTTTTCAGATGATTTTTTGCATGGACTTCCATCACCTTCCCTCGTAAAATATAAAAGTTATCTGAAAAGTTTTGTAACATTTCGAGCAGTCTTCGATTTAATTTGATGTTTTGACCGATATTTGTATAAACTAGTGTATAATAGAGAATAGTTTTTTGACCGAAACTTGCATTTCGAAAAGTTTTATAGAAGCTAATTTTCAGATGATTTTTTGCATGGACTTCCACCTAAACCTTCCTTTCTAACATATATAAATGATCTGAAGAAATACGTATCGTTTGGAACAGTCCTCGATTTAATTTGACTTTTTGACCGAAACTAGTGTATAATATACTATGGTTTTTTGACCGATATTTGCATTTTGAAAAGTTTCATAGCATCTAATTTTAGGTGATTTTTTTCTTGGACTTCCATCATAACCTTCCCTCGTAAATTATAAAAATTATCTGAAAAGTTTTGTATCTTTTCGAGTAGTCCTCGATATAATTTGATTCTTTGACCGAAATTAGTATAAACTAATGTATAATACACTATAGTTTTTTTACTGAAACTTGCATTCTGAAAAGTTTTATAGAAGCTAATTTTCATATTATTTTTTGCATGGACTTCTATCATAACATTCCTTTATAACATATATAAATGATCTGAAACGTTTTGTATCATTTGGAACAGTCCTCGATTTAATTTGACTTTTTGACCGAAACTAGTGTATAATATACTATTGTTTTTTGACCGAAACTTGCATTTCGAAAATTTTCATAGAAACTATTTTTCAGATGATTTTTGCATGGACTACCATCACCTTCCCTCGTAAAATATTAAACTTATCTGAAAAGTTTTGTATCATTTCGAGCAGTCCTCGATTTAATTTGATGTTTTGACCGATATTAGTATAAACTAGTGTATAATAGAGAATAGTTTTTTGACCGAAACTTGCATTTCGAAAAGTTTTATAGAAGCTAATTTTCAGATGATTTTTTGCATGGACTTCCACCTTAACCTTCCTTTCTAACATATATAAATGATCTGAAGAAATACGTATCGTTTGGAACAGTCCTCGATTTAATTTGACTTTTTGACCGAAACTAGTGTATAATATACTATGGTTTTTTGACCGAAATTTGCATTTTGAAAAGTTTCATAGCATCTAATTTTTAGGTGATTTTTTTCTTGGACTTCCATCATAACCTTCCCTCGTAAATTATAAAAATTATCTGAAAAGTTTCGTATCATTTCGAGTAGTCCTCGATATAATTTGATTCTTTGACCGAAATTAGTATAAACTAATGTATAATACACTATAGTTTTTTTTACTGAAACTTGCATTTCGAAAAGTTTTATAGAAGCTAATTTTCATATTATTTTTTGCATGGACTTCTATCATAACATTCCTTTGTAACATATATAAATGATCTGAAACGTTTCGTATCATTTGGAACAGTCCTCGATTTAATTTGACTTTTTGACCGAAACTAGTGTATAATATACTATGGTTTTTTGACCGAAACTTGCATTTCGAAAATTTTCATAGAAACTATTTTTCAGATGATTTTTGCATGGACTTCCATCACCTTCCCTCGTAAAATATTAAACTTATCTGAAAAGTTTTGTATCATTTCCAGCAGTCCTCGATTTAATTAGATGTTTTGACCGATATTAGTATAAACTAGTGTATAATAGAGAATAGTTTTTTGACCGAAACCTGCATTTCGAAAAGTTTTATAGAAGCTAATTTTCAGATGATTTTTTGCATGGACTTCCACCTAAACCTTCCTTTCTAACATATATAAATGATCTGAAGAAATACGTATCGTTTGGAACAGTCCTCGATTTAATTTGACTTTTTGACCGAAACTAGTGTATAATATACTATGGTTTTTTGACCGAAATTTGCATTTTGAAAAGTTTCATAGCATCTAATTTTCAGGTGATTTTTTTCTTGGACTTCCATCATAACCTTCCCTCGTAAATTATAAAAATTATCTGAAAAGTTTCGTATCATTTCGAGTAGTCCTCGATATAATTTGATTCTTTGACCGAAATTAGTATAAACTAATGTATAATACACTATAGTTTTTTTTACTGAAACTTGCATTTCGAAAAGATATATAGAAGCTAATTTTCATATTATTTTTTGCATGGACTTCTATCATAACATTCCTTTGTAACATATATAAATGATCTGAAACGTTTCGTATCATTTGGAACAGTCCTCGATTTAATTTGACTTTTTGACCGAAACTAGTGTATAATATACTATGGTTTTTTGACCGAAACATGCATTTCGAAAATTTTCATTGAAACTATTTTTCAGATGATTTTTGCATGGACTTCCATCACCTTCCCTCGTAAAATATTAAACTTATCTGAAAAGTTTTGTATCATTTCGAGCAGTCCTCGATTTAATTTGATGTTTTGACCGATATTAGTATAAACTAGTGTATAATAGAGAATAGTTTTTTGACCGAAACTTGCATTTCGAAAAGTTTTATAGAAGCTAATTTTCAGATGATTTTTTGCATGGACTTCCACCTAAACCTTCATTTCTAACATATATAAATGATCTGAAGAAATACGTATCGTTTGGAACAGTCCTCGATTTAATTTGACTTTTTGACCGAAACTAGTGTATAATATACTATGGTTTTTTGACCGAAATTTGCATTTTGAAAAGTTTCATAGCATCTAATTTTCAGGTGATTTTTTTCTTGGACTTCCATCATAACCTTCCCTCGTAAATTATAAAAATTATCTGAAAAGTTTCGTATCATTTCGAGTAGTCCTCGATATAATTTGATTCTTTGACCGAAATTAGTATAAACTAATGTATAATACACTATAGTTTTTTTTACTGAAACTTGCATTTCGAAAAGATATATAGAAGCTAATTTTCATATTATTTTTTGCATGGACTTCTATCATAACATTCCTTTGTAACATATATAAATGATCTGAAACGTTTCGTATCATTTGGAACAGTCCTCGATTTAATTTGACTTTTTGACCGAAACTAGTGTATAATATACTATGGTTTTTTGACCGAAACATGCATTTCGAAAATTTTCATAGAAACTATTTTTCAGATGATTTTTGCATGGACTTCCATCACCTTCCCTCGTAAAATATTAAACTTATCTGAAAAGTTTTGTATCATTTCGAGCAGTCCTCGATTTAATTTGATTTTTGACCGATATTAGTATAAACTAGTGTATAATAGAGAATAGTTTTTTGACCGAAAATTGCATTTCGAAAAGTTTTATAGAAGCTAATTTTCAGATGATTTTTTGCATGGACTTCCACCTAAACCTTCATTTCTAACATATATAAATGATCTGAAGAAATACGTATCGTTTGGAACAGTCCTCGATTTAATTTGACTTTTTGACCGAAACTAGTGTATAATATACTATGGTTTTTTGACCGAAATTTGCATTTTGAAAAGTTTCATAGCATCTAATTTTCAGGTGATTTTTTTCTTGGACTTCCATCATAACCTTCCCTCGTAAATTATAAAAATTATCTGAAAAGTTTCGTATCATTTCGAGTAGTCCTCGATATAATTTGATTCTTTGACCGAAATTAGTATAAACTAATGTATAATACACTATAGTTTTTTTTACTGAAACTTGCATTTCGAAAAGATATATAGAAGCTAATTTTCATATTATTTTTTAAATGGACTTCTATCATAACATTCCTTTGTAACATATATAAATGATCTGAAACGTTTCGTATCATTTGGAACAGTCCTCGATTTAATTTGACTTTTTGACCGAAACTAGTGTATAATATACTATGGTTTTTTGACAGAAACATGCATTTCGAAAATTTTCATAGAAACTATTTTTCAGATGATTTTTGCATGGACTTCCATCACCTTCCCTCGTAAAATATTAAACTTATCTGAAAAGTTTTGTATCATTTCGAGCAGTCCTCGATTTAATTTGATGTTTTGACCAATATTTGTATAAACTAGTGAATAATAGAGAATACTTTTTTGACCGAAATTTGCATTTCGAAAAGTTTTATAGAAGCTAATTTTCAGATGATTTTTTGCATCGACTTCTACCTAAACCTTCCTTTCTAACATATATAAATGATCTGAAGAAATACGTATCGTTTGGAACAATCCTCGATTTAATTTGACTTTTTGACCGAAACTAGTGTATAATATACTATGTTTTTTACCCAAATTTGCATTTTGAAAAGTTTCATAGCATCTAATTTCCAGGTGATTTTTTTCTTGGACTTCCATCATAACCTTCCCTCGTAAATTATAAAAATTATCTGAAAAGTTTCGTATCATTTCGAGTAGTCCTCGATATAATTTGATTCTTTGACCGAAATTAGTATAAACTAATGTATAATACACTATAGTTTTTTTTACTGAAACTTGCATTTCGAAAAGATATATAGAAGCTAATTTTCATATTATTTTTTGCATGGACTTCTATCATAAAATTCCTTTGTAACATATATAAATGATCTGAAACGTTTCGTATCATTTGGAACAGTCCTCGATTTAATTTGACTTTTTGACCGAAACTAGTGTATAATATACTATGGTTTTTTGACCGAAACATGCATTTCGAAAATTTTCATAGAAACTATTTTTCAGATGATTTTTGCATGGACTTCCATCACCTTCCCTCGTAAAATATTAAACTTATCTGAAAAGTTTTGTATCATTTCGAGCAGTCCTCGATTTAATTTGATTTTTGACCGATATTAGTATAAACTAGTGTATAATAGAGAATAGTTTTTTGACCGAAACTTGCATTTCGAAAAGTTTTATAGAAGCTAATTTTCAGATGTTTGTTTGCATGGACTTCCACCTAAACCTTCCTTTCTAACATATATAAATGATCTGAAGAAATACGTATCGTTTGGAACAGTCCTCGATTTAATTTGACTTTTTGACCGAAACTAGTGTATAATATACTATGGTTTTTTGACCGAAATTTGCATTTTGAAAAGTTTCATAGCATCTAATTTTCAGGTGATTTTTTTCTTGGACTTCCATCATAACCTTCCCTCGTAAATTATAAAAATTATCTGAAAAGTTTCGTATCATTTCGAGTAGTCCTCGAATAATTTGATTCTTTGACCGAAATTAGTATAAACTAATGTATAATACACTATAGTTTTTTTTACTGAAACTTGCATTTCGAAAAGTTTTATAGAAGCTAATTTTCATATTATTTTTTGCATGGACTTCTATCATAACATTCCTTTGTAACATATATAAATGATCTGAAACGTTTCGTATCATTTGGAACAGTCCTCGATTTAATTTGACTTTTTGACCGAAACTAGTGTATAATATACTATGGTTTTTTGACCGAAACTTGCATTTCGAAAATTTTCATAGAAACTATTTTTCAGATGATTTTTGCATGGACTTCCATCACCTTCCCTCGTAAAATATTAAACTTATCTGAAAAGTTTTGTATCATTTCGAGCAGTCCTCGATTTAATTTGATGTTTTGACCGATATTAGTATAAACTAGTGTATAATAGAGAATAGTTTTTTGACCGAAACTTGCATTTCGAAAAGTTTTATAGAAGCTAATTTTCAGATGATTTTTTGCATGGACTTCCACCTAAACCTTCCTTTCTAACATATATAAATGATCTGAAGAAATACGTATCGTTTGGAACAGTCCTCGATTTAATTTGACTTTTTGACCGAAACTAGTGTATAATATACTATGGTTTTTTGACCGAAATTTGCATTTTGAAAAGTTTCATAGCATCTAATTTTCAGGTGATTTTTTTCTTGGACTTCCATCATAACCTTCCCTCGTAAATTATAAAAATTATCTGAAAAGTTTCGTATCATTTCGAGTAGTCCTCGATATAATTTGATTCTTTGACCGAAATTAGTATAAACTAATGTATAATACACTATAGTTTTTTTTACTGAAACTTGCATTTCGAAAAGTTATATAGAAGCTAATTTTCATATTATTTTTTAAATGGACTTCTATCATAACATTCCTTTGTAACATATATAAATGATCTGAAACGTTTCGTATCATTTGGAACAGTCCTCGATTTAATTTGACTTTTTGACCGAAACTAGTGTATAATATACTATGGTTTTTTGACAGAAACATGCATTTCGAAAATTTTCATAGAAACTATTTTTCAGATGATTTTTGCATGGACTTCCATCACCTTCCCTCGTAAAATATTAAACTTATCTGAAAAGTTTTGTATCATTTCGAGCAGTCCTCGATTTAATTTGATGTTTTGACCGATATTAGTATAAACTAGTGTATAATTGAGAATAGTTTTTTGACCGAAACTTGCATTTCGAAAAGTTTTATAGAAGCTAATTTTCAGATGATTTTTTGCATGGACTTCCACCTTAACCTTCCTTTCTAACATATATAAATGATCTGAAGAAATACGTATCGTTTGGAACAGTCCTCGATTTAATTTGACTTTTTGACCGAAACTAGTGTATAATATACTATGGTTTTTTGACCGAAACTTGCATTTTGAAAAGTTTCATAGCATCTAATTTTCAGGTGATTTTTTTCATGGACTTCCATCATAACCTTCCCTCGTAAAATATAAAAATTATCTGAAAAGTTTCGTATCATTTCGAGTAGTCCTCGATATAATTTGATTCTTGGACCGAAATTAGTATAAACTAATGTATAATATACTATAGTTTTTTTTTACTGAAACTTGCATTTCGAAAAGTTTTATAGAAGCTAATTTTCATATTATTTTTTGCATGGACTTCTATCATAACCTTCCTTTGTAAAATATATAAATGATCTGAAACGTTTCGTATCATTTGGAACAGTCCTCGATTTAATTTGACTTTTGTACCGAAACTAGTGTATAATATACTATGGTTTTTTGACCGAAACTTGCATTTCGAAAATTTTCATAGAAACTATTTTTCAGATGATTTTTTGCATGGACTTCCATCACCTTCCCTCGTAAAATATAAAACTTATCTGAAAAGTTTTGTATCATTTCGAGCAGTCCTCGATTTAATTTGATGTTTTGACCGATATTTGTATAAACTAGTGTATAATAGAGAATAGTTTTTTGACCGAAACTTGCATTTCGAAAAGTTTTATAGAGGCTAATTTTCAGATGATTTTTTGCATGGACTTCCACCTAAACCTTCCTTTCAAACATATATAAATGATCTGAAGAAATACGTATCATTTGGAACAGTCCTCGATTTAATTTGACTTTTTGACCGAAACTAGTGTATAATATACTATGGTTTTTTGACCGATATTTGCATTTTGAAAAGTTTCATAGCATCTAATTTTCAGGTGATTTTTTTCTTGGACTTCCATCATAACCTTCCCTCATAAAATATAAAAATTATCTGAAAAGTTTCGTATCATTTTGAGTAGTCCTTGATATAATTTGATTCTTTGACCGAAATTAGTATAAACTAATGTATAATACACTATAGTTTTTTTACTGAAACTTGCATTTCGAAAAGTTTTATAGAAACTAATTTTCATATTATTTTTTGCATGGACTTCTATCATAACATTCCTTTGTAACATATATAAATGATCTGAAACGTTTCGTATCATTTGGAACAGTCCTCGATTTAATTTGACTTTTTGACCGAAACTAGTGTATAATATACTATGGTTTTTTGACCGAAACTTGCATTTCGAAAATTTTCATAGAAACTATTTTTCAGATGATTTTTGCATGGACTTCCATCACCTTCCCTCGTAAAATATTAAACTTATCTGAAAAGTTTTGTATCATTTCGAGCAGTCCTCGATTTAATTTGATGTTTTGACCGATATTAGTATAAACTAGTGTATAATAGAGAATAGTTTTTTGACCGAAACTTGCATTTCGAAAAGTTTTATAGAAGCTAATTTTCAGATGATTTTTTGCATGGACTTCCACCTAAACCTTCCTTTCTAACATATATAAATGATCTGAAGAAATACGTATCGTTTGGAACAGTCCTCGATTTAATTTGACTTTTTGACCGAAACTAGTGTATAATATACTATGGTTTTTTGACCGAAACTTGAATTTTGAAAAGTTTCATAGCATCTAATTTTCAGGTGATTTTTTCATGGACTTCCATCATAACCTTCCCTCGTAAAATATAAAAATTATCTGAAAAGTTTCGTATCATTTCGAGTAGTCCTCGATATAATTTGATTCTTTGACCGAAATTAGTATAAACTAATGTATAATACACTATAGTTTTTTTTACTGAAACTTGCATTTCGAAAAGTTTTATAGAAGCTAATTTTCATATTATTTTTTTCATGGACTTCTATCATAACCTTCCTTTGTAACATATATAAATGATCTGAAACGTTTCGTATCATTTGGAACAGTCCTCGATTTAATTTGACTTTTTGACCGAAACTAGTGTATAATATACTATGGTATTTTGACCGAAACTTGCATTTCGAAAATTTTCATAGAAACTATTTTTCAGATTATTTTTTGCATGGACTTCCATCACCTTCCCTCGTAAAATATAAAAGTTATCTGAAAAGTTTTGTATCATTTCGAGCAGTCCTCGATTTAATTTGATGTTTTGACCGATATTTGTATAAACTAGTGTATAATAGAGAATAGTTTTTTGACCGAAACATGCATTTCGAAAAGTTTTATAGAAGCTAATTTTCAGATGATTTTTTGCATGGACTTCCACCTAAACCTTCCTTTCAAACATATATAAATGATCTGAAGAAATACGTATCGTTTGGAACAGTCCTCGATTTAATTTGACTTTTTGACCGAAACTAGTGTATAATATACTATGGTTTTTTGACCGATATTTGCATTTTGAAAAGTTTCATAGCATCTAATTTTCAGGTGATTTTTTTCTTGGACTTCCATCATAACCTTCCCTCGTAAAATATAAAAATTATCTGAAAAGTTTCGTATCATTTCGAGTAGTCCTCGATATAATTTGATTCTTTGACCGAAATTAGTATAAACTAATGTATAATACACTATAGTTTTTTTTACTGAAACTCGCATTTCGAAAAGTTTTATAGAAGCTAATTTTCATATTATTTTTTGCATGGACTTCTATCATAACATTCCTTTGTAACATATATAAATGATCTGAAACGTTTCGTATCATTTGGAACAGTCCTCGATTTAATTTGACTTTTTGACCGAAACTAGTGTATAATATACTATGGTTTTTTGAACGAAACTTGCATTTCGAAAATTTTCATAGAAACTATTTTTCAGATGATTTTTGCATGGACTTCCATCACCTTCCCTCGTAAAATATAAAACTTATCTGAAAAGTTTTGTATCATTTCGAGCAGTCCTCGATTTAATTTGATGTTTTGACCGATATTAGTATAAACTAGTGTATAATAGAGAATAGTTTTTTGACCGAAACTTGCATTTCGAAAAGTTTTATAGAAGCTAATTTTCAGATGATTTTTTGCATGGACTTCCACCTAAACCTTCCTTTCTAACATATATAAATGATCTGAAGAAATACGTATCGTTTGGAACAGTCCTCGATTTAATTTGACTTTTTGACCGAAACTAGTGTATAATATACTATGGTTTTTTGACCGAAATTTGCATTTTGAAAAGTTTCATAGCATCTAATTTTCAGGTGATTTTTTTCTTGGACTTCCATCATAACCTTCCCTCGTAAATTATAAAAATTATCTGAAAAGTTTCGTATCATTTCGAGTAGTCCTCGATATAATTTGATTCTTTGACCGAAATTAGTATAAACTAATGTATAATACACTATAGTTTTTTTTACTGAAACTTGCATTTCGAAAAGTTTTATAGAAGCTAATTTTCAAATTATTTTTTGCATGGACTTCTATCATAACATTCCTTTGTAACATATATAAATGATCTGAAACGTTTTGTATCATTTGGAACAGTCCTCGATTTAATTTGACTTTTTGACCGAAACTAGTGTATAGTATACTATGGTTTTTTGACCGAAACTTGCATTTCGAAAATTTTCATAGAAACTATTTTTCAGATGATTTTTGCATGGACTTCCATCACCTTCCCTCGTAAAATATTAAACTTATCTGAAAAGTTTTGTATCATTTCGAGCAGTCCTCGATTTAATTTGATGTTTTGACCGATATTAGTATAAACTAGTGTTTAATAGAGAATAGTTTTTTGACCGAAACTTGCATTTCGAAAAGTTTTATAGAAGCTAATTTTCAGATGATTTTTTGCATGGACTTCCACCTAAACCTTCCTTTCTAACATATATAAATGATCTGAAGAAATACGTATCGTTTGGAACAGTCCTCGATTTAATTTGACTTTTTGACCGAAACTAGTGTATAATATACTATGGTTTTTTGACCGAAACTTGAATTTTGAAAAGTTTCATAGCATCTAATTTTCAGGTGATTTTTTCATGGACATCCATCATAACCTTCCCTCGTAAATTATAAAAATTATCTGAAAAGTTTCGTATCATTTCGAGTAGTCCTCGATATAATTTGATTCTTTGACCGAATTTAGTATAAACTAATGTATAATACACTATAGTTTTTTTTTACTGAAACTTGCATTTCGAAAAGTTTTATAGAAGCTAATTTTCATATTATTTTTTGCATGGACTTCTATCATAACCTTCCTTTGTAAAATATATAAATGATCTGAAACGTTTCGTATCATTTGGAACAGTCCTCGATTTAATTTGACTTTTGTACCGAAACTAGTGTATAATATACTATGGTTTTTTGACCGAAACTTGCATTTCGAAAATTTTCATAGAAACTATTTTTCAGATGATTTTTTGCATGGACTTCCATCACCTTCCCTCGTAAAATATAAAACTTATCTGAAAAGTTTTGTATCATTTCGAGCAGTCCTCGATTTAATTTGATGTTTTGACCGATATTTGTATAAACTAGTGTATAATAGAGAATAGTTTTTTGACCGAAACTTGCATTTCGAAAAGTTTTATAGAAGCTAATTTTCAGATGATTTTTTGCATGGACTTCCACCTAAACCTTCCTTTCAAACATATATAAATGATCTGAAGAAATACGTATCATTTGGAACAGTCCTCGATTTAATTTGACTTTTTGACCGAAACTAGTGTATAATATACTATGGTTTTTTGACCGATATTTGCATTTTGAAAAGTTTCATAGCATCTAATTTTCAGGTGATTTTTTTCTTGGACTTCCATCATAACCTTCCCTCGTAAAATATAAAAATTATCTGAAAAGTTTCGTATCATTTTGAGTAGTCCTTGATATAATTTGATTCTTTGACCGAAATTAGTATAAACTAATGTATAATACACTATAGTTTTTTTACTGAAACTTGCATTTCGAAAAGTTTTATAGAAACTAATTTTCATATTATTTTTTGCATGGACTTCTATCATAACATTCCTTTGTAACATATATAAATGATCTGAAACGTTTCGTATCATTTGGAACAGTCCTCGATTTAATTTGACTTTTTGACCGAAACTAGTGTATAATATACTATGGTTTTTTGACCGAAACTTGCATTTCGAAAATTTTCATAGAAACTATTTTTCAGATGATTTTTGCATGGACTTCCATCACCTTCCCTCGTAAAATATTAAACTTATCTGAAAAGTTTTGTATCATTTCGAGCAGTCCTCGATTTAATTTGATGTTTTGACCGATATTAGTATAAACTAGTGTATAATAGAGAATAGTTTTTTGACCGAAACTTGCATTTCGAAAAGTTTTATAGAAGCTAATTTTCAGATGATTTTTTGCATGGACTTCCACCTAAACCTTCCTTTCTAACATATATAAATGATCTGAAGAAATACGTATCGTTTGGAACAGTCCTCGATTTAATTTGACTTTTTGACCGAAACTAGTGTATAATATACTATGGTTTTTTGACCGAAACTTGAATTTTGAAAAGTTTCATAGCATCTAATTTTCAGGTGATTTTTTCATGGACTTCCATCATAACCTTCCCTCGTAAAATATAAAAATTATCTGAAAAGTTTCGTATCATTTCGAGTAGTCCTCGATATAATTTGATTCTTTGACCGAAATTAGTATAAATTAATGTATAATACACTATAGTTTTTTTTACTGAAACTTGCATTTCGAAAAGTTTTATAGAAGCTAATTTTCATATTATTTTTTTCATGGACTTCTATCATAACCTTCCTTTGTAACATATATAAATGATCTGAAACGTTTCGTATCATTTGGAACAGTCCTCGATTTAATTTGACTTTTTGACCGAAACTAGTGTATAATATACTATGGTATTTTGACCGAAACTTGCATTTCGAAAATTTTCATAGAAACTATTTTTCAGATTATTTTTTGCATGGACTTCCATCACCTTCCCTCGTAAAATATAAAAGTTATCTGAAAAGTTTTGTATCATTTCGAGCAGTCCTCGATTTAATTTGATGTTTTGACCGATATTTGTATAAACTAGTGTATAATAGAGAATAGTTTTTTGACCGAAACATGCATTTCGAAAAGTTTTATAGAAGCTAATTTTCAGATGATTTTTTGCATGGACTTCCACCTAAACCTTCCTTTCAAACATATATAAATGATCTGAAGAAATACGTATCGTTTGGAACAGTCCTCGATTTAATTTGACTTTTTGACCGAAACTAGTGTATAATATACTATGGTTTTTTGACCGATATTTGCATTTTGAAAAGTTTCATAGCATCTAATTTTCAGGTGATTTTTTTCTTGGACTTCCATCATAACCTTCCCTCGTAAAATATAAAAATTATCTGAAAAGTTTCGTATCATTTCGAGTAGTCCTCGATATAATTTGATTCTTTGACCGAAATTAGTATAAACTAATGTATAATACACTATAGTTTTTTTTACTGAAACTCGCATTTCGAAAAGTTTTATAGAAGCTAATTTTCATATTATTTTTTGCATGGACTTCTATCATAACATTCCTTTGTAACATATATAAATGATCTGAAACGTTTCGTATCATTTGGAACAGTCCTCGATTTAATTTGACTTTTTGACCGAAACTAGTGTATAATATACTATGGTTTTTTGAACGAAACTTGCATTTCGAAAATTTTCATAGAAACTATTTTTCAGATGATTTTTGCATGGACTTCCATCACCTTCCCTCGTAAAATATAAAACTTATCTGAAAAGTTTTGTATCATTTCGAGCAGTCCTCGATTTAATTTGATGTTTTGACCGATATTAGTATAAACTAGTGTATAATAGAGAATAGTTTTTTGACCGAAACTTGCATTTCGAAAAGTTTTATAGAAGCTAATTTTCAGATGATTTTTTGCATGGACTTCCACCTAAACCTTCCTTTCTAACATATATAAATGATCTGAAGAAATACGTATCGTTTGGAACAGTCCTCGATTTAATTTGACTTTTTGACCGAAACTAGTGTATAATATACTATGGTTTTTTGACCGAAATTTGCATTTTGAAAAGTTTCATAGCATCTAATTTTCAGGTGATTTTTTTCTTGGACTTCCATCATAACCTTCCCTCGTAAATTATAAAAATTATCTGAAAAGTTTCGTATCATTTCGAGTAGTCCTCGATATAATTTGATTCTTTGACCGAAATTAGTATAAACTAATGTATAATACACTATAGTTTTTTTTACTGAAACTTGCATTTCGAAAAGTTTTATAGAAGCTAATTTTCAAATTATTTTTTGCATGGACTTCTATCATAACATTCCTTTGTAACATATATAAATGATCTGAAACGTATTGTATCATTTGGAACAGTCCTCGATTTAATTTGACTTTTTGACCGAAACTAGTGTATAGTATACTATGGTTTTTTGACCGAAACTTGCATTTCGAAAATTTTCATAGAAACTATTTTTCAGATGATTTTTGCATGGACTTCCATCACCTTCCCTCGTAAAATATTAAACTTATCTGAAAAGTTTTGTATCATTTCGAGCAGTCCTCGATTTAATTTGATGTTTTGACCGATATTAGTATAAACTAGTGTTTAATAGAGAATAGTTTTTTGACCGAAACTTGCATTTCGAAAAGTTTTATAGAAGCTAATTTTCAGATGATTTTTTGCATGGACTTCCACCTAAACCTTCCTTTCTAACATATATAAATGATCTGAAGAAATACGTATCGTTTGGAACAGTCCTCGATTTAATTTGACTTTTTGACCGAAACTAGTGTATAATATACTATGGTTTTTTGACCGAAACTTGAATTTTGAAAAGTTTCATAGCATCTAATTTTCAGGTGATTTTTTCATGGACATCCATCATAACCTTCCCTCGTAAATTATAAAAATTATCTGAAAAGTTTCGTATCATTTCGAGTAGTCCTCGATATAATTTGATTCTTTGACCGAATTTAGTATAAACTAATGTATAATACACTATAGTTTTTTTTACTGAAACTTGCATTTCGAAAAGTTTTATAGAAGCTAATTTTCATATTATTTTTTTCATGAACTTCTATCATAACCTTCCTTTGTAACATATATAAATGATCTGAAACGTTTCGTATCATTTGGAACAGTCATCGATTTAATTTGACTTTTTGACCGAAACTAGTGTATAATATACTATGGTTTTTTGACCGAAACTTGCATTTTGAAAATTTTCATAGAAACTATTTTTCAGATTATTTTTTGCATGGACTTCCATCACCTTCCCTCGTAAAATATAAAAGTTATCTGAAAAGTTTTGTATCATTTCGAGCAGTCCTCGATTTAATTTGATGTTTTGACCGATATTTGTATAAACTAGTGTATAATAGAGAATAGTTTTTTGACCGAAACTTGCATTTCGAAAAGTTTTATAGAAGCTAATTTTCAGATGATTTTTTGCATGGACTTCCACCTAAACCTTCCTTTCAAACATATATAAATGATCTGAAGAAATACGTATCGTTTGGAACAGTCCTCGATTTAATTTGACTTTTTGACCGAAACTAGTGTATAATATACTATGGTTTTTTGACCGATATTTGCATTTTGAAAAGTTTCATAGCATCTAATTTTCAGGTGATTTTTTTCTTGGACTTCCATCATAACCTTCCCTCGTAAAATATAAAAATTATCTGAAAAGTTTCGTATCATTTCGAGTAGTCCTCGATATAATTTGATTCTTTGACCGAAATTAGTATAAACTAATGTATAATACACTATAGTTTTTTTTACTGAAACTCGCATTTCGAAAAGTTTTATAGAAGCTAATTTTCATATTATTTTTTGCATGGACTTCTATCATAACATTCCTTTGTAACATATATAAATGATCTGAAACGTTTCGTATCATTTGGAACAGTCCTCGATTTAATTTGACTTTTTGACCGAAACTAGTGTATAATATACTATGGTTTTTTGAACGAAACTTGCATTTCGAAAATTTTCATAGAAACTATTTTTCAGATGATTTTTGCATGGACTTCCATCACCTTCCCTCGTAAAATATAAAACTTATCTGAAAAGTTTTGTATCATTTCGAGCAGTCCTCGATTTAATTTGATGTTTTGACCGATATTAGTATAAACTAGTGTATAATAGAGAATAGTTTTTTGACCGAAACTTGCATTTCGAAAAGTTTTATAGAAGCTAATTTTCAGATGATTTTTTGCATGGACTTCCACCTAAACCTTCCTTTCTAACATATATAAATGATCTGAAGAAATACGTATCGTTTGGAACAGTCCTCGATTTAATTTGACTTTTTGACCGAAACTAGTGTATAATATACTATGGTTTTTTGACCGAAATTTGCATTTTGAAAAGTTTCATAGCATCTAATTTTCAGGTGATTTTTTTCTTGGACTTCCATCATAACCTTCCCTCGTAAATTATAAAAATTATCTGAAAAGTTTCGTATCATTTCGAGTAGTCCTCGATATAATTTGATTCTTTGACCGAAATTAGTATAAACTAATGTATAATACACTATAGTTTTTTTTACTGAAACTTGCATTTCGAAAAGTTTTATAGAAGCTAATTTTCAAATTATTTTTTGCATGGACTTCTATCATAACATTCCTTTGTAACATATATAAATGATCTGAAACGTTTTGTATCATTTGGAACAGTCCTCGATTTAATTTGACTTTTTGACCGAAACTAGTGTATAGTATACTATGGTTTTTTGACCGAAACTTGCATTTCGAAAATTTTCATAGAAACTATTTTTCAGATGATTTTTGCATGGACTTCCATCACCTTCCCTCGTAAAATATTAAACTTATCTGAAAAGTTTTGTATCATTTCGAGCAGTCCTCGATTTAATTTGATGTTTTGACCGATATTAGTATAAACTAGTGTTTAATAGAGAATAGTTTTTTGACCGAAACTTGCATTTCGAAAAGTTTTATAGAAGCTAATTTTCAGATGATTTTTTGCATGGACTTCCACCTAAACCTTCCTTTCTAACATATATAAATGATCTGAAGAAATACGTATCGTTTGGAACAGTCCTCGATTTAATTTGACTTTTTGACCGAAACTAGTGTATAATATACTATGGTTTTTTGACCGAAACTTGAATTTTGAAAAGTTTCATAGCATCTAATTTTCAGGTGATTTTTTCATGGACATCCATCATAACCTTCCCTCGTAAATTATAAAAATTATCTGAAAAGTTTCGTATCATTTCGAGTAGTCCTCGATATAATTTGATTCTTTGACCGAATTTAGTATAAACTAATGTATAATACACTATAGTTTTTTTTACTGAAACTTGCATTTCGAAAAGTTTTATAGAAGCTAATTTTCATATTATTTTTTTCATGAACTTCTATCATAACCTTCCTTTGTAACATATATAAATGATCTGAAACGTTTCGTATCATTTGGAACAGTCCTCGATTTAATTTGACTTTTTGACCGAAACTAGTGTATAATATACTATGGTTTTTTGACCGAAACTTGCATTTCGAAAATTTTCATAGAAACTATTTTTCAGATTATTTTTTGCATGGACTTCCATCACCTTCCCTCGTAAAATATAAAAGTTATCTGAAAAGTTTTGTATCATTTCGAGCAGTCCTCGATTTAATTTGATGTTTTGACCGATATTTGTATAAACTAGTGTATAATAGAGAATAGTTTTTTGACCGAAACTTGCATTTCGAAAAGTTTTATAGAAGCTAATTTTCAGATGATTTTTTGCATGGACTTCCACCTAAACCTTCCTTTCTAACATATATAAATGATCTGAAGAAATATGTATCGTTTGGAACAGTCCTCGATTTAATTTGACTTTTTGACCGAAAATAGTGTATAATATACTATGGTTTTTTGACCGATATTTGCATTTTGAAAAGTTTCATAGCATCTAATTTTCAGGTGATTTTTTTCTTGGACTTCCATCATAACCTTCCCTCGTAAAATATAAAAATTATCTGAAAAGTTTCGTATCATTTCGAGTAGTCCTCGATATAATTTGATTCTTTGACCGAAATTAGTATAAACTAATGTATAATACACTATAGTTTTTTTTACTGAAACTCGCATTTCGAAAAGTTTTATAGAAGCTAATTTTCAAATTATTTTTTGCATGGACTTCTATCATAACATTCCTTTGTAACATATATAAATGATCTGAAACGTTTCGTATCATTTGGAACAGTCCTCGATTTAATTTGACTTTTTGACCGAAACTAGTGTATAATATACTATGGTTTTTTGAACGAAACTTGCATTTCGAAAATTTTCATAGAAACTATTTTTCAGATGATTTTTGCATGGACTTCCATCACCTTCCCTCGTAAAATATTAAACTTATCTGAAAAGTTTTGTATCATTTCGAGCAGTCCTTGATTTAATTTGATGTTTTGACCGATATTAGTATAAACTAGTGTTTAATAGAGAATAGTTTTTTGACCGAAACTTGCATTTCGAAAAGTTTTATAGAAGCTAATTTTCAGATGATTTTTTGCATGGACTTCCACCTAAACCTTCCTTTCTAACATATATAAATGATCTGAAGAAATACGTATCGTTTGGAACAGTCCTCGATTTAATTTGACTTTTTGACCGAAACTAGTGTATAATATACTATGGTTTTTTGACCGAAATTTGCATTTTGAAAAGTTTCATAGCATCTAATTTTCAGGTGATTTTTTTCTTGGACTTCCATCATAACCTTCCCTCGTAAATTATAAAAATTATCTGAAAAGTTTCGTATCATTTCGAGTAGTCCTCGATATAATTTGATTCTTTGACCGAAATTAGTATAAACTAATGTATAATACACTATAGTTTTTTTTACTGAAACTTGCATTTCGAAAAGTTTTATAGAAGCTAATTTTCAAATTATTTTTTGCATGGACTTCTATCATAACATTCCTTTGTAACATATATAAATGATCTGAAACGTTTTGTATCATTTGGAACAGTCCTCGATTTAATTTGACTTTTTGACCGAAACTAGTGTATAGTATACTATGGTTTTTTGACCGAAACTTGCATTTCGAAAATTTTCATAGAAACTATTTTTCAGATGATTTTTGCATGGACTTCCATCACCTTCCCTCGTAAAATATTAAACTTATCTGAAAAGTTTTGTATCATTTCGAGCAGTCCTCGATTTAATTTGATGTTTTGACCGATATTAGTATAAACTAGTGTTTAATAGAGAATAGTTTTTTGACCGAATCTTGCATTTCGAAAAGTTTTATAGAAGCTAATTTTCAGATGATTTTTTGCATGGACTTCCACCTAAACCTTCCTTTCTAACATATATAAATGATCTGAAGAAATACGTATCGTTTGGAACAGTCCTCGATTTAATTTGACTTTTTTACCGAAACTAGTGTATAATATACTATGGTTTTTTGACCGAAATTTGCATTTTGAAAAGTTTCATAGCATCTAATTTTCAGGTGATTTTTTTCTTGGACTTCCATCATAACCTTCCCTCGTAAATTATAAAAATTATCTGAAAAGTTTCGTATCATTTCGAGTAGTCCTCGATATAATTTGATTCTTTGACCGAATTTAGTATAAACTAATGTATAATACACTATAGTTTTTTTTACATAAACTTGCATTTCGAAAAGTTTTATAGAAGCTAATTTTCATATTATTTTTTGCATGAACTTCTATCATAACATTCCTTTGTAACATATATAAATGATCTGAAACGTTTCGTATCATTTGGAACAGTCCTCGATTTAATTTGACTTTTTGACTGAAACTAGTGTATAATATACTATGGTTTTTTGACCGAAACTTGCATTTCGAAAATTTTCATAGAAACTATTTTTCAGATGATTTTTGCATGGACTTCCATCACATTCCCTCGTAAAATATTAAACTTATCTGAAAAGTTTTGTATCATTTCGAGCAGTCCTTGATTTAATTTGATGTTTTGACCGATATTAGTATAAACTAGTGTATAATAGAGAATAGTTTTTTGACAGAAACTTGCATTTCGAAAAGTTTTATAGAAGCTAATTTTCAGATGATTTTTTGCATGGACTTCCACCTAAACCTTCCTTTCTAACATATATAAATGATCTGAAGAAATACGTATCGTTTGGAACAGTCCTCGATTTAATTTGACTTTTTGACCGAAACTAGTGTATAATATACTATGGTTTTTTGACCGAAATTTGCATTTTGAAAAGTTTCATAGCATCTAATTTTCAGGTGATTTTTTTCTTGGACTTCCATCATAACCTTCCCTCGTAAATTAAAAAAATTATCTGAAAAGTTTCGTATCATTTCGAGTAGTCCTCGATATAATTTGATTCTTTGACCGAAATTAGTATAAACTAATGTATAATACACTATAGTTTTTTTTACTGAAACTTGCATTTCGAAAAGTTTTATAGAAGCTAATTTTCAAATTATTTTTTGCATGGACTTCTATCATAACATTCCTTTGTAACATATATAAATGATCTGAAACGTTTTGTATCATTTGGAACAGTCCTCGATTTAATTTGACTTTTAGACCGAAACTAGTGTATAGTATACTATGGTTTTTTGACCGAAACTTGCATTTCGAAAATTTTCATAGAAACTATTTTTCAGATGATTTTTGCATGGACTTCCATCACCTTCCCTCGTAAAATATTAAACTTATCTGAAAAGTTTTGTATCATTTCGAGCAGTCCTCGATTTAATTTGATGTTTTGACCGATATTAGTATAAACTAGTGTTTAATAGAGAATAGTTTTTTGACCGAAACTTGCATTTCGAAAAGTTTTATAGAAGCTAATTTTCAGATGATTTTTTGCATGGACTTCCAACTAAACCATCCTTTCTAACATATATAAATGATCTGAAGAAATACGTATCGTTTGGAACAGTCCTCGATTTAATTTGACTTTTTGACCGAAACTAGTGTATAATATACTATGGTTTTTTGACCGAAATTTGCATTTTGAAAAGTTTCATAGCATCTAATTTTCAGGTGATTTTTTTCTTGGACTTCCATCATAACCTTCCCTCGTAAATTATAAAAATTATCTGAAAAGTTTCGTATCATTTCGAGTAGTCCTCGATATAATTTGATTCTTTGACCGAAATTAGTATAAACTAATGTATAATACACTATAGTTTTTTTTACTGAAACTCGCATTTCGAAAAGTTTTATAGAAGCTAATTTTCAAATTATTTTTTGCATGGACTTCTATCATAACATTCCTTTGTAACATATATAAATGATCTGAAACGTTTCGTATCATTTGGAACAGTCCTCGATTTAATTTGACTTTTTGACCGAAACTAGTGTATAATATACTATGGTTTTTTGAACGAAACTTGCATTTCGAAAATTTTCATAGAAACTATTTTTCAGATGATTTTTGCATGGACTTCCATCACCTTCCCTCGTAAAATATTAAACTTATCTGAAAAGTTTTGTATCATTTCGAGCAGTCCTTGATTTAATTTGATGTTTTGACCGATATTAGTATAAACTAGTGTTTAATAGAGAATAGTTTTTTGACCGAAACTTGCATTTCGAAAAGTTTTATAGAAGCTAATTTTCAGATGATTTTTTGCATGGACTTCCACCTAAACCTTCCTTTCTAACATATATAAATGATCTGAAGAAATACGTATCGTTTGGAACAGTCCTCGATTTAATTTGACTTTTTGACCGAAACTAGTGTATAATATACTATGGTTTTTTGACCGAAATTTGCATTTTGAAAAGTTTCATAGCATCTAATTTTCAGGTGATTTTTTTCTTGGACTTCCATCATAACCTTCCCTCGTAAATTATAAAAATTATCTGAAAAGTTTCGTATCATTTCGAGTAGTCCTCGATATAATTTGATTCTTTGACCGAAATTAGTATAAACTAATGTATAATACACTATAGTTTTTTTTACTGAAACTTGCATTTCGAAAAGTTTTATAGAAGCTAATTTTCAAATTATTTTTTGCATGGACTTCTATCATAACATTCCTTTGTAACATATATAAATGATCTGAAACGTTTTGTATCATTTGGAACAGTCCTCGATTTAATTTGACTTTTTGACCGAAACTAGTGTATAGTATACTATGGTTTTTTGACCGAAACTTGCATTTCGAAAATTTTCATAGAAACTATTTTTCAGATGATTTTTGCATGGACTTCCATCACCTTCCCTCGTAAAATATTAAACTTATCTGAAAAGTTTTGTATCATTTCGAGCAGTCCTCGATTTAATTTGATGTTTTGACCGATATTAGTATAAACTAGTGTTTAATAGAGAATAGTTTTTTGACCGAATCTTGCATTTCGAAAAGTTTTATAGAAGCTAATTTTCAGATGATTTTTTGCATGGACTTCCACCTAAACCTTCCTTTCTAACATATATAAATGATCTGAAGAAATACGTATCGTTTGGAACAGTCCTCGATTTAATTTGACTTTTTGACCGAAACTAGTGTATAATATACTATGGTTTTTTGACCGAAATTTGCATTTTGAAAAGTTTCATAGCATCTAATTTTCAGGTGATTTTTTTCTTGGACTTCCATCATAACCTTCCCTCGTAAATTATAAAAATTATCTGAAAAGTTTCGTATCATTTCGAGTAGTCCTCGATATAATTTGATTCTTTGACCGAATTTAGTATAAACTAATGTATAATACACTATAGTTTTTTTTACATAAACTTGCATTTCGAAAAGTTTTATAGAAGCTAATTTTCATATTATTTTTTGCATGAACTTCTATCATAACATTCCTTTGTAACATATATAAATGATCTGAAACGTTTCGTATCATTTGGAACAGTCCTCGATTTAATTTGACTTTTTGACTGAAACTAGTGTATAATATACTATGGTTTTTTGACCGAAACTTGCATTTCGAAAATTTTCATAGAAACTATTTTTCAGATGATTTTTGCATGGACTTCCATCACATTCCCTCGTAAAATATTAAACTTATCTGAAAAGTTTTGTATCATTTCGAGCAGTCCTTGATTTAATTTGATGTTTTGACCGATATTAGTATAAACTAGTGTATAATAGAGAATAGTTTTTTGACAGAAACTTGCATTTCGAAAAGTTTTATAGAAGCTAATTTTCAGATGATTTTTTGCATGGACTTCCACCTAAACCTTCCTTTCTAACATATATAAATGATCTGAAGAAATACGTATCGTTTGGAACAGTCCTCGATTTAATTTGACTTTTTGACCGAAACTAGTGTATAATATACTATGGTTTTTTGACCGAAATTTGCATTTTGAAAAGTTTCATAGCATCTAATTTTCAGGTGATTTTTTTCTTGGACTTCCATCATAACCTTCCCTCGTAAATTAAAAAAATTATCTGAAAAGTTTCGTATCATTTCGAGTAGTCCTCGATATAATTTGATTCTTTGACCGAAATTAGTATAAACTAATGTATAATACACTATAGTTTTTTTTACTGAAACTTGCATTTCGAAAAGTTTTATAGAAGCTAATTTTCAAATTATTTTTTGCATGGACTTCTATCATAACATTCCTTTGTAACATATATAAATGATCTGAAACGTTTTGTATCATTTGGAACAGTCCTCGATTTAATTTGACTTTTAGACCGAAACTAGTGTATAGTATACTATGGTTTTTTGACCGAAACTTGCATTTCGAAAATTTTCATAGAAACTATTTTTCAGATGATTTTTGCATGGACTTCCATCACCTTCCCTCGTAAAATATTAAACTTATCTGAAAAGTTTTGTATCATTTCGAGCAGTCCTCGATTTAATTTGATGTTTTGACCGATATTAGTATAAACTAGTGTTTAATAGAGAATAGTTTTTTGACCGAAACTTGCATTTCGAAAAGTTTTATAGAAGCTAATTTTCAGATGATTTTTTGCATGGACTTCCAACTAAACCATCCTTTCTAACATATATAAATGATCTGAAGAAATACGTATCGTTTGGAACAGTCCTCGATTTAATTTGACTTTTTGACCGAAACTAGTGTATAATATACTATGGTTTTTTGACCGAAATTTGCATTTTGAAAAGTTTCATAGCATCTAATTTTCAGGTGATTTTTTTCTTGGACTTCCATCATAACCTTCCCTCGTAAATTATAAAAATTATCTGAAAAGTTTCGTATCATTTCGAGTAGTCCTCGATATAATTTGATTCTTTGACCGAAATTAGTATAAACTAATGTATAATACACTATAGTTTTTTTTACTGAAACTTGCATTTCGAAAAGTTTTATAGAAGCTAATTTTCAAATTATTTTTTGCATGGACTTCTATCATAACATTCCTTTGTAACATATATAAATGATCTGAAACGTTTTGTATCATTTGGAACAGTCCTCGATTTAATTTGACTTTTTGACCGAAACTAGTGTATAGTATACTATGGTTTTTTGACCGAAACTTGCATTTCGAAAATTTTCATAGAAACTATTTTTCAGATGATTTTTGCATGGACTTCCATCACCTTCCCTCGTAAAATATTAAACTTATCTGAAAAGTATTGTATCATTTCGAGCAGTCCTCGATTTAATTTGATGTTTTGACCGATATTAGTATAAACTAGTGTTTAATAGAGAATAGTTTTTTGACCGAATCTTGCATTTCGAAAAGTTTTATAGAAGCTAATTTTCAGATGATTTTTTGCATGGACTTCCACCTAAACCTTCCTTTCTAACATATATAAATGATCTGAAGAAATACGTATCGTTTGGAACAGTCCTCGATTTAATTTGACTTTTTGACCGAAACTAGTGTATAATATACTATGGTTTTTTGACCGAAATTTGCATTTTGAAAAGTTTCATAGCATCTAATTTTCAGGTGATTTTTTTCTTGGACTTCCATCATAACCTTCCCTCGTAAATTATAAAAATTATCTGAAAAGTTTCGTATCATTTCGAGTAGTCCTCGATATAATTTGATTCTTTGACCGAATTTAGTATAAACTAATGTATAATACACTATAGTTTTTTTTACATAAACTTGCATTTCGAAAAGTTTTATAGAAGCTAATTTTCATATTATTTTTTGCATGAACTTCTATCATAACATTCCTTTGTAACATATATAAATGATCTGAAACGTTTCGTATCATTTGGAACAGTCCTCGATTTAATTTGACTTTTTGACTGAAACTAGTGTATAATATACTATGGTTTTTTGACCGAAACTTGCATTTCGAAAATTTTCATAGAAACTATTTTTCAGATGATTTTTGCATGGACTTCCATCACATTCCCTCGTAAAATATTAAACTTATCTGAAAAGTTTTGTATCATTTCGAGCAGTCCTTGATTTAATTTGATGTTTTGACCGATATTAGTATAAACTAGTGTATAATAGAGAATAGTTTTTTGACCGAAACTTGCATTTCGAAAAGTTTTATAGAAGCTAATTTTCAGATGATTTTTTGCATGGACTTCCACCTAAACCTTCCTTTCTAACATATATAAATGATCTGAAGAAATACGTATCGTTTGGAACAGTCCTCGATTTAATTTGACTTTTTGACCGAAACTAGTGTATAATATACTATGGTTTTTTGACCGAAATTTGCATTTTGAAAAGTTTCATAGCATCTAATTTTCAGGTGATTTTTTTCTTGGACTTCCATCATAACCTTCCCTCGTAAATTAAAAAAATTATCTGAAAAGTTTCGTATCATTTCGAGTAGTCCTCGATATAATTTGATTCTTTGACCGAAATTAGTATAAACTAATGTATAATACACTATAGTTTTTTTTACTGAAACTTGCATTTCGAAAAGTTTTATAGAAGCTAATTTTCAAATTATTTTTTGCATGGACTTCTATCATAACATTCCTTTGTAACATATATAAATGATCTGAAACGTTTTGTATCATTTGGAACAGTCCTCGATTTAATTTGACTTTTAGACCGAAACTAGTGTATAGTATACTATGGTTTTTTGACCGAAACTTGCATTTCGAAAATTTTCATAGAAACTATTTTTCAGATGATTTTTGCATGGACTTCCATCACCTTCCCTCGTAAAATATTAAACTTATCTGAAAAGTTTTGTATCATTTCGAGCAGTCCTCGATTTAATTTGATGTTTTGACCGATATTAGTATAAACTAGTGTTTAATAGAGAATAGTTTTTTGACCGAAACTTGCATTTCGAAAAGTTTTATAGAAGCTAATTTTCAGATGATTTTTTGCATGGACTTCCAACTAAACCATCCTTTCTAACATATATAAATGATCTGAAGAAATACGTATCGTTTGGAACAGTCCTCGATTTAATTTGACTTTTTGACCAAAACTAGTGTATAATATACTATGGTTTTTTGACCGAAATTTGCATTTTGAAAAGTTTCATAGCATCTAATTTTCAAGTGATTTTTTTCTTGGACTTCCATCATAACCTTCCCTCGTAAATCATAAAAATTATCTGAAAAGTTTCGTATCATTTCGAGTAGTCCTCGATATAATTTGATTCTTTGACCGAAATTAGTATAAACTAATGTATAATACACTATAGTTTTTTTTACTGAAACTTGCATTTCGAAAAGTTTTATAGAAGCTAATTTTCATATTATTTTTTGCATGGACTTCTATCATAACATTCCTTTGTAACATATATAAATGATCTGAAACGTTTTGTATCATTTGGAACAGTCCTCGATTTAATTTGACTTTTTGACCGAAACTAGTGTATAATATACTATGGTTTTTTGACCGAAACTTGCATTTCGAAAATTTTCATAGAAACTATTTTTCAGATGATTTTTGCATGGACTTCCATCACCTTCCCTCGTAAAATATTAAACTTATCTGAAAAGTTTTGTATCATTTCGAGCAGTCCTCGATTTAATTTGATGTTTTGACCGATATTAGTATAAACTAGTGTATAATAGAGAATAGTTTTTAGACCGAAACTTGCATTTCGAAAAGTTTTATAGAAGCTAATTTTCAGATGATTTTTTGCATGGACTTCCACCTAAACCTTCCTTTCTAACATATATAAATGATCTGAAGAAATACGTATCGTTTGGAACAGTCCTCGATTTAATTTGACTTTTTGACCGAAACTAGTGTATAATATACTATGGTTTTTTGACCGAAATTTGCATTTTGAAAAGTTTCATAGCATCTAATTTTCAGGTGATTTTTTTCTTGGACTTCCATCATAACCTTCCCTCGTAAATTATAAAAATTATCTGAAAAGTTTCGTATCATTTCGAGTAGTCCTCGATATAATTTGATTCTTTGACCGAAATTAGTATAAACTAATGTATAATACACTATAGTTTTTTTTACTGAAACTCGCATTTCGAAAAGTTTTATAGAAGCTAATTTTCAAATTATTTTTTGCATGGACTTCTATCATAACATTCCTTTGTAACATATATAAATGATCTGAAACGTTTCGTATCATTTGGAACAGTCCTCGATTTAATTTGACTTTTTGACCGAAACTAGTGTATAATATACTATGGTTTTTTGAACGAAACTTGCATTTCGAAAATTTTCATAGAAACTATTTTTCAGATGATTTTTGCATGGACTTCCATCACCTTCCCTCGTAAAATATTAAACTTATCTGAAAAGTTTTGTATCATTTCGAGCAGTCCTTGATTTAATTTGATGTTTTGACCGATATTAGTATAAACTAGTGTTTAATAGAGAATAGTTTTTTGACCGAAACTTGCATTTCGAAAAGTTTTATAGAAGCTAATTTTCAGATGATTTTTTGCATGGACTTCCACCTAAACCTTCCTTTCTAACATATATAAATGATCTGAAGAAATACGTATCGTTTGGAACAGTCCTCGATTTAATTTGACTTTTTGACCGAAACTAGTGTATAATATACTATGGTTTTTTGACCGAAATTTGCATTTTGAAAAGTTTCATAGCATCTAATTTTCAGGTGATTTTTTTCTTGGACTTCCATCATAACCTTCCCTCGTAAATTATAAAAATTATCTGAAAAGTTTCGTATCATTTCGAGTAGTCCTCGATATAATTTGATTCTTTGACCGAAATTAGTATAAACTAATGTATAATACACTATAGTTTTTTTTACTGAAACTTGCATTTCGAAAAGTTTTATAGAAGCTAATTTTCAAATTATTTTTTGCATGGACTTCTATCATAACATTCCTTTGTAACATATATAAATGATCTGAAACGTTTTGTATCATTTGGAACAGTCCTCGATTTAATTTGACTTTTTGACCGAAACTAGTGTATAGTATACTATGGTTTTTTGACCGAAACTTGCATTTCGAAAATTTTCATAGAAACTATTTTTCAGATGATTTTTGCATGGACTTCCATCACCTTCCCTCGTAAAATATTAAACTTATCTGAAAAGTATTGTATCATTTCGAGCAGTCCTCGATTTAATTTGATGTTTTGACCGATATTAGTATAAACTAGTGTTTAATAGAGAATAGTTTTTTGACTGAATCTTGCATTTCGAAAAGTTTTATAGAAGCTAATTTTCAGATGATTTTTTGCATGGACTTCCACCTAAACCTTCCTTTCTAACATATATAAATGATCTGAAGAAATACGTATCGTTTGGAACAGTCCTCGATTTAATTTGACTTTTTGACCGAAACTAGTGTATAATATACTATGGTTTTTTGACCGAAATTTGCATTTTGAAAAGTTTCATAGCATCTAATTTTCAGGTGATTTTTTTCTTGGACTTCCATCATAACCTTCCCTCGTAAATTATAAAAATTATCTGAAAAGTTTCGTATCATTTCGAGTAGTCCTCGATATAATTTGATTCTTTGACCGAATTTAGTATAAACTAATGTATAATACACTATAGTTTTTTTTACATAAACTTGCATTTCGAAAAGTTTTATAGAAGCTAATTTTCATATTATTTTTTGCATGAACTTCTATCATAACATTCCTTTGTAACATATATAAATGATCTGAAACGTTTCGTATCATTTGGAACAGTCCTCGATTTAATTTGACTTTTTGACTGAAACTAGTGTATAATATACTATGGTTTTTTGACCGAAACTTGCATTTCGAAAATTTTCATAGAAACTATTTTTCAGATGATTTTTGCATGGACTTCCATCACATTCCCTCGTAAAATATTAAACTTATCTGAAAAGTTTTGTATCATTTCGAGCAGTCCTTGATTTAATTTGATGTTTTGACCGATATTAGTATAAACTAGTGTATAATAGAGAATAGTTTTTTGACCGAAACTTGCATTTCGAAAAGTTTTATAGAAGCTAATTTTCAGATGATTTTTTGCATGGACTTCCACCTAAACCTTCCTTTCTAACATATATAAATGATCTGAAGAAATACGTATCGTTTGGAACAGTCCTCGATTTAATTTGACTTTTTGACCGAAACTAGTGTATAATATACTATGGTTTTTTGACCGAAATTTGCATTTTGAAAAGTTTCATAGCATCTAATTTTCAGGTGATTTTTTTCTTGGACTTCCATCATAACCTTCCCTCGTAAATTAAAAAAATTATCTGAAAAGTTTCGTATCATTTCGAGTAGTCCTCGATATAATTTGATTCTTTGACCGAAATTAGTATAAACTAATGTATAATACACTATAGTTTTTTTTACTGAAACTTGCATTTCGAAAAGTTTTATAGAAGCTAATTTTCAAATTATTTTTTGCATGGACTTCTATCATAACATTCCTTTGTAACATATATAAATGATCTGAAACGTTTTGTATCATTTGGAACAGTCCTCGATTTAATTTGACTTTTAGACCGAAACTAGTGTATAGTATACTATGGTTTTTTGACCGAAACTTGCATTTCGAAAATTTTCATAGAAACTATTTTTCAGATGATTTTTGCATGGACTTCCATCACCTTCCCTCGTAAAATATTAAACTTATCTGAAAAGTTTTGTATCATTTCGAGCAGTCCTCGATTTAATTTGATGTTTTGACCGATATTAGTATAAACTAGTGTTTAATAGAGAATAGTTTTTTGACCGAAACTTGCATTTCGAAAAGTTTTATAGAAGCTAATTTTCAGATGATTTTTTGCATGGACTTCCAACTAAACCATCCTTTCTAACATATATAAATGATCTGAAGAAATACGTATCGTTTGGAACAGTCCTCGATTTAATTTGACTTTTTGACCAAAACTAGTGTATAATATACTATGGTTTTTTGACCGAAATTTGCATTTTGAAAAGTTTCATAGCATCTAATTTTCAAGTGATTTTTTTCTTGGACTTCCATCATAACCTTCCCTCGTAAATCATAAAAATTATCTGAAAAGTTTCGTATCATTTCGAGTAGTCCTCGATATAATTTGATTCTTTGACCGAAATTAGTATAAACTAATGTATAATACACTATAGTTTTTTTTACTGAAACTTGCATTTCGAAAAGTTTTATAGAAGCTAATTTTCATATTATTTTTTGCATGGACTTCTATCATAACATTCCTTTGTAACATATATAAATGATCTGAAACGTTTTGTATCATTTGGAACAGTCCTCGATTTAATTTGACTTTTTGACCGAAACTAGTGTATAATATACTATGGTTTTTTGACCGAAACTTGCATTTCGAAAATTTTCATAGAAACTATTTTTCAGATGATTTTTGCATGGACTTCCATCACCTTCCCTCGTAAAATATTAAACTTATCTGAAAAGTTTTGTATCATTTCGAGCAGTCCTCGATTTAATTTGATGTTTTGACCGATATTAGTATAAACTAGTGTATAATAGAGAATAGTTTTTAGACCGAAACTTGCATTTCGAAAAGTTTTATAGAAGCTAATTTTCAGATGATTTTTTGCATGGACTTCCACCTAAACCTTCCTTTCTAACATATATAAATGATCTGAAGAAATACGTATCGTTTGGAACAGTCCTCGATTTAATTTGACTTTTTGACCGAAACTAGTGTATAATATACTATGGTTTTTTGACCGAAATTTGCATTTTGAAAAGTTTCATAGCATCTAATTTTCAGGTGATTTTTTTCTTGGACTTCCATCATAACCTTCCCTCGTAAATTATAAAAATTATCTGAAAAGTTTCGTATCATTTCGAGTAGTCCTCGATATAATTTGATTCTTTGACCGAAATTAGTATAAACTAATGTATAATACACTATAGTTTTTTTTACTGAAACTCGCATTTCGAAAAGTTTTATAGAAGCTAATTTTCAAATTATTTTTTGCATGGACTTCTATCATAACATTCCTTTGTAACATATATAAATGATCTGAAACGTTTCGTATCATTTGGAACAGTCCTCGATTTAATTTGACTTTTTGACCGAAACTAGTGTATAATATACTATGGTTTTTTGAACGAAACTTGCATTTCGAAAATTTTCATAGAAACTATTTTTCAGATGATTTTTGCATGGACTTCCATCACCTTCCCTCGTAAAATATTAAACTTATCTGAAAAGTTTTGTATCATTTCGAGCAGTCCTTGATTTAATTTGATGTTTTGACCGATATTAGTATAAACTAGTGTTTAATAGAGAATAGTTTTTTGACCGAAACTTGCATTTCGAAAAGTTTTATAGAAGCTAATTTTCAGATGATTTTTTGCATGGACTTCCACCTAAACCTTCCTTTCTAACATATATAAATGATCTGAAGAAATACGTATCGTTTGGAACAGTCCTCGATTTAATTTGACTTTTTGACCGAAACTAGTGTATAATATACTATGGTTTTTTGACCGAAATTTGCATTTTGAAAAGTTTCATAGCATCTAATTTTCAGGTGATTTTTTTCTTGGACTTCCATCATAACCTTCCCTCGTAAATTATAAAAATTATCTGAAAAGTTTCGTATCATTTCGAGTAGTCCTCGATATAATTTGATTCTTTGACCGAAATTAGTATAAACTAATGTATAATACACTATAGTTTTTTTTACTGAAACTTGCATTTCGAAAAGTTTTATAGAAGCTAATTTTCAAATTATTTTTTGCATGGACTTCTATCATAACATTCCTTTGTAACATATATAAATGATCTGAAACGTTTTGTATCATTTGGAACAGTCCTCGATTTAATTTGACTTTTTGACCGAAACTAGTGTATAGTATACTATGGTTTTTTGACCGAAACTTGCATTTCGAAAATTTTCATAGAAACTATTTTTCAGATGATTTTTGCATGGACTTCCATCACCTTCCCTCGTAAAATATTAAACTTATCTGAAAAGTATTGTATCATTTCGAGCAGTCCTCGATTTAATTTGATGTTTTGACCGATATTAGTATAAACTAGTGTTTAATAGAGAATAGTTTTTTGACCGAATCTTGCATTTCGAAAAGTTTTATAGAAGCTAATTTTCAGATGATTTTTTGCATGGACTTCCACCTAAACCTTCCTTTCTAACATATATAAATGATCTGAAGAAATACGTATCGTTTGGAACAGTCCTCGATTTAATTTGACTTTTTGACCGAAACTAGTGTATAATATACTATGGTTTTTTGACCGAAATTTGCATTTTGAAAAGTTTCATAGCATCTAATTTTCAGGTGATTTTTTTCTTGGACTTCCATCATAACCTTCCCTCGTAAATTATAAAAATTATCTGAAAAGTTTCGTATCATTTCGAGTAGTCCTCGATATAATTTGATTCTTTGACCGAATTTAGTATAAACTAATGTATAATACACTATAGTTTTTTTTACATAAACTTGCATTTCGAAAAGTTTTATAGAAGCTAATTTTCATATTATTTTTTGCATGAACTTCTATCATAACATTCCTTTGTAACATATATAAATGATCTGAAACGTTTCGTATCATTTGGAACAGTCCTCGATTTAATTTGACTTTTTGACTGAAACTAGTGTATAATATACTATGGTTTTTTGACCGAAACTTGCATTTCGAAAATTTTCATAGAAACTATTTTTCAGATGATTTTTGCATGGACTTCCATCACATTCCCTCGTAAAATATTAAACTTATCTGAAAAGTTTTGTATCATTTCGAGCAGTCCTTGATTTAATTTGATGTTTTGACCGATATTAGTATAAACTAGTGTATAATAGAGAATAGTTTTTTGACCGAAACTTGCATTTCGAAAAGTTTTATAGAAGCTAATTTTCAGATGATTTTTTGCATGGACTTCCACCTAAACCTTCCTTTCTAACATATATAAATGATCTGAAGAAATACGTATCGTTTGGAACAGTCCTCGATTTAATTTGACTTTTTGACCGAAACTAGTGTATAATATACTATGGTTTTTTGACCGAAATTTGCATTTTGAAAAGTTTCATAGCATCTAATTTTCAGGTGATTTTTTTCTTGGACTTCCATCATAACCTTCCCTCGTAAATTAAAAAAATTATCTGAAAAGTTTCGTATCATTTCGAGTAGTCCTCGATATAATTTGATTCTTTGACCGAAATTAGTATAAACTAATGTATAATACACTATAGTTTTTTTTACTGAAACTTGCATTTCGAAAAGTTTTATAGAAGCTAATTTTCAAATTATTTTTTGCATGGACTTCTATCATAACATTCCTTTGTAACATATATAAATGATCTGAAACGTTTTGTATCATTTGGAACAGTCCTCGATTTAATTTGACTTTTAGACCGAAACTAGTGTATAGTATACTATGGTTTTTTGACCGAAACTTGCATTTCGAAAATTTTCATAGAAACTATTTTTCAGATGATTTTTGCATGGACTTCCATCACCTTCCCTCGTAAAATATTAAACTTATCTGAAAAGTTTTGTATCATTTCGAGCAGTCCTCGATTTAATTTGATGTTTTGACCGATATTAGTATAAACTAGTGTTTAATAGAGAATAGTTTTTTGACCGAAACTTGCATTTCGAAAAGTTTTATAGAAGCTAATTTTCAGATGATTTTTTGCATGGACTTCCAACTAAACCATCCTTTCTAACATATATAAATGATCTGAAGAAATACGTATCGTTTGGAACAGTCCTCGATTTAATTTGACTTTTTGACCAAAACTAGTGTATAATATACTATGGTTTTTTGACCGAAATTTGCATTTTGAAAAGTTTCATAGCATCTAATTTTCAAGTGATTTTTTTCTTGGACTTCCATCATAACCTTCCCTCGTAAATCATAAAAATTATCTGAAAAGTTTCGTATCATTTCGAGTAGTCCTCGATATAATTTGATTCTTTGACCGAAATTAGTATAAACTAATGTATAATACACTATAGTTTTTTTTACTGAAACTTGCATTTCGAAAAGTTTTATAGAAGCTAATTTTCATATTATTTTTTGCATGGACTTCTATCATAACATTCCTTTGTAACATATATAAATGATCTGAAACGTTTTGTATCATTTGGAACAGTCCTCGATTTAATTTGACTTTTTGACCGAAACTAGTGTATAATATACTATGGTTTTTTGACCGAAACTTGCATTTCGAAAATTTTCATAGAAACTATTTTTCAGATGATTTTTGCATGGACTTCCATCACCTTCCCTCGTAAAATATTAAACTTATCTGAAAAGTTTTGTATCATTTCGAGCAGTCCTCGATTTAATTTGATGTTTTGACCGATATTAGTATAAACTAGTGTATAATAGAGAATAGTTTTTAGACCGAAACTTGCATTTCGAAAAGTTTTATAGAAGCTAATTTTCAGATGATTTTTTGCATGGACTTCCACCTAAACCTTCCTTTCTAACATATATAAATGATCTGAAGAAATACGTATCGTTTGGAACAGTCCTCGATTTAATTTGACTTTTTGACCGAAACTAGTGTATAATATACTATGGTTTTTTGACCGAAATTTGCATTTTGAAAAGTTTCATAGCATCTAATTTTCAGGTGATTTTTTTCTTGGACTTCCATCATAACCTTCCCTCGTAAATTATAAAAATTATCTGAAAAGTTTCGTATCATTTCGAGTAGTCCTCGATATAATTTGATTCTTTGACCGAATTTAGTATAAACTAATGTATAATACACTATAGTTTTTTTTACTGAAACTTGCATTTCGAAAAGTTTTATAGAAGCTAATTTTCATATTATTTTTTGCATGGACTTCTATCATAACATTCCTTTGTAACATATATAAATGATCTGAAACGTTTTGTATCATTTGGAACAGTCCTCGATTTAATTTGACTTTTTGACCGAAACTAGTGTATAATATACTATGGTTTTTTGACCGAAACTTGCATTTCGAAAATTTTCATAGAAACTATTTTTCAGATGATTTTTGCATGGACTTCCATCACCTTCCCTCGTAAAATATTAAACTTATCTGAAAAGTTTTGTATCATTTCGAGCAGTCCTCGATTTAATTTGATGTTTTGACCGATATTAGTATAAACTAGTGTATAATAGAGAATAGTTTTTAGACCGAAACTTGCATTTCGAAAAGTTTTATAGAAGCTAATTTTCAGATGATTTTTTGCATGGACTTCCACCTAAACCTTCCTTTCTAACATATATAAATGATCTGAAGAAATACGTATCGTTTGGAACAGTCCTCGATTTAATTTGACTTTTTGACCGAAACTAGTGTATAATATACTATGGTTTTTTGACCGAAATTTGCATTTTGAAAAGTTTCATAGCATCTAATTTTCAGGTGATTTTTTTCTTGGACTTCCATCATAACCTTCCCTCGTAAATTATAAAAATTATTTGAAAAGTTTCGTATCATTTCGAGTAGTCCTCGATATAATTTGATTCTTTGACCGAAATTAGTATAAACTAATGTATAATACACTATAGTTTTTTTTACTGAAACTTGCATTTCGAAAAGTTTTATAGAAGCTAATTTTCATATTATTTTTTGCATGGACTTCTATCATAACATTCCTTTGTAACATATATAAATGATCTGAAACGTTTCGTATCATTTGGAACAGTCCTCGATTTAATTTGACTTTTTGACCGAAACTAGTGTATAATATACTATGGTTTTTTGACCGAAACTTGCATTTCGAAAATTTTCATAGAAACTATTTTTCAGATGATTTTTGCATGGACTTCCATCACCTTCCCTCGTAAAATATTAAACTTATCTGAAAAGTTTTGTATCATTTCGAGCAGTCCTCGATTTAATTTGATGTTTTGACCGATATTAGTATAAACTAGTGTTTAATAGAGAATAGTTTTTTGACCGAAACTTGCATTTCGAAAAGTTTTATAGAAGCTAATTTTCAGATGATTTTTTGCATGGACTTCCAACTAAACCTTCCTTTCTAACATATATAAATGATCTGAAGAAATACGTATCGTTTGGATCAGTCCTCGATTTAATTTGACTTTTTGACCAAAACTAGTGTATAATATACTATGGTTTTTTGACCGAAATTTGCATTTTGAAAAGTTTCATAGCATCTAATTTTCAGGTGATTTTTTTCTTGGACTTCCATCATAACCTTCCCTCGTAAATCATAAAAATTATCTGAAAAGTTTCGTATCATTTCGAGTAGTCCTCGATATAATTTGATTCTTTGACCGAAATTAGTATAAACTAATGTATAATACACTATAGTTTTTTTTACTGAAACTTGCATTTCGAAAAGTTTTATAGAAGCTAATTTTCATATTATTTTTTGCATGGACTTCTATCATAACATTCCTTTGTAACATATATAAATGATCTGAAACGTTTCGTATCATTTGGAACAGTCCTCGATTTAATTTGACTTTTTGACCGAAACTAGTGTATAATATACTATGGTTTTTTGACCGAAACTTGCATTTCGAAAATTTTCATAGAAACTATTTTTCAGATGATTTTTGCATGGACTTCCATCACCTTCCCTCGTAAAATATTAAACTTATCTGAAAAGTTTTGTATCATTTCGAGCAGTCCTCGATTTAATTTGATGTTTTGACCGATATTAGTATAAACTAGTGTATAATAGAGAATAGTTTTTTGACCGAAACTTGCATTTCGAAAAGTTTTATAGAAGCTAATTTTCAGATTATTTTTTGCATGGACTTCCACCTAAACCTTCCTTTCTAACATATATAAATGATCTGAAGAAATACGTATCGTTTGGAACAGTCCTCGATTTAATTTGACTTTTTGACCGAAACTAGTGTATAATATACTATGGTTTTTTGACCGAAATTTGCATTTTGAAAAGTTTCATAGCATCTAATTTTCAGGTGATTTTTTTCTTGGACTTCCATCATAACCTTCCCTCGTAAATTATAAAAATTATCTGAAAAGTTTCGTATCATTTCGAGTAGTCCTCGATATAATTTGATTCTTTGACCGAATTTAGTATAAACTAATGTATAATACACTATAGTTTTTTTTACTGAAACTTGCTTTTCGAAAAGTTTTATAGAAGCTAATTTTCATATTATTTTTTGCATGAACTTCTATCATAACATTCCTTTGTAACATATATAAATGATCTGAAACGTTTCGTATCATTTGGAACAGTCCTCGATTTAATTTGACTTTTTGACCGAAACTAGTGTATAATATACTATGGTTTTTTGACCGAAACTTGCATTTCGAAAATTTTCATAGAAACTATTTTTCAGATGATTTTTGCATGGACTTCCATCACCTTCCCTCGTAAAATATTAAACTTATCTGAAAAGTTTTGTATCATTTCGAGCAGTCCTCGATTTAATTTGATGTTTTGACCGATATTAGTATAAACTAGTGTTTAATAGAGAATAGTTTTTTGACCGAAACTTGCATTTCGAAAAGTTTTATAGAAGCTAATTTTCAGATGATTTTTTGCATGGACTTCCAACTAAACCTTCCTTTCTAACATATATAAATGATCTGAAGAAATACGTATCGTTTGGAACAGTCCTCGATTTAATTTGACTTTTTGACCAAAACTAGTGTATAATATACTATGGTTTTTTGACCGAAATTTGCATTTTGAAAAGTTTCATAGCATCTAATTTTCAGGTGATTTTTTTCTTGGACTTCCATCATAACCTTCCCTCGTAAATCATAAAAATTATCTGAAAAGTTTCGTATCATTTCGAGTAGTCCTCGATATAATTTGATTCTTTGACCGAAATTAGTATAAACTAATGTATAATACACTATAGTTTTTTTTACTGAAACTTGCATTTCGAAAAGTTTTATAGAAGCTAATTTTCATATTATTTTTTGCATGGACTTCTATCATAACATTCCTTTGTAACATATATAAATGATCTGAAACGTTTTGTATCATTTGGAACAGTCCTCGATTTAATTTGACTTTTTGACCGAAACTAGTGTATAAAATACTATGGTTTTTTGACCGAAACTTGCATTTCGAAAATTTTCATAGAAACTATTTTTCAGATGATTTTTGCATGGACTTCCATCACCTTCCCTCGTAAAATATTAAACTTATCTGAAAAGTTTTGTATCATTTCGAGCAGTCCTCGATTTAATTTGATGTTTTGACCGATATTAGTATAAACTAGTGTATAATAGAGAATAGTTTTTAGACCGAAACTTGCATTTCGAAAAGTTTTATAGAAGCTAATTTTCAGATGATTTTTTGCATGGACTTCCACCTAAACCTTCCTTTCTAACATATATAAATGATCTGAAGAAATACGTATCGTTTGGAACAGTCCTCGATTTAATTTGACTTTTTGACCAAAACTAGTGTATAATATACTATGGTTTTTTGACCGAAATTTGCATTTTGAAAAGTTTCATAGCATCTAATTTTCAGGTGATTTTTTTCTTGGACTTCCATCATAACCTTCCCTCGTAAATTATAAAAATTATTTGAAAAGTTTCGTATCATTTCGAGTAGACCTCGATATAATTTGATTCTTTGACCGAAATTAGTATAAACTAATGTATAATACACTATAGTTTTTTTTACTGAAACTTGCATTTCGAAAAGTTTTATAGAAGCTAATTTTCATATTATTTTTTGCATGGACTTCTATCATAACATTCCTTTGTAACATATATAAATGATCTGAAACGTTTCGTATCATTTGGAACAGTCCTCGATTTAATTTGACTTTTTGACCGAAACTAGTGTATAATATACTATGGTTTTTCGACCGAAACTTGCATTTCGAAAATTTTCATAGAAACTATTTTTCAGATGATTTTTGCATGGACTTCCATCACCTTCCCTCGTAAAATATTAAACTTATCTGAAAAGTTTTGTATCATTTCGAGCAGTCCTCGATTTAATTTGATGTTTTGACCGATATTAGTATAAACTAGTGTTTAATAGAGAATAGTTTTTTGACCGAAACTTGCATTTCGAAAAGTTTTATAGAAGCTAATTTTCAGATGATTTTTTGCATGGACTTCCACCTAAACCTTCCTTTCTAACATATATAAATGATCTGAAGAAATACGTATCGTTTGGAACAGTCCTCGATTTAATTTGACTTTTTGACCGAAACTAGTGTATAATATACTATGGTTTTTTGACCGAAATTTGCATTTTGAAAAGTTTCATAGCATCTAATTTTCAGGTGATTTTTTTCTTGGACTTCCATCATAACCTTCCCTCGTAAATTATAAAAATTATCTGAAAAGTTTCGTATCATTTCGAGTAGTCCTCGATATAATTTGATTCTTTGACCGAATTTAGTATAAACTAATGTATAATACACTATAGTTTTTTTTACTGAAACTTGCATTTCGAAAAGTTTTATAGAAGCTAATTTTCATATTATTTTTTGCATGAACTTCTATCATAACATTCCTTTGTAACATATATAAATGATCTGAAACGTTTCGTATCATTTGGAACAGTCCTCGATTTAATTTGACTTTTTGACCGAAACTAGTGTATAATATACTATGGTTTTTCGACCGAAACTTGCATTTCGAAAATTTTCATAGAAACTATTTTTCAGATGATTTTTGCATGGACTTCCATCACCTTCCCTCGTAAAATATTAAACTTATCTGAAAAGTTTTGTATCATTTCGAGCAGTCCTCGATTTAATTTGATGTTTTGACCGATATTAGTATAAACTAGTGTTTAATAGAGAATAGTTTTTTGACCGAAACTTGCATTTCGAAAAGTTTTATAGAAGCTAATTTTCAGATGATTTTTTGCATGGACTTCCACCTAAACCTTCCTTTCTAACATATATAAATGATCTGAAGAAATACGTATCGTTTGGAACAGTCCTCGATTTAATTTGACTTTTTGACCAAAACTAGTGTATAATATACTATGGTTTTTTGACCGAAATTTGCATTTTGAAAAGTTTCATAGCATCTAATTTTCAGGTGATTTTTTTCTTGGACTTCCATCATAACCTTCCCTCGTAAATCATAAAAATTATCTGAAAAGTTTCGTATCATTTCGAGTAGTCCTCGATATAATTTGATTCTTTGACCGAAATTAGTATAAACTAATGTATAATTCACTATTGTTTTTTTTACTGAAACTTGCATTTCGAAAAGTTTTATAGAAGCTAATTTTCATATTATTTTTTGCATGGACTTCTATCATAACATTCCTTTGTAACATATATAAATGATCTGAAACGTTTTGTATCATTTGGAACAGTCCTCGATTTAATTTGACTTTTTGACCGAAACTAGTGTATAATATACTATGGTTTTTTGACCGAAACTTGCATTTCGAAAATTTTCATAGAAACTATTTTTCAGATGATTTTTGCATGGACTTCCATCACCTTCCCTCGTAAAATATTAAACTTATCTGAAAAGTTTTGTATCATTTCGAGCAGTCCTCGATTTAATTTGATGTTTTGACCGATATTAGTATAAACTAGTGTAAAATAGAGAATAGTTTTTAGACCGAAACTTGCATTTCGAAAAGTTTTATAGAAGCTAATTTTCAGATGATTTTTTGCATGGACTTCCACCTAAACCTTCCTTTCTAACATATATAAATGATCTGAAGAAATACGTATCGTTTGGAACAGTCCTCGATTTAATTTGACTTTTTGACCGAAACTAGTGTATAATATACTATGGTTTTTTGACCGAAATTTGCATTTTGAAAAGTTTCATAGCATCTAATTTTCAGGTGATTTTTTTCTTGGACTTCCATCATAACCTTCCCTCGTAAATTATAAAAATTATCTGAAAATTTTCGTATCATTTCGAGTAGTCCTCGATATAATTTGATTCTTTGACCGAATTTAGTATAAACTAATGTATAATACACTATAGTTTTTTTTACTGAAACTTGCATTTCGAAAAGTTTTATAGAAGCTAATTTTCATATTATTTTTTGCATGAACTTCTATCATAACATTCCTTTGTAACATATATAAATGATCTGAAATGTTTCGTATCATTTGGAACAGTCCTCGATTTAATTTGACTTTTTGACCGAAACTAGTGTATAATATACTATGGTTTTTTGACCGAAACTTGCATTTCGAAAATTTTCATAGAAACTATTTTTCAGATGATTTTTGCATGGACTTCCATCACCTTCCCTCGTAAAATATTAAACTTATCTGAAAAGTTTTGTATCATTTCGAGCAGTCCTCGATTTAATTTGATGTTTTGACCGATATTAGTATAAACTAGTGTTTAATAGAGAATAGTTTTTTGACCGAAACTTGCATTTCGAAAAGTTTTATAGAAGCTAATTTTCAGATGATTTTTTGCATGGACTTCCAACTAAACCTTCCTTTCTAACATATATAAATGATCTGAAGAAATACGTATCGTTTGGAACAGTCCTCGATTTAATTTGACTTTTTGACCGAAACTAGTGTATAATATACTATGGTTTTTTGACCGAAATTTGCATTTTGAAAAGTTTCATAGCATCTAATTTTCAGGTGATTTTTTTCTTGGACTTCCATCATAACCTTCCCTCGTAAATTATAAAAATTATTTGAAAAGTTTCGTATCATTTGGAGTAGTCCTCGATATAATTTGATTCTTTGACCGAAATTAGTATAAACTAATGTATAATACACTATATTTTTTTTTACTGAAACTTGCATTTCGAAAAGTTTTATAGAAGCTAATTTTCATATTATTTTTTGCATGGACTTCTATCATAACATTCCTTTGTAACATATATAAATGATCTGAAACGTTTCGTATCATTTGGAACAGTCCTCGATTTAATTTGACTTTTTGACCGAAACTAGTGTATAATATACTATGGTTTTTCGACCGAAACTTGCATTTCGAAAATTTTCATAGAAACTATTTTTCAGATGATTTTTACATGGACTTCCATCACCTTCCCTCGTAAAATATTAAACTTATCTGAAAAGTTTTGTATCATTTTGAGCAGTCCTCGATTTAATTTGATGTTTTGACCGATATTAGTATAAACTAGTGTTTAATAGAGAATAGTTTTTTGACCGAAACTTGCATTTCGAAAAGTTTTATAGAAGCTAATTTTCAGATGATTTTTTGCATGGACTTCCACCTAAACCTTCCTTTCTAACATATATAAATGATCTGAAGAAATACGTATCGTTTGGAACAGTCCTCGATTTAATTTGACTTTTTGACCGAAACTAGTGTATAATATACTATGGTTTTTTGACCGAAATTTGCATTTTGAAAAGTTTCATAGCATCTAATTTTCAGGTGATTTTTTTCTTGGACTTCCATCATAACCTTCCCTCGTAAATTATAAAAATTATCTGAAAAGTTTCGTATCATTTCGAGTAGTCCTCGATATAATTTGATTCTTTGACCGAATTTAGTATAAACTAATGTATAATACACTATAGTTTTTTTTACTGAAACTTGCATTTCGAAAAGTTTTATAGAAGCTAATTTTCATATTATTTTTTGCATGAACTTCTATCATAACATTCCTTTGTAACATATATAAATGATCTGAAACGTTTCGTATCATTTGGAACAGTCCTCGATTTAATTTGACTTTTTGACCGAAACTAGTGTATCATATACTATGGTTTTTTGACCGAAACTTGCATTTCGAAAATTTTCATAGAAACTATTTTTCAGATTATTTTTGCATGGACTTCCATCACCTTCCCTCGTAAAATATTAAACTTATCTGAAAAGTTTTGTATCATTTCGAGCAGTCCTCGATTTAATTTGATGTTTTGACCGATATTAGTATAAACTAGTGTATAATAGAGAATAGTTTTTAGACCGAAACTTGCATTTCGAAAAGTTTTATAGAAGCTAATTTTCAGATGATTTTTTGCATGGACTTCCACCTAAACCTTCCTTTCTAACATATATAAATGATCTGAAGAAATACGTATCGTTTGGAACAGTCCTCGATTTAATTTGACTTTTTGACCGAAACTAGTGTATAATATACTATGGTTTTTTGACCGAAATTTGCATTTTGAAAAGTTTCATAGCATCTAATTTTCAGGTGATTTTTTTCTTGGACTTCCATCATAACCTTCCCTCGTAAATTATAAAAATTATTTGAAAAGTTTCGTATCATTTCGAGTAGTCCTCGATATAATTTGATTCTTTGACCGAAATTAGTATAAACTAATGTATAATACACTATATTTTTTTTTACTGAAACTTGCATTTCGAAAAGTTTTATAGAAGCTAATTTTCATATTATTTTTTGCATGGACTTCTATCATAACATTCCTTTGTAACATATATAAATGATCTGAAACGTTTCGTATCATTTGGAACAGTCCTCGATTTAATTTGACTTTTTGACCGAAACTAGTGTATAATATACTATGGTTTTTCGACCGAAACTTGCATTTCGAAAATTTTCATAGAAACTATTTTTCAGATGATTTTTGCATGGACTTCCATCACCTTCCCTCGTAAAATATTAAACTTATCTGAAAAGTTTTGTATCATTTTGAGCAGTCCTCGATTTAATTTGATGTTTTGACCGATATTAGTATAAACTAGTGTTTAATAGAGAATAGTTTTTTGACCGAAACTTGCATTTCGAAAAGTTTTATAGAAGCTAATTTTCAGATGATTTTTTGCATGGACTTCCACCTAAACCTTCCTTTCTAACATATATAAATGATCTGAAGAAATACGTATCGTTTGGAACAGTCCTCGATTTAATTTACCTTTTTAACCGAAACTAGTGTATAATATACTATGGTTTTTTGACCGAAATTTGCATTTTGAAAAGTTTCATAGCATCTAATTTTCAGGTGATTTTTTTCTTGGACTTCCATCATAACCTTCCCTCGTAAATTATAAAAATTATCTGAAAAGTTTCGTATCATTTCGAGTAGTCCTCGATATAATTTGATTCTTTGACCGAATTTAGTATAAACTAATGTATAATACACTATAGTTTTTTTTACTGAAACTTGCATTTCGAAAAGTTTTATAGAAGCTAATTTTCCTATTATTTTTTGCATGAACTTCTATCATAACATTCCTTTGTAACATATATAAATGATCTGAAACGTTTCGTATCATTTGGAACAGTCCTCGATTTAATTTGACTTTTTGACCGAAACTAGTGTATCATATACTATGGTTTTTTGACCGAAACTTGCATTTCGAAAATTTTCATAGAAACTATTTTTCAGATTATTTTTGCATGGACTTCCATCACCTTCCCTCGTAAAATATTAAACTTATCTGAAAAGTTTTGTATCATTTCGAGCAGTCCTCGATTTAATTTGATGTTTTGACCGATATTAGTATAAACTAGTGTTTAATAGAGAATAGTTTTTTGACCGAAACTTGCATTTCGAAAAGTTTTATAGAAGCTAATTTTCAGATGATTTTTTGCATGGACTTCCAACTAAACCTTCCTTTCTAACATATATAAATGATCTGAAGAAATACGTATCGTTTGGAACAGTCCTCGATTTAATTTGACTTTTTGACCAAAACTAGTGTATAATATACTATGGTTTTTTGACCGAAATTTGCATTTTGAAAAGTTTCATAGCATCTAATTTTCAGGTGATTTTTTTCTTGGACTTCCATCATAACCTTCCCTCGTAAATCATAAAAATTATCTGAAAAGTTTCGTATCATTTCGAGTAGTCCTCGATATAATTTGATTCTTTGACCGAAATTAGTATAAACTAATGTATAATACACTATAGTTTTTTTTACTGAAACTTGCATTTCGAAAAGTTTTATAGAAGCTAATTTTCATATTATTTTTTGCATGGACTTCTATCATAACATTCCTTTGTAACATATATAAATGATCTGAAACGTTTCGTATCATTTGGAACAGTCCTCGATTTAATTTGACTTTTTGACCGAAACTAGTGTATAATATACTATGGTTTTTTGACCGAAACTTGCATTTCGAAAATTTTCATAGAAACTATTTTTCAGATGATTTTTGCATGGACTTCCATCACCTTCCCTCGTAAAATATTAAACTTATCTGAAAAGTTTTGTATCATTTCGAGCAGTCCTCGATTTAATTTGATGTTTTGACCGATATTAGTATAAACTAGTGTATAATAGAGAATAGTTTTTAGACCGAAACTTGCATTTCGAAAAGTTTTATAGAAGCTAATTTTCAGATGATTTTTTGCATGGACTTCCACCTAAACCTTCCTTTCTAACATATATAAATGATCTGAAGAAATACGTATCGTTTGGAACAGTCCTCGATTTAATTTGACTTTTTGACCGAAACTAGTGTATAATATACTATGGTTTTTTGACCGAAATTTGCATTTTGAAAAGTTTCATAGCATCTAATTTTCAGGTGATTTTTTTCTTGGACTTCCATCATAACCTTCCCTCGTAAATTATAAAAATTATTTGAAAAGTTTCGTATCATTTCGAGTAGTCCTCGATATAATTTGATTCTTTGACCGAAATTAGTATAAACTAATGTATAATACACTATAGTTTTTTTTACTGAAACTTGCATTTCGAAAAGTTTTATAGAAGCTAATTTTCATATTATTTTTTGCATGGACTTCTATCATAACATTCCTTTGTAACATATATAAATGATCTGAAACGTTTCGTATCATTTGGAACAGTCCTCGATTTAATTTTACTTTTTGACCGAAACTAGTGTATAATATACTATGGTTTTTTGACCGAAACTTGCATTTCGAAAATTTTCATAGAAACTATTTTTCAGATGATTTTTGCATGGACTTCCATCACCTTCCCTCGTAAAATATTAAACTTATCTGAAAAGTTTTGTATCATTTCGAGCAGTCCTCGATTTAATTTGATGTTTTGACCGATATTAGTATAAACTAGTGTTTAATAGAGAATAGTTTTTTGACCGAAACTTGCATTTCGAAAAGTTTTATAGAAGCTATTTTTCAGATGATTTTTTGCATGGACTTCCACCTAAACCTTCCTTTCTAACATATATAAATGATCTGAAGAAATACGTATCGTTTGGAACAGTCCTCGATTTAATTTGACTTTTTGACCGAAACTAGTGTATAATATACTATGGTTTTTTGACCGAAATTTGCATTTTGAAAAGTTTCATAGCATCTAATTTTCAGGTGATTTTTTTCTTGGACTTCCATCATAACCTTCCCTCGTAAATTATAAAAATTATCTGAAAAGTTTCGTATCATTTCGAGTAGTCCTCGATATAATTTGATTCTTTGACCGAATTTAGTATAAACTAATGTATAATACACTATAGTTTTTTTTACTGAAACTTGCATTTCGAAAAGTTTTATAGAAGCTAATTTTCATATTATTTTTTGCATGAACTTCTATCATAACATTCCTTTGTAACATATATAAATGATCTGAAACGTTTCGTATCATTTGGAACAGTCCTCGATTTAATTTGACTTTTTGACCGAAACTAGTGTATAATATACTATGGTTTTTTGACCGAAACTTGCATTTCGAAAATTTTCATAGAAACTATTTTTCAGATGATTTTTGCATGGACTTCCATCACCTTCCCTCGTAAAATATTAAACTTATCTGAAAAGTTTTGTATCATTTCGAGCAGTCCTCGATTTAATTTGATGTTTTGACCGATATTAGTATAAACTAGTGTATAATAGAGAATAGTTTTTAGACCGAAACTTGCATTTCGAAAAGTTTTATAGAAGCTAATTTTCAGATGATTTTTTGCATGGACTTCCACCTAAACCTTCCTTTCTAACATATATAAATGATCTGAAGAAATACGTATCGTTTGGAACAGTCCTCGATTTAATTTGACTTTTTGACCGAAACTAGTGTATAATATACTATGGTTTTTTGACCGAAATTTGCATTTTGAAAAGTTTCATAGCATCTAATTTTCAGGTGATTTTTTTCTTGGACTTCCATCATAACCTTCCCTCGTAAATTATAAAAATTATCTGAAAAGTTTCGTATCATTTCGAGTAGTCCTCGATATAATTTGATTCTTTGACCGAATTTAGTATAAACTAATGTATAATACACTATAGTTTTTTTTACTGAAACTTGCATTTCGAAAAGTTTTATAGAAGCTAATTTTCATATTATTTTTTGCATGAACTTCTATCATAACATTCCTTTGTAACATATATAAATGATCTGAAACGTTTCGTATCATTTGGAACAGTCCTCGATTTAATTTGACTTTTTGACCGAAACTAGTGTATAATATACTATGGTTTTTTGACCGAAACTTGCATTTCGAAAATTTTCATAGAAACTATTTTTCAGATGATTTTTGCATGGACTTCCATCACCTTCCCTCGTAAAATATTAAACTTATCTGAAAAGTTTTGTATCATTTCGAGCAGTCCTCGATTTAATTTGATGTTTTGACCGATATTAGTATAAACTAGTGTATAATAGAGAATAGTTTTTAGACCGAAACTTGCATTTCGAAAAGTTTTATAGAAGCTAATTTTCAGATGATTTTTTGCATGGACTTCCACCTAAACCTTCCTTTCTAACATATATAAATGATCTGAAGAAATACGTATCGTTTGGAACAGTCCTCGATTTAATTTGACTTTTTGACCGAAACTAGTGTATAATATACTATGGTTTTTTGACCGAAATTTGCATTTTGAAAAGTTTCATAGCATCTAATTTTCAGGTGATTTTTTTCTTGGACTTCCATCATAACCTTCCCTCGTAAATCATAAAAATTATCTGAAAAGTTTCGTATCATTTCGAGTAGTCCTCGATATAATTTGATTCTTTGACCGAAATTAGTATAAACTAATGTATAATACACTATAGTTTTTTTTACTGAAACTTGCATTTCGAAAAGTTTTATAGAAGCTAATTTTCATATTATTTTTTGCATGGACTTCTATCATAACATTCCTTTGTAACATATATAAATGATCTGAAACGTTTTGTATCATTTGGAACAGTCCTCGATTTAATTTGACTTTTTGACCGAAACTAGTGTATAATATACTATGGTTTTTTGACCGAAACTTGCATTTCGAAAATTTTCATAGAAACTATTTTTCAGATGATTTTTGCATGGACTTCCATCACCTTCCCTCGTAAAATATTAAACTTATCTGAAAAGTTTTGTATCATTTCGAGCAGTCCTCGATTTAATTTGATGTTTTGACCGATATTAGTATAAACTAGTGTATAATAGAGAATAGTTTTTAGACCGAAACTTGCATTTCGAAAAGTTTTATAGAAGCTAATTTTCAGATGATTTTTTGCATGGACTTCCACCTAAACCTTCCTTTCTAACATATATAAATGATCTGAAGAAATACGTATCGTTTGGAACAGTCCTCGATTTAATTTGACTTTTTGACCGAAACTAGTGTATAATATACTATGGTTTTTTGACCGAAATTTGCATTTTGAAAAGTTTCATAGCATCTAATTTTCAGGTGATTTTTTTCTTGGACTTCCATCATAACCTTCCCTCGTAAATTATAAAAATTATTTGAAAAGTTTCGTATCATTTCGAGTAGTCCTCGATATAATTTGATTCTTTGACCGAAATTAGTATAAACTAATGTATAATACACTATAGTTTTTTTTACTGAAACTTGCATTTCGAAAAGTTTTATAGAAGCTAATTTTCATATTATTTTTTGCATGGACTTCTATCATAACATTCCTTTGTAACATATATAAATGATCTGAAACGTTTCGTATCATTTGGAACAGTCCTCGATTTAATTTGACTTTTTGACCGAAACTAGTGTATAATATACTATGGTTTTTCGACCGAAACTTGCATTTCGAAAATTTTCATAGAAACTATTTTTCAGATGATTTTTGCATGGACTTCCATCACCTTCCCTCGTAAAATATTAAACTTATCTGAAAAGTTTTGTATCATTTCGAGCAATCCTCGATTTAATTTGATGTTTTGACCGATATTAGTATAAACTAGTGTTTAATAGAGAATAGTTTTTTGACCGAAACTTGCATTTCGAAAAGTTTTATAGAAGCTAATTTTCAGATGATTTTTTGCATGGACTTCCACCTAAACCTTCCTTTCTAACATATATAAATGATCTGAAGAAATACGTATCGTTTGGAACAGTCCTCGATTTAATTTGACTTTTTGACCGAAACTAGTGTATAATATACTATGGTTTTTTGACCGAAATTTGCATTTTGAAAAGTTTCATAGCATCTAATTTTCAGGTGATTTTTTTCTTGGACTTCCATCATAACCTTCCCTCGTAAATTATAAAAATTATCTGAAAAGTTTCGTATCATTTCGAGTAGTCCTCGATATAATTTGATTCTTTGACCGAATTTAGTATAAACTAATGTATAATACACTATAGTTTTTTTTACTGAAACTTGCATTTCGAAAAGTTTTATAGAAGCTAATTTTCATATTATTTTTTGCATGAACTTCTATCATAACATTCCTTTGTAACATATATAAATGATCTGAAACGTTTCGTATCATTTGGAACAGTCCTCGATTTAATTTGACTTTTTGACCGAAACTAGTGTATAATATACTATGGTTTTTTGACCGAAACTTGCATTTCGAAAATTTTCATAGAAACTATTTTTCAGATGATTTTTGCATGGACTTCCATCACCTTCCCTCGTAAAATATTAAACTTATCTGAAAAGTTTTGTATCATTTCGAGCAGTCCTCGATTTAATTTGATGTTTTGACCGATATTAGTATAAACTAGTGTTTAATAGAGAATAGTTTTTTGACCGAAACTTGCATTTCGAAAAGTTTTATAGAAGCTAATTTTCAGATGATTTTTTGCATGGACTTCCAACTAAACCTTCCTTTCTAACATATATAAATGATCTGAAGAAATACGTATCGTTTGGAACAGTCCTCGATTTAATTTGACTTTTTGACCAAAACTAGTGTATAATATACTATGGTTTTTTGACCGAAATTTGCATTTTGAAAAGTTTCATAGCATCTAATTTTCAGGTGATTTTTTTCTTGGACTTCCATCATAACCTTCCCTCGTAAATCATAAAAATTATCTGAAAAGTTTCGTATCATTTCGAGTAGTCCTCGATATAATTTGATTCTTTGACCGAAATTAGTATAAACTAATGTATAATACACTATAGTTTTTTTTACTGAAACTTGCATTTCGAAAAGTTTTATAGAAGCTAATTTTCATATTATTTTTTGCATGGACTTCTATCATAACATTCCTTTGTAACATATATAAATGATCTGAAACGTTTCGTATCATTTGGAACAGTCCTCGATTTAATTTGACTTTTTGACCGAAACTAGTGTATAATATACTATGGTTTTTTGACCGAAACTTGCATTTCGAAAATTTTCATAGAAACTATTTTTCAGATGATTTTTGCATGGACTTCCATCACCTTCCCTCGTAAAATATTAAACTTATCTGAAAAGTTTTGTATCATTTCGAGCAGTCCTCGATTTAATTTGATGTTTTGACCGATATTAGTATAAACTAGTGTATAATAGAGAATAGTTTTTAGACCGAAACTTGCATTTCGAAAAGTTTTATAGAAGCTAATTTTCAGATGATTTTTTGCATGGACTTCCACCTAAACCTTCCTTTCTAACATATATAAATGATCTGAAGAAATACGTATCGTTTGGAACAATCCTCGATTTAATTTGACTTTTTGACCGAAACTAGTGTATAATATACTATGGTTTTTTGACCGAAATTTGCATTTTGAAAAGTTTCATAGCATCTAATTTTCAGGTGATTTTTTTCTTGGACTTCCATCATAACCTTCCCTCGTAAATCATAAAAATTATCTGAAAAGTTTCGTATCATTTCGAGTAGTCCTCGATATAATTTGATTCTTTGACCGAAATTAGTATAAACTAATGTATAATATACTATAGTTTTTTTTACTGAAACTTGCATTTCGAAAAGTTTTATAGAAGCTAATTTTCATATTATTTTTTGCATGGACTTCTATCATAACATTCCTTTGTAACATATATAAATGATCTGAAACGTTTTGTATCATTTGGAACATTCCTCGATTTAATTTGACTTTTTGACCGAAACTAGTGTATAATATACTATGGTTTTTTGACCGAAACTTGCATTTCGAAAATTTTCATAGAAACTATTTTTCAGATGATTTTTGCATGGACTTCCATCACCTTCCCTCGTAAAATATTAAACTTATCTGAAAAGTTTTGTATCATTTCGAGCAGTCCTCGATTTAATTTGATGTTTTGACCGATATTAGTATAAACTAGTGTATAATAGAGAATAGTTTTTAGACCGAAACTTGCATTTCGAAAAGTTTTATAGAAGCTAATTTTCAGATGATTTTTTGCATGGACTTCCACCTAAACCTTCCTTTCTAACATATATAAATGATCTGAAGAAATACGTATCGTTTGGAACAGTCCTCGATTTAATTTGACTTTTTGACCGAAACTAGTGTATAATATACTATGGTTTTTTGACCGAAATTTGCATTTTGAAAAGTTTCATAGCATCTAATTTTCAGGTGATTTTTTTCTTGGACTTCCATCATAACCTTCCCTCGTAAATTATAAAAATTATTTGAAAAGTTTCGTATCATTTCGAGTAGTCCTCGATATAATTTGATTCTTTGACCGAAATTAGTATAAACTAATGTATAATACACTATAGTTTTTTTTACTGAAACTTGCATTTCGAAAAGTTTTATAGAAGCTAATTTTCATATTATTTTTTGCATGGACTTCTATCATAACATTCCTTTGTAACATATATAAATGATCTGAAACGTTTCGTATCATTTGGAACAGTCCTCGATTTAATTTGACTTTTTGACCGAAACTAGTGTATAATATACTATGGTTTGTCGACCGAAACTTGCATTTCGAAAATTTTCATAGAAACTATTTTTCAGATGATTTTTGCATGGACTTCCATCACCTTCCCTCGTAAAATATTAAACTTATCTGAAAAGTTTTGTATCATTTCGAGCAGTCCTCGATTTAATTTGATGTTTTGACCGATATTAGTATAAACTAGTGTTTAATAGAGAATAGTTTTTTGACCGAAACTTGCATTTCGAAAAGTTTTATAGAAGCTAATTTTCAGATGATTTTTTGCATGGACTTCCACCTAAACCTTCCTTTCTAACATATATAAATGATCTGAAGAAATACGTATCGTTTGGAACAGTCCTCGATTTAATTTGACTTTTTGACCGAAACTAGTGTATAATATACTATGGTTTTTTGACCGAAATTTGCATTTTGAAAAGTTTCATAGCATCTAATTTTCAGGTGATTTTTTTCTTGGACTTCCATCATAACCTTCCCTCGTAAATTATAAAAATTATCTGAAAAGTTTCGTATCATTTCGAGTAGTCCTCGATATAATTTGATTCTTTGACCGAATTTAGTATAAACTAATGTATAATACACTATAGTTTTTTTTACTGAAACTTGCATTTCGAAAAGTTTTATAGAAGCTAATTTTCATATTATTTTTTGCATGAACTTCTATCATAACATTCCTTTGTAACATATATAAATGATCTGAAACGTTTCGTATCATTTGGAACAGTCCTCGATTTAATTTGACTATTTGACCGAAACTAGTGTATAATATACTATGGTTTTTTGACCGAAACTTGCATTTCGAAAATTTTCATAGAAACTATTTTTCAGATGATTTTTGCATGGACTTCCATCACCTTCCCTCGTAAAATATTAAACTTATCTGAAAAGTTTTGTATCATTTCGAGCAGTCCTCGATTTAATTTGATGTTTTTACCGATATTAGTATAAACTAGTGTATAATAGAGAATAGTTTTTAGACCGAAACTTGCATTTCGAAAAGTTTTATAGAAGCTAATTTTCAGATGATTTTTTGCATGGACTTCCACCTAAACCTTCCTTTCTAACATATATAAATGATCTGAAGAAATACGTATCGTTTGGAACAGTCCTCGATTTAATTTGACTTTTTGACCGAAACTAGTGTATAATATACTATGGTTTTTTGACCGAAATTTGCATTTTGAAAAGTTTCATAGCATCTAATTTTCAGGTGATTTTTTTCTTGGACTTCCATCATAACCTTCCCTCGTAAATTATAAAAATTATTTGAAAAGTTTCGTATCATTTCGAGTAGTCCTCGATATAATTTGATTCTTTGACCGAAATTAGTATAAACTAATGTATAATACACTATAGTTTTTTTTACTGAAACTTGCATTTCGAAAAGTTTTATAGAAGCTAATTTTCATATTATTTTTTGCATGGACTTCTATCATAACATTCCTTTGTAACATATATAAATGATCTGAAACGTTTCGTATCATTTGGAACAGTCCTCGATTTAATTTGACTTTTTGACCGAAACTAGTGTATAATATACTATGGTTTTTCGACCGAAACTTGCATTTCGAAAATTTTCATAGAAACTATTTTTCAGATGATTTTTGCATGGACTTCCATCACCTTCCCTCGTAAAATATTAAACTTATCTGAAAAGTTTTGTATCATTTCGAGCAGTCCTCGATTTAATTTGATGTTTTGACCGATATTAGTATAAACTAGTGTTTAATAGAGAATAGTTTTTTGACCGAAACTTGCATTTCGAAAAGTTTTATAGAAGCTAATTTTCAGATGATTTTTTGCATGGACTTCCACCTAAACCTTCCTTTCTAACATATATAAATGATCTGAAGAAATACGTATCGTTTGGAACAGTCCTCGATTTAATTTGACTTTTTGACCGAAACTAGTGTATAATATACTATGGTTTTTTGACCGAAATTTGCATTTTGAAAAGTTTCATAGCATCTAATTTTCAGGTGATTTTTTTCTTGGACTTCCATCATAACCTTCCCTCGTAAATTATAAAAATTATTTGAAAAGTTTCGTATCATTTCGAGTAGTCCTCGATATAATTTGATTCTTTGACCGAAATTAGTATAAACTAATGTATAATACACTATAGTTGTTTTTTACTGAAACTTGCATTTCGAAAAGTTTTATAGAAGCTAATTTTCATATTATTTTTTGCATGGACTTCTATCATAACATTCCTTTGTAACATATATAAATGATCTGAAACGTTTCGTATCATTTGGAACAGTCCTCGATTTAATTTGACTTTTTGACCGAAACTAGTGTATAATATACTATGGTTTTTCGACCGAAACTTGCATTTCGAAAATTTTCATAGAAACTATTTTTCAGATGATTTTTGCATGGACTTCCATCACCGTCCCTCGTAAAATATTAAACTTATCTGAAAAGTTTTGTATCATTTTGAGCAGTCCTCGATTTAATTTGATGTTTTGACCGATATTAGTATAAACTAGTGTATAATAGAGAATAGTTTTTTGACCGAAACTTGCATTTCGAAAAGTTTTATAGAAGCTAATTTTCAGATGATTTTTTGCATGGACTTCCACCTAAACCTTCCTTTCTAACATATATAAATGATCTGAAGAAATACGTATCGTTTGGAACAGTCCTCGATTTAATTTGACTTTTTGACCGAAACTAGTGTATAATATACTATGGTTTTTTGACCGAAATTTGCATTTTGAAAAGTTTCATAGCATCTAATTTTCAGGTGATTTTTTTCTTGGACTTCCATCATAACCTTCCCTCGTAAATTATAAAAATTATCTGAAAAGTTTCGTATCATTTCGAGTAGTCCTCGATATAATTTGATTCTTTGACCGAAATTAGTATAAACTAATGTATAATACACTATAGTTTTTTTTACTGAAACTTGCATTTCGAAAAGTTTTATAGAAGCTAATTTTCATATTATTTTTTGCATGGACTTCTATCATAACATTCCTTTGTAACATATATAAATGATCTGAAACGTTTCGTATCATTTGGAACAGTCCTCGATTTAATTTGACTTTTTGACCGAAACTAGTGTATAATATTCTATGGTTTTTTGACCGAAACTTGCATTTCGAAAATTTTCATAGAAACTATTTTTCAGATGATTTTTGCATGGACTTCCATCACCTTCCCTCGTAAAATATTAAACTTATCTGAAAAGTTTTGTATCATTTCGAGCAGTCCTCGATTTAATTTGATGTTTTGACCGATATTAGTATAAACTAGTGTATAATAGAGAATAGTTTTTTGACCGAAACTTGCATTTCGAAAAGTTTTATAGAAGCTAATTTTCAGATGATTTTTTGCATGGACTTCCACCTAAACCTTCCTTTCTAACATATATAAATGATCTGAAGAAATACGTATCGTTTGGAACAGTCCTCGATTTAATTTGACTTTTTGACCGAAACTAGTGTATAATATACTATGGTTTTTTGACCGAAATTTGCATTTTGAAAAGTTTCATAGCATCTAATTTTCAGGTGATTTTTTTCTTGGACTTCCATCATAACCTTCCCTCGTAAATTATTAAAATTATCTGAAAAGTTTCGTATCATTTCGAGTAGTCCTCGATATAATTTGATTCTTTGACCGAAATTAGTATAAACTAATGTATAATACACTATAGTTTTTTTTACTGAAACTTGCATTTCGAAAAGTTATATAGAAGCTAATTTTCATATTATTTTTTGCATGGACTTCTATCATAACATTCCTTTGTAACATATATAAATGATCTGAAACGTTTCGTATCATTTGGAACAGTCCTCGATTTAATTTGACTTTTTGACCGAAACTAGTGTATAATATACTATGGTTTTTTGACCGAAACATGCGTTTCGAAAATTTTCATAGAAACTATTTTTCAGATGATTTTTGCATGGACTTCCATCACCTTCCCTCGTAAAATATTAAACTTATCTGAAAAGTTTTGTATCATTTCGAGCAGTCCTCGATTTAATTTGATTTTTGACCGATATTAGTATAAACTAGTGTATAATAGAGAATAGTTTTTTGACCGAAACTTGCATTTCGAAAAGTTTTATAGAAGCTAATTTTCAGATGTTTTTTTGCATGGACTTCCACCTAAACCTTCCTTTCTAACATATATAAATGATCTGAAGAAATACGTATCGTTTGGAACAGTCCTCGATTTAATTTGACTTTTTGACCGAAACTAGTGTATAATATACTATGGTTTTTTGACCGAAATTTGCATTTTGAAAAGTTTCATAGCATCTAATTTTCAGGTGATTTTTTTCTTGGACTTCCATCATAACCTTCCCTCGTAAATTATTAAAATTATCTGAAAAGTTTCGTATCATTTCGAGTAGTCCTCGATATAATTTGATTCTTTGACCGAAATTAGTATAAACTAATGTATAATACACTATAGTTTTTTTTACTGAAACTTGCATTTCGAAAAGTTATATAGAAGCTAATTTTCATATTATTTTTTGCATGGACTTCTATCATAACATTCCTTTGTAACATATATAAATGATCTGAAACGTTTCGTATCATTTGGAACAGTCCTCGATTTAATTTGACTTTTTGACCGAAACTAGTGTATAATATACTATGGTTTTTTGACCGAAACTTGCATTTCGAAAATTTTCATAGAAACTATTTTTCAGATGATTTTTGCATAGACTTCCATCACCTTCCCTCGTAAAATATTAAACTTATCTGAAAAGTTTTGTATCATTTCCAGCAGTCCTCGATTTAATTAGATGTTTTGACCGATATTAGTATAAACTATTGTATAATAGAGAATAGTTTTTTGACCGAAACTTGCATTTCGAAAAGTTTTATAGAAGCTAATTTTCAGATGATTTTTTGCATGGACTTCCACCTAAACCTTCCTTTCTAACATATATAAATGATCTGAAGAAATACGTATCGTTTGGAACAGTCCTCGATTTAATTTGACTTTTTGACCGAAACTAGTGTATAATATACTATGGTTTTTTGACCGAAATTTGCATTTTGAAAAGTTTCATAGCATCTAATTTTCAGGTGATTTTTTTCTTGGACTTCCATCATAACCTTCCCTCGTAAATTATTAAAATTATCTGAAAAGTTTCGTATCATTTCGAGTAGTCCTCGATATAATTTGATTCTTTGACCGAAATTAGTATAAACTAATGTATAATACACTATAGTTTTTTTTACTGAAACTTGCATTTCGAAAAGTTATATAGAAGCTAATTTTCATATTATTTTTTGCATGGACTTCTATCATAACATTCCTTTGTAACATATATAAATGATCTGAAACGTTTCGTATCATTTGGAACAGTCCTCGATTTAATTTGACTTTTTGACCGAAACTAGTGTATAATATACTATGGTTTTTTGACCGAAACATGCGTTTCGAAAATTTTCATAGAAACTATTTTTCAGATGATTTTTGCATGGACTTCCATCACCTTCCCTCGTAAAATATTAAACTTATCTGAAAAGTTTTGTATCATTTCGAGCAGTCCTCGATTTAATTTGATTTTTGACCGATATTAGTATAAACTAGTGTATAATAGAGAATAGTTTTTTGACCGAAACTTGCATTTCGAAAAGTTTTATAGAAGCTAATTTTCAGATGTTTTTTTGCATGGACTTCCACCTAAACCTTCCTTTCTAACATATATAAATGATCTGAAGAAATACGTATCGTTTGGAACAGTCCTCGATTTAATTTGACTTTTTGACCGAAACTAGTGTATAATATACTATGGTTTTTTGACCGAAATTTGCATTTTGAAAAGTTTCATAGCATCTAATTTTCAGGTGATTTTTTTCTTGGACTTCCATCATAACCTTCCCTCGTAAATTATTAAAATTATCTGAAAAGTTTCGTATCATTTCGAGTAGTCCTCGATATAATTTGATTCTTTGACCGAAATTAGTATAAACTAATGTATAATACACTATAGTTTTTTTTACTGAAACTTGCATTTCGAAAAGTTATATAGAAGCTAATTTTCATATTATTTTTTGCATGGACTTCTATCATAACATTCCTTTGTAACATATATAAATGATCTGAAACGTTTCGTATCATTTGGAACAGTCCTCGATTTAATTTGACTTTTTGACCGAAACTAGTGTATAATATACTATGGTTTTTTGACCGAAACTTGCATTTCGAAAATTTTCATAGAAACTATTTTTCAGATGATTTTTGCATGGACTTCCATCACCTTCCCTCGTAAAATATTAAACTTATCTGAAAAGTTTTGTATCATTTCCAGCAGTCCTCGATTTAATTAGATGTTTTGACCTATATTAGTATAAACTAGTGTATAATAGAGAATAGTTTTTTGACCGAAACTTGCATTTCGAAAAGTTTTATAGAAGCTAATTTTCAGATGATTTTTTGCATGGACTTCCACCTAAACCTTCCTTTCTAACATATATAAATGATCTGAAGAAATACGTATCGTTTGGAACAGTCCTCGATTTAATTTGACTTTTTGACCGAAACTAGTGTATAATATACTATGGTTTTTTGACCGAAATTTGCATTTTGAAAAGTTTCATAGCATCTAATTTTCAGGTGATTTTTTTCTTGGACTTCCATCATAACCTTCCCTCGTAAATTATTAAAATTATCTGAAAAGTTTCGTATCATTTCGAGTAGTCCTCGATATAATTTGATTCTTTGACCGAAATTAGTATAAACTAATGTATAATACACTATAGTTTTTTTTACTGAAACTTGCATTTCGAAAAGTTTTATAGAAGCTAATTTTCATATTATTTTTTGCATGGACTTCTATCATAACATTCCTTTGTAACATATATAAATGATCTGAAACGTTTCGTATCATTTGGAACAGTCCTCGATTTAATTTGACTTTTTGACCGAAACTAGTGTATAATATACTATGGTTTTTTGACCGAAACTTGCATTTCGAAAATTTTCATAGAAACTATTTTTCAGATGATTTTTGCATGGACTTCCATCACCTTCCCTCGTAAAATATTAAACTTATCTGAAAAGTTTTGTATCATTTCGAGCAGTCCTCGATTTAATTTGATGTTTTGACCGATAGTAGTATAAACTAGTGTATAATAGAGAATAGTTTTTTGACCGAAACTTGCATTTCGAAAAGTTTTATAGAAGCTAATTTTCAGATGATTTTTTGCATGGACTTCCACCTAAACCTTCCTTTCTAACATATATAAATGATCTGAAGAAATACGTATCGTTTGGAACAGTCCTCAATTTAATTTGACTTTTTGACCGAAACTAGTGTATAATATACTATGGTTTTTTGACCGAAATTTGCATTTTGAAAAGTTTCATAGCATCTAATTTTTAGGTGATTTTTTTCTTGGACTTCCATCATAACCTTCCCTCGTAAATTATAAAAATTATCTGAAAAGTTTCGTATCATTTCGAGTAGTCCTCGATATAATTTGATTCTTTGACCGAAATTAGTATAAACTAATGTATAATACACTATAGTTTTTTTTACTGAAACTTTCATTTCGAAAAGTTTTATAGAAGCTAATTTTCATATTATTTTTTGCATGGACTTCTATCATAACATTCCTTTGTAACATATATAAATGATCTGAAACGTTTCGTATCATTTGGAACAGTCCTCGATTTAATTTGACTTTTTGACCGAAACTAGTGTATAATATACTATGTTTTTTTGACCGAAACTTGCATTTCGAAAATTTTCATAGAAACTATTTTTCAGATGATTTTTGCATGGACTTCCATCACCTTCCCTCGTAAAATATTAAACTTATCTGAAAAGTTTTGTATCATTTCGAGCAGTCCTCGATTTAATTAGATGTTTTGACCGATATTAGTATAAACTAGTGTATAATAGAGAATAGTTTTTTGACCGAAACTTGCATTTCGAAAAGTTTTATAGAAGCTAATTTTCATATGATTTCTTGCATGGACTTCCACCTAAACCTTCCTTTCTAACATATATAAATGATCTGAAGAAATAGGTATCGTTTGGAACAGTCCTCGATTTAATTTGACTTTTTGACCGAAACTAGTGTATAATATACTATGGTTTTTTGACCGAAATTTGCATTTTGAAAAGTTTCATAGCATCTAATTTTCAGGTGATTTTTTTCTTGGACTTCCATCATAACCTTCCCTCGTAAATTTTAAAAATTATCTGAAAAGTTTCGTATCATTTCGAGTAGTCCTCGATATAATATGATTCTTTGACCGAAATTAGTATAAACTAATGTATAATACACTATAGTTTTTTTTACTGAAACTTGCATTTCGAAAAGTTTTATAGAAGCTAATTTTCATATTATTTTTTGCATGGACTTCTATCATAACATTCCTTTGTAACATATATAAATGATCTGAAACGTTTCGTATCATTTGGAACAGTCCTCGATTTAATTTGACTTTTTGACCGAAACTAGTGTATAATATACTATGGTTTTTTGACCGAAACTTGCATTTCGAAAATTTTCATAGAAACTATTTTTCAGATGATTTTTGCATGGACTTCCATCACCTTCCCTCGTAAAATATTAAACTTATCAGAAAAGTTTTGTATCATTTCCAGCAGTCCTCGATTTAATTATATGTTTTGACCGATATTAGTATAAACTAGTGTATAATAGAGAATAGTTTTTTGACCGAAACTTGCATTTCGAAAAGTTTTATAGAAGCTAATTTTCAGATGATTTTTTGCATGGACTTCCACCTAAACCTTCCTTTCTAACATATATAAATGATCTGAAGAAATACGTATCGTTTGGAACAGTCCTCGATTTAATTTGACTTTTTGACCGAAACTAGTGTATAATATACTATGGTTTTTTGACCGAAATTTGCATTTTGAAAAGTTTCATAGCATCTAATTTTTAGGTGATTTTTTTCTTGGACTTCCATCATAACCTTCCCTCGTAAATTATAAAAATTATCTGAAAAGTTTCGTATCATTTCGAGTAGTCCTCGATATAATTTGATTCTTTGACCGAAATTAGTATAAACTAATGTATAATACACTATAGTTTTTTTTACTGAAACTTGCTTTTCGAAAAGTTTTATAGAAGCTAATTTTCATATTATTTTTTGCATGGACTTCTATCATAACATTCCTTTGTAACATATATAAATGATCTGAAACGTTTCGTATCATTTGGAACAGTCCTCGATTTAATTTGACTTTTTGACCGAAACTAGTGTATAATATACTATGTTTTTTTGACCGAAACTTGCATTTCGAAAATTTTCATAGAAACTATTTTTCAGATGATTTTTGCATGGACTTCCATCACCTTCCCTCGTAAAATATTAAACTTATCTGAAAAGTTTTGTATCATTTCGAGCAGTCCTCGATTTAATTTGATGTTTTGACCGATATTAGTATAAACTAGTGTATAATAGAGAATAGTTTTTTGACCGAAACTTGCATTTCGAAAAGTTTTATAGAAGCTAATTTTCATATGATTTCTTGCATGGACTTCCACCTAAACCTTCCTTTCTAACATATATAAATGATCTGAAGAAATACGTATCGTTTGGAACAGTCCTCGATTTAATTTGACTTTTTGACCGAAACTAGTGTATAATATACTATGGTTTTTTGACCGAAATTTGCATTTTGAAAAGTTTCATAGCATCTAATTTTCAGGTGATTTTTTTCTTGGACTTCCATCATAACCTTCCCTCGTAAATTTTAAAAATTATCTGAAAAGTTTCGTATCATTTCGAGTAGTCCTCGATATAATATGATTCTTTGACCGAAATTAGTATAAACTAATGTATAATACACTATAGTTTTTTTTACTGAAACTTGCATTTCGAAAAGTTTTATAGAAGCTAATTTTCATATTATTTTTTGCATGGACTTCTATCATAACATTCCTTTGTAACATATATAAATGATCTGAAACGTTTCGTATCATTTGGAACAGTCCTCGATTTAATTTGACTTTTTGACCGAAACTAGTGTATAATATACTATGGTTTTTTGACCGAAACTTGCATTTCGAAAATTTTCATAGAAACTATTTTTCAGATGATTTTTGCATGGACTTCCATCACCTTCCCTCGTAAAATATTAAACTTATCTGAAAAGTTTTGTATCATTTCCAGCAGTCCTCGATTTAATTAGATGTTTTGACCGATATTAGTATAAACTAGTGTATAATAGAGAATAGTTTTTTGACCGAAACTTGCATTTCGAAAAGTTTTATAGAAGCTAATTTTCAGATGATTTTTTGCATGGACTTCCACCTAAACCTTCCTTTCTAACATATATAAATGATCTGAAGAAATACGTATCGTTTGGAACAGTCCTCGATTTAATTTGACTTTTTGACCGAAACTAGTGTATAATATACTATGGTTTTTTGACCGAAATTTGCATTTTGAAAAGTTTCATAGCATCTAATTTTCAGGTGATTTTTTTCTTGGACTTCCATCATAACCTTCCCTCGTAAATTATAAAAATTATCTGAAAAGTTTCGTATCATTTCGAGTAGTCCTCGATATAATTTGATTCTTTGACCGAAATTAGTATAAACTAATGTATAATACACTATAGTTTTTTTTACTGAAACTTGCATTTCGAAAAGTTTTAAAGAAGCTAATTTTCATATTATTTTTTGCATGGACTTCTATCATAACATTCCTTTGTAACATATATAAATGATCTGAAACGTTTCGTATCATTTGGAACAGTCCTCGATTTAATTTGACTTTTTGACCGAAACTAGTGTATAATATACTATGGTTTTTTGACCGAAACTTGCATTTCGAAAATTTTCATAGAAACTATTTTTCAGATGATTTTTGCATGGACTTCCATCACCTTCCCTCGTAAAATATTAAACTTATCTGAAAAGTTTTGTATCATTTCGAGCAGTCCTCGATTTAATTTGATGTTTTGACCGATATTAGTATAAACTAGTGTATAATAGAGAATAGTTTTTTGACCGAAACTTGCATTTCGAAAAGTTTTATAGAAGCTAATTTTCAGATGATTTTTTGCATGGACTTCCACCTAAACCTTCCTTTCTAACATATATAAATGATCTGAAGAAATACGTATCGTTTGGAACAGTCCTCGATTTAATTTGACTTTTTGACCGAAACTAGTGTATAATATACTATGGTTTTTTGACCGAATTTTGCATTTTGAAAAGTTTCATAGCATCTAATTTTTAGGTGATTTTTTTCTTGGACTTCCATCATAACCTTCCCTCGTAAATTATAAAAATTATCTAAAAAGTTTCGTATCATTTCGAGTAGTCCTCGATATAATTTGATTCTTTGACCGAAATTAGTATAAACTAATGTATAATACACTATAGTTTTTTTTACTGAAACTTTCATTTCGAAAAGTTTTATAGAAGCTAATTTTCATATTAGTTTTTGCATGGACTTCTATCATAACATTCCTTTGTAACATATATAAATGATCTGAAACGTTTCGTATCATTTGGAACAGTCCTCGATTTAATTTGACTTTTTGACCGAAACTAGTGTATAATATACTATGTTTTTTTGACCGAAACTTGCATTTCGAAAATTTTCATAGAAACTATTTTTCAGATGATTTTTGCATGGACTTCCATCACCTTCCCTCGTAAAATATTAAACTTATCAGAAAAGTTTTGTATCATTTCCAGCAGTCCTCGATTTAATTAGATGTTTTGACCGATATTAGTATAAACTAGTGTATAATAGAGAATAGTTTTTTGACCGAAACTTGCATTTCGAAAAGTTTTATAGAAGCTAATTTTCAGATGATTTTTTGCATGGACTTCCACCTAAACCTTCCTTTCTAACATATATAAATGATCTGAAGAAATACGTATCGTTTGGAACAGTCCTCGATTTAATTTGACTTTTTGACCGAAACTAGTGTATAATATACTATGGTTTTTTGATCGAAATTTGCATTTTGAAAAGTTTCATAGCATCTAATTTTTAGGTGATTTTTTTCTTGGACTTCCATCATAACCTTCCCTCGTAAATTATAAAAATTATCTGAAAAGTTTCGTATCATTTCGAGTAGTCCTCGATATAATTTGATTCTTTGACCGAAATTAGTATAAACTAATGTATAATACACTATAGTTTTTTTTACTGAAACTTGCATTTCGAAAAGTTTTATAGAAGCTAATTTTCATATTATTTTTTGCATGGACTTCTATCATAACATTCCTTTGTAACATATATAAATGATCTGAAACGTTTCGTATCATTTGGAACAGTCCTCGATTTAATTTGACTTTTTGACCGAAACTAGTGTATAATATACTATGGTTTTTTGACCGAAACTTGCATTTCGAAAATTTTCATAGAAACTATTTTTCAGATGATTTTTGCATGGACTTCCATCACCTTCCCTCGTAAAATATTAAACTTATCTGAAAAGTTTTGTATCATTTCCAGCAGTCCTCGATTTAATTTGATGTTTTGACCGATATTAGTATAAACTAGTGTATAATAGAGAATAGTTTTTTGACCGAAACTTGCATTTCGAAAAGTTTTATAGAAGCTAATTTTCAGATGATTTTTTGCATGGACTTCCACCTAAACCTTCCTTTCTAACATATATAAATGATCTGAAGAAATACGTATCGTTTGGAACAGTCCTCGATTTAATTTGACTTTTTGACCGAAACTAGTGTATAATATACTATGGTTTTTTGACCGAAATTTGCATTTTGAAAAGTTTCATAGCATCTAATTTTTAGGTGATTTTTTTCTTGGACTTCCATCATAACCTTCCCTCGTAAATTATAAAAATTATCTGAAAAGTTTCGTATCATTTCGAGTAGTCCTCGATATAATTTGATTCTTTGACCGAAATTAGTATAAACTAATGTATAATACACTATAGTTTTTTTTACTGAAACTTGCATTTCGAAAAGTTTTATAGAAGCTAATTTTCATATTATTTTTTGCATGGACTTCTATCATAACATTCCTTTGTAACATATATAAATGATCTGAAACGTTTCGTATCATTTGGAACAGTCCTCGATTTAATTTGACTTTTTGACCGAAACTAGTGTATAATATACTATGGTTTTTTGACCGAAACTTGCATTTCGAAAATTTTCATAGAAACTATTTTTCAGATGATTTTTGCATGGACTTCCATCACCTTCCCTCGTAAAATATTAAACTTATCTGAAAAGTTTTGTATCATTTCGAGCAGTCCTCGATTTAATTTGATGTTTTGACCGATATTAGTATAAACTAGTGTATAATAGAGAATAGTTTTTTGACCGAAACTTGCATTTCGAAAAGTTTTATAGAAGCTAATTTTCAGATGATTTTTTGCATGGACTTCCACCTAAACCTTCCTTTCTAACATATATAAATGATCTGAAGAAATACGTATCGTTTGGAACAGTCCTCGATTTAATTTGACTTTTTGACCGAAACTAGTGTATAATATACTATGGTTTTTTGACCGAAATTTGCATTTTGAAAAGTTTCATAGCATCTAATTTTCAGGTGATTTTTTTCTTGGACTTCCATCATAACCTTCCCTCGTAAATTATAAAAATTATCTGAAAAGTTTCGTATCATTTCGAGTAGTCCTCGATATAATTTGATTCTTTGACCGAAATTAGTATAAACTAATGTATAATACACTATAGTTTTTTTTACTGAAACTTGCATTTCGAAAAGTTTTATAGAAGCTAATTTTCATATTATTTTTTGCATTGACTTCTATCATAACATTCCTTTGTAACATATATAAATGATCTGAAACGTTTCGTATCATTTGGAACAGTCCTCGATTTAATTTGACTTTTTGACCGAAACTAGTGTATAATATACTATGGTTTTTTGACCGAAACTTGCATTTCGAAAATTTTCATAGAAACTATTTTTCAGATGATTTTTGCATGGACTTCCATCACCTTCCCTCGTAAAATATTAAACTTATCTGAAAAGTTTTGTATCATTTCGAGCAGTCCTCGATTTAATTTGATGTTTTGACCGATATTAGTATAAACTAGTGTATAATAGAGAATAGTTTTTTGACCGAAACTTGCATTTCGAAAAGTTTTATAGAAGCTAATTTTCAGATGATTTTTTGCATGGACTTCCACCTAAACCTTCCTTTCTAACATATATAAATGATCTGAAGAAATACGTATCGTTTGGAACAGTCCTCGATTTAATTTGACTTTTTGACCGAAACTAGTGTATAATATACTATGGTTTTTTGACCGAAATTTGCATTTTGAAAAGTTTCATAGCATCTAATTTTCAGGTGATTTTTTTCTTGGACTTCCATCATAACCTTCCCTCGTAAATTATAAAAATTATCTGAAAAGTTTCGTATCATTTCGAGTAGTCCTCGATATAATTTGATTCTTTGACCGAAATTAGTATAAACTAATGTATAATACACTATAGTTTTTTTTACTGAAACTTGCATTTCGAAAAGTTTTATAGAAGCTAATTTTCATATTATTTTTTGCATGGACTTCTATCATAACATTCCTTTGTAACATATATAAATGATCTGAAACGTTTCGTATCATTTGGAACAGTCCTCGATTTAATTTGACTTTTTGACCGAAACTAGTGTATAATATACTATGGTTTTTTGACCGAAACATGCATTTCGAAAATTTTCATAGAAACTATTTTTCAGATGATTTTTGCATGGACTTCCATCACCTTCCCTCGTAAAATATTAAACTTATCTGAAAAGTTTTGTATCATTTCGAGCAGTCCTCGATTTAATTTGATGTTTTGACCGATATTAGTATAAACTAGTGTATAATAGAGAATAGTTTTTTGACCGAAACTTGCATTTCGAAAAGTTTTATAGAAGCTAATTTTCAGATGATTTTTTGCATGGACTTCCACCTAAACCTTCCTTTCTAACATATATAAATGATCTGAAGAAATACGTATCGTTTGGAACAGTCCTCGATTTAATTTGACTTTTTGACCGAAACTAGTGTATAATATACTATGGTTTTTTGACCGAAATTTGCATTTTGAAAAGTTTCATAGCATCTAATTTTCAGGTGATTTTTTTCTTGGACTTCCATCATAACCTTCCCTCGTAAATTATAAAAATTATCTGAAAAGTTTCGTATCATTTCGAGTAGTCCTCGATATAATTTGATTCTTTGACCGAAATTAGTATAAACTAATGTATAATACACTATAGTTTTTTTTACTGAAACTTGCATTTCGAAAAGTTTTATAGAAGCTAATTTTCATATTATTTTTTGCATGGACTTCTATCATAACATTCCTTTGTAACATATATAAATGATCTGAAACGTTTCGTATCATTTGGAACAGTCCTCGATTTAATTTGACTTTTTGACCGAAACTAGTGTATAATATACTATGGTTTTTTGACCGAAACTTGCATTTCGAAAATTTTCATAGAAACTATTTTTCAGATGATTTTTACATGGACTTCCATCACCTTCCCTCGTAAAATATTAAACTTATCTGAAAAGTTTTGTATCATTTCGAGCAGTCCTCGATTTAATTTGATGTTTTGACCGATATTAGTATAAACTAGTGTATAATAGAGAATAGTTTTTTGACCGAAACTTGCATTTCGAAAAGTTTTATAGAAGCTAATTTTCAGATGATTTTTTGCATGGACTTCCACCTAAACCTTCCTTTCTAACATATATAAATGATCTGAAGAAATACGTATCGTTTGGAACAGTCCTCGATTTAATTTGACTTTTTGACCGAAACTAGTGTATAATATACTATGGTTTTTTGACCGAAATTTGCATTTTGAAAAGTTTCATAGCATCTAATTTTCAGGTGATTTTTTTCTTGGACTTCCATTATAACCTTCCCTCGTAAATTATAAAAATTATCTGAAAAGTTTCGTATCATTTCGAGTAGTCCTCGATATAATTTGATTCTTTGACCGAAATTAGTATAAACTAATGTATAATACACTATAGTTTTTTTTACTGAAACTTGCATTTCGAAAAGTTTTATAGAAGCTAATTTTCATATTATTTTTTGCATGGACTTCTATCATAACATTCCTTTGTAACATATATAAATGATCTGAAACGTTTCGTATCATTTGGAACAGTCCTCGATTTAATTTGACTTTTTGACCGAAACTAGTGTATAATATACTATGGTTTTTTGACCGAAACTTGCATTTCGAAAATTTTCATAGAAACTATTTTTTAGATGATTTTTACATGGACTTCCATCACCTTCCCTCGTAAAATATTAAACTTATCTGAAAAGTTTTGTATCATTTCGAGCAGTCCTCGATTTAATTTGATGTTTTGACCGATATTAGTATAAACTAGTGTATAATAGAGAATAGTTTTTTGACCGAAACTTGCATTTCGAAAAGTTTTATAGAAGCTAATTTTCAGATGATTTTTTGCATGGACTTCCACCTAAACCTTCCTTTCTAACATATATAAATGATCTGAAGAAATACGTATCGTTTGGAACAGTCCTCGATTTAATTTGACTTTTTGACCGAAACTAGTGTATAATATACTATGGTTTTTTGACCGAAATTTGCATTTTGAAAAGTTTCATAGCATCTAATTTTCAGGTGATTTTTTTCTTGGACTTCCATCATAACCTTCCCTCGTAAATTATAAAAATTATCTGAAAAGTTTCGTATCATTTCGAGTAGTCCTCGATATAATTTGATTCTTTGACCGAAATTAGTATAAACTAATGTATAATACACTATAGTTTTTTTTACTGAAACTTGCATTTCGAAAAGTTTTATAGAAGCTAATTTTCATATTATTTTTTGCATGGACTTCTATCATAACATTCCTTTGTAACATATATAAATGATCTGAAACGTTTCGTATCATTTGGAACAGTCCTCGATTTAATTTGACTTTTTGACCGAAACTAGTGTATAATATACTATGGTTTTTTGACCGAAACTTGCATTTCGAAAATTTTCATAGAAACTATTTTTCAGATGATTTTTGCATGGACTTCCATCACCTTCCCTCGTAAAATATTAAACTTATCTGAAAAGTTTTGTATCATTTCGAGCAGTCCTCGATTTAATTTGATGTTTTGACCGATATTAGTATAAACTAGTGTATAATAGAGAATAGTTTTTTGACCGAAACTTGCATTTCGAAAAGTTTTATAGAAGCTAATTTTCAGATGATTTTTTGCATGGACTTCCACCTAAACCTTCCTTTCTAACATATATAAATGATCTGAAGAAATACGTATCGTTTGGAACAGTCCTCGATTTAATTTGACTTTTTGACCGAAACTAGTGTATAATATACTATGGTTTTTTGACCGAAATTTGCATTTTGAAAAGTTTCATAGCATCTAATTTTCAGGTGATTTTTTTCTTGGACTTCCATTATAACCTTCCCTCGTAAATTATAAAAATTATCTGAAAAGTTTCGTATCATTTCGAGTAGTCCTCGATATAATTTGATTCTTTGACCGAAATTAGTATAAACTAATGTATAATACACTATAGTTTTTTTTACTGAAACTTGCATTTCGAAAAGTTTTATAGAAGCTAATTTTCATATTATTTTTTGCATGGACTTCTATCATAACATTCCTTTGTAACATATATAAATGATCTGAAACGTTTCGTATCATTTGGAACAGTCCTCGATTTAATTTGACTTTTTGACCGAAACTAGTGTATAATATACTATGGTTTTTTGACCGAAACTTGCATTTCGAAAAATTTCATAGAAACTATTTTTCAGATGATTTTTACATGGACTTCCATCACCTTCCCTCGTAAAATATTAAACTTATCTGAAAAGTTTTGTATCATTTCGAGCAGTCCTCGATTTAATTTGATGTTTTGACCGATATTAGTATAAACTAGTGTATAATAGAGAATAGTTTTTTGACTGAAACTTGCATTTCGAAAAGTTTTATAGAAGCTAATTTTCAGATGATTTTTTGCATGGACTTCCACCTAAACCTTCCTTTCTAACATATATAAATGATCTGAAGAAATACGTATCGTTTGGAACAGTCCTCGATTTAATTTGACTTTTTGACCGAAACTAGTGTATAATATACTATGGTTTTTTGACCGAAATTTGCATTTTGAAAAGTTTCATAGCATCTAATTTTCAGGTGATTTTTTTCTTGGACTTCCATTATAACCTTCCCTCGTAAATTATAAAAATTATCTGAAAAGTTTCGTATCATTTCGAGTAGTCCTCGATATAATTTGATTCTTTGACCGAAATTAGTATAAACTAATGTATAATACACTATAGTTTTTTTTACTGAAACTTGCATTTCGAAAAGTTTTATAGAAGCTAATTTTCATATTATTTTTTGCATGGACTTCTATCATAACATTCCTTTGTAACATATATAAATGATCTGAAACGTTTCGTATCATTTGGAACAGTCCTCGATTTAATTTGACTTTTTGACCGAAACTAGTGTATAATATACTATGGTTTTTTGACCGAAACTTGCATTTCGAAAATTTTCATAGAAACTATTTTTCAGATGATTTTTACATGGACTTCCATCACCTTCCCTCGTAAAATATTAAACTTATCTGAAAAGTTTTGTATCATTTCGAGCAGTCCTCGATTTAATTTGATGTTTTGACCGATATTAGTATAAACTAGTGTATAATAGAGAATAGTTTTTTGACCGAAACTTGCATTTCGAAAAGTTTTATAGAAGCTAATTTTCAGATGATTTTTTGCATGGACTTCCACCTAAACCTTCCTTTCTAACATATATAAATGATCTGAAGAAATACGTATCGTTTGGAACAGTCCTCGATTTAATTTGACTTTTTGACCGAAACTAGTGTATAATATACTATGGTTTTTTGACCGAAATTTGCATTTTGAAAAGTTTCATAGCATCTAATTTTCAGGTGATTTTTTTCTTGGACTTCCATTATAACCTTCCCTCGTAAATTATAAAAATTATCTGAAAAGTTTCGTATCATTTCGAGTAGTCCTCGATATAATTTGATTCTTTGACCGAAATTAGTATAAACTAATGTATAATACACTATAGTTTTTTTTACTGAAACTTGCATTTCGAAAAGTTTTATAGAAGCTAATTTTCATATTATTTTTTGCATGGACTTCTATCATAACATTCCTTTGTAACATATATAAATGATCTGAAACGTTTCGTATCATTTGGAACAGTCCTCGATTTAATTTGACTTTTTGACCGAAACTAGTGTATAATATACTATGGTTTTTTGACCGAAACTTGCATTTCGAAAATTTTCATAGAAACTATTTTTTAGATGATTTTTACATGGACTTCCATCACCTTCCCTCGTAAAATATTAAACTTATCTGAAAAGTTTTGTATCATTTCGAGCAGTCCTCGATTTAATTTGATGTTTTGACCGATATTAGTATAAACTAGTGTATAATAGAGAATAGTTTTTTGACCGAAACTTGCATTTCGAAAAGTTTTATAGAAGCTAATTTTCAGATGATTTTTTGCATGGACTTCCACCTAAACCTTCCTTTCTAACATATATAAATGATCTGAAGAAATACGTATCGTTTGGAACAGTCCTCGATTTAATTTGACTTTTTGACCGAAACTAGTGTATAATATACTATGGTTTTTTGACCGAAATTTGCATTTTGAAAAGTTTCATAGCATCTAATTTTCAGGTGATTTTTTTCTTGGACTTCCATCATAACCTTCCCTCGTAAATTATAAAAATTATCTGAAAAGTTTCGTATCATTTCGAGTAGTCCTCGATATAATTTGATTCTTTGACCGAAATTAGTATAAACTAATGTATAATACACTATAGTTTTTTTTACTGAAACTTGCATTTCGAAAAGTTTTATAGAAGCTAATTTTCATATTATTTTTTGCATGGACTTCTATCATAACATTCCTTTGTAACATATATAAATGATCTGAAACGTTTCGTATCATTTGGAACAGTCCTCGATTTAATTTGACTTTTTGACCGAAACTAGTGTATAATATACTATGGTTTTTTGACCGAAACTTGCATTTCGAAAATTTTCATAGAAACTATTTTTCAGATGATTTTTGCATGGACTTCCATCACCTTCCCTCGTAAAATATTAAACTTATCTGAAAAGTTTTGTATCATTTCGAGCAGTCCTCGATTTAATTTGATGTTTTGACCGATATTAGTATAAACTAGTGTATAATAGAGAATAGTTTTTTGACCGAAACTTGCATTTCGAAAAGTTTTATAGAAGCTAATTTTCAGATGATTTTTTGCATGGACTTCCACCTAAACCTTCCTTTCTAACATATATAAATGATCTGAAGAAATACGTATCGTTTGGAACAGTCCTCGATTTAATTTGACTTTTTGACCGAAACTAGTGTATAATATACTATGGTTTTTTGACCGAAATTTGCATTTTGAAAAGTTTCATAGCATCTAATTTTCAGGTGATTTTTTTCTTGGACTTCCATTATAACCTTCCCTCGTAAATTATAAAAATTATCTGAAAAGTTTCGTATCATTTCGAGTAGTCCTCGATATAATTTGATTCTTTGACCGAAATTAGTATAAACTAATGTATAATACACTATAGTTTTTTTTACTGAAACTTGCATTTCGAAAAGTTTTATAGAAGCTAATTTTCATATTATTTTTTGCATGGACTTCTATCATAACATTCCTTTGTAACATATATAAATGATCTGAAACGTTTCGTATCATTTGGAACAGTCCTCGATTTAATTTGACTTTTTGACCGAAACTAGTGTATAATATACTATGGTTTTTTGACCGAAACTTGCATTTCGAAAAATTTCATAGAAACTATTTTTCAGATGATTTTTACATGGACTTCCATCACCTTCCCTCGTAAAATATTAAACTTATCTGAAAAGTTTTGTATCATTTCGAGCAGTCCTCGATTTAATTTGATGTTTTGACCGATATTAGTATAAACTAGTGTATAATAGAGAATAGTTTTTTGACTGAAACTTGCATTTCGAAAAGTTTTATAGAAGCTAATTTTCAGATGATTTTTTGCATGGACTTCCACCTAAACCTTCCTTTCTAACATATATAAATGATCTGAAGAAATACGTATCGTTTGGAACAGTCCTCGATTTAATTTGACTTTTTGACCGAAACTAGTGTATAATATACTATGGTTTTTTGACCGAAATTTGCATTTTGAAAAGTTTCATAGCATCTAATTTTCAGGTGATTTTTTTCTTGGACTTCCATTATAACCTTCCCTCGTAAATTATAAAAATTATCTGAAAAGTTTCGTATCATTTCGAGTAGTCCTCGATATAATTTGATTCTTTGACCGAAATTAGTATAAACTAATGTATAATACACTATAGTTTTTTTTACTGAAACTTGCATTTCGAAAAGTTTTATAGAAGCTAATTTTCATATTATTTTTTGCATGGACTTCTATCATAACATTCCTTTGTAACATATATAAATGATCTGAAACGTTTCGTATCATTTGGAACAGTCCTCGATTTAATTTGACTTTTTGACCGAAACTAGTGTATAATATACTATGGTTTTTTGACCGAAACTTGCATTTCGAAAATTTTCATAGAAACTATTTTTCAGATGATTTTTGCATGGACTTCCATCACCTTCCCTCGTAAAATATTAAACTTATCTGAAAAGTTTTGTATCATTTCGAGCAGTCCTCGATTTAATTTGATGTTTTGACCGATATTAGTATAAACTAGTGTATAATAGAGAATAGTTTTTTGACCGAAACTTGCATTTCGAAAAGTTTTATAGAAGCTAATTTTCAGATGATTTTTTGCATGGACTTCCACCTAAACCTTCCTTTCTAACATATATAAATGATCTGAAGAAATACGTATCGTTTGGAACAGTCCTCGATTTAATTTGACTTTTTGAACGAAACTAGTGTATAATATACTATGGTTTTTTGACCGAAATTTGCATTTTGAAAAGTTTCATAGCATCTAATTTTCAGGTGATTTTTTTCTTGGACTTCCATCATAACCTTCCCTCGTAAATTATAAAAATTATCTGAAAAGTTTCGTATCTTTTCGAGTAGTCCTCGATATAATTTATTCATTGACCGAAATTTGTATAAACTAATGTATAATACACTATAGTTTTTTTTACTGAAACTTGCATTTTGAAAAGTTTTATAGAAGCTAATTTTCATATTATTTTTTGCATGGACTTCTATCATAACATTCCTTTGTAACATATATAAATGATCTGAAACGTTTCGTATCATTTGGAACAGTCCTCGATTTAATTTGACTTTTTGACCGAAACTAGTGTATAATATACTATGGTTTTTTGACCGAAACTTGCATTTCGAAAATTTTCATAGAAACTATTTTTCAGATGATTTTTGCATGGACTTCCATCACCTTCCCTCGTAAAAATTAAACTTATCTGAAAAGTTTTGTATCATTTCGAGCAGTCCTCGATTTAATTTGATGTTTTGACCGATATTAGTATAAACTAGTGTATAATAGAGAATAGTTTTTTGACCGAAACTTGCATTTCGAAAAGTTTTATAGAAGCTAATTTTTAGATGATTTTTTGCATGGACTTCCACCAAAACCTTCCTTTCTAACATATATAAATGATCTGAAGAAATATGTATCGTTTGGAACAGTCCTCGATTTAATTTGACTTTTTGACCGAAACTAGTGTATAATATACTATGGTTTTTTGACCGAAATTTGCATTTTGAAAAGTTTCATAGCATCTAATTTTCAGGTGATTTTTTTCTTGGACTTCCATCATAACCTTCCCTCGTAAATTATAAAAATTATCTGAAAAGTTTCGTATCATTTCGAGTAGTCCTCGATATAATTTGATTCTTTGACCGAAATTAGTATAAACTAATGTATAATACACTATAGTTTTTTTTACTGAAACTTGCATTTCGAAAAGTTTTATAGAAGCTAATTTTCATATTATTTTTTGCATGGACTTCTATCATAACATTCCTTTGTAACATATATAAATGATCTGAAACGTTTCGTATCATTTGGAACAGTCCTCGATTTAATTTGACTTTTTGACCGAAACTAGTGTATAATATACTATGGTTTTTTGACCGAAACTTGTATTTCGAAAATTTTCATAGAAACTATTTTTCAGATGATTTTTGCATGGACTTCCATCACCTTCCCTCGTAAAATATTAAACTTATCTGAAAAGTTTTGTATCATTTCGAGCAGTCCTCGATTTAATTTGATGTTTTGACCGATATTAGTATAAACTAGTGTATAATAGAGAATAGTTTTTTGACCGAAACTTGCATTTCGAAAAGTTTTATAGAAGCTAATTTTCAGATGATTTTTTGCATGGACTTCCACCTAAACCTTCCTTTCTAACATATATAAATGATCTGAAGAAATACGTATCTTTTGGAATAGTCCTCGATTTAATTTGACTTTTGACCGAAACTAGTGTATAATATACTATGGTTTTTTGACCGAAATTTGCATTTTGAAAAGTTTCATAGCATCTAATTTTCAGGTGATTTTTTTCTTGGACTTCCATCATAACCTTCCCTCGTAAATTATAAAAATTATCTGAAAAGTTTCGTATCTTTTCGAGTAGTCCTCGATATAATTTATTCTTTGACCGAAATTAGTATAAACTACTGTATAATATACTATAGTTTTTTTTACTGAAACTTGCATTTCGAAAAGTTTTATAGAAGCTAATTTTCATATTATTTTTTGCATGGACTTCTATCATAACATTCCTTTGTAACATATATAAATGATCTGAAACGTTTCGTATCATTTTGAACAGTCCTCGATTTAATTTGACTTTTTGACCGAAACTAGTGTATAATATACTATGGTTTTTTGACCGAAACTTGCATTTCGAAAACTTTCATAGAAACTATTTTTCAGATGATTTTTGCATGGACTTCCATCACCTTCCCTCGTAAAATATTAAACTTATCTGAAAAGTTTTGTATCATTTCGAGCAGTCCTCGATTTAATTTGATGTTTTGACCGATATTAGTATAAACTAGTGTATAATAGAGAATAGTTTTTTGACCGAAACTTGCATTTCGAAAAGTTTTATAGAAGCTAATTTTCAGATGATTTTTTGCATAGACTTCCACCTAAACCTTCCTTTCTAACATATATAAATGATCTGAAGAAATACGTATCGTTTGGAACAGTCCTCAATTTAATTTGACTTTTTGACCGAAACTAGTGTATAATATACTATGGTTTTTTGACCGAAATTTGCATTTTGAAAAGTTTCATAGCATCTAATTTTCAGGTGATTTTTTTCTTGGACTTCCATCATAACCTTCCCTCGTAAATTATAAAAATTATCTGAAAAGTTTCGTATCATTTCGAGTAATCCTCGATATAATTTGATTCTTTGACCGAAATTAGTATAAACTAATGAATAATACACTATAGTTTTTTTTACTGAAACTTGCATTTCGAAAAGTTTTATAGAAGCTAATTTTCATATTATTTTTTGCATGGACTTCTATCATAACATTCCTTTGTAACATATATAAATGATCTGAAACGTTTCGTATCATTTTGAACAGTCCTCGATTTAATTTGACTTTTTGACCGAAACTAGTGTATAATATACTATGGTTTTTTGACCGAAACTTGCATTTCGAAAATTTTCATAGAAACTATTTTTCAGATGATTTTTGCATGGACTTCCATCACCTTCTCTCGTAAAATATTAAACTTATCTGAAAAGTTTTGTATCATTTCGAGCAGTCCTCGATTTAATTTGATGTTTTGACCGATATTAGTATAAACTAGTGTATAATAGAGAATAGTTTTTTGACCGAAACTTGCATTTCGAAAAGTTTTATAGAAGCTAATTTTCAGATGATTTTTTGCATGGACTTCCACCTAAACCTTCCTTTCTAACATATATAAATGATCTGAAGAAATACGTATCGTTTGGAACAGTCCTCGATTTAATTTGACTTTTTGACCGAAACTAGTGTATAATATACTATGGTTTTTTGACCGAAATTTGCATTTTGAAAAGTTTCATAGCATCTAATTTTCAGGTGATTTTTTTCTTGGACTTCCATCATAACCTTCCCTCGTAAATTATAAAAATTATCTGAAAAGTTTCGTATCTTTTCGAGTAGTCCTCGATATAATTTATTCTTTGACCGAAATTAGTATAAACTACTGTATAATATACTATAGTTTTTTTTACTGAAACTTGCATTTCGAAAAGTTTTATAGAAGCTAATTTTCATATTATTTTTTGCATGGACTTCTATCATAACATTCCTTTGTAACATATATAAATGATCTGAAACGTTTCGTATCATTTTGAACAGTCCTCGATTTAATTTGACTTTTTGACCGAAACTAGTGTATAATATACTATGGTTTTTTGACCGAAACTTGCATTTCGAAAATTTTCATAGAAACTATTTTTCAGATGATTTTTGCATGGACTTCCATCACCTTCCCTCGTAAAATATTAAACTTATCTGAAAAGTTTTGTATCATTTCGAGCAGTCCTCGATTTAATTTGATGTTTTGACCGATATTAGTATAAACTAGTGTATAATAGAGAATAGTTTTTTGACCGAAACTTGCATTTCGAAAAGTTTTATAGAAGCTAATTTTCAGATGATTTTTTGCATAGACTTCCACCTAAACCTTCCTTTCTAACATATATAAATGATCTGAAGAAATACGTATCGTTTGGAACAGTCCTCAATTTAATTTGACTTTTTGACCGAAACTAGTGTATAATATACTATGGTTTTTTGACCGAAATTTGCATTTTGAAAAGTTTCATAGCATCTAATTTTCAGGTGATTTTTTTCTTGGACTTCCATCATAACCTTCCCTCGTAAATTATAAAAATTATCTGAAAAGTTTCGTATCATTTCGAGTAGTCCTCGATATAATTTGATTCTTTGACCGAAATTAGTATAAACTAATGAATAATACACTATAGTTTTTTTTACTGAAACTTGCATTTCGAAAAGTTTTATAGAAGCTAATTTTCATATTATTTTTTGCATGGACTTCTATCATAACATTCCTTTGTAACATATATAAATGATCTGAAACGTTTCGTATCATTTGGAACAGTCCTCGATTTAATTTGACTTTTTGACCGAAACTAGTGTATAATATACTATGGTTTTTTGACCGAAACTTGCATTTCGAAAATTTTCATAGAAACTATTTTTCAGATGATTTTTGCATGGACTTCCATCACCTTCTCTCGTAAAATTTTAAACTTATCTGAAAAGTTTTGTATCATTTCGAGCAGTCCTCGATTTAATTTGATGTTTTGACCGATATTAGTATAAACTAGTGTATAATAGAGAATAGTTTTTTGACCGAAACTTGCATTTCGAAAAGTTTTATAGAAGCTAATTTTCAGATGATTTTTTGCATGGACTTCCACCTAAACCTTCCTTTCTAACATATATAAATGATCTGAAGAAATACGTATCGTTTGGAACAGTCCTCGATTTAATTTGACTATTTGACCGAAACTAGTGTATAATATACTATGGTTTTTTGACCGAAATTTGCATTTTGAAAAGTTTCATAGCATCTAATTTTCAGGTGATTTTTTTCTTGGACTTCCATCATAACCTTCCCTCGTAAATTATAAAAATTATCTGAAAAGTTTCGTATCTTTTCGAGTAGTCCTCGATATAATTTATTCTTTGACCGAAATTAGTATAAACTAATGTATAATATACTATAGTTTTTTTTACTGAAACTTGCATTTCGAAAAGTTTTATAGAAGCTAATTTTCATATTATTTTTTGCATGGACTTCTATCATAACATTCCTTTGTAACATATATAAATGATCTGAAACGTTTCGTATCATTTGGAACAGTCCTCGATTTAATTTGACTTTTTGACCGAAACTAGTGTATAATATACTATGGTTTTTTGACCGAAACTTGCATTTCGAAAATTTTCATAGAAACTATTTTTCAGATGATTTTTGCATGGACTTCCATCACCTTCCCTCGTAAAATATTAAACTTATCTGAAAAGTTTTGTATCATTTCGAGCAGTCCTCGATTTAATTTGATGTTTTGACCGATATTAGTATAAACTAGTGTATAATAGAGAATAGTTTTTTGACCGAAACTTGCATTTCGAAAAGTTTTATAGAAGCTAATTTTCAGATGATGTTTTGCATAGACTTCCACCTAAACCTTCCTTTCTAACATATATAAATGATCTGAAGAAATACGTATCGTTTGGAACAGTCCTCAATTTAATTTGACTTTTTGACCGAAACTAGTGTATAATATACTATGGTTTTTTGACCGAAATTTGCATTTTGAAAAGTTTCATAGCATCTAATTTTCAGGTGATTTTTTTCTTGGACTTCCATTATAACCTTCCCTCGTAAATTATAAAAATTATCTGAAAAGTTTCGTATCATTTCGAGTAGTCCTCGATATAATTTGATTCTTTGACCGAAATTAGTATAAACTAATGTATAATACACTATAGTTTGTTTTACTGAAACTTGCATTTCGAAAAGTTTTATAGAAGCTAATTTTCATATTATTTTTTGCATGGACTTCTATCATAACATTCCTTTGTAACATATATAAATGATCTGAAACGTTTCGTATCATTTGGAACAGTCCTCGATTTAATTTGACTTTTTGACCGAAACTAGTGTATAATATACTATGGTTTTTTGACCGAAACTTGCATTTCGAAAATTTTCATAGAAACTATTTTTCAGATGATTTTTGCATGGACTTCCATCACCTTCCCTCGTAAAATATTAAACTTATCTGAAAAGTTTTGTATCATTTCGAGCAGTCCTCGATTTAATTTGATGTTTTGACCGATATTAGTATAAACTAGTGTATAATAGAGAATAGTTTTTTGACCGAAACTTGCATTTCGAAAAGTTTTATAGAAGCTAATTTTCAGATGATTTTTTGCATGGACTTCCACCTAAACCTTCCTTTCTAACATATATAAATGATCTGAAGAAATACGTATCGTTTGGAATAGTCCTCGATTTAATTTGACTTTTGACCGAAACTAGTGTATAATATACTATGGTTTTTTGACCGAAATTTGCATTTTGAAAAGTTTCATAGCATCTAATTTTCAGGTGATTTTTTTCTTGGACTTCCATCATCACCTTCCCTCGTAAATTATAAAAATTATCTGAAAAGTTTCGTATCTTTTCGAGTAGTCCTCGATATAATTTATTCTTTGACCGAAATTAGTATAAACTAATGTATAATATACTATAGTTTTTTTTACTGAAACTTGCATTTCGAAAAGTTTTATAGAAGCTAATTTTCATATTATTTTTTGCATGGACTTCTATCATAACATTCCTTTGTAACATATATAAATGATCTGAAACGTTTCGTATCATTTTGAACAGTCCTCGATTTAATTTGACTTTTTGACCGAAACTAGTGTATAATATACTATGGTTTTTTGACCGAAACTTGCATTTCGAAAATTTTCATAGAAACTATTTTTCAGATGATTTTTGCATGGACTTCCATCACCTTCCCTCATAAAATATTAAACTTATCTGAAAAGTTTTGTATCATTTCGAGCAGTCCTCGATTTAATTTGATTTTTGACCGATATTAGTATAAACTAGTGTATAATAGAGAATAGTTTTTTGACCGAAACTTGCATTTCGAAAAGTTTTATAGAAGCTAATTTTCAGATGATTTCTTGCATGGACTTCCACCTAAACCTTCCTTTCTAACATATATAAATGATCTGAAGAAATACGTATCGTTTGGAACAGTCCTCGATTTAATTTGACTTTTTGACCGAAACTAGTGTATAATATACTATGGTTTTTTGACCGAAATTTGCATTTTGAAAAGTTTCATAGCATCTAATTTTCAGGTGATTTTTTTCTTGGACTTCCATCATAACCTTCCCTCGTAAATTATAAAAATTATCTGAAAAGTTTCGTATCTTTTCAAGTAGTCCTCGATATAATTTATTCTTTGACCGAAATTAGTATAAACTACTGTATAATATACTATAGTTTTTTTTACTGAAACTTGCATTTCGAAAAGTTTTATAGAAGCTAATTTTCATATTATTTTTTGCATGGACTTCTATCATAACATTCCTTTGTAACATATATAAATGATCTGAAACGTTTCGTATCATTTTGAACAGTCCTCGATTTAATTTGACTTTTTGACCGAAACTAGTGTATAATATACTATGGTTTTTTGACCGAAACTTGCATTTCGAAAATTTTCATAGAAACTATTTTTCAGATGATTTTTGCATGGACTTCCATCACCTTCCCTCATAAAATATTAAACTTATCTGAAAAGTTTTGTATCATTTCGAGCAGTCCTCGATTTAATTTGATTTTTGACCGATATTAGTATAAACTAGTGTATAATAGAGAATAGTTTTTTGACCGAAACTTGCATTTCGAAAAGTTTTATAGAAGCTAATTTTCAGATGATTTCTTGCATGGACTTCCACCTAAACCTTCCTTTCTAACATATATAAATGATCTGAAGAAATACGTATCGTTTGGAACAGTCCTCGATTTAATTTGACTTTTTGACCGAAACTAGTGTATAATATACTATGGTTTTTTGACCGAAATTTGCATTTTGAAAAGTTTCATAGCATCTAATTTTCAGGTGATTTTTTTCTTGGACTTCCATCATAACCTTCCCTCGTAAATTATAAAAATTATCTGAAAAGTTTCGTATCTTTTCAAGTAGTCCTCGATATAATTTATTCTTTGACCGAAATTAGTATAAACTACTGTATAATATACTATAGTTTTTTTTACTGAAACTTGCATTTCGAAAAGTTTTATAGAAGCTAATTTTCATATTATTTTTTGCATGGACTTCTATCATAACATTCCTTTGTAACATATATAAATGATCTGAAACGTTTCGTATCATTTTGAACAGTCCTCGATTTAATTTGACTTTTTGACCGAAACTAGTGTATAATATACTATGGTTTTTTGACCGAAACTTGCATTTCGAAAATTTTCATAGAAACTATTTTTCAGATGATTTTTGCATGGACTTCCATCACCTTCCCTCATAAAATATTAAACTTATCTGAAAAGTTTTGTATCATTTCGAGCAGTCCTCGATTTAATTTGATTTTTGACCGATATTAGTATAAACTAGTGTATAATAGAGAATAGTTTTTTGACCGAAACTTGCATTTCGAAAAGTTTTATAGAAGCTAATTTTCAGATGATTTCTTGCATGGACTTCCACCTAAACCTTCCTTTCTAACATATATAAATGATCTGAAGAAATACGTATCGTTTGGAACAGTCCTCGATTTAATTTGACTTTTTGACCGAAACTAGTGTATAATATACTATGGTTTTTTGACCGAAATTTGCATTTTGAAAAGTTTCATAGCATCTAATTTTCAGGTGATTTTTTTCTTGGACTTCCATCATAACCTTCCCTCGTAAATTATAAAAATTATCTGAAAAGTTTCGTATCATTTCGAGTAGTCCTCGATATAATTTGATTCTTTGACCGAAATTAGTATAAACTAATGTATAATACACTATAGTTTTTTTTACTGAAACTTGCATTTCGAAAAGTTTTATAGAAGCTAATTTTCATATTATTTTTTGCATGGACTTCTATCATAACATTCCTTTGTAACATATATAAATGATCTGAAACGTTTCGTATCATTTGGAACAGTCCTCGATTTAATTTGACTTTTTGACCGAAACTAGTGTATAATATACTATGGTTTTTTGACCGAAACTTGCATTTCGAAAATTTTCATAGAAACTATTTTTCAGATGATTTTTGCATGGACTTCCATCATCTTCCCTCGTAAAATATTAAACTTATCTGAAAAGTTTTGTATCATTTCGAGCAGTCCTCGATTTAATTTGATGTTTTGACCGATATTAGTATAAACTAGTGTATAATAGAGAATAGTTTTTTGACCGAAACTTGCATTTCGAAAAGTTTTATAGAAGCTAATTTTCAGATGATTTTTTGCATGGACTTCCACCTAAACCTTCCTTTCTAACATATATAAATGATCTGAAGAAATACGTATCTTTTGGAATAGTCCTCGATTTAATTTGACTTTTGACCGAAACTAGTGTATAATATACTATGGTTTTTTGACCGAAATTTGCATTTTGAAAAGTTTCATAGCATCTAATTTTCAGGTGATTTTTTTCTTGGACTTCCATCATAACCTTCCCTCGTAAATTATAAAAATTATCTGAAAAGTTTCGTATCTTTTCGAGTAGTCCTCGATATAATTTATTCTTTGACCGAAATTAGTATAAACTAATGTATAATATACTATAGTTTTTTTTACTGAAACTTGCATTTCGAAAAGTTTTATAGAAGCTAATTTTCATATTATTTTTTGCATGGACTTCTATCATAACATTCCTTTGTAACATATATAAATGATCTGAAACGTTTCGTATCATTTTGAACAGTCCTCGATTTAATTTGACTTTTTGACTGAAACTAGTGTATAATATACTATGGTTTTTTGACCGAAACTTGCATTTCGAAAATTTTCATAGAAACTATTTTTCAGATGATTTTTGCATGGACTTCCATCACCTTCCCTCATAAAATATTAAACTTATCTGAAAAGTTTTGTATCATTTCGAGCAGTCCTTGATTTAATTTGATTTTTGACCGATATTAGTATAAACTAGTGTATAATAGAGAATAGTTTTTTGACCGAAACTTGCATTTCAAAAAGTTTTATAGAAGCTAATTTTCAGATGATTTCTTGCATGGACTTCCACCTAAACCTTCCTTTCTAACATATATAAATGATCTGAAGAAATACGTATCGTTTGGAACAGTCCTCGATTTAATTTGACTTTTTGACCGAAACTAGTGTATAATATACTATGGTTTTTTGACCGAAATTTGCATTTTGAAAAGTTTCATAGCATCTAATTTTCAGGTGATTTTTTTCTTGGACTTCCATCATAACCTTCCCTCGTAAATTATAAAAATTATCTGAAAAGTTTCGTATCATTTCGAGTAGTCCTCGATATAATTTGATTCTTTGACCGAAATTAGTATAAACTAATGTATAATACACTATAGTTTTTTTTACTGAAACTTGCATTTCGAAAAGTTTTATAGAAGCTAATTTTCATATTATTTTTTGCATGGACTTCTATCATAACATTCCTTTGTAACATATATAAATGATCTGAAACGTTTCGTATCATTTGGAACAGTCCTCGATTTAATTTGACTTTTTGACCGAAACTAGTGTATAATATACTATGGTTTTTTGACCGAAACTTGCATTTCGAAAATTTTCATAGAAACTATTTTTCAGATGATTTTTGCATGGACTTCCATCACCTTCCCTCGTAAAATATTAAACTTATCTTAAAAGTTTTGTATCATTTCGAGCAGTCCTCGATTTAATTTGATGTTTTGACCGATATTAGTATAAACTAGTGTATAATAGAGAATAGTTTTTTGACCGAAACTTGCATTTCGAAAATTTTTATAGAAGCTAATTTTCAGATGATTTTTTGCATGGACTTCCACCTAAACCTTCCTTTCTAACATATATAAATGATCTGAAGAAATACGTATCGTTTGGAATAGTCCTCGATTTAATTTGACTTTTGACCGAAACTAGTGTATAATATACTATGGTTTTTTGACCGAAATTTGCATTTTGAAAAGTTTCATAGCATCTAATTTTCAGGTGATTTTTTTCTTGGACTTCCATCATAACCTTCCCACGTAAATTATAAAAATTATCTGAAAAGTTTCGTATCTTTTCGAGTAGTCCTCGATATAATTTATTCTTTGACCGAAATTAGTATAAACTAATGTATAATATACTATAGTTTTTTTTACTGAAACTTGCATTTCGAAAAGTTTTATAGAAGCTAATTTTCATATTATTTTTTGCATGGACTTCTATCATAACATTCCTTTGTAACATATATAAATGATCTGAAACGTTTCGTATCATTTTGAACAGTCCTTGATTTAATTTGACTTTTTGACCGAAACTAGTGTATAATATACTATGGTTTTTTGACCGAAACTTGCATTTCAAAAATTTTCATAGAAACTATTTTTCAGATGATTTTTGCATGGACTTCCATCACCTTCTGTCGCTCCCGGGATTTTCATCCTAGTACAAACGCGAAAGTGGCGCGGAAAGGGTAGAGTCGCCAGCCAGACATTTTTATCCCAAAGGAATGGGAAAGGTAATGTTGCACAAACCTAAGGAAGAAGGAAAAGGACGAGGCCTTGCGAACCAAAGATCTGAGTTCGGGAGTCGGTTACGACCTGGGAAGGTATTAGCACCCCAGATCGTCCGTCGTACCCGACGGGATCCACGCTTGCTTGCTTTGTTTCAAAGGGTGAGAAAAATATAACTGCTGCTGAACAAAACCGCTAACTGGAATAGAATGAGAAATGAGAAAGGAACTGAAATAAGAAAATGAGAATAAAGGGGAAATGTAGGGAAAATAAAGAATGTGCTCGAACGGGCCCTACCCCTCTGCCTACGTACCTCATCGGGATAACGAGGATCAGAGTCGACGTAGTTCGCCTAACCTAGGCGGGAACTATGTTTGTGTTTTTTACAGCTGGAACTGCGTATGTCTATGCTCAGGTGTTGCAGGCTCGTCTGGTACGAGTGCGTTAACCGTCTTGCATGTGTGACAAGTCGTCGCGAGTTCGCGTTGTGAGTGAATGAGATGAGAGAAGAAGTTCCCGCAGGATAGTCGGTTATTGTTTGTTTTTGTCTTTTTAAAAGAAGTGTTTTTGAATTTGTTTGTGAACTGTCTTGTACTAAGACCTATCCATCGCGGGAAGTATTTACACCTCGCCCCGAAACAGGACGCGTATAAACACTCCGCAACAAAGTCTCGTGTCGTACAAGATTGTTCGGTTTTTATTAAGTGTTTTATTGCTTTTCTTTTGAGATGAGAAAGAGAATGACTCAAGTTGATAAAAGGAAAAATCTAAGGGACTAAGACTCAATCCTAATGTATTATGTATTTACAAAGTGATCCTAGTGGTTAGTGAGGTTTTCTATTCCTAATGGAAAAAGGAAAAGAAAAAAAGGAAAAAGGATGCAACTTACTTCCTAAGGAAGATAAGTTGGTCCTAACAATGGGGAATCCTACCAATCACAAACATGGAAGGAAAAATGAATTAAAAAAGCCTAAAAGAAATGCACAACAAAAAATAAAGGATAAAGTGAAGTGAACTTACCTCAATCTTCCCCACTACAAAACAAGTGTTAATGCACATTTTTATTAAAAAGAATAAGGCAAACACACATTAGTTAAATCCTAATTAAATCCTAAGGCACCTTAGACCTAAACTAGACTCTATTTTAATCCTAAAGGAACTAGAAAAATGCTAAAACCAAAATACAACACCTATTACAGCCCCTTAATACACAAACAGCTATGAAACTAAGCCTAACACCCACCAGCTTTTTACAGCCAGCATGCAACATGAAAAAGTAGGTGTAGAAAGTCACACACATCATACTAATATAACAAACAACATATATTTTACAGCAGCTATATACAAAAACAGCTATGAAATGCAAAATCCAAATTTGATTATTTTTATTTATGTGCACAAAGTGAATGATAAACAACACATTAATGTCACTTGACATGAATCTACATGCATCACAAAATGAACTCAAACATGTGAATTTATTTACATAATTTATTTGATTAAAAATGACAATGATCAATCAAGAACAAACATACTTTTTTCATGTTGCACACATGAGCATTTTATCATGAGATTGAACAAGTATCACTACAAGCATCAATTGTTACACATGCATGGCATAAAATCAGAATTGAACTCATGTTAAGATATGGTCAATTAAGCACAAGAAACTTGCATGAACATGTGAAGCATTTAATCACTTTTGGCAAAAATCAACATGGTATTTAATCACTTTATCAATCAAGCAAGCAATGACAATAATCATGAAGCATATGTTGGATTTAAGCAAGCAATTAACATGTGAAACAAATGATTAGAGTGTAGCAAACAACATCAAGAATCACTTATATCACATTTGCACCTTTAACACAAAACATAGAAAAGTAAATGGAATCATGTCGAAACGACTCGAAAAAAATAAATTGGCTACTGGAAATGGACCCAAAAATTCCCTAAAATCACTACCTAAACATGCATAAACATTAGAGGCACTAGGAAGCAAGATTGAGCAAGAAAATAGGCTAAAAATCCAAAAATGGACAGCGTTAATCGATTAACCATATAGGTTAACCCGTTAACGGGCAAAAAAAATCAGCATTTTGGCCAAAATACGCATGCGTTAACCGGTTAACCATATGCGTTAACCGGTTAACACTGAACGAAAAGTGAAAAATGCTTTTGAAATAAGTGCTTTTGGCCACAATCTTGCTTCTAATGATCCCTAACATACCTAGGAACATGCTAACACTAATTTCTACTTATTTTGAGCTTATTTACACATGCTAGCACTTATAGCCATTAACACCTAGAAATCCAAATTCAACCAAAATTACAAATCACAAGCAAACATAATTGGAACGGAATTGATTTTAAACAAAGCAAAAAGCACTTAAAGAATGCCGAAAGTGGCGAGATGAAGAGAATAACTTAAAGAAGAAGTGATTAAGATCACCAACCTACGAAGCGGAGGAGTGCTTCGGTAATTGTTGCAATAATCGGAGCTTGAATCGAAGAGAAAACCGAAAACCGAGAAACCGCAAAATAAATGCGTTCTTGATGCTTGAATCTTTACACACTTCCGATAAGCCGAAATCTTCAACAAAATCACTAGCTTCTTCTTCTACGATCCACAATTAATGGAGGTTGGAGGCTTAAGCTTCAAGATCTTCAAGTTTCAATGTGAAACTTGAAGAGCTTATTCAAAGAAGCTTTGGTGAAAAGAGGGAAAATGGAGGAAAAGTGAGAGAGAAAAAAGTGATTATGGAAGAAAAGTGAAAATTTTGGAATTGTGGGAACCTTTTGGTTTGGATGAAAATGACTTAAATAGGGCTTAGGCTTGGAGCTAGGTTTGGGTTTGGGGCCCAAAAATTAGGTTTGGGATCCAAAATTAGGTTTGGAAGTTAGTTAGGGTTAGGGTTGGAAAATGGAATATTCCTTGGAATATTCCTTGGAATACTCTAGAACATTCCTTGGAATACTCTAGAACATGGTGGAAGGTGGTGGAAGTTTCCAAGGGAAATGGAGTGGAATTGAAGTGGAAAAATGAGATGGAAAGGATGAAAGGAAGTGTGGAAAGAAAGTGGAAGGAAAGGTGGAGGGAAATGCAAAACCAACTAACCTTCAACTGATTTTCTTTGATTTTTTCATGATTCCTCCATCATTTCTTGACCAAATATGAACCATAGGATAATTGTAACCCTAATTTCATGACTTCGATCTTAAAAGTCCGGAGTCGATCCCTTTTTACCTAGCTCGGTTGCCGTTTCTCCGATTCTCCGATTTTCCGTCGTCCGGCCGGTCGAATCCCTTCCAAAATGAATTTGTGGATGAGATTTGAACCCTAGGCACTTGACATCATATATAAGTCCAAGAAATCCACTTCGACTCAAAAATTTATGCGGAAACCCCGTAGAAATGAAACCCTAATTCGGCTCTTTTCTCTCAAGAAGTATTGCACTGCTTGCCTCCTTCAATCAAACCGAAACTTTCCATGACTTGTGGCTTCAAGTGAAGACTTGTGGGATATTGTGAACCCTTTGCACAAGGTTGAGAAGCTTTGTGGCCCTTCGGTAGCCTCTTCATAACTTTCGGTTGCTCCGATCACTGATCACATACCCACGCCTCGGCTATGCTATATATGATGCAATGTTTTTGGTTATTTTTATGAATCCATATATGCAAAATGCTATGCAAAATGTTGAGGAAATGAGAGGGCAAATTTTGAGGTATTACAGCTGCCCCTATTCAATCAACTGCAGACCTGAACGGATGATTGCAACAGCTTTTAGACGTTCAAGGTATGGAGTGATTGAATACTCGAATAAAACCTGAAAATTTGCACCCTGAGGGTAATGGAAATGCCATCTGCCCATTTATTTATTTATGTATTTTTTTTTTTTTTTTTTTTTTTTTTTTTTTTTTTTTTTTTTTTTTTTTTTTTTTTTGACCTCTGAATAGGTAACGGAGATAAAACCAGATGGAATAGAATCAATGCAATCACTGTAACTGCTGAACGAACCGAAACCACAAGGAGGGTGCCTGTTAGCGAAACAGGACTTAACGCAATATCAACCGATTTGCGACTCAAATAAAATCAATCAATCTAACATGGAGATGGTATCAACCGATCCATAACCAAGAAAAACGAGAATGTAATATCATCCGATTTACAACTCGAAGAGAAATGATATCAACCGATTCATGACTCAGATAAGATCAACCGATCTAACATGGAGATGGTATCAACCGATCCATAACCAAGAAAAACGAGAATGTAATATCAACCGATTTACAACTCGAAGAGAAATGACATCAACCGATTCATGACTCAAATAAGATCAACCGATCTAACATGGAGATGGTATCAACCGATCCATAACCAAGAAAAAACGAGAATGTAATATCATCCGATTTACAACTCGAAGAGAAATGACATCAACCGATTCATAACTCAAATAAGATCAACCGATCTAACATGGAGATGGTATCAACCGATCCATAACCAAAAAACGCGAGAATGTAATATCATCCGATTTACAACTCGAAGAGAAATGATATCAACCGATTCATGACTCAGATAAGATCAACCGATCTAACATGGAGATGGTATCAACCGATCCATAACCAAGGAAAAAAAACGAGAATGTAATATCAACCGATTTACAACTCGAAGAGAAATGATATCAACCGATTCATGACTCAAATAAGATCAACCGATCTAACATGGAGATGGTATCAACCGATCCATAACCAAGAAAAACGAGAATGTAATATCAACCGATTTACAACTCGAAGAGAAATGATATCAACCGATTCATGACTCAAATAAGATCAACCGATCTAACATGGAGATGGTATCAACCGATCCATAACCAAGAAAAACGAGAATGTAATATCAACCGATTTACAACTCGAAGAGAAATGATATCAACCGATTCATGACTCAAATAAGATCAACCGATCTAACATGGAGATGGTATCAACCGATCCATAACCAAGAAAAACGAGAATGTAATATCATCCGATTTACAACTCGAAGAGAAATGATATCAACCGATTCATGACTCAAATAAGATCAACCGATCTAACATGGAGATGGTATCAACCGATCCATAACCAAGAAAAACGAGAATGTAATATCAACCGATTTACAACTCGAAGAGAAATGACATCAACCGATTCATAACTCAAATAAGATCAACCGATCTAACAGAAATGGTATCAACCGATCCATTATCTTTGCACTGAGACGAGACCATTGTACTTAAATGGAGACTCGAAAGAAACGGGATCGTTGTACTTAAACGAGAGCCCAAGACGCGACCATTGTACTGAAACGGAGACGCGAAGAGAAATGAGACTGTTGTACTGAAACAAGACTCAAAGACGAGACCATTGTACTTAAATGGAGACTCGAAGGGAATGGGATCGTTGTACTTAAACGAGAGCCCAAGACGCGACCATTGTACTGAAACGGAGACGCGAACAAAATGAGACTGTTGTACTGAAACAAGACTCAAAAACGAGACCATTGTACTTAAATGGAGACTCGAAGGGAATGGGATCGTTGTACTTAAACGAGAGCCCAAGACGCGACCATTGTACTGAAACGGAGACGCGAACAAAATGAGACTGTTGTACTGAAACAAGACTCAAAAACGAGACCATTGTACTTAAATGGAGACTCGAAGGGAATGGGATCGTTGTACTTAAACGAGAGCCCAAGACGCGACCATTGTACTGAAACGGAGACGCGAAAGAATGAGACTGTTGTACTGAAACAAGACTCAAAGACGAGACCATTGTACTTAAATGGAGACTCGAATGAAATGGGGTCGTTGTACTTAAACGAGAGCCCAAGACGCTACCGTTGTACTGAAACGGAGACACGAAAAGATGAGACTGTTGTACGGAAACAAGACTCAATTGGGGATAGCAACAAAACTTGGTTGAAGCAACCACCCTGGGAGACGAAGTTGCATTCTGTGGGGAATACTTCAATCTGATGGGAGATATAACAGGTCTTATGTAATATACCTCAAAACTAGCCCATGCTGGCATGCATATGTTTGGATTTATGGCGTAATGCTCCATGACGATGGAAATGCTACGCTTTGGAGGATGCAAATGTAATGATGATTATGCACATGCAAATGCAAAGAGATCTTCTGACAAGAAGACTACAAGTATCCCAGATAACTTGGCTGGGGAGAGCTGATGATTACTGCATTGACCTGGTTCATCTTAATGAGGAGGAAACAACTCTGCGGGGAAAGTTGTTAATAATTCACTGGCTCTGAATAGCCGCCACTGCCAAAAATAAATTGGACTTTGAGATGGGAGCGCCAAGACCCTGCTGGAGGTGGACCCTTTTTTGAACTCTGATGGGGAAGTGAGGACTTCCTGGGAACCAAAGACGTGACACTGCTGAGGAAGCAACTGCTGGGGAGGCAAAATACTCTTTACGCTGTTAAGAATTGCCCCTGCCTGCACGGAGACTTCTGCTTGGGGATTGCACCCACTCTCTGCTGTCTAGCTGGGATAAACTTCACTTCCCACTTGGCTGGGGACGATAGATAATGTCAATGATAAAGCTTCCCGCTGAAGATAAGAGTTTAAGTTGCCACTTGCTGGGGATAAGAGATAAATCCTCTCATGTTGGGAATGAGAGATGTAAGGCATCTCACGCTGGGGATGAGAGACGATGATATCCTTCTTCTCAAGAAGTAACTTTCCATGAGACTTGCTAAGGAACCTTGATCGATGAAGTCCGCGGATGAAACAACTCTTGTAGTGTTGTGCTGACAATGGCTTTGCTTCCAGCCTCTGGGTTGATAGGTTGTCAACTAATCATGAATGAACAATGGTTCTTTGCAATTTTCAATTCGCCTCAGATTAAGGTCCGTCAGAAGTAAATGTCTCAAGAGGATTTTACAGAAAACATGGCATATGAAATGCCTCAGTGTCTTCAAACTCTTGGAGAGATTCATCGGATCTCGAAATAACTGCCCCAGACTGCATGATCTGTGAAAGAAATCGCCTCGCGAGTAGTCATGAAAAACCTCATACTACTGTGAGATAGTGTGTCCTAGTATTTTGAACCTTGGGTAGGTGCTTCTGATTAACCGCCTTCAGGAGAAAGTAACTTCCAGTGCTCTTGGGGTGGCCTGCCCCAGTACAAGCTTTGAAGTTATCACCTCTGACTGACCGTGCTTTGAAGAAAACACCCAGATCAACTATTCTTTGAGAGATTGGATCTCGAAGTGATTGCCCCAGCTTGGCTGAATTTTGAAGAGATTGCTCGACAAGATTGCCCCAGATTAATTGGCTCTTGCTATGAGTGTTGGGAAAAATTCCTACTCAATGGAATTTTCTGGAAAAGCACACCTCGACAGATTGTCCTTCGGAAGTTTCAGACTTCTCAACTTGGCATGACTAAGCTTCTGGACTGAGATTCCATACATGGACTTTTATGATGCCAAACAAATGTATGCAAGCAGAAAATGTTTATTTTTTAGAATGAAAATTCTAATGCAACACACATGTTAATTTTGAAGTTTTACTGAAAAAGATGTCGTAAACCTTTGCGAGCGAATCACTGGTTAAGATACGACATTAATTTTTATTTTTGAATAATAGAAAGCATGCACATGCAACACCAACAAATACCTTTCAACACCACTCATAGGAGTCAGGAACGCGGTCTCGTGGTAGTACGCTCTCAAAAATAACCTTGTTTCAGTTAGGACTTTTGAGGGTTGTATCGTGGCCTGGTTCACGGTTATAGAAACAAAGGATATAGGCTCGAAATTTATATGTGCCCGCCCATCTTCGTGATGTTCTTCATTCCTATATTCAGCTAGCTTTCACAAGCGCTCACTTTTCATAAAAGGGTTTTGTGATGGTTGAGGAACCAATTACACTTACGGTTTAAGCACCACTCAGGTTGTTGTTTGGAGTCAGTCACCCCTCTTATCATTGGTGTCTGTGCCACACGACTCTGTACTTGTTCAAGGATCTTTCTGGTGTAATCCTTTTCGTCTTTCACTTTTTCATTCTTTTTCTTTGTCCCTAACTTTTGCCTGGACTGATTCTTGTGAATCTTTGATTGTGAAGTCCAGCGGGATGCCCTAATTTTTGCCTAAGTCGCTTGTTTTCAAGTTTCGACTTAGCGGGCTTTCTCATTCATTTTTTTTCTTTTTTTTTTTTGAACAAATCGTGTGACACTGTTAGTCTTGATTGCTTTGAAAGGGTCGTGACTGTCTCACTTCTTGGTTGTTGAGGAATAACCATTGTGGTTTCCGGTCTCTGGACCTCTTGATTGGGATAACCATTGTGGTTTTTGGTCATTGGACCTCTTGATTTGGTACAACGAAAGGTAATGGATCCTCAGATGTGCACTCCTTTTTGAAATTTGAACGCTCGGCCAAACTAACTGACGCCTACCCTGCCCCTGGGTTAAGTGCAAGGGTTTTTTCATGCAAAAAGAAAACTCCTACTTCAAGGCTCAAATGGGTTGGCGAGGGCCTATCTCCCTTATATCTCCGGTGTTTAGGATTTGAAACAATGCCTGTACATCGTCAACAGGGTCTTTCTCAAAAGCACACAATTAGAGATTTTTGCGTTGTCATTTCATCATCCTCCCTCATAGAGTTTAAGCACAACAGTTGGTATTGCAATGCACATACACAAAATCATGAGTGAATACGAATGGATTACTTCAAGAAAAACACGTGCATTTTATTATGGTTAACATTCAAAAACAAATAAATTTCATGCAAGTAAACAAATGTTTAGCATATAAAAGAAACTACAAATGGAAATGCAGTAAAGAAACTGAATAAAGCCGTAGTTGAGGAGGCTTGGCTCCGTCTGGACCCGTCAGTCTTGGGTACTTTCAGCGATCAACAACTCTTTCACGGACTTGTAGTCTTCAATTCGCAGTGGTATAATTACCCACGACAATCATACCTCTTCTTCTAGTTGGTCTGACTCCGACACGAGACATCTGAAGAGAGAAGTGAAGCTGAGGAGTAAGAGTTTCCCCATAAGGTTGCTCGGAAAGACCTGACGATCTTCTGCCTACGTATCTCCATTGACCCAAGACCAATGAAGAATCAGAGCGACGTAGTTCCCCTCACTAGGGATGAAAATAGCTTCATTTCCTTGACACTGCATTCAGGATTTCTATAACCGGCTCCTCTGAGTCTTCATCTGGTTGACTTCCTCTTTCAATAGTTTCTGATTCTGAAATAAAGCTTATACCTCTGCCCTGAATGGCCCCAGCTGGGTCTTCGTTTGATTACCTCCGCCCGGAGTTGCTTCAAATATATACCTTGATGACTGTGATTCAAGTTGTCCATTCTGATGAGAAATCAAGTCAGGAAAAGAATTATCTGTCTCTGAACACCTGTCAAGAATGCAAGGATGTATGCAAATGCCATGTTCAATTATTTCTGAGGAATCTATCTGCTTTGATTCAAATTTTGATACTGAAAAATCCAACAACATGATTCAGATATGTGATCCTCGGAAATAAATGAACATGTATGCAGAAATGCTATGATGTCATGTATGCAGCAGGCATGTGATCAATGATCTGATGTTGGTGTTGAACAATGAGTCAAGTGTCTGAATAATAGCAACACCTCTGTACAGAACCCCATAACTGAGAACCCAATGACTGTAGAACTGGATCACATAATTGAATAGTCACTGATGGTGTTGAAGTTGGACAACAAGCCAAGTGTCTGTGGAGAGTCATAATAACAGTCACAATATCAGGGTCACAATGGTAATCACAATAATAATTTCTCTGAATAAAAATCCCGGATCTCTGAATAAAAGAACCAAATAACACTGAACAATATTGGCAAAGTGGGTATGTTGAAGCTTAGGGTTCCTGCAAACCTGTAAACCCCTCCCAATCTCAAGGGTGCGCTACTCGGGTCAACATCACGGACTCTCAAAGCCGAATAGCAATAATACGTTCACCATCTCCGAGAAATGGCTCATGACCAGATCAGGGAATCGGTTTGGCATTATGTACTACTCAGGGAGGTCTCAGTTGAGTCCGGAAAAACAAGCATCCCTCATAAGTCTCCAGCTTCAAGCACTGAATCGAGAAACAATAGTACATTCATCCCGAAGGGTACAATACTATCGTCATACGAACAGTTTGCTTTAACTGAATTCCTATGAGAGAACCAGGCCATCCTATGCGAGTTCCCAATGGACCCTCGGATGCGAGTGGGTTTGCCAACAAATGTGGTCTGCCACTGTCATCACTGGAGAGGGGTGTTTCCATTAAGGTTCTCAATGATCGGTCACCAGATGCACATAACTATCAAGGTCGTACCCTGAAGTGAGGTAATCCCCACACAGAATAGTTCCAAGACGGTCGCAATCTGGGTGTGGAACACATCGCCACCCATCATGGTGAGATACCATAAGAGTACAATGTCTGTCCACGCTAATCCTATGGTGCACTCAAGCCGGGTATTTGGCTTATCTCACAGTAACTCCCACCCACAGAAAAAATGAAAACCAGCACAGCCAGACAGTCCAGTATAATATGATGCATAGAAAATAAAATACTGAAAGCGGTAAATAAATGCGATAAAGTAAAGCTGTAAATAAAAGCTGTAAATGAAAACAGTAAAGCTAAACTAAAGCACACACCAACAACAGATAAACACCCAAAGAAACAAAACCAAACAGGCGCTAGGATTGACTCTACAAGGGAAACCGGAAGAATCAGGTTATATTCCCCAGCAGAGTCGCCAGCTGGCGCTCCCGGGATTTTCATCCTAGTACAAACGCGAAAGTGGCGCGGAAAGGGTAGAGTCGCCAGCCAGACATTTTTATCCCAAAGGAATGGGAAAGGTAATGTTGCACAAACCTAAGGAAGAAGGAAAAGGACGAGGCCTTGCGAACCAAAGATCTGAGTTCGGGAGTCGGTTACGACCTGGGAAGGTATTAGCACCCCAGATCGTCCGTCGTACCCGACGGGATCCACGCTTGCTTGCTTTGTTTCAAAGGGTGAGAAAAATATAACTGCTGCTGAACAAAACCGCTAACTGGAATAGAATGAGAAATGAGAAAGGAACTGAAATAAGAAAATGAGAATAAAGGGGAAATGTAGGGAAAATAAAGAATGTGCTCGAACGGGCCCTACCCCTCTGCCTACGTACCTCATCGGGATAACGAGGATCAGAGTCGACGTAGTTCGCCTAACCTAGGCGGGAACTATGTTTGTGTTTTTTACAGCTGGAACTGCGTATGTCTATGCTCAGGTGTTGCAGGCTCGTCTGGTACGAGTGCGTTAACCGTCTTGCATGTGTGACAAGTCGTCGCGAGTTCGCGTTGTGAGTGAATGAGATGAGAGAAGAAGTTCCCGCAGGATAGTCGGTTATTGTTTGTTTTTGTCTTTTTAAAAGAAGTGTTTTTGAATTTGTTTGTGAACTGTCTTGTACTAAGACCTATCCATCGCGGGAAGTATTTACACCTCGCCCCGAAACAGGACGCGTATAAACACTCCGCAACAAAGTCTCGTGTCGTACAAGATTGTTCGGTTTTTATTAAGTGTTTTATTGCTTTTCTTTTGAGATGAGAAAGAGAATGACTCAAGTTGATAAAAGGAAAAATCTAAGGGACTAAGACTCAATCCTAATGTATTATGTATTTACAAAGTGATCCTAGTGGTTAGTGAGGTTTTCTATTCCTAATGGAAAAAGGAAAAGAAAAAAAGGAAAAAGGATGCAACTTACTTCCTAAGGAAGATAAGTTGGTCCTAACAATGGGGAATCCTACCAATCACAAACATGGAAGGAAAAATGAATTAAAAAAGCCTAAAAGAAATGCACAACAAAAAATAAAGGATAAAGTGAAGTGAACTTACCTCAATCTTCCCCACTACAAAACAAGTGTTAATGCACATTTTTATTAAAAAGAATAAGGCAAACACACATTAGTTAAATCCTAATTAAATCCTAAGGCACCTTAGACCTAAACTAGACTCTATTTTAATCCTAAAGGAACTAGAAAAATGCTAAAACCAAAATACAACACCTATTACAGCCCCTTAATACACAAACAGCTATGAAACTAAGCCTAACACCCACCAGCTTTTTACAGCCAGCATGCAACATGAAAAAGTAGGTGTAGAAAGTCACACACATCATACTAATATAACAAACAACATATATTTTACAGCAGCTATATACAAAAACAGCTATGAAATGCAAAATCCAAATTTGATTATTTTTATTTATGTGCACAAAGTGAATGATAAACAACACATTAATGTCACTTGACATGAATCTACATGCATCACAAAATGAACTCAAACATGTGAATTTATTTACATAATTTATTTGATTAAAAATGACAATGATCAATCAAGAACAAACATACTTTTTTCATGTTGCACACATGAGCATTTTATCATGAGATTGAACAAGTATCACTACAAGCATCAATTGTTACACATGCATGGCATAAAATCAGAATTGAACTCATGTTAAGATATGGTCAATTAAGCACAAGAAACTTGCATGAACATGTGAAGCATTTAATCACTTTTGGCAAAAATCAACATGGTATTTAATCACTTTATCAATCAAGCAAGCAATGACAATAATCATGAAGCATATGTTGGATTTAAGCAAGCAATTAACATGTGAAACAAATGATTAGAGTGTAGCAAACAACATCAAGAATCACTTATATCACATTTGCACCTTTAACACAAAACATAGAAAAGTAAATGGAATCATGTCGAAACGACTCGAAAAAAATAAATTGGCTACTGGAAATGGACCCAAAAATTCCCTAAAATCACTACCTAAACATGCATAAACATTAGAGGCACTAGGAAGCAAGATTGAGCAAGAAAATAGGCTAAAAATCCAAAAATGGACAGCGTTAATCGATTAACCATATAGGTTAACCCGTTAACGGGCAAAAAAAATCAGCATTTTGGCCAAAATACGCATGCGTTAACCGGTTAACCATATGCGTTAACCGGTTAACACTGAACGAAAAGTGAAAAATGCTTTTGAAATAAGTGCTTTTGGCCACAATCTTGCTTCTAATGATCCCTAACATACCTAGGAACATGCTAACACTAATTTCTACTTATTTTGAGCTTATTTACACATGCTAGCACTTATAGCCATTAACACCTAGAAATCCAAATTCAACCAAAATTACAAATCACAAGCAAACATAATTGGAACGGAATTGATTTTAAACAAAGCAAAAAGCACTTAAAGAATGCCGAAAGTGGCGAGATGAAGAGAATAACTTAAAGAAGAAGTGATTAAGATCACCAACCTACGAAGCGGAGGAGTGCTTCGGTAATTGTTGCAATAATCGGAGCTTGAATCGAAGAGAAAACCGAAAACCGAGAAACCGCAAAATAAATGCGTTCTTGATGCTTGAATCTTTACACACTTCCGATAAGCCGAAATCTTCAACAAAATCACTAGCTTCTTCTTCTACGATCCACAATTAATGGAGGTTGGAGGCTTAAGCTTCAAGATCTTCAAGTTTCAATGTGAAACTTGAAGAGCTTATTCAAAGAAGCTTTGGTGAAAAGAGGGAAAATGGAGGAAAAGTGAGAGAGAAAAAAGTGATTATGGAAGAAAAGTGAAAATTTTGGAATTGTGGGAACCTTTTGGTTTGGATGAAAATGACTTAAATAGGGCTTAGGCTTGGAGCTAGGTTTGGGTTTGGGGCCCAAAAATTAGGTTTGGGATCCAAAATTAGGTTTGGAAGTTAGTTAGGGTTAGGGTTGGAAAATGGAATATTCCTTGGAATATTCCTTGGAATACTCTAGAACATTCCTTGGAATACTCTAGAACATGGTGGAAGGTGGTGGAAGTTTCCAAGGGAAATGGAGTGGAATTGAAGTGGAAAAATGAGATGGAAAGGATGAAAGGAAGTGTGGAAAGAAAGTGGAAGGAAAGGTGGAGGGAAATGCAAAACCAACTAACCTTCAACTGATTTTCTTTGATTTTTTCATGATTCCTCCATCATTTCTTGACCAAATATGAACCATAGGATAATTGTAACCCTAATTTCATGACTTCGATCTTAAAAGTCCGGAGTCGATCCCTTTTTACCTAGCTCGGTTGCCGTTTCTCCGATTCTCCGATTTTCCGTCGTCCGGCCGGTCGAATCCCTTCCAAAATGAATTTGTGGATGAGATTTGAACCCTAGGCACTTGACATCATATATAAGTCCAAGAAATCCACTTCGACTCAAAAATTTATGCGGAAACCCCGTAGAAATGAAACCCTAATTCGGCTCTTTTCTCTCAAGAAGTATTGCACTGCTTGCCTCCTTCAATCAAACCGAAACTTTCCATGACTTGTGGCTTCAAGTGAAGACTTGTGGGATATTGTGAACCCTTTGCACAAGGTTGAGAAGCTTTGTGGCCCTTCGGTAGCCTCTTCATAACTTTCGGTTGCTCCGATCACTGATCACATACCCACGCCTCGGCTATGCTATATATGATGCAATGTTTTTGGTTATTTTTATGAATCCATATATGCAAAATGCTATGCAAAATGTTGAGGAAATGAGAGGGCAAATTTTGAGGTATTACACCTTCCCTCATAAAATATTAAACTTATCTGAAAAGTTTTGTATCATTTCGAGCAGTCCTTGATTTAATTTGATTTTTGACCGATATTAGTATAAACTAGTGTATAATAGAGAATAGTTTGTTGACCGAAACTTGCATTTCGAAAAGTTTTATAGAAGCTAATTTTCAGATGATTTCTTGCATGGACTTCCACCTAAACCTTCCTTTCTAACATATATAAATGATCTGAAGAAATACGTATCGTTTGGAACAGTCCTCGATTTAATTTAACTTTTTGACCGAAACTAGTGTATAATATACTATGGTTTTTTGACCGAAATTTGCATTTTGAAAAGTTTCATAGCATCTAATTTTCAGGTGATTTTTTTCTTGGACTTCCATCATAACCTTCCCTCGTAAATTATAAAAATTATCTGAAAAGTTTCGTATCATTTCGAGTAGTCCTCGATATAATTTGATTCTTTGACCGAAATTAGTATAAACTAATGTATAATACACTATAGTTTTTTTTACTGAAACTTTCATTTCGAAAAGTTTTATAGAAGCTAATTTTCATATTATTTTTTGCATGGACTTCTATCATAACATTCCTTTGTAACATATATAAATGATCTGAAACGTTTCGTATCATTTGGAACAGTCCTCGATTTAATTTGACTTTTTGACCGAAACTAGTGTATAATATACTATGGTTTTTTGACCGAAACTTGCATTTCGAAAATTTTCATAGAAACTATTTTTCAGATGATTTTAGCATGGACTTCCATCACCTTCCCTCGTAAAATATTAAACTTATCTGAAAAGTTTTGTATCATTTCGAGCAGTCCTCGATTTAATTTGATGTTTTGACCGATATTAGTATAAACTAGTGTATAATAGAGAATAGTTTTTTGACCGAAACTTGCATTTCGAAAAGTTTTATAGAAGCTAATTTTCAGATGATTTTTTGCATGGACTTCCACCTAAACCTTCCTTTCTAACATATATAAATGATCTGAAGAAATACGTATCGTTTGGAATAGTCCTCGATTTAATTTGACTTTTGACCGAAACTAGTGTATAATATACTATGGTTTTTTGACCGAAATTTGCATTTTGAAAAGTTTCATAGCATCTAATTTTCAGGTGATTTTTTTCTTGGACTTCCATCATAACCTTCCCTCGTAAATTATAAAAATTATCTGAAAAGTTTCGTATCTTTTCGAGTAGTCCTCAATATAATTTATTCTTTGACCCAAATTAGTATAAACTAATGTATAATATACTATAGTTTTTTTTACTGAAACTTGCATTTCGAAAAGTTTTATAGAAGCTAATTTTCATATTATTTTTTGCATGGACTTCTATCATAACATTCCTTTGTAACATATATAAATGATCTGAAACGTTTCGTATCATTTTGAACAGTCCTCGATTTAATTTGACTTTTTGACCGAAACTAGTGTATAATATACTATGGTTTTTTGACCGAAACTTGCATTTCGAAAATTTTCATAGAAACTATTTTTCAGATGATTTTTGCATGGACTTCCATCACCTTCCCTCATAAAATATTAAACTTATCTGAAAAGATTTGTATCATTTCGAGCAGTCCTTGATTTAATTTGATTTTTGACCGATATTAGTATAAACTAGTGTATAATAGAGAATAGTTTGTTGACCGAAACTTGCATTTCGAAAAGTTTTATAGAAGCTAATTTTCAGATGATTTCTTGCATGGACTTCCACCTAAACCTTCCTTTCTAACATATATAAATGATCTGAAGAAATACGTATCGTTTGGAACAGTCCTCGATTTAATTTGACTTTTTGACCTAAACTAGTGTATAATATACTATGGTTTTTTGACCGAAATTTGCATTTTGAAAAGTTTCATAGCATCTAATTTTCAGGTGATTTTTTTCTTGGACTTCCATCATAACCTTCCCTCGTAAATTATAAAAATTATCTGAAAAGTTTCGTATCATTTCGAGTAGTCCTCGATATAATTTGATTCTTTGACCGAAATTAGTATAAACTAATGTATAATACACTATAGTTTTTTTTACTGAAACTTGCATTTCGAAAAGTTTTATAGAAGCTAATTTTCATATTATTTTTTGCATGGACTTCTATCATAACATTCCTTTGTAACATATATAAATGATCTGAAACGTTTCGTATCATTTGGAACAGTCCTCGATTTAATTTGACTTTTTGACCGAAACTAGTGTATAATATACTATGGTTTTTTGACCGAAACTTGCATTTCGAAAATTTTCATAGAAACTATTTTTCAGATGATTTTTGCATGGACTTCCATCACCTTCCCTCGTAAAATATTAAACTTATCTTAAAAGTTTTGTATCATTTCGAGCAGTCCTCGATTTAATTTGATGTTTTGACCGATATTAGTATAAACTAGTGTATAATAGAGAATAGTTTTTTGACCGAAACTTGCATTTCGAAAAGTTTTATAGAAGCTAATTTTCAGATGATTTTTTGCATGGACTTCCAACTAAACCTTCCTTTCTAACATATATAAATGATCTGAAGAAATACGTATCGTTTGGAACAGTCCTCGATTTAATTTGACTTTTTGACCGAAACTAATGTATAATATACTATGGTTTTTTGACCGAAATTTGCATTTTGAAAAGTTTCATAGCATCTAATTTTCAGGTGATTTTTTTCTTGGACTTCCATCATAACCTTCCCTCGTAAATTATAAAAATTATCTGAAAAGTTTCGTATCATTTCGAGTAGTCCTCGATATAATTTGATTCTTTGACCGAAATTAGTATAAACTAATGTATAATATACTATAGTTTTTTTTACTGAAACTTGCATTTCGAAAAGTTTTATAGAAGCTAATTTTCATATTATTTTTTGCATGGACTTCTATCATAACATTCCTTTGTAACATATATAAATGATCTGAAACGTTTCGTATCATTTTGAACAGTCCTCGATTTAATTTGACTTTTTGACCGAAACTAGTGTATAATATACTATGGTTTTTTGACCGAAACTTGCATTTCGAAAATTTTCATAGAAACTATTTTTCAGATGATTTTTGCATGGACTTCCATCACCTTCCCTCGTAAAATATTAAACTTATCTGAAAAGTTTTGTATCATTTCGAGCAGTCCTCGATTTAATTTGATGTTTTGACCGATATTAGTATAAACTAGTGTATAATAGAGAATAGTTTTTTGACCGAAACTTGCATTTCGAAAAGTTTTATAGAAGCTAATTTTCAGATGATTTTTTGCATGGACTTCCACCTAAACCTTCCTTTCTAACATATATAAATGATCTGAAGAAATACGTATCGTTTGGAATAGTCCTCGATTTAATTTGACTTTTGACCGAAACTAGTGTATAATATACTATGGTTTTTTGACCGAAATTTGCATTTTGAAAAGTTTCATAGCATCTAATTTTCAGGTGATTTTTTTCTTGGACTTCCATCATAACCTTCCCTCGTAAATTATAAAAATTATCTGAAAAGTTTCGTATCTTTTCGAGTAGTCCTCAATATAATTTATTCTTTGACCCAAATTAGTATAAACTAATGTATAATATACTATAGTTTTTTTTACTGAAACTTGCATTTCGAAAAGTTTTATAGAAGCTAATTTTCATATTATTTTTTGCATGGACTTCTATAATAACATTCCTTTGTAACATATATAAATGATCTGAAACGTTTCGTATCATTTTGAACAGTCCTCGATTTAATTTGACTTTTTGATCGAAACTAGTGTATAATATACTATGGTTTTTTGACCGAAACTTGCATTTCGAAAATTTTCATAGAAACTATTTTTCAGATGATTTTTGCATGGACTTCTATCACCTTCCCTCATAAAATATTAAACTTATCTGAAAAGTTTTGTATCATTTCGAGCAGTCCTTGATTTAATTTTATTTTTGACTGATATTAGTATAAACTAGTGTATAATAGAGAATAGTTTGTTGACCGAAACTTGCATTTCGAAAAGTTTTATAGAAGCTAATTTTCAGATGATTTCTTGCATGGACTTCCACCTAAACCTTCCTTTCTAACATATATAAATGATCTGAAGAAATACGTATCGTTTGGAACAGTCCTCAATTTAATTTGACTTTTTGACCGAAACTAGTGTATAATATACTATGGTTTTTTGACCGAAATTTGCATTTTGAAAAGTTTCATAGCATCTAATTTTCAGGTGATTTTTTTCTTGGACTTCCATTATAACCTTCCCTCGTAAATTATAAAAATTATCTGAAAAGTTTCGTATCATTTTGAGTAGTCCTCGATATAATTTGATTCTTTGACCGAAATTAGTATAAACTAATGTATAATACACTATAGTTTTTTTTACTGAAACTTGCATTTCGAAAAGTTTTATAGAAGCTAATTTTCATATTATTTTTTGCATGGACTTCTATCATAACATTCCTTTGTAACATATATAAATGATCTGAAACGTTTCGTATCATTTGGAACAGTCCTCGATTTAATTTGACTTTTTGACCGAAACTAGTGTATAATATACTATGGTTTTTTGACCGAAACTTGCATTTCGAAAATTTTCATAGAAACTATTTTTCAGATGATTTTTGCATGGACTTCCATCACCTTCCCTCGTAAAATATTAAACTTATCTTAAAAGTTTTGTATCATTTCGAGCAGTCCTCGATTTAATTTGATGTTTTGACCGATATTAGTATAAACTAGTGTATAATAGAGAATAGTTTTTTGACCGAAACTTGCATTTCGAAAAGTTTTATAGAAGCTAATTTTCAGATGATTTTTTGCATGGACTTCCAACTAAACCTTCCTTTCTAACATATATAAATGATCTGAAGAAATACGTATCGTTTGGAACAGTCCTCGATTTAATTTGACTTTTTGACCGAAACTAATGTATAATATACTATGGTTTTTTGACCGAAATTTGCATTTTGAAAAGTTTCATAGCATCTAATTTTCAGGTGATTTTTTTCTTGGACTTCCATCATAACCTTCCCTCGTAAATTATAAAAATTATCTGAAAAGTTTCGTATCATTTCGAGTAGTCCTCGATATAATTTGATTCTTTGACCGAAATTAGTATAAACTAATGTATAATATACTATAGTTTTTTTTACTGAAACTTGCATTTCGAAAAGTTTTATAGAAGCTAATTTTCATATTACTTTTTGCATGGACTTCTATCATAACATTCCTTTGTAACATATATAAATGATCTGAAACGTTTCGTATCATTTTGAACAGTCCTCGATTTAATTTGACTTTTTGACCGAAACTAGTGTATAATATACTATGGTTTTTTGACCGAAACTTGCATTTCGAAAATTTTCATAGAAACTATTTTTCAGATGATTTTTGCATGGACTTCCATCACCTTCCCTCGTAAAATATTAAACTTATCTGAAAAGTTTTGTATCATTTCGAGCAGTCCTCGATTTAATTTGATGTTTTGACCGATATTAGTATAAACTAGTGTATAATAGAGAATAGTTTTTTGACCGAAACTTGCATTTCGAAAAGTTTTATAGAAGCTAATTTTCAGATGATTTTTTGCATGGACTTCCACCTAAACCTTCCTTTCTAACATATATAAATGATCTGAAGAAATACGTATCGTTTGGAATAGTCCTCGATTTAATTTGACTTTTGACCGAAACTAGTGTATAATATACTATGGTTTTTTGACCGAAATTTGCATTTTGAAAAGTTTCATAGCATCTAATTTTCAGGTGATTTTTTTCTTGGACTTCCATCATAACCTTCCCTCGTAAATTATAAAAATTATCTGAAAAGTTTCGTATCTTTTCGAGTAGTCCTCAATATAATTTATTCTTTGACCCAAATTAGTATAAACTAATGTATAATATACTATAGTTTTTTTTACTGAAACTTGCATTTCGAAAAGTTTTATAGAAGCTAATTTTCATATTATTTTTTGCATGGACTTCTATCATAACATTCCTTTGTAACATATATAAATGATCTGAAACGTTTCGTATCATTTTGAACAGTCCTCGATTTAATTTGACTTTTTGATCAAAACTAGTGTATAATATACTATGGTTTTTTGACCGAAACTTGCATTTCGAAAATTTTCATAGAATCTATTTTTCAGATGATTTTTGCATGGACTTCCATCACCTTCCCTCATAAAATATTAAACTTATCTGAAAAGTTTTGTATCATTTCGATCAGTCCTTGATTTAATTTGATTTTTGACCGATATTAGTATAAACTAGTGTATAATAGAGAATAGTTTGTTGACCGAAACTTGCATTTCGAAAAGTTTTATAGAAGCTAATTTTCAGATGATTTCTTGCATGGACTTCCACCTAAACCTTCCTTTCTAACATATATAAATGATCTGAAGAAATACGTATCGTTTGGAACAGTCCTCAATTTAATTTGACTTTTTGACCGAAACTAGTGTATAATATACTATGGTTTTTTGACCGAAATTTGCATTTTGAAAAGTTTCATAGCATCTAATTTTCAGGTGATTTTTTTCTTGGACTTCCATTATAACCTTCCCTCGTAAATTATAAAAATTATCTGAAAAGTTTCGTATCATTTTGAGTAGTCCTCGATATAATTTGATTCTTTGACCGAAATTAGTATAAACTAATGTATAATACACTATAGTTTTTTTTACTGAAACTTGCATTTCGAAAAGTTTTATAGAAGCTAATTTTCATATTATTTTTTGCATGGACTTCTATCATAACATTCCTTTGTAACATATATAAATGATCTGAAACGTTTCGTATCATTTGGAACAGTCCTCGATTTAATTTGACTTTTTGACCGAAACTAGTGTATAATATACTATGGTTTTTTGACCGAAACTTGCATTTCGAAAATTTTCATAGAAACTATTTTTCAGATGATTTTTGCATGGACTTCCATCACCTTCCCTCGTAAAATATTAAACTTATCTGAAAAGTTTTGTATCATTTCGAGCAGTCCTTGATTTAATTTGATTTTTGACCGATATTAGTATAAACTAGTGTATAATAGAGAATAGTTTGTTGACCGAAACTTGCATTTCGAAAAGTTTTATAGAAGCTAATTTTCAGATGATTTCTTGCATGGACTTCCACCTAAACCTTCCTTTCTAACATATATAAATGATCTGAAGAAATACGTATCGTTTGGAACAGTCCTCGATTTAATTTGACTTTTTGACCGAAACTAGTGTATAATATACTATGGTTTTTTGACCGAAATTTGCATTTTGAAAAGTTTCATAGCATCTAATTTTCAGGTGATTTTTTTCTTGGACTTCCATCATAACCTTCCCTCGTAAATTATAAAAATTATCTGAAAAGTTTCGTATCATTTCGAGTAGTCCTCGATATAATTTGATTCTTTGACCGAAATTAGTATAAACTAATGTATAATACACTATAGTTTTTTTTACTGAAACTTGCATTTCGAAAAGTTTTATAGAAGCTAATTTTCATATTATTTTTTGCATGGACTTCTATCATAACATTCCTTTGTAACATATATAAATGATCTGAAACGTTTCGTATCATTTGGAACAGTCCTCGATTTAATTTGACTTTTTGACCGAAACTAGTGTATAATATACTATGGTTTTTTGACCGAAACTTGCATTTCGAAAATTTTCATAGAAACTATTTTTCAGATGATTTTTGCATGGACTTCCATCACCTTCCCTCGTAAAATATTAAACTTATCTGAAAAGTTTTGTATCATTTCGAGCAGTCCTCGATTTAATTTGATGTTTTGACCGATATTAGTATAAACTAGTGTATAATAGAGAATAGTTTTTTGACCGAAACTTGCATTTCGAAAAGTTTTATAGAAGCTAATTTTCAGATGATTTTTTGCATAGACTTCCACCTAAACCTTCCTTTCTAACATATATAAATGATCTGAAGAAATACGTATCGTTTGGAACAGTCCTCAATTTAATTTGACTTTTTGACCGAAACTAGTGTATAATATACTATGGTTTTTTGACCGAAATTTGCATTTTGAAAAGTTTCATAGCATCTAATTTTCAGGTGATTTTTTTCTTGGACTTCCATTATAACCTTCCCTCGTAAATTATAAAAATTATCTGAAAAGTTTCGTATCATTTTGAGTAGTCCTCGATATAATTTGATTCTTTGACCGAAATTAGTATAAACTAATGTATAATACACTATAGTTTTTTTTACTGAAACTTGCATTTCGAAAAGTTTTATAGAAGCTAATTTTCATATTATTTTTTGCATGGACTTCTATCATAACATTCCTTTGTAACATATATAAATGATCTGAAACGTTTCGTATCATTTGGAACAGTCCTCGATTTAATTTGACTTTTTGACCGAAACTAGTGTATAATATACTATGGTTTTTTGACCGAAACTTGCATTTCGAAAATTTTCATAGAAACTATTTTTCAGATGATTTTTGCATGGACTTCCATCACCTTCCCTCGTAAAATATTAAACTTATCTGAAAAGTTTTGTATCATTTCGAGCAGTCCTCGATTTAATTTGATGTTTTGACCGATATTAGTATAAACTAGTGTATAATAGAGAATAGTTTTTTGACCGAAACTTGCATTTCGAAAAGTTTTATAGAAGCTAATTTTCAGATGATTTTTTGCATGGACTTCCAACTAAACCTTCCTTTCTAACATATATAAATGATCTGAAGAAATACGTATCGTTTGGAACAGTCCTCGATTTAATTTGACTTTTTGACCGAAACTAGTGTATAATATACTATGGTTTTTTGACCGAAATTTGCATTTTAAAAAGTTTCATAGCATCTAATTTTCAGGTGATTTTTTTCTTGGACTTCCATCATAACCTTCCCTCGTAAATTATAAAAATTATATGAAAAGTTTCGTATCATTTCGAGTAGTCCTCGATATAATTTGATTCTTTGACCGAAATTAGTATAAACTAATGTATAATATACTATAGTTTTTTTTACTGAAACTTGCATTTTGAAAAGTTTTATAGAAGCTAATTTTCATATTATTTTTTGCATGGACTTCTATCATAACATTCCTTTGTAACATATATAAATGATCTGAAACGTTTCGTATCATTTTGAACAGTCCTCGATTTAATTTGACTTTTTGACCGAAACTAGTGTATAATATACTATGGTTTTTTGACCGAAACTTGCATTTCGAAAATTTTCATAGAAACTATTTTTCAGATGATTTTTGCATGGACTTCCATCACCTTCCCTCATAAAATATTAAACTTATCTGAAAAGTTTTGTATCATTTCGAGCAGTCCTTGATTTAATTTGATTTTTTACCGATATTAGTATAAACTAGTGTATAATAGAGAATAGTTTTTTGACCGAAACTTGCATTTCGAAAAGTTTTATAGAAGCTAATTTTCAGATGATTTCTTGCATGGACTTCCACCTAAACCTTCCTTTCTAACATATATAAATGATCTGAAGAAATACGTATCGTTTGGAACAGTCCTCGATTTAATTTGACTTTTTGACCGAAACTAGTGTATAATATACTATGGTTTTTTGACCGAAATTTGCATTTTGAAAAGTTTCATAGCATCTAATTTTCAGGTGATTTTTTTCTTGGACTTCCATCATAACCTTCCCTCGTAAATTATAAAAATTATCTGAAAAGTTTCGTATCATTTCGAGTAGTCCTCGATATAATTTGATTCTTTGACCGAAATTAGTATAAACTAATGTATAATACACTATAGTTTTTTTTACTGAAACTTGCATTTCGAAAAGTTTTATAGAAGCTAATTTTCATATTATTTTTTGCATGGACTTCTATCATAACATTCCTTTGTAACATATATAAATGATCTGAAACGTTTCGTATCATTTGGAACAGTCCTCGATTTAATTTGACTTTTTGACCGAAACTAGTGTATAATATACTATGGTTTTTTGACCGAAACTTGCATTTCGAAAATTTTCATAGAAACTATTTTTCAGATGATTTTTGCATGGACTTCCATCACCTTCCCTCGTAAAATATTAAACTTATCTGAAAAGTTTTGTATCATTTCGAGCAGTCCTCGATTTAATTTGATGTTTTGACCGATATTAGTATAAACTAGTGTATAATAGAGAATAGTTTCTTGACCGAAACTTGCATTTCGAAAAGTTTTATAGAAGCTAATTTTCAGATGATTTTTTGCATGGACTTCCACCTAAACCTTCCTTTCTAACATATATAAATGATCTGAAGAAATACGTATCGTTTGGAATAGTCCTCGATTTAATTTGACTTTTGACCGAAACTAGTGTATAATATACTATGGTTTTTTGACCGAAATTTGCATTTTGAAAAGTTTCATAGCATCTAATTTTCAGGTGATTTTTTTCTTGGACTTCCATCATAACCTTCCCTCGTAAATTATAAAAATTATCTGAAAAGTTTCGTATCTTTTCGAGTAGTCCTCGATATAATTTATTCTTTGACCGAAATTAGTATAAACTAATGTATAATATACTATAGTTTTTTTTACTGAAACTTGCATTTCGAAAAGTTTTATAGAAGCTAATTTTCATATTATTTTTTGCATGGACTTCTATCATAACATTCCTTTGTAACATATATAAATGATCTGAAACGTTTCGTATCATTTTGAACAGTCCTCGATTTAATTTGACTTTTTGACCGAAACTAATGTATAATATACTATGGTTTTTTGACCGAAACTTGCATTTCGAAAATTTTCATAGAAACTATTTTTCAGATGATTTTTGCATGGACTTCCATCACCTTCCCTTATAAAATATTAAACTTATCTGAAAAGTTTTGTATCATTTCGAGCAGTCCTTGATTTAATTTGATTTTTGACCGATATTAGTATAAACTAGTGTATAATAGAGAATAGTTTGTTGACCGAAACTTGCATTTCGAAAAGTTTTATAGAAGCTAATTTTCAGATGATTTCTTGCATGGACTTCCACCTAAACCTTCCTTTCTAACATATATAAATGATCTGAAGAAATACGTATCGTTTGGAACAGTCCTCGATTTAATTTGACTTTTTGACCGAAACTAGTGTATAATATACTATGGTTTTTTGACCGAAATTTGCATTTTGAAAAGTTTCATAGCATCAAATTTTCAGGTGATTTTTTTCTTGGACTTCCATTATAACCTTCCCTCGTAAATTATAAAAATTATCTGAAAAGTTTCGTATCATTTCGAGTAGTCCTCGATATAATTTGATTCTTTGACCGAAATTAGTATAAACTAATGTATAATACACTATAGTTTTTTTTACTGAAACTTGCATTTCGAAAAGTTTTATAGAAGCTAATTTTCATATTATTTTTTGCATGGACTTCTATCATAACATTCCTTTGTAACATATATAAATGATCTGAAACGTTTCGTATCATTTGGAACAGTCCTCGATTTAATTTGACTTTTTGACCGAAACTAGTGTATAATATACTATGGTTTTTTGACCGAAACTTGCATTTCGAAAATTTTCATAGAAACTATTTTTCAGATGATTTTTGCATGGACTTCCATCACCTTCCCTCGTAAAATATTAAACTTATCTGAAAAGTTTTGTATCATTTCGAGCAGTCCTCGATTTAATTTGATGTTTTCACCGATATTAGTATAAACTAGTGTATAATAGAGAATAGTTTTTTGACCGAAACTTGCATTTCGAAAAGTTTTATAGAAGCTAATTTTCAGATGATTTTTTGCATGGACTTCCACCTAAACCTTCCTTTCTAAGATATTTAAATGATCTGAAGAAATACGTATCGTTTGGAATAGTCCTCGATTTAATTTGACTTTTGACCGAAACTAGTGTATAATATACTATGGTTTTTTGACCGAAATTTGCATTTTGAAAAGTTTCATAGCATCTAATTTTCAGGTGATTTTTTTCTTGGACTTCCATCATAACCTTCCCTCGTAAATTATAAAAATTATCTGAAAAGTTTCGTATCTTTTCGAGTAGTCCTCGATATAATTTATTCTTTGACCGAAATTAGTATAAACTAATGTATAATATACTATAGTTTTTTTTACTGAAACTTGCATTTCGAAAAGTTTTATAGAAGCTAATTTTCATATTATTTTTTGCATGGACTTCTATCATAACATTCCTTTGTAACATATATAAATGATCTGAAATGTTTCGTATCATTTTGAACAGTCCTCGATTTAATTTGACTTTTTGACCGAAACTAGTGTATAATATACTATGGTTTTTTGACCGAAACTTGCATTTCGAAAATTTTCATAGAAACTATTTTTCAGATGATTTTTGCATGGACTTCCATCACCTTCCCTCATAAAATATTAAACTTATCTGAAAAGTTTTGTATCATTTCGAGCAGTCCTTGATTTAATTTGATTTTTGACCGATATTAGTATAAACTAGTGTATAATAGAGAATAGTTTTTTGACCGAAACTTGCATTTCGAAAAGTTTTATAGAAGCTAATTTTCAGATGATTTCTTGCATGGACTTCCACCTAAACCTTCCTTTCTAACATATATAAATGATCTGAAGAAATACGTATCGTTTGGAATAGTCCTCGATTTAATTTGACTTTTGACCGAAACTAGTGTATAATATACTATGGTTTTTTGACCGAAATTTGCATTTTGAAAAGTTTCATAGCATCTAATTTTCAGGTGATTTTTTTCTTGGACTTCCATCATAACCTTCCCTCGTAAATTATAAAAATTATCTGAAAAGTTTCGTATCTTTTCGAGTAGTCCTCAATATAATTTATTCTTTGACCCAAATTAGTATAAACTAATGTATAATATACTATAGTTTTTTTTACTGAAACTTGCATTTCGAAAAGTTTTATAGAAGCTAATTTTCATATTATTTTTTGCATGGACTTCTATCATAACATTCCTTTGTAACATATATAAATGATCTGAAACGTTTCGTATCATTTTGAACAGTCCTCGATTTAATTTGACTTTATAACCGAAACTAGTGTATAATATACTATGGTTTTTTGACCGAAACTTGCATTTCGAAAATTTTCATAGAAACTATTTTTCAGATGATTTTTGCATGGACTTCCATCACCTTCCCTCATAAAATATTAAACTTATCTGAAAAGTTTTGTATCATTTCGAGCAGTCCTTGATTTAATTTGATTTTTGACCGATATTAGTATAAACTAGTGTATAATAGAGAATAGTTTGTTGACCGAAACTTGCATTTCGAAAAGTTTTATAGAAGCTAATTTTCAGATGATTTCTTGCATGGACTTCCACCTAAACCTTCCTTTCTAACATATATAAATGATCTGAAGAAATACGTATCGTTTGGAACAGTCCTCGATTTAATTTGACTTTTTGACCGAAACTAGTGTATAATATACTATGGTTTTTTGACCGAAATTTGCATTTTGAAAAGTTTCATAGCATCTAATTTTCAGGTGATTTTTTTCTTGGACTTCCATCATAACCTTCCCTCGTAAATTATAAAAATTATCTGAAAAGTTTCGTATCATTTCGAGTAGTCCTCGATATAATTTGATTCTTTGACCGAAATTAGTATAAACTAATGTATAATACACTATAGTTTTTTTTACTGAAACTTGCATTTCGAAAAGTTTTATAGAAGCTAATTTTCATATTATTTTTTGCATGGACTTCTATCATAACATTCCTTTGTAACATATATAAATGATCTGAAACGTTTCGTATCATTTGGAACAGTCCTCGATTTAATTTGACTTTTTGACCGAAACTAGTGTATAATATACTATGGTTTTTTGACCGAAACTTGCATTTCGAAAATTTTCATAGAAACTATTTTTCAGATGATTTTTTCATGGACTTCCATCACCTTCCCTCGTAAAATATTAAACTTATCTGAAAAGTTTTGTATCATTTCGAGCAGTCCTCGATTTAATTTGATGTTTTGACCGATATTAGTATAAACTAGTGTATAATAGAGAATAGTTTTTTGACCGAAACTTGCATTTCGAAAAGTTTTATAGAAGCTAATTTTCAGATGATTTTTTGCATGGACTTCCACCTAAACCTTCCTTTCTAACATATATAATTGATCTGAAGAAATACGTATCGTTTGGAACAGTCCTCGATTTAATTTGACTTTTTGACCGAAACTAGTGTATAATATACTATGGTTTTTTGACCGAAATTTGCATTTTGAAAAGTTTCATAGCATCTAATTTTCAGGTGATTTTTTTCTTGGACTTCCATCATAAGCTTCCCTCGTAAATTATAAAAATTATCTGAAAAGTTTCGTATCATTTCGAGTAGTCCTCGATATAATTTGATTCTTTGACCGAAATTAGTATAAACTAATGTATAATACACTATAGTTTTTTTTACTGAAACTTGCATTTCGAAAAGTTTTATAGAAGCTAATTTTCATATTATTTTTTGCATGGACTTCTATCATAACATTCCTTTGTAACATATATAAATGATCTGAAACGTTTCGTATCATTTGGAACAGTCCTCGATTTAATTTGACTTTTTGACCGAAACTAGTGTATAATATACTATGGTTTTTTGACCGAAACTTGCATTTCGAAAATTTTCATAGAAACTATTTTTCAGATGATTTTTGCATGGACTTCCATCACCTTCCCTCGTAAAATATTAAACTTATCTGAAAAGTTTTGTATCATTTCGAGCAGTCCTCGATTTAATTTGATGTTTTGACCGATATTAGTATAAACTAGTGTATAATAGAGAATAGTTTTTTGACCGAAACTTGCATTTCGAAAAGTTTTATAGAAGCTAATTTTCAGATGATTTTTTGCATGGACTTCCAACTAAACCTTCCTTTCTAACATATATAAATGATCTGAAGAAATACGTATCGTTTGGAACAGTCCTCGATTTAATTTGACTTTTTGACCGAAACTAATGTATAATATACTATGGTTTTTTGACCGAAATTTGCATTTTGAAAAGTTTCATAGCATCTAATTTTCAGGTGATTTTTTTCTTGGACTTCCATCATAAGCTTCCCTCGTAAATTATAAAAATTATCTGAAAAGTTTCGTATCATTTCGAGTAGTCCTCGATATAATTTGATTCTTTGACCGAAATTAGTATAAACTAATGTATAATACACTATAGTTTTTTTTACTGAAACTTGCATTTCGAAAAGTTTTATAGAAGCTAATTTTCATATTATTTTTTGCATGGACTTCTATCATAACATTCCTTTGTAACATATATAAATGATCTGAAACGTTTCGTATCATTTGGAACAGTCCTCGATTTAATTTGACTTTTTGACCGAAACTAGTGTATAATATACTATGGTTTTTTGACCGAAACTTGCATTTCGAAAATTTTCATAGAAACTATTTTTCAGATGATTTTTGAATGGACTTCCATCACCTTCCCTCGTAAAATATTAAACTTATCTGAAAAGTTTTGTATCATTTCGAGCAGTCCTCGATTTAATTTGATGTTTTGACCGATATTAGTATAAACTAGTGTATAATAGAGAATAGTTTTTTGACCGAAACTTGCATTTCGAAAAGTTTTATAGAAGCTAATTTTCAGATGATTTTTTGCATGGACTTCCACCTAAACCTTCCTTTCTAACATATATAAATGATCTGAAGAAATACGTATCGTTTGGAACAGTCCTCGATTTAATTTGACTTTTTGACCGAAACTAGTGTATAATATACTATGGTTTTTTGACCGAAATTTGCATTTTGAAAAGTTTCATAGCATCTAATTTTCAGGTGATTTTTTTCTTGGACTTCCATCATAAGCTTCCCTCGTAAATTATAAAAATTATCTGAAAAGTTTCGTATCATTTCGAGTAGTCCTCGATATAATTTGATTCTTTGACCGAAATTAGTATAAACTAATGTATAATACACTATAGTTTTTTTTACTGAAACTTGCATTTCGAAAAGTTTTATAGAAGCTAATTTTCATATTATTTTTTGCATGGACTTCTATCATAACATTCCTTTGTAACATATATAAATGATCTGAAACGTTTCGTATCATTTGGAACAGTCCTCGATTTAATTTGACTTTTTGACCGAAACTAGTGTATAATATACTATGGTTTTTTGACCGAAACTTGCATTTCGAAAATTTTCATAGAAACTATTTTTCAGATGATTTTTGCATGGACTTCCATCACCTTCCCTCGTAAAATATTAAACTTATCTGAAAAGTTTTGTATCATTTCGAGCAGTCCTCGATTTAATTTGATGTTTTGACCGATATTAGTATAAACTAGTGTATAATAGAGAATAGTTTTTTGACCGAAACTTGCATTTCGAAAAGTTTTATAGAAGCTAATTTTCAGATGATTTTTTGCATGGACTTCCAACTAAACCTTCCTTTCTAACATATATAAATGATCTGAAGAAATACGTATCGTTTGGAACAGTCCTCGATTTAATTTGACTTTTTGACCGAAACTAATGTATAATATACTATGGTTTTTTGACCGAAATTTGCATTTTGAAAAGTTTCATAGCATCTAATTTTCAGGTGATTTTTTTCTTGGACTTCCATCATAACCTTCCCTCGTAAATTATAAAAATTATCTGAAAAGTTTCGTATCATTTCGAGTAGTCCTCGATATAATTTGATTCTTTGACCGAAATTAGTATAAACTAATGTATAATACACTATAGTTTTTTTTACTGAAACTTGCATTTCGAAAAGTTTTATAGAAGCTAATTTTCATATTATTTTTTGCATGGACTTCTATCATAACATTCCTTTGTAACATATATAAATGATCTGAAACGTTTCGTATCATTTGGAACAGTCCTCGATTTAATTTGACTTTTTGACCGAAACTAGTGTATAATATACTATGGTTTTTTGACCGAAACTTGCATTTCGAAAATTTTCATAGAAACTATTTTTCAGATGATTTTTGCATGGACTTCCATCACCTTCCCTCGTAAAATATTAAACTTATCTGAAAAGTTTTGTATCATTTCGAGCAGTCCTCGATTTAATTTGATGTTTTGACCGATATTAGTATAAACTAGTGTATAATAGAGAATAGTTTTTTGACCGAAACTTGCATTTCGAAAAGTTTTATAGATGCTAATTTTCAGATGATTTTTTGCATGGACTTACAACTAAACCTTCCTTTCTAACATATATAAATGATCTGAAGAAATACGTATCGTTTGGAACAGTCCTCGATTTAATTTGACTTTTTGACCGAAACTAATGTATAATATACTATGGTTTTTTGACCGAAATTTGCATTTTGAAAAGTTTCATAGCATCTAATTTTCAGGTGATTTTTTTCTTGGACTTCCATCATAACCTTCCCTCGTAAATTATAAAAATTATCTGAAAAGTTTCGTATCATTTCGAGTAGTCCTCGATATAATTTGATTCTTTGACCGAAATTAGTATAAACTAATGGATAATACACTATAGTTTTTTTTACTGAAACTTGCATTTCGAAAAGTTTTATAGAAGCTAATTTTCATATTATTTTTTGCATGGACTTCTATCATAACATTCCTTTGTAACATATATAAATGATCTGAAACGTTTCGTATCATTTGGAACAGCCCTCGATTTAATTTGACTTTTTGACCGAAACTAGTGTATAATATACTATGGTTTTTTGACCGAAACTTGCATTTCGAAAATTTTCATAGAAACTATTTTTCAGATGATTTTTGCATGGACTTCCATCACCTTCCCTCGTAAAATATTAAACTTATCTGAAAAGTTTTGTATCATTTCGAACAGTCCTCGATTTAATTTGATGTTTTGACCGATATTAGTATAAACTAGTGTATAATAGAGAATAGTTTTTTGACCGAAACTTGCATTTCGAAAAGTTTTATAGAAGCTAATTTTCAGATGATTTTTTGCATGGACTTCCACCTAAACCTTCCATTCTAACATATATAAATGATTTGAAGAAATACGTATCGTTTGGAACAGTCCTTGATTTAATTTGACTTTTTGACCGAAACTAGTGTATAATATACTATGGTTTTTTGACCGAAATTTGCATTTTGAAAAGTTTCATAGCATCTAATTTTCAGGTGATTTTTTTCTTGGACTTCCATCATAACCTTCCCTCGTAAATTATAAAAATTATCTGAAAAGTTTTGTATCTTTTCGAGTAGTCCTCGATATAATTTATTCTTTGACCGAAATTAGTATAAACTAATGTATAATACACTATAGTTTTTTTTACTGAAACTTGCATTTCGAAAAGTTTTATAGAAGCTAATTTTCATATTATTTTTTGCATGGACTTCTATCATAACATTCCTTTGTAACATATATAAATGATCTGAAACGTTTCGTATCATTTGGAACAGTCCTAGATTTAATTTGACTTTTTGACCGAAACTAGTTATAATATACTATGGTTTTTTGACCGAAACTTGCATTTCGAAAATTTTCATAGAAACTATTTTTCAGATGATTTTTGCATGAACTTCCATCACCTTCCCTCGTAAAATATTAAACTTATCTGAAAAGTTTTGTATCATTTCGAGCAGTCCTCGATTTAATTTGATGTTTTGACCGATATTAGTATAAACTAGTGTATAATAGAGAATAGTTTTTTGACCGAAACTTGCATTTCGAAAAGTTTTATAGAAGCTAATTTTCAGATGATTTTTTGCATGGACTTCCACCTAAACCTTCCTTTCTAACATATATAAATGATCTGAAGAAATACGTATCGTTTGGAACAGTCCTCGATTTAATTTGACATTTTGACCGAAACTAGTGTATAATATACTATGGTTTTTTGACCGAAATTTGCATTTTGAAAAGTTTCATTGCATCTAATTTTCAGGTGATTTTTTTCTTGGACTTCCATCATAACCTTCCCTCGTAAATTATAAAAATTATCTGAAAAGTTTCGTATCATTTCGAGTAGTCCTCGATATAATTTGATACTTTGACCGAAATTAGTATAAACTAATGTATAATACAGTATAGTTTTTTTTACTGAAACTTGCATTTCGAAAAGTTTTATAGAAGCTAATTTTCATATTATTTTTTGCATGGACTTCTATCATAACATTCCTTTGTAACATATATAAATGATCTGAAACGTTTCGTATCATTTGGAACAGTCCTAGATTTAATTTGACTTTTTGACCGAAACTAGTGTATAATATACTATGGTTTTTTGACCGAAACTTGTATTTCGAAAATTTTCATAGAAACTATTTTTCAGATGATTTTTGCATGGACTTCCATCACCTTCCCTCGTAAAATATTAAACTTATCTGAAAAGTTTTGTATCATTTCGAGCAGTCCTCGATTTAATTTGATGTTTTGACCGATATTTGTATAAACTAGTGTATAATAGAGAATAGTTTTTTGACCGAAACTTGCATTTCGAAAAGTTTTATAGAAGCTAATTTTCAGATGATTTTTTGCATGGACTTCCACCTAAACCTTCCTTTCTAACATATATAAATGATCTGAAGAAATACGTATCGTTTGGAACAGTCCTCGATTTAATTTGACTTTTTAACCGAAACTAGTGTAAAATATACTATGGTTTTTTGACCGAAATTTCCATTTTGAAAAGTTTCATAGCATCTAATTTTCAGGTGATTTTTTTCTTGGACTTCCATCATAACCTTCCCTCGTAAATTATAAAAATTATCTGAAAAGTTTCGTATCATTTCGAGTAGTCCTCGATATAATTTGATTCTTTGACCGAAATTAGTATAAACTAATGAATAATACACTATAGTTTTTTTTAATGAAATTTGCATTTCGAAAAGTTTTATAGAAGCTAATTTTCATATTATTTTTTGCATGGACTTCTATCATAACATTCCTTTGTAACATATATAAATGATCTGAAACATTTCGTATCATTCGGAACAGTCCTCGATTTAATTTGACTTTTTGACTGAAACTAGTGTATAATATACTATGGTTTTTTGACCGAAACTTGCATTTCGAAAATTTTCATAGAAACTATTTTTCAGATGATTTTTTGCATGGACTTCCATCACCTTCCCTCGTAAAATATTAAACTTATCTGAAAAGTTTTGTATCATTTCGAGCAGTCCTCGATTTAATTTGATGTTTTGACCGATATTAGTATAAACTAGTGTATAATAGAGTATAGTTTTTTGACCGAAACTTGCATTTCGAAAAGTTTTATAGAAGCTAATTTCAGATGATTTTTTGCATGGACTTCCACCTAAACCTTCCTTTCTAACATATATAAATGATCTGAAGAAATACGTATCGTTTGGAACAGTCCTCGATTTAATTTGACTTTTTGACCGAAACTAGTGTATAATATACTATGGTTTTTTGACCGAAATTTGCATTTTGAAAAGTTTCATAGCATCTAATTTTCAGGTGATTTTTTTTCATGGACTTCCATCATAACCTTCCCTCGTAAAATATAAAAATTATCTGAAAAGTTTCGTATCATTTCGAGTAGTCCTCGATATAATTTGATTCTTTGACCGAAATTAGTATAAACTAATGTATAATACAGTATAGTTTTTTTTACTGAAACTTGCATTTCGAAAAGTTTTATAGAAGCTAATTTTCATATTATTTTTTGCATGGACTTCTATCATAACATTCCTTTGTAACATATATAAATGATCTGAAACGTTTCGTATCATTTGGAACAGTCTTCGATTTAATTTGACTTTTTGACCGAAACTAGTGTATAATATACTATGGTTTTTTGACCGAAACTTGCATTTCGAAAATTTTCATAGAAACTATTTTTCAGATGATTTTTGCATGGACTTCCATCACCTTCCCTCGTAAAATATTAAACTTATCTGAAAAGTTTTGTATCATTTCGAGCAGTCCTCGATTTAATTTGATGTTTTGACCGATATTAGTATAAACTAGTGTATAATAGAGAATAGTTTTTTGACCGAAACTTGCATTTCGAAAAGTTTTATAGAAGCTAATTTTCAGATGATTTTTTGCATGGACTTCCACCTAAACCTTCCTTTCTAACATATATAAATGATCTGAAGAAATACGTATCGTTTGGAACAGTCCTCGATTTAATTTGACTTTTTGACCGAAACTAGTGTGTATAATATACTATGGTTTTTTTACCGAAATTTGCATTTTGAAAAGATTCATAGCATCTAATTTTCAGGTGATTTTTTTCTTGGACTTCCATCATAACCTTCCCTCGTAAATTATAAAAATTATCTGAAAAGTTTAGTATCATTTCGAGTAGTCCTCGATATAATTTGATTCTTTGACCAAAATTAGTATAAACTAATGTATAATACACTATAGTTTTTTTTACTGAAACTTGCATTTCGAAAAGTTTTATAGAAGCTAATTTTCATATTATTTTTTGCATGGACTTCTATCATAACATTCCTTTGTAACATATATAAATGATCTGAAACGTTTCGTATCATTTGGAACAGTCCTCGATTTAATTTGACTTTTTGACCGAAACTAGTGTATAATATACTATGGTTTTTTGACCGAAACTTGCATTTCGAAAATTTTCATAGAAACTATTTTTCAGATGATTTTTGCATGGACTTCCATCACCTTCCCTCGTAAAATATTAAACTTATCTGAAAAGTTTTGTATCATTTCGAGCAGTCCTCGATTTAATTTGATGTTTTGACCGATATTAGTATAAACTAGTGTTTAATAGAGAATAGTTTTTTGACCGAAACTTGCATTTCGAAAAGTTTTATAGAAGCTAATTTTCAGATGATTTTTTGCATGGACTTCCACCTAAACCTTCCTTTCTAACATATATAAATGATCTGAAGAAATACGTATCGTTTGGAACAGTCCTCGATTTAATTTGACTTTTTGACCGAAACTAGTATATAATATACTATGGTTTTTTGACCGAAATTTGCATTTTGAAAAGTTTCATAGCATCTAATTTTCAGGTGATTTTTTTCTTGGACTTCCATCATAACCTTCCCTCGTAAATTATAAAAATTATCTGAAAAAGTTTCGTATCATTTCGAGTAGTCCTCGATATAATTTGATTCTTTGACTGAAATTAGTATAAACTAATGTATAATACACTATAGTTTTTTTTACTGAAACTTGCATTTCGAAAAGTTTTATAGAAGCTAATTTTCATATTATTTTTTGCATGGACTTCTATCATAACATTCCTTTGTAACATATATAAATGATCTGAAACGTTTCGTATCATTTGGAACAGTCCTCGATTTAATTTGACTTTTTGACCGAAACTAGTGTATAATATACTATGGTTTTTTGACCGAAACTTGCATTTCGAAAATTTTCATAGAAACTATTTTTCAGATGATTTTTGCATGGACTTCCATCACCTTACCTCGTAAAATATTAAACTTATCTGAAAAGTTTTGTATCATTTCGAGCAGTCCTCGATTTAATTTGATGTTTTGACCGATATTTGTATAAACTAGTGTATAATAGAGAATAGTTTTTTGACCGAAACTTGCATTTCGAAAAGTTTTATAGAAGCAAATTTTCAGATGATTTTTTGCATGGACTTCCACCTAAACCTTCCTTTCTAACATATATAAATGATCTGAAGAAATACGTATCGTTTGGAACAGTCCTCGATTTAATTTGACATTTTGACCGAAACTAGTGTATAATATACTATGGTTTTTTGACCGAAATTTGCATTTTGAAAAGTTTCATAGCATCTAATTTTCAGGTGATTTTTTTCTTGGACTTCCATCATAACCTACCCTCGTAAATTATAAAAATTATCTGAAAAGTTTCGTATCATTTCGAGTAGTCCTCGATATAATTTGATTCTTTGACCGAAATTAGTATAAACTAATGTATAATACAGTATAGTTTTTTTTACTGAAACTTGCATTTCGAAAAGTTTTATAGAAGCTAATTTTCATATTATTTTTTGCATGGACTTCTATCATAACATTCCTTTGTAACATATATAAATGATCTGAAACGTTTCGTATCATTTGGAACAGTCTTCGATTTAATTTGACTTTTTGACCGAAACTAGTGTATAATATACTATGGTTTTTTGACCGAAACTTGCATTTCGAAAATTTTCATAGAAACTATTTTTCAGATGATTTTTGCATGGACTTCCATCACCTTCCCTCGTAAAATATTAAACTTATCTGAAAAGTTTTGTATCATTTCGAGCAGTCCTCGATTTAATTTGATGTTTTGACCGATATTAGTATAAACTAGTGTATAATAGAGAATAGTTTTTTGACCGAAACTTGCATTTCGAAAAGTTTTATAGAAGCTAATTTTCAGATGATTTTTTGCATGGACTTCCACCTAAACCTTCCTTTCTAACATATATAAATGATCTGAAGAAATACGTATCGTTTGGAACAGTCCTCGATTTAATTTGACTTTTTGACCGAAACTAGTGTGTATAATATACTATGGTTTTTTTACCGAAATTTGCATTTTGAAAAGATTCATAGCATCTAATTTTCAGGTGATTTTTTTCTTGGACTTCCATCATAACCTTCCCTCGTAAATTATAAAAATTATCTGAAAAGTTTAGTATCATTTCGAGTAGTCCTCGATATAATTTGATTCTTTGACCAAAATTAGTATAAACTAATGTATAATACACTATAGTTTTTTTTACTGAAACTTGCATTTCGAAAAGTTTTATAGAAGCTAATTTTCATATTATTTTTTGCATGGACTTCTATCATAACATTCCTTTGTAACATATATAAATGATCTGAAACGTTTCGTATCATTTGGAACAGTCCTCGATTTAATTTGACTTTTTGACCGAAACTAGTGTATAATATACTATGGTTTTTTGACCGAAACTTGCATTTCGAAAATTTTCATAGAAACTATTTTTCAGATGATTTTTGCATGGACTTCCATCATCTTCCCTCGTAAAATATTAAACTTATCTGAAAAGTTTTGTATCATTTCGAGCAGTCCTCGATTTAATTTGATGTTTTGACCGATATTAGTATAAACTAGTGTTTAATAGAGAATAGTTTTTTGACCGAAACATGCATTTCGAAAAGTTTTATAGAAGCTAATTTTCAGATGATTTTTTGCATGGACTTCCACCTAAACCTTCCTTTCTAACATATATAAATGATCTGAAGAAATACGTATCGTTTGGAACAGTCCTCGATTTAATTTGACTTTTTGACCGAAACTAGTGTATAATATACTATGGTTTTTTGACCGAAATTTGCATTTTGAAAAGTTTCATAGCATCTAATTTTCAGGTGATTTTTTTCTTGGACTTCCATCATAACCTTCCCTCGTAAATTATAAAAATTATCTGAAAAAGTTTCGTATCATTTCGAGTAGTCCTCGATATAATTTGATTCTTTGACCGAAATTAGTATAAAATAATGTATAATACACTATAGTTTTTTTTACTGAAACTTGCATTTCGAAAAGTTTTATAGAAGCTAATTTTCATATTATTTTTTGCATGGACTTCTATCATAACATTCCTTTGTAACATATATAAATGATCTGAAACGTTTCGTATCATTTGGAACAGTCCTCGATTTAATTTGACTTTTTGACCGAAACTAGTGTATAATATACTATGGTTTTTTGACCGAAACTTGCATTTCGAAAATTTTCATAGAAACTATTTTTCAGATGATTTTTGCATGGACTTCTATCACCTTCCCTCGTAAAATATTAAACTTATCTGAAAAGTTTTGTATCATTTCGAGCAGTCCTCGATTTAATTTGATGTTTTGACCGATATTAGTGTAAACTAGTGTATAATAGAGAATAGTTTTTTGACCGAAACTTGTAAGTTCAGAGAATGCCTAAGAGGGGGGGTGAATTAGGACTTGAAATCTTTTTCCGGTTTTTCTGATTCTTAAAATATTTTGGTTGGTGTTTATGGTTATGAAAGCGGTAAAAATAAAGAGACGATGAACACCAGGATTTATAGTGGTTCCCCCCACAATTCGAGGGTACTCCACTCCCCTTTCACACGAAAGAGATTTTCACTATTGTTTTGATCAGTACACCCTAACACACCATCAACCGGTGAGGACTACTATCAAACATAACAAGTGTACAAGAACAATCCTCTTGTAAACACTTTCACCCTTGTATCCAACAATATTGGATTACAAGTCAATTCCAAATAACATAAAGAACTATTTTGTGAGTAATTTTGTGATATCAATAATAATATTGATCTTCTCCTTTTGATCACAATCCACTTCTAAAATTAATACAAGTGTTCAATGTAGAATATGAAAATATGAACAAGATGAACACTTTGAAAATATTTGTAGAAAAGTGAATTTGATTCTTTTTGATGATCTTGAAAATGTAGAAAGTGTAGGAGGTTATTTGTAATTTGAAAGTTTCATCTTTGTGTCCAATTCTTGAAAATTCATTTCCATGAGTGCTTGTCTTGATTAAAATCTTGACTTGATCTTTGTGAAACTTTGAAAGGCTTGTCTTTTTGCAATCAAGTGTTGACATCATCAAAACTTTTGATTGAAGCTTGCTTCTACATTCTCCCCCTTTTTGATGATGGCAATTGAAAATTGTTGTGCAATACTTCTTGGTTCTTGATATGTGATGCTCCCCCTATGTTTAGCAACTCCCCCTATCTTGAGAGACTTTCAAACATCTGCACACATAGAGAAAAAACAGAACCAAGCTCTTCTCCCCCTTTGACATCAGCAAAAAGGAAGAGCTTTCAAAGAGCCAACATAAAATGCAGCAGCATATAATAAACATACATTGCAAGAACACATATTATAAGGAAAAACAAATAAAATGCAGCAAAGCAAGAATTGTTCTTAATACATAAACCATAGTGCAAAGAAACTAAAAACTAGAATTCAATAAAAATAACATAAAAGCAGCATCATCATAATCTCAAAGGTCCTCGTCCTCCATATCCGCATCATCCTCGTTTCCTTCGTCTTCATCACTTTCCAATTCTTCAATTTCCTCTTCAACAACCCGTGTATTAGAATGGGAATGGGAATGGGAAGGATTAAGCATAAGGCTCCGAAGGGAGGCAATCGCTCTAGAGGTCTCTCTATGCATGTTCATTGATTCCCTATGTTGATTCATCATTGTGGTAAAGAGAAATTCATTAGAGATACCTCCTTCTGGAATGGGATAGGCGGGTTGAGCAGGGCCTTCATCAGCATACCGATAAGTACCATCAGCCGCTCGGAGGATGCCGGTGTTCTTCACAATGTTGGTTTCATTTATTTCATTGGTTGCTGATTTCATTTTGAGTGATGGTTCCCTATTTAGGTCAAGTTCGGTAAGTTCCAAAATCCGTGATATCAACCGAGCATATGGCAGCCGGGTAATGCAGTGGAGCTGTTGTTGCAGATGATACATAATTGTTAGAATCCAATTAACCTTAATGCGATTCTTGATAGCAAACAGCAACTGCATTTCCAAATCATTTATCTGCGAGTGATTTGAGTCCTTTGGAATGAGGACGTAGCAGATGATATAGTGCAGCATACGATCAGACACGGTTAAATTCTTCGCATAGCACAACATTCGAGCCGTGCGAGAATTTGCAATGACCACTTCTTTAGGAAACCTGCAGATCTGATAGTAATATTCCATTTTATCATAGTGCGCCCAAGGACCATCAACATGATTAACACCTTTGCGCAGAAAGCAACCTCTTGATGGAATTGAAAGAGCTCTAGACAATGTAGACAAATTTTCAACAAATTCATTGTCTCTAATTGTTGAACTAACCATTTGGTTTCCATCAACATCCAAGTAAACAGTTAACTTATGCATAAAAGCTTTGACAAGGTCAGGATAAATGATACCAGAGTCGGTGACGAAGTTGTCAATCCTTTGAAATTTCAGCAGTGCAGGGAAGTCGAAGGAAGATGCAGGAAAAGCCCGTAGGTTGACATACTTGACCGGCAGCAACTGACGAACCCGAACCTTGAAGTCCATTCTTCTTTTCTTTGTGGTTTCCATGGGGATGCTATCATTATCTGAGTCGGATGCATGTTCTGGAAGTTTGCCCTTTCCTCTGTGAGTGGAAGCCATTGAAGGAACTTTGGAGAGGTTTGGAAAGTTAGGGTTTTTGCTAGGAAATTTTCTAGGGTTTGAGAAAGTGGGTCAAGGAAGTGGAGGAGATTTAGGATTAGAAGTTGGAGGGATTGAGAATATGTGCCAACAAATAAAATAAATAAAACAAAACAAGTTTTTCAAAAATGAAATGTAATTTTCGTATTCTGTTTTTGCTGATTTTAACAGTGTTAATCGGTTAACCGTATGGGTTAATCGGTTAACACATTTAAAAAAATTAATTTATTTTATTAAAAAAGTTTCAGTGTTAATCGGTTAACCATATGGGTTAATCGGTTAACACTGACGAAAGTGTGAAAAACAGTGACAAAAAAAACAGAAAGCAAACATTGAGCATACATACACAACTTATGCACATATATCAAAGACAAAGTTTAGATGTCACCTTCATCAAGAATTCCAAGTTCTCTTCGAATCTTGTAGAATGGTTCTTTTGCCAAAGGTTTGGTGAATATGTCGGCGAGTTGATTATGTGTGTCAACGAACGTAACATCGACATCTCCATCCATAACGTGATCTCGAAGGAAGTGATGCCGGATATCAATATGCTTTGTTCTGGAATGCATCACCGGATTCTTCGTGATGTTTATGGCACTGGTATTGTCACAGCGTAGTGGAATGCACCCGAGATCAACACCGTAATCCAGAAGTTGTTGCTTTAGCCATAAGATCTGTGCACAGCAACTTCCTGCGGCAATATATTCTGCTTCGGCGGTGCTGAGAGCTACACACGCTTGCTTCTTGCAGGCCCATGATACTAGAGCATTTCCAAGAATATGACAAGTACCACTTGTACTTTTTCTATCGGTTTTGCATCCTGCATAGTCAGCGTCAGAATAACCAACTAAAGAACAAGTACTACCTTTAGGATACCATAATCCGACGTTTATCGTTCCTTTGAGATACTTGATGATCCTCTTTACAGCAGTGAGATGTGATTCCTTCGGATTTGCTTGGAAACGAGCACATAAACACACACTAAACATAATGTCAGGACGGCTTGCCGTCAAATATAATAAAGAGCCGATCATACCTCGATATTTGGAAATATCAATTGGAGTGCCGGATTCATCTTGATCAACATACATCCCGGATCCCATAGGTGTAGACATCATTTTGCAACTATCCATATCAAATTTCTTTATTAATTCCTTACAATACTTGGATTGGTTGAGAAAGATTCCATCCTTGGTTTGCTTGATTTGTAGTCCAAGAAAATAATTTAACTTTCCCATCATGGACATCTCAAATTCTCCTTGCATCATTAGTGAGAATTCTTCACACATCTCTTTGTTTGTTGATCCGAATATGATGTCGTCAACATAGACTTGTACTAGCAAAGTATTACCCTTGATTTTCTTTATAAACAGAGTCTTGTCAACCTTTCCTTTTGTAAATCCCTTTTCACTTAGAAAATTGCTGAGGCGATCATACCACGCTCGTGGTGCTTGCTTTAAGCCATAGAGAGCCTTCTTTAATTTGAAAACATGTGAGGGATTTCTAAAGTCTTCAAAACCCGGAGGCTGTTTTACGAAGACTTCTTCATTTATGTAGCCATTCAGGAAAGCACTCTTGACGTCCATTTGGAACAACTGAAAATTCATAGAACAGGCATAAGCAAGTAATAATCTAATTGCTTCTAACCTTGCTACGGGAGCGAATGTTTCATCAAAATCGATTCCTTCCTCCTGGTTGTATCCTTGTGCGACCAATCTTGCCTTGTTACGAACTATAATCCCATTTTCATCAAGTTTGTTCTTGAACACCCATCTGGTTCCTATGATGTGCTTATTATCTGGTCTTGGTACGAGAGTCCAAACTTGATTCCTTTCGAATTGATTTAGTTCTTCTTGCATTGCTACAATCCATTGGTCATCGCCTAATGCTTCATCGATCTTTGATGGTTCAATTTGTGATACAAAGGCCATATTGAGGCAAGCATCCTTCAAATTTAGTCGAGTTGCAACGCCTTGACTAATATCACCAATAACTCTGTCAATTGGATGGTCTCTGTGAGTTCTCCATTCTTTCGGAAGATCTTGATTTTCTTGAGTAACATCTTCTTGTAATAATGTTTGATCATTTGAAATATTTTCCTCATTTTGTGGAGTATCTATAAAGTCATCATCATCATCCAAAGTAATTTTATCCTCTTTCGAGGGGTTAGTCTCATCAAAAGATACATGAATAGATTCTTCAATAGTAAGAGTTCTTTTATTAAAAATTCTAAATGCTTTACTAGAAAGAGAATAACCAAGAAATATACCTTCGTCGGACTTTTCATCAAACTTACCGAGATTGTCCTTGTTGTTGTTGAGAACAAAGCACTTGCAACCAAATATGTGAAAGAATGATATATTTGGTTTCCTTCCCTTGAACAACTCATATGGAGTCTTTTTGAGTAACGGTCGAATATTTACGCGGTTACTTACGAAACATGCCGTGCTTACTGCTTCTGCCCAGAAATATTTTGGAAGATTTGTATCACTGAGCATTGTTCTGGCAAGTTCCACTAGTGATCGATTTTTCCGTTCTACGACGCCGTTTTGTTGAGGAGTTCTTGGTGCGGAAAAATTATGAGAAATTCCATGTTCTTCGCAAAATTCCTCAAAATCTGAATTCTGAAATTCTCCACCATGGTCGCTTCTTATGGAGGCTATAGTGAGTGACTTCTCATTTTGAATTTGTTTTGCATACTTTTTGAATGCTTTAAAAGCATCATTTTTCTGCACTAAAAACATTGTCCAGGTATATCGAGAAAAATCATCAACAATTACTAAAGCATAAATACTACCTCCAAAGCTCTTTGTTCTGGATGGACCAAACAGATCCATGTGTAACAATTGCAGTGGTCTTGATGTAGAGATCACTTGCTTGGATTTGAAAGTTGTCTTGGTCTGTTTTCCCTTTTGACATGCATCACACAATTTATCCTTGATGAATTTTATCTTCGGAAGCCCAACAACCAGATCATGTTTTATTAATTTGTTTAGATGCTCCATGTGAATGTGAGCAAATCTTTTATGCCATAACCATGCCTCATTGTTGTTTGCCATAAGGCATTTTACCTTCAAAGAAACATTGTCAAGAGAAATCATAAAAATATTATTGATTCTATTACCTTTTAACATAACCTCATGAGTGACTTCGTCTACAATCAAGCATTCATCTTTATTGAAGTTGATCTTGAATCCTTTGTCACAAAGTTGGCTAATGCTAAGAAGATTGTGCTTGAGTCCTTCGACATAGAGTACATCTTCTATAGTTGTAAAAGGTGGTGAACCAATGGTGCCAAAGCCAAGAATCTTTCCTTTGTTATTGTCACCATAAGTGACATAACCCTTGGCCTTAAGCCTTAGATTTGAAAATTTGTTTACATCTCCCGTCATATGCTTTGAACAACCACTGTCAAGATACCATTGGTTTGTGGTTGTCTTCAAGCATTCCTACAAAACAAAATTAGGTAGTGTTAGGTACCCAAGTTGCTTTGGGTCCTTGATAGTTAGTGCCTTTTTCAACCCACACATAATGCCCTTTTGCAACTCCAATATTACGAACATAACATGCATTAGGTGTGTGCCCTTTGATTCCACAATAAAAGCAAGTAGGTTGAAAATTACTTTTATATCTAGGAACATAAGTTTTAGCAATTTTCTTCTTATGATGTTGATGCTGAATTTTAGAAGTGTTTATCTCTTCTTTAACAATTTGTTCACTTGCTTTTACGAAAATGGTCTTATTGGTACTTGGTTTTGAAAATTTTGAATATCCTAATCCACTTTTATCATTAGGATACCTTTGATGTTTAAGAATTTCTTCCAAGCCAATTTGACCCTTTTCGTATCTTTCCAAAACTCTTTTAAGTTGAACAATTTGAAAAGACAAAGATTCACAATTCTTGCATACAAGACTTTGTTTTTCATCCATCACTTTTTGTTCTTCAATATTTTTCATGAAATCAGAATTTTGTTTTTCTAAAAGTAAAATTTTTTTTCTTTTGTGATGAGATGTCTTTGTACAAAGTCTTGCACTCTTTTAGAAGTTCATCAATAACTTCTTGCACATCATTATCATAAACAGAAAAATTACTACTAACCTCATTTTCTTCATCGGATTGGTGAGAAGCCATTAAAGCCATATTTGCACGTTCTTCATTTTCCGATTCCGATGATGAACTTATTTCATTGTCTTCCCAAGCAACATATGCCTTCTTGTTTTTGTAGTCCTTCTTGCCTTTGAATCCTCCTTTCTTTTGAAGCTTTGGACAATCCGGTTTGATATGTCCTTGCTTCCCACATTCATAGCATGTAACATCTTGACTTGGTGTGGATCCTTCTCTTTTTCTGAAATGTCTAAACTTTTTAGTAAAAAGAGATTTATCATTTTTAAACAACTTACCGAGTTTTTTCACAAGTAGCACGAAGTCTTCATCTTCCGATGTGTCCTCATCTTTATTTTGTTTGGTTTCGACTTTCAAGGCAATTCCTTTAGACTTCTTCTCTTGATTCTCATGTCTTTCTAACCTTCCAAGTTCCAATTCATGTTCTTGGAGTTTTCCAAACAAGGATGCGGATGTCATCGTTGAGAGACTCTTTTTCTCGGAAATAGCCGTCACTTTCGGTTGCCATTCTCTTGTTAAGGATCTTAGGACTTTAAGATTGAGATCATCATTTGTAAATGTTTTTCCAAGAGCAATCAAATGATTTGTAAGATGAACAAATCTCTTTTGCATTTCTACAATGGATTCTCCGGGCTGCATTCGGAACATTTCGTATTCTTGACTTAGGGTGTTTAGCCTTGATCTCTTTACTTCGGTGGTTCCTTCATGTGTTTCTACCAAGGTGTCCCAAATTTCCTTTGCCGATTTACATTGAGATATGCGAAAGAACTCATCCATACTAAGAGCGCTTTGGAGTATGTTGATTGCCTTTTTCTCATTTAGAATCCTTTTCTTATCATCTTCATCAAAAGTGTTTTTCAACTTCGCGGTTCCAACGCCATTGATAACATTCATCGGAATATGTGGACCATCCTCAACGGTTTCCCATATGCCTTCTCCTTGAGCCTCCAAATGTGCTTTCATACGGAGTTTCCAAAAATCAAAGTATTCTCCAGAAAAGAGTGGTGGCTTATTGCTACTTCCACCATCCTTAAAAACCGGGTTAGTACTAGCGGAAGCCATAGGATCGATAGGAACAGGTTACCTTAACCAGGCTCTGATACCAAATGTAAGTTCAGAGAATGCCTAAGAGGGGGGGTGAATTAGGACTTGAAATCTTTTTCCGGTTTTTCTGATTCTTAAAATATTTTGGTTGGTGTTTATGGTTATGAAAGCGGTAAAAATAAAGAGACGATGAACACCAGGATTTATAGTGGTTCCCCCCACAATCCGAGGGTACTCCACTCCCCTTTCACACGAAAGAGATTTTCACTATTGTTTTGATCAGTACACCCTAACACACCATCAACCGGTGAGGACTACTATCAAACATAACAAGTGTACAAGAACAATCCTCTTGTAAACACTTTCACCCTTGTATCCAACAATCCTGGATTACAAGTCAATTCCAAATAACATAAAGAACTATTTTGTGAGTAATTTTGTGATATCAATAATAATATTGATCTTCTCCTTTTGATCACAATCCACTTCTAAAATTAATACAAGTGTTCAATGTAGAATATGAAAATATGAACAAGATGAACACTTTGAAAATATTTGTAGAAAAGTGAATTTGATTCTTTTTGATGATCTTGAAAATGTAGAAAGTGTAGGAGGTTATTTGTAATTTGAAAGTTTCATCTTTGTGTCCAATTCTTGAAAATTCATTTCCATGAGTGCTTGTCTTGATTAAAATCTTGACTTGATCTTTGTGAAACTTTGAAAGGCTTGTCTTTTTGCAATCAAGTGTTGACATCATCAAAACTTTTGATTGAAGCTTGCTTCTACAAAACTTGCATTTCGAAAAGTTTTATAGAAGCTAATTTTCAGATGATTTTTTGCATGGACTTCCACCTAAACCTTCCTTTCTAACATATATAAATGATCTGAAGAAATACGTATCGTTTGGAACAGTCCTCGATTTAATTTGACTTTTTGACCGAAACTAGTGTATAATATACTATGGTTTTTTGACCGAAATTTGCATTTTGAAAAGTTTCATAGCATCTAATTTTCAGGTGATTTTTTTCTTGGACTTCCATCATAACCTTCCCTCGTAAATTATAAAAATTATCTGAAAAGTTTCGTATCATTTCGAGTAGTCCTCGATATAATTTGATTCTTTGACCGAAATTAGTATAAACTAATGTATAATACACTATAGTTTTTTTTACTGAAACTTGCATTTCGAAAAGTTTTATAGAAGCTAATTTTCATATTATTTTTTGCATGAACTTCTATCATAACATTCCTTTGTAACATATATAAATGATCTGAAACGTTTCGTATCATTTGAAACAGTCCTCGATTTAATTTGACTTTTTGACCGAAACTAGTGTATAATATACTATGGTTTTTTGACCGAAACTTGCATTTGTAAAATTTTCATAGAAACTATTTTTCAGATGATTTTTGCATGGACTTCCATCACCTTCCCTCGTAAAATATTAAACTTATCTGAAAAGTTTTGTATCATTTCGAGTAGTCCTCGATTTAATTTGATGTTTTGACCGATATTAGTATAAACTAGTGTATAATAGAGTATAGTTTTTTGACCGAAACTTGCATTTCGAAAAGTTTTATAGAAGCTAATTTCAGATGATTTTTTGCATGGACTTCCACCTAAACCTTCCTTTCTAACATATATAAATGATCTGAAGAAATACGTATCGTTTGGAACAGTCCTCGATTTAATTTGACTCTTTGACCGAAACTAGTGTATAATATACTATGGTTTTTTGACCGAAATTTGCATTTTGAAAAGTTTCATAGCATCTAATTTTCAGGTGATTTTTTTTCATGGACTTCCATCATAACCTTCCCTCGTAAAATATAAAAATTATCTGAAAAGTTTCGTATCATTTCGAGTAGTCCTCGATATAATTTGATTCTTTGACCGAAATTAGTATAAACTAATGTATAATACACTATAGTTTTTTTTACTGAAACTTGCATTTCGAAAAGTTTTATAGAAGCTAATTTTCATATTATTTTTTGCATGGACTTCTATCATAACATTCCTTTGTAACATATATAAATGATCTGAAACGTTTCGTATCATTTGGAACAGTCCTCGATTTAATTTGACTTTTTGACCGAAACTAGTGTATAATATACTATGGTTTTTTGACCGAAACTTGCATTTCGAAAATTTTCATAGAAACTATTTTACAGATGATTTTTGCATGGACTTCCATCACCTTCCCTCGTAAAATATTAAACTTATCCGAAAAGTTTTGTATCATTTCGAGCAGTCCTCGATTTAATTTGATGTTTTGACCGATATTAGTATAAACTAGTGTTTAATAGAGAATAGTTTTTTGACCGAAATTTGCATTTCGAAAAGTTTTATAGAAGCTAATTTTCAGATGATTTTTTGCATGGACTTCCACCTAAACCTTCCTTTCTAACATATATAAATGATCTGAAGAAATACGTATCGTTTGGAACAGTCCTCGATTTAATTTGACTTTTTAACCGAAACTAGTGTAAAATATACTATGGTTTTTTGACCGAAATTTCCATTTTGAAAAGTTTCATAGCATCTAATTTTCAGGTGATTTTTTTCTTGGACTTCCATCATAACCTTCCCTCGTAAATTATAAAAATTATCTGAAAAGTTTCGTATCATTTCGAGTAGTCCTCGATATAATTTGATTCTTTGACCGAAATTAGTATAAACTAATGAATAATACACTATAGTTTTTTTTAATGAAATTTGCATTTCGAAAAGTTTTATAGAAGCTAATTTTCATATTATTTTTTGCATGGACTTCTATCATAACATTCCTTTGTAACATATATAAATGATCTGAAACATTTCGTATCATTCGGAACAGTCCTCGATTTAATTTGACTTTTTGACTGAAACTAGTGTATAATATACTATGGTTTTTTGACCGAAACTTGCATTTCGAAAATTTTTATAGAAACTATTTTTCAGATGATTTTTTGCATGGACTTCCATCACCTTCCCTCGTAAAATATTAAACTTATCTGAAAAGTTTTGTATCATTTCGAGCAGTCCTCGATTTAATTTGATGTTTTGACCGATATTAGTATAAACTAGTGTATAATAGAGTATAGTTTTTTGACCGAAACTTGCATTTCGAAAAGTTTTATAGAAGCTAATTTCAGATGATTTTTTGCATGGACTTCCACCTAAACCTTCCTTTCTAACATATATAAATGATCTGAAGAAATACGTATCGTTTGGAACAGTCCTCGATTTAATTTGACTTTTTGACCGAAACTAGTGTATAATATACTATGGTTTTTTGACCGAAATTTGCATTTTGAAAAGTTTCATAGCATCTAATTTTCAGGTGATTTTTTTTCATGGACTTCCATCATAACCTTCCCTCGTAAAATATAAAAATTATCTGAAAAGTTTCGTATCATTTCGAGTAGTCCTCGATATAATTTGATTCTTTGACCGAAATTAGTATAAACTAATGTATAATACACTATAGTTTTTTTTACTGAAACTTGCATTTCGAAAAGTTTTAGAGAAGCTAATTTTCATATTATTTTTTGCATGGACTTCTATCATAACATTCCTTTGTAACATATATAAATGATCTGAAACGTTTCGTATCATTTGGAACAGTCCTCGATTTAATTTGACTTTTTGACCGAAACTAGTGTATAATATACTATGGTTTTTTGACCGAAACTTGCATTTCGAAAATTTTCATAGAAACTATTTTTCAGATGATTTTTGCATGGACTTCCATCACCTTCCCTCGTAAAATATTAAACTTATCTGAAAAGTTTTGTATCATTTCGAGCAGTCCTCGATTTAATTTGATGTTTTGACCGATATTACTATAAACTAGTGTTTAATATAGAATAGTTTTTTGACTGAAACCTTCATTTCGAAAAGTTTTATAGAAGCTAATTTTCAGATGATTTTTTGCATGGACTTCCACCTAAACCTTCCTTTCTAACATATATAAATGATCTGAAGAAATACGTATCGTTTGGAATAGTCCTCGATTTAATTTGACTTTTTGACCGAAACTAGTGTATAATATACTATGGTTTTTTGACCGAAATTTGCATTTTGAAAAGTTTCATAGCATCTAATTTTCAGGTGATTTTTTTTCATGGACTTCCATCATAACCTTCCCTCGTAAAATATAAAAATTATCTGAAAAGTTTCGTATCATTTCGAGTAGTCCTCGATATAATTTGATTCTTTGACCGAAATTAGTATAAACTAATGTATAATACACTATAGTTTTTTTTACTGAAACTTGCATTTCGAAAAGTTTTAGAGAAGCTAATTTTCATATTATTTTTTGCATGGACTTCTATCATAACATTCCTTTGTAACATATACAAATGATCTGAAACGTTTCGTATCATTTGGAACAGTCCTCGATTTAATTTGACTTTTTGACCGAAACTAGTGTATAATATACTATGGTTTTTTGACCGAAACTTGCATTTCGAAAATTTTCATAGAAACTATTTTTCAGATGATTTTTTGCATGGACTTCCATCACCTTCCCTCGTAAAATATTAAACTTATCTGAAAAGTTTTGTATCATTTCGAGCAGTCCTCGATTTAATTTGATGTTTTGACCGATATTAGTATAAACTAGTGTATAATAGAGTATAGTTTTTTGACCGAAACTTGCATTTCGAAAAGTTTTATAGAAGCTAATTTCAATTGATTTTTTGCATGGACTTCCACCTAAACCTTCCTTTCTAACATATATAAATGATCTGAAGAAATACGTATCGTTTGGAACAGTCCTCGATTTAATTTGACTTTTTGACCGAAACTAGTGTATAATATACTATGGTTTTTTGACCGAAATTTGCATTTTGAAAAGTTTCATAGCATCTAATTTTCAGGTGATTTTTTTTCATGGACTTCCATCATAACCTTCCCTCGTAAAATATAAAAATTATCTGAAAAGTTTCGTATCATTTCGAGTAGTCCTCGATATAATTTGATTCTTTGACCGAAATTAGTATAAACTAATGTATAATACACTATAGTTTTTTTTACTGAAACTTGCATTTCAAAAAGTTTTAGAGAAGCTAATTTTCATATTATTTTTTGCATGGACTTCTATCATAACATTCCTTTGTAACATATATAAATGATCTGAAACGTTTCGTATCATTTGGAACAGTCCTCGATTTAATTTGACTTTTTGACCGAAACTAGTGTATAATATACTATGGTTTTTTTACCGAAACTTGCATTTCGAAAATTTTCATAGAAACTATTTTTCAGATGATTTTTGCATGGACTTCCATCACCTTCCCTCGTAAAATATTAAACTTATCTGAAAAGTTTTGTATCATTTCGAGCAGTCCTCGATTTAATTTGATGTTTTGACCGATATTACTATAAACTAGTGTTTAATATAGAATAGTTTTTTGACTGAAACCTTCATTTCGAAAAGTTTTATAGAAGCTAATTTTCAGATGATTTTTTGCATGGACTTCCACCTAAACCTTCCTTTCTAACATATATAAATGATCTGAAGAAATAGTATCGTTTGGAATAGTCCTCGATTTAATTTGACTTTTTGACCAAAACTAGTGTATAATATACTATGGTTTTTTGACCGAAATTTGCATTTTGAAAAGTTTCATAGCATCTAATTTTCAGGTGATTTTTTTCTTGGACTTCCATCATAACCTTCCCTCGTAAATTATAAAAATTATCTGAAAAGTTTCGTATCATTTCGAGTAGTCCTCGATATAATTTGATTCTTTGACCGAAATTAGTATAAACTAATGTATAATACACTATAGTTTTTTTTACTGAAACTTGCATTTCGAAAAGTTTTAGAGAAGCTAATTTTCATATTATTTTTTGCATGGACTTCTATCATAACATTCCTTTGTAACATATATAAATGATCTGAAACGTTTCGTATCATTTGGAACAGTCCTCGATTTAATTTGACTTTTTGACCGAAACTAGTGTATAATATACTATGGTTTTTTGACCGAAACTTGCATTTCGAAAATTTTCATAGAAACTATTTTTCAGATGATTTTTTGCATGGACTTCCATCACCTTCCCTCGTAAAATATTAAACTTATCTGAAAAGTTTTGTATCATTTCGAGCAGTCCTCGATTTAATTTGATGTTTTGACCGATATTAGTATAAACTAGTGTATAATAGAGTATAGTTTTTTGACCGAAACTTGCATTTCGAAAAGTTTTATAGAAGCTAATTTCAATTGATTTTTTGCATGGACTTCCACCTAAACCTTCCTTTCTAACATATATAAATGATCTGAAGAAATACGTATCGTTTGGAACAGTCCTCGATTTAATTTGACTTTTTGACCGAAACTAGTGTATAATATACTATGGTTTTTTGACCGAAATTTGCATTTTGAAAAGTTTCATAGCATCTAATTTTCAGGTGATTTTTTTTCATGGACTTCCATCATAACCTTCCCTCGTAAAATATAAAAATTATCTGAAAAGTTTCGTATCATTTCGAGTAGTCCTCGATATAATTTGATTCTTTGACCGAAATTAGTATAAACTAATGTATAATACACTATAGTTTTTTTTACTGAAACTTGCATTTCGAAAAGTTTTAGAGAAGCTAATTTTCATATTATTTTTGCATGGACTTCTATCATAACATTCCTTTGTAACATATATAAATGATCTGAAACGTTTCGTATCATTTGGAACAGTCCTCGATTTAATTTGACTTTTTGACCGAAACTAGTGTATAATATACTATGGTTTTTTGACCGAAACTTGCATTTCGAAAATTTTCATAGAAACTATTTTTCAGATGATTTTTGCATGGACTTCCATCACCTTCCCTCGTAAAATATTAAACTTATCTGAAAAGTTTTGTATCATTTCGAGCAGTCCTCGATTTAATTTGATGTTTTGACCGATATTACTATAAACTAGTGTTTAATATAGAATAGTTTTTTGACTGAAACCTTCATTTCGAAAAGTTTTATAGAAGCTAATTTTCAGATGATTTTTTGCATGGACTTCCACCTAAACCTTCCTTTCTAACATATATAAATGATCTGAAGAAATACGTATCGTTTGGAATAGTCCTCGATTTAATTTGACTTTTTGACCGAAACTAGTGTATAATATACTATGGTTTTTTGACCGAAATTTGCATTTTGAAAAGTTTCATAGCATCTAATTTTCAGGTGATTTTTTTTCATGGACTTCCATCATAACCTTCCCTCGTAAAATATAAAAATTATCTGAAAAGTTTCGTATCATTTCGAGTAGTCCTCGATATAATTTGATTCTTTGACCGAAATTAGTATAAACTAATGTATAATACACTATAGTTTTTTTTACTGAAACTTGCATTTCGAAAAGTTTTAGAGAAGCTAATTTTCATATTATTTTTTGCATGGACTTCTATCATAACATTCCTTTGTAACATATATAAATGATCTGAAACGTTTCGTATCATTTGGAACAGTCCTCGATTTAATTTGACTTTTTGACCGAAACTAGTGTATAATATACTATGGTTTTTTGGCCGAAACTTGCATTTCGAAAATTTTCATAGAAACTATTTTTCAGATGATTTTTTGCATGGACTTCCATCACCTTCCCTCGTAAAATATTAAACTTATCTGAAAAGTTTTGTATCATTTCGAGCAGTCCTCGATTTAATTTGATGTTTTGACCGATATTAGTATAAACTAGTGTATAATAGAGTATAGTTTTTTGACAGAAACTTGCATTTCGAAAAGTTTTATAGAAGCTAATTTCAATTGATTTTTTGCATGGACTTCCACCTAAACCTTCCTTTCTAACATATATAAATGATCTGAAGAAATACGTATCGTTTGGAACAGTCCTCGATTTAATTTGACTTTTTGACCGAAACTAGTGTATAATATACTATGGTTTTTTGACCGAAATTTGCATTTTGAAAAGTTTCATAGCATCTAATTTTCAGGTGATTTTTTTTCATGGACTTCCATCATAACCTTCCCTCGTAAAATATAAAAATTATCTGAAAAGTTTCGTATCATTTCGAGTAGTCCTCGATATAATTTGATTCTTTGACCGAAATTAGTATAAACTAATGTATAATACACTATAGTTTTTTTTACTGAAACTTGCATTTCGAAAAGTTTTAGAGAAGCTAATTTTCATATTATTTTTTGCATGGACTTCTATCATAACATTCCTTTGTAACATATATAAATGATCTGAAACGTTTCGTATCATTTGGAACAGTCCTCGATTTAATTTGACTTTTTGACCGAAACTAGTGTATAATATACTATGGTTTTTTGACCGAAACTTGCATTTCGAAAATTTTCATAGAAACTATTTTTCAGATGATTTTTTGCATGGACTTCCATCACCTTCCCTCGTAAAATATTAAACTTATCTGAAAAGTTTTGTATCATTTCGAGCAGTCCTCGATTTAATTTGATGTTTTGACCGATATTAGTATAAACTAGTGTATAATAGAGTATAGTTTTTTGACCGAAACTTGCATTTCGAAAAGTTTTATAGAAGCTAATTTCAATTGATTTTTTGCATGGACTTCCACCTAAACCTTCCTTTCTAACATATATAAATGATCTGAAGAAATACGTATCGTTTGGAACAGTCCTTGATTTAATTTGACTTTTTGACCGAAACTAGTGTATAATATACTATGGTTTTTTGACCGAAATTTGCATTTTGAAAAGTTTCATAGCATCTAATTTTCAGGTGATTTTTTTTCATGGACTTCCATCATAACCTTCCCTCGTAAAATATAAAAATTATCTGAAAAGTTTCGTATCATTTCGAGTAGTCCTCGATATAATTTGATTCTTTGACCGAAATTAGTATAAACTAATGTATAATACACTATAGTTTTTTTTACTGAAACTTGCATTTCGAAAAGTTTTAGAGAAGCTAATTTTCATATTATTTTTTGCATGGACTTCTATCATAACATTCCTTTGTAACATATATAAATGATCTGAAACGTTTCGTATCATTTGGAACAGTCCTCGATTTAATTTGACTTTTTGACCGAAACTAGTGTATAATATACTATGGTTTTTTGACCGAAACTTGCATTTCGAAAATTTTCATAGAAACTATTTTTCAGATGATTTTTTTCATGGACTTCCATCACCTTCCCTCGTAAAATATTAAACTTATCTGAAAAGTTTTGTATCATTTCGAGCAGTCCTCGATTTAATTTGATGTTTTGACCGATATTAGTATAAACTAGTGTATAATAGAGTATAGTTTTTTGACCGAAACTTGCATTTCGAAAAGTTTTATAGAAGCTAATTTCAATTGATTTTTTGCATGGACTTCCACCTAAACCTTCCTTTCTAACATATATAAATGATCTGAAGAAATACGTATCGTTTGGAACAGTCCTCGATTTAATTTGACTTTTTGACCGAAACTAGTGTATAATATACTATGGTTTCTTGACCGAAATTTGCATTTTGAAAAGTTTCATAGCATCTAATTTTCAGGTGATTTTTTTTCATGGACTTCCATCATAACCTTCCCTCGTAAAATATAAAAATTATCTGAAAAGTTTCGTATCATTTCGAGTAGTCCTCGATATAATTTGATTCTTTGACCGAAATTAGTATAAACTAATGTATAATACACTATAGTTTTTTTTACTGAAACTTGCATTTCGAAAAGTTTTAGAGAAGCTAATTTTCATATTATTTTTTGCATGGACTTCTATCATAACATTCCTTTGTAACATATATAAATGATCTGAAACGTTTCGTATCATTTGGAACAGTCCTCGATTTAATTTGACTTTTTGACCGAAACTAGTGTATAATATACTATGGTTTTTTGACCGAAACTTGCATTTCGAAAATTTTCATAGAAACTATTTTTCAGATGATTTTTTGCATGGACTTCCATCACCTTCCCTCGTAAAATATTAAACTTATCTGAAAAGTTTTGTATCATTTCGAGCAGTCCTCGATTTAATTTGATGTTTTGACCGATATTAGTATAAACTAGTGTATAATAGAGTATAGTTTTTTGACCGAAACTTGCATTTCGAAAAGTTTTATAGAAGCTAATTTCAATTGATTTTTTGCATGGACTTCCACCTAAACCTTCCTTTCTAACATATATAAATGATCTGAAGAAATACGTATCGTTTGGAACAGTCCTCGATTTAATTTGACTTTTTGACCGAAACTAGTGTATAATATACTATGGTTTTTTGACCGAAATTTGCATTTTGAAAAGTTTCATAGCATCTAATTTTCAGGTGATTTTTTTTCATGGACTTCCATCATAACCTTCCCTCGTAAAATATAAAAATTATCTGAAAAGTTTCGTATCATTTCGAGTAGTCCTCGATATAATTTGATTCTTTGACCGAAATTAGTATAAACTAATGTATAATACACTATAGTTTTTTTTACTGAAACTTGCATTTCGAAAAGTTTTAGAGAAGCTAATTTTCATATTATTTTTTGCATGGACTTCTATCATAACATTCCTTTGTAACATATATAAATGATCTGAAACGTTTCGTATCATTTGGAACAGTCCTCGATTTAATTTGACTTTTTGACCGAAACTAGTGTATAATATACTATGGTTTTTTGACCGAAACTTGCATTTCGAAAATTTTCATAGAAACTATTTTTCAGATGATTTTTGCATGGACTTCCATCACCTTCCCTCGTAAAATATTAAACTTATCTGAAAAGTTTTGTATCATTTCGAGCAGTCCTCGATTTAATTTGATGTTTTGACCGATATTACTATAAACTAGTGTTTAATATAGAATAGTTTTTTGACTGAAACCTTCATTTCGAAAAGTTTTATAGAAGCTAATTTTCAGATGATTTTTTGCATGGACTTCCACCTAAACCTTCCTTTCTAACATATATAAATGATCTGAAGAAATACGTATCGTTTGGAATAGTCCTCGATTTAATTTGACTTTTTGACCGAAACTAGTGTATAATATACTATGGTTTTTTGACCGAAATTTGCATTTTGAAAAGTTTCATAGCATCTAATTTTCAGGTGATTTTTTTCTTGGACTTCCATCATAACCTTCCCTCGTAAATTATAAAAATTATCTGAAAAGTTTCGTATCATTTCGAGTAGTCCTCGATATAATTTGATTCTTTGACCGAAATTAGTATAAACTAATGTATAATACACTATAGTTTTTTTTACTGAAACTTGCATTTCGAAAAGTTTTATAGAAGCTAATTTTCATATTATTTTTGTATGGACTTCTATCATAACATTCCTTTGTAACATATATAAATGATCTGAAACGTTTTGTATCATTTGGAACAGTCCTCGATTTAATTTGACTTTTTGACCGAAACTAGTGTATAATATACTATGGTTTCTTGAACGAAACTTGCATTTCGAAAATTTTCATAGAAACTATTTTTCAGATGATTTTTGCATGGACTTCCATCACCTTCCCTCGTAAAATATTAAACTTATCTGAAAAGTTTTGTATCATTTCGAGCAGTCCTCGATTTAATTTGATGTTTTGACCGATATTAGTATAAACTAGTGTATAATAGAGAATAGTTTTTTGACCGAAATTTGCATTTCGAAAAGTTTTATAGAAGCTAATTTCAGGTGATTTTTTGCATGGACTTCCACCTAAACCTTCCTTTCTAACATATATAAATGATCTAAAGAAATACGTATCGTTTGGAACAGTCCTCGATTTAATTTGACTTTTTGACCGAAACTAGTGTATAATATACTATGGTTTTTTGACCGAAATTTGGATTTTGAAAAGTTTCATAGCATCTAATTTTCAGGTGATTTTTTTCTTGGACTTCCATCATAACCTTCCCTCGTAAATTATAAAAATTATCTGAAAAGTTTCGTATCATTTCGAGTAGTCCTCGATATAATTTGATTCTTTGACCGAAATTAGCATAAACTAATGTATAATACACTATAGTTTTTTTTAATGAAACTTGCATTTCGAAAAGTTTTATAGAAGCTAATTTTCATATTATTTTTTGCATGGACTTCTATCATAACATTCCTTTGTAACATATATAAATGATCTGAAACGTTCCGTATCATTTGGAACAGTCCTCGATTTAATTTGACTTTTTGACCGAAACTAGTGTATAATATACTATGGTTTTTTGACCGAAACTTGCATTTCGAAAATTTTCATAGAAACTATTTTACAGATGATTTTTGCATGGACTTCCATCACCTTCCCTCGTAAAATATTAAACTTATCTGAAAAGTTTTGTATCATTTCGAGCAGTCCTCAATTTAATTTGATGTTTTGACCGATATTAGTATAATCTAGTGTATAATAGAGTATAGTTTTTTGACCGAAACTTGCATTTCGAAAAGTTTTATACAAGCTAATTTCAGATGATTTTTTGCATGGACTTCCACCTAAACCTTCCTTTCGAACATATATAAATGATCTGAAGAAATACGTATCGTTTGGAACAGTCCGCGATTTAATTTGACTTTTTGACCGAAACTAGTGTATAATATACTATGGTTTTTTGACCGAAATTTGCATTTTGAAAAGTTTCATAGCATCTAATTTTCAGGTGATTTTTTTTCATGGACTTCCATCATAACCTTCCCTCGTAATATATAAAAATTATCTGAAAAGTTTCGTATCATTTCGAGTAGTCCTCGATATAATTTGATTCTTTAACCGAAATTAGTATAAACTAATGTATAATACACTATAGTTTTTTTTACTGAAACTTGCATTTCGAAAAGTTTTATAGAAGCTAATTTTCATATTATTTTTTGCATGGACTTCTATCATAACATTCCTTTGTAACATATATAAATGATCTGAAACGTTTCATATCATTTGGAACAGTCCTCGAATTAATTTGACTTTTTGACCGAAACTAGTGTATAACATACTATGGTTTTTTGACCGAAACTTGCATTTCGAAAATTTTCATAGAAACTATTTTACAGATGATTTTTGCATGGACTTCCATCACCTTCCCTTGTAAAATATTAAACTTATCTGAAAAGTTTTGTATCATTTCGAGCAGTCCTCGATTTAATTTGATGTTTTGACCGATATTAGTATAAACTAGTGTTTAAAAGAGAATAGTTTTTTGACCGAAACTTGCATTTTGAAAAGTTTTATAGAAGCTAATTTTCAGATGATTTTTTGCATGGACTTCCACCTAAACCTTCCTTTCTAACATATATAAATGATCTGAAGAAATACGTATCGTTTGGAACAGTCCTCGATTTAATTTGACTTTTTGACCGAAACTAGTGTATAATATACTATGGTTTTTGACCGAAATTTGCATTTTGAAAAGTTTCATAGCATCTAATTTTCAGGTGATTTTTTTCTTGGACTTCCATCATAACCTTCCCTCGTAAATTATAAAAATTATCTGAAAAGTTTCGTATCATTTCAAGTAGTCCTCGATATAATTTGATTCTTTGACCGAAATTAGTATAAACTAATGAATAATACACTATAGTTTTTTTTAATGAAACTTGCATTTCGAAAAGTTTTATAGAAGCTAATTTTCATATTATTTTTTGCATGGACTTCTATCATAACATTCCTGTGTAACATATATAAATGATCTGAAACATTTCGTATCATTTGGAACAGTCCTCGATTTAATTTGACTTTTTGACTGAAACTAGTGTATAATATACTATGGTTTTTTGACCGAAACTTGCATTTCGAAAATTTTCATAGAAACTATTTTTCAGATGATTTTTTGCATGGACTTCCATCACCTTCCCTCTTAAAATATTAAACTTATCTGAAAAGTTTTGTATCATTTCGAGCAGTCCTCGATTTAATTTGATGTTTTGACCGATATTAGTATAAACTAGTGTATAATAGAGTATAGTTTTTTGACCGAAACTTGCATTTCGAAAAGTTTTATAGAAGCTAATTTCAGATGATTTTTTGCATGGACTTCCACCTAAACCTTCCTTTCTAACATATATAAATGATCTGAAGAAATACGTATCGTTTGGAACAGTCCTCGATTTAATTTGACTTTTTGACCGAAACTAGTGTATAATATACTATGGTTTTTTGACCGAAATTTGCATTTTGAAAAGTTTCATAGCATCTAATTTTCAGGTGATTTTTTTTCATGGACTTCCATCATAACCTTCCCTCGTAAAATATAAAAATTATCTGAAAAGTTTCGTATCATTTCGAGTAGTCCTCGATATAATTTGATTCTTTGACCGAAATTAGTATAAACTAATGTATAATACACTATAGTTTTTTTTACTGAAACTTGCATTTCGAAAAGTTTTATAGAAGCTAATTTTCATATTATTTTTTGCATGGACTTCTATCATAAAATTCCTTTGTAACATATATAAATGATCTGAAACGTTTCGTATCATTTGGAACAGTCCTCGATTTAATTTGACTTTTTGACCGAAACTAGTGTATAATATACTATGGTTTTTTGACCGAAACTTGCATTTCGAAAATTTTCATAGAAACTATTTTTCAGATGATTTTTGCATGGACTTCCATCACCTTCCCTCGTAAAATATTAAACTTATCTGAAAAGTTTTGTATCATTTCGAGCAGTCCTCGATTTAATTTGATGTTTTGACCGATATTACTATAAACTAGTGTATAATATAGAATAGTTTTTTGACCGAAACCTTCATTTTGAAAAGTTTTATAGAAGCTAATTTTCAGATGATTTTTTGCATGGACTTCCACCTAAACCTTCCTTTCTAACATATATAAATGATCTGAAGAAATACGTATCGTTTGGAACAGTCCTCGATTTAATTTGACTTTTTGACCGAAACTAGTGTATAATATAATATGGTTTTTTGACCGAAATTTGCATTTTGAAAAGTTTCATAGCATCTAATTTTCAGGTGATTTTTTTCTTGGACTTCCATCATAACCTTCCCTCGTAAATTATAAAAATTATCTGAAAAGTTTCGTATCATTTCGAGTAGTCCTCGATATAATTTGATTCTTTGACCGAAATTAGTATAAACTAATGTATAATACACTATAGTTTTTTTTAATGAAACTTGCATTTCGAAAAGTTTTATAGAAGCTAATTTTCATATTATTTTTTGCATGGACTTCTATCATAACATTCCTTTATAACATATATAAATGATCTGAAACGTTTCGTATCATTTGGAACAGTCCTCGATTTAATTTGACTTTTTGACCGAAACTAGTGTATAATATACTATGGTTTTTTGACCGAAACTTGCATTTCGAAAATTTTCATAGAAACTATTTTACAGATGATTTTTGCATGGACTTCCATCACCTTCCCTCGTAAAAATATTAAACTTATCTGAAAAGTTTTGTATCATTTCGAGCAGTCCTCGATTTAATTTGATGTTTTGACCGATATTAGTATAAACTAGTGTATAATAGAGAATAGTTTTTTGACCGAAATTTGCATTTCGAAAAGTTTTATAGAAGCTAATTTTCAGATGATTTTTTGCATGGACTTCCACCTAAACCTTCCTTTCTAACATATATAAATGATCTGAAGAAATACGTATCGTTTGGAACAGTCCTCGATTTAATTTGACTTTTTGACCGAAACTAGTGTATAATATACTATGGTTTTTTGACCGAAATTTGCATTTTGAAAAGTTTCATAGCATCTAATTTTCAGGTGATTTTTTTCTTGGACTTCCATCATAACCTTCCCTCGTAAATTATAAAAATTATCTGAAAAGTTTCGTATCATTTCGAGTAGTCCTCGATATAATTTGATTCTTTGACTGAAATTAGTATAAACTAATGTATAATACACTATAGTTTTTTTTACTGAAACTTGCATTTCGAAAAGTTTTATAGAAGCTAATTTTCATATTATTTTTTGCATGGACTTCTATCATAACATTCCTTTGTAACATATATAAATGATCTGAAACGTTTCGTATCATTTGGAACAGTCCTCGATTTAATTTGACTTTTTGACCGAAATTAGTATATAATATACTATGGTTTTTTGAACGAAACTTGCATTTCGAAAATTTTCATAGAAACTATTTTTCAGATGATTTTTTGCATGGACTTCCATCACCTTCCCTCGTAAAATATTAAACTTATCTGAAAAGTTTTGTATCATTTCGAGCAGTCCTCGATTTAATTTGATGTTTTGACCGATATTAGTATAAACTAGTGTATAATAGAGAATAGTTTTTTGACCGAAATTTGCATTTCGAAAAGTTTTATAGAAGCTAATTTTCAGATGATTTTTTGCATGGACTTCCACCTAAACCTTCCTTTCTAACATATATAAATGATCTGAAGAAATACGTATCGTTTGGAACAGTCCTCGATTTAATTTGACTTTTTGACCGAAACTAGTGTATAATATACTATGGTTTTTTGACCGAAATTTGCATTTTGAAAAGTTTCATAGCATCTAATTTTCAGGTGATTTTTTTCTTGGACTTCCATCATAACCTTCCCTCGTAAATTATAAAAATTATCTGAAAAGTTTTGTATCATTTCGAGTAGTCCTCGATATAATTTGATTCTTTGACCGAAATTAGTATAAACTAATGTATAATACACTATAGTTTTTTTAACTGAAACTTGCATTTCGAAAAGTTTTATAGAAGCTAATTTTCATATTATTTTTTGCATGGACTTCTATCATAACATTCCTTTGTAACATATATAAATGATCTGAAACGTTTCGTATCATTTGGAACAGTCCTCGATTTAATTTGACTTTTTGACCGAAACTTGTATATAATATACTATGGTTTTTTGAACGAAACTTGCATTTCGAAAATTTTCATAGAAACTATTTTTCAGATGATTTTTTGCATGGACTTCCATCACCTTCCCTCGTAAAATATTAAACTTATCTGAAAAGTTTTGTATCATTTCGAGCAGTCCTCGATTTAATTTGATGTTTTGACCGATATTAGTATAAACTAGTGTATAATAGAGAATAGTTTTTTGACCGAAATTTGCATTTCGAAAAGTTTTATAGAAGCTAATTTTCAGATGATTTTTTGCATGGACTTCCACCTAAACCTTCCTTTCTAACATATATAAATGATCTGAAGAAATACGTATCGTTTGGAACAGTCCTCGATTTAATTTGACTTTTTGACCGAAACTAGTGTATAATATACTATGGTTTTTTGACCGAAATTCGCATTTTGAAAAGTTTCATAGCATCTAATTTTCAGGTGATTTTTTTCTTGGACTTCCATCAAAACCTTCCCTCGTAAATTATAAAAATTATCTGAAAAGTTTCGTATCATTTCGAGTAGTCCTCGATATAATTTGATTCTTTGACCGAAATTAGTATAAACTAATGTATAATACACTATAGTTTTTTTTAATGAAACTTGCATTTCGAAAAGTTTTATAGAAGCTAATTTTCATATTATTTTTTGCATGGACTTCTATCATAACATTCCTTTGTAACATATATAAATGATCTGAAACGTTTCGTATCATTTGGAACAGTCCTCGATTTAATTTGACTTTTTGACCGAAACTTGTATATAATATACTATGGTTTTTTGAACGAAACTTGCATTTCGAAAATTTTCATAGAAACTATTTTTCAGATGATTTTTTGCATGGACTTCCATCACCTTCCCTCGTAAAATATTAAACTTATCTGAAAAGTTTTGTATCATTTCGAGCAGTCCTCGATTTAATTTGATGTTTTGACCGATATTAGTATAAACTAGTGTATAATAGAGAATAGTTTTTTGACCGAAATTTGCATTTCGAAAAGTTTTATAGAAGCTAATTTTCAGATGATTTTTTGCATGGACTTCCACCTAAACCTTCCTTTCTAACATATATAAATGATCTGAAGAAATACGTATCGTTTGGAACAGTCCTCGATTTAATTTGACTTTTTGACCGAAACTAGTGTATAATATACTATGGTTTTTTGACCGAAATTTGCATTTTGAAAAGTTTCATAGCATCTAATTTTCAGGTGATTTTTTTCTTGGACTTCCATCATAACCTTCCCTCGTAAATTATAAAAATTATCTGAAAAGTTTTGTATCATTTCGAGTAGTCCTCGATATAATTTGATTCTTTGACCGAAATTAGTATAAACTAATGTATAATACACTATAGTTTTTTTAACTGAAACTTGCATTTCGAAAAGTTTTATAGAAGCTAATTTTCATATTATTTTTTGCATGGACTTCTATCATAACATTCCTTTGTAACATATATAAATGATCTGAAACGTTTCGTATCATTTGGAACAGTCCTCGATTTAATTTGACTTTTTGACCGAAACTTGTATATAATATACTATGGTTTTTTGAACGAAACTTGCATTTCGAAAATTTTCATAGAAACTATTTTTCAGATGATTTTTTGCATGGACTTCCATCACCTTCCCTCGTAAAATATTAAACTTATCTGAAAAGTTTTGTATCATTTCGAGCAGTCCTCGATTTAATTTGATGTTTTGACCGATATTAGTATAAACTAGTGTATAATAGAGAATAGTTTTTTGACCGAAATTTGCATTTCGAAAAGTTTTATAGAAGCTAATTTTCAGATGATTTTTTGCATGGACTTCCACCTAAACCTTCCTTTCTAACATATATAAATGATCTGAAGAAATACGTATCGTTTGGAACAGTCCTCGATTTAATTTGACTTTTTGACCGAAACTAGTGTATAATATACTATGGTTTTTTGACCGAAATTTGCATTTTGAAAAGTTTCATAGCATCTAATTTTCAGGTGATTTTTTTCTTGGACTTCCATCAAAACCTTCCCTCGTAAATTATAAAAATTATCTGAAAAGTTTCGTATCATTTCGAGTAGTCCTCGATATAATTTGATTCTTTGACCGAAATTAGTATAAACTAATGTATAATACACTATAGTTTTTTTTAATGAAACTTGCATTTCGAAAAGTTTTATAGAAGCTAATTTTCATATTATTTTTTGCATGGACTTCTATCATAACATTCCTTTGTAACATATATAAATGATCTGAAACGTTTCGTATCATTTGGAACAGTCCTCGATTTAATTTGACTTTTTGACCGAAACTTGTATATAATATACTATGGTTTTTTGAACGAAACTTGCATTTCGAAAATTTTCATAGAAACTATTTTTCAGATGATTTTTTGCATGGACTTCCATCACCTTCCCTCGTAAAATATTAAACTTATCTGAAAAGTTTTGTATCATTTCGAGCAGTCCTCGATTTAATTTGATGTTTTGACCGATATTAGTATAAACTAGTGTATAATAGAGAATAGTTTTTTGACCGAAATTTGCATTTCGAAAAGTTTTATAGAAGCTAATTTTCAGATGATTTTTTGCATGGACTTCCACCTAAACCTTCCTTTCTAACATATATAAATGATCTGAAGAAATACGTATCGTTTGGAACAGTCCTCGATTTAATTTGACTTTTTGACTGAAACTAGTGTATAATATACTATGGTTTTTTGACCGAAATTTGCATTTTGAAAAGTTTCATAGCATCTAATTTTCAGGTGATTTTTTTCTTGGACTTCCATCAAAACCATCCCTCGTAAATTATAAAAATTATCTGAAAAGTTTCGTATCATTTCGAGTAGTCCTCGATATAATTTGATTCTTTGACCGAAATTAGTATAAACTAATGTATAATACACTATAGTTTTTTTTAATGAAACTTGCATTTCGAAAAGTTTTATAGAAGCTAATTTTCATATTATTTTTTGCATGGACTTCTATCATAACATTCCTTTGTAACATATATAAATGATCTGAAACGTTTCGTATCATTTGGAACAGTCCTCGATTTAATTTGACTTTTTGACCGAAACTAGTATATAATATACTATGGTTTTTTGAACGAAACTTGCATTTCGAAAATTTTCATAGAAACTATTTTTCAGATGATTTTTTGCATGGACTTCCATCACCTTCCCTCGTAAAATATTAAACTTATCTAAAAAGTTTTGTATCATTTCGAGCAGTCCTCGATTTAATTTGATGTTTTGACCGATATTAGTATAAACTAGTGTATAATAGAGAATAGTTTTTTGACCGAAATTTGCATTTCGAAAAGTTTTATAGAAGCTAATTTTCAGATGATTTTTTGCATGGACTTCCACCTAAACCTTCCTTTCTAACATATATAAATGATCTGAAGAAATACGTATCGTTTGGAACAGTCCTCGATTTAATTTGACTTTTTGACCGAAACTAGTGTATAATATACTATGGTTTTTTGACCGAAATTTGCATTTTGAAAAGTTTCATAGCATCTAATTTTCAGGTGATTTTTTTCTTGGACTTCCATCATAACCTTCCCTCGTAAATTATAAAAATTATCTGAAAAGTTTCGTATCATTTCGAGTAGTCCTCGATATAATTTGATTCTTTGACCGAAATTAGTATAAACTAATGTATAATACACTATAGTTTTTTTTAATGAAACTTGCATTTCAAAAGTTTTATAGAAGCTAATTTTCATATTATTTTTTGCATGGACTTCTATCATAACATTCCTTTGTAACATATATAAATGATCTGAAACATTTCGTATCATTTGGAATAGTCCTCGATTTAATTTGACTTTTTGACTGAAACTAGTGTATAATATACTATGTTTTTTGACCGAAACTTGCATTTCGAAAATTTTCATAGAAACTATTTTTCAGATGATTTTTTGCATGGACTTCCATCACCTTCCCTCGTAAAATATTAAACTTATCTGAAAAGTTTTGTATCATTTCGAGCAGTCCTCGATTTAATTTGATGTTTTGACCGATATTAGTATAAACTAGTGTATAATAGAGTATAGTTTTTTGACCGAAACTTGCATTTCGAAAAGTTTTATAGAAGCTAATTTCAGATGATTTTTTGCATGGACTTCCACCTAAACCTTCCTTTCTAACATATATAAATGATCTGAAGAAATACGTATCGTTTGGAACAGTCCTCGATTTAATTTGACTTTTTGACCGAAACTAGTGTATAATATACTATGGTTTTTTTTACCGAAATTTGCATTTTGAAAAGTTTCATAGCATCTAATTTTCAGGTGATTTTTTTTCATGGACTTCCATCATAACCTTCCCTCGTAAAATATAAAAATTATCTGAAAAGTTTCGTATCATTTCGAGTAGTCCTCGATATAATTTGATTCTTTGACCGAAATTAGTATAAACTAATGTATAATACATTATAGTTTTTTTTACTGAAACTTGCATTTCGAAAAGTTTTATAGAAGCTAATTTTCATATTATTTTTTGCATGGACTTCTATCATAACATTCCTTTGTAACATATATAAATGATCTGAAATGTTTCGTATCATTTGGAACAGTCCTCGATTTAATTTGACTTTTTGACCGAAACTAGTGTATAATATACTATGGTTTTTTGACCGAAACTTGCATTTCGAAAATTTTCATAGAAACTATTTTTCAGATGATTTTTTATGGACTTCCATCACCTTCCCTCGTAAAATATTAAACTTATCTGAAAAGTTTTGTATCATTTCGAGCAGTCCTCGATTTAATTTGATGTTTTGACCGATATTAGTATAAACTAGTGTTTAATAGAGAATAGTTTTTTGACCGAAACTTACATTTCGAAAAGTTTTATAGAAGCTAATTTTCAGATGATTTTTTGCATGGACTTCCACCTAAACCTTCCTTTCTAACATATATAAATGATCTGAAGAAATACGTATCGTTTGGAACAGTCCTCGATTTAATTTGACTTTTTGACCGAAACTAGTGTATAATATACTATGGTTTTTTGACCGAAATTTGCATTTTGAAAAGTTTCATAGCATCAAATTTTCAGGTGATTTTTTTCTTGGACTTCCATCATAACCTTCCCTCGTAAATTATAAAAATTATCTGAAAAGTTTCGTATCATTTCGAGTAGTCCTCGATATAATTTGATTCTTTGACCGAAATTAGTATAAACTAATGTATAATACACTATAGTTTTTTTTAATGAAACTTGCATTTCGAAAAGTTTTATAGAAGCTAATTTTCATATTATTTTTTGCATGGACTTCTATCATAACATTCCTTTGTAACATATATAAATGATCTGAAACGTTTGTATCATTTGGAACAGTCCTCGATTTAATTTGACTTTTTGACCGAAACTAGTGTATAATATACTATGGTTTTTTGACCGAAACTTGCATTTCGAAAATTTTCATAGAAACTATTTTTCAGATGATTTTTTGCATGGACTTCCATCACCTTCCCTCGTAAAATATTAAACTTATCTGAAAAGTTTTGTATCATTTCGAGCAGTCCTCGATTTAATTTGATGTTTTGACCGTTATTAATATAAACTAGTGTATAATAGAGTATAGATTTTTGCCGAAACTTGCATTTCGAAAAGTTTTATAGAAGCGAATTTCAGATGATTTTTTGCATGGACTTCCACCTAAACCTTCCTTTCTAACATATATAAATGATCTGAAGAAATACGTATCGTTTGGAACAGTCCTCGATTTAATTTGACTTTTTGACCGAAACTAGTGTATAATATACTATGGTTTTTTGACCGAAATTTGCATTTTGAAAAGTTTCATAGCATCTAATTTTCAGGTGATTTTTTTTCATGGACTTCCATCATAACCTTACCTCGTAAAATATAAAAATTATCTGAAAAGTTTCGTATCATTTCGAGTAGTCCTCGATATAATTTGATTCTTTGACCGAAATTAGTATAAACTAATGTATTATACACTATAGTTTTTTTTACTGAAACTTGCATTTCGAAAAGTTTTATAGAAGCTAATTTTCATATGATTTTTTGCATGGACTTCTATCATAACCTTCCTTTGTAACATATATAAATGATCTAAAACGTTTCGTATCATTTGGAACAGTCCTCGATTTAATTTGACTTTTTGACTGAAACTAGTGTATAATATACTATGGTTTTTTGACCGAAACATGCATTTCGAAAATTTTCATAGAAACTATTTTTCAGATGATTTTTTGCATGGACTTCCATCAACTTCCCTCATAAAATATTAAACTTATCTGAAAAGTTTTGTATCATTTCGAGCAGTCCTCGATTTAATTTGATGTTTTGACCGATATTAGTATAAACTAGTGTATAATAGAGTATAGTTTTTTGACCGAAACTTGTATTTCGAAATGTTTTATAGAAGCTAATTTCAGATGATTTTTTGCATGGACTTCCACCTAAACCTTCCTTTCTAACATATATAAATGATCTGAAGAAATATGTATCGTTTGGAACAGTCCTCGATTTAATTTGACTTTTTGACCGAAACTAGTGTATAATATACTATGGTTTTTTGACCGAAATTTGCATTTTGAAAAGTTTCATAGCATCTAATTTTCAGGTTATATTTTTTCATGGACTTCCATCATAACCTTCCCTCGTAAATTATAAAAATTATCTGAAAAGTTTCGTATCATTTCGAGTAGTCCTCGATATAATTTGATTCTTTGACCGAAATTAGTATAAACTAATGTATAATACACTATAGTTTTTTTTAATGAAACTTGCATTTCGAAAGGTTTTATGGAAGCTAATTTTCATATTATTTTTTGCATGGACTTCTATCATAACATTCCTTTGTAACATATATAAATGATCTGAAACGTTTCGTATCATTTGGAACAGTCCTCGATTTAATTTGACTTTTTGACCGAAACTAGTGTATAATATACTATGGTTTTTTGACCGAAACTTGCATTTCGAAAATTTTCATAGAAACTATTTTTCAGATGATTTTTTGCATGGACTTCCATCACCTTCCCTCGTAAATTATTAAACTTATCTGAAAAGTTTTGTATCATTTCGAGCAGTCCTCGATTTAATTTGATGTTTTGACCGATATTAATATAAACTAGTGTATAATAGAGTATAGATTTTTGCCGAAACTTGCATTTCGAAAAGTTTTATAGAAGCTAATTTCAGATGATTTTTTGCATGGACTTCCACCTAAACCTTCCTTTCTAACATATATAAATGATCTGAAGAAATACGTATCGTTTGGAACAGTCCTCGATTTAATTTGACTTTTTGACCGAAACTAGTGTATAATATACTATGGTTTTTTGACCGAAATTTGCATTTTGAAAAGTTTCATAGCATCTAATTTTCAGGTGATTTTTTTTCATGGACTTCCATCATAACCTTCCCTCGTAAAATATAAAAATTATCTGAAAAGTTTCGTATCATTTCGAGTAGTCCTCGATATAATTTGATTCTTTGACCGAAATTAGTATAAACTAATGTATAATACACTATAGTTTTTTTTACTGAAACTTGCATTTCGAAAAGTTTTATAGAAGCTAATTTTCATATGATTTTTTGCATGGACTTCTATCATAACCTTCCTTTGTAACATATATAAATGCTCTAAAACGTTTCGTATCATTTGGAACAGTCCTCGATTTAATTTGACTTTTTGACTGAAACTAGTGTATAATATACTATGGTTTTTTGACCGAAACTTGCATTTCGAAAATTTTCATAGAAACTATTTTTCAGATGATTTTTTGGATGGACTTCCATCAACTTCCCTCATAAAATATTAAACTTATCTGAAAAGTTTTGTATCATTTCGAGCAGTCCTCGATTTAATTTGATGTTTTGACCGATATTAGTATAAACTAGTGTATAATAGAGTATAGTTTTTTGACCGAAACTTGCATTTCGAAATGTTTTATAGAAGCTAATTTCAGATGATTTTTTGCATGGACTTCCACCTAAACCTTCCTTTATAACATATATAAATGATCTGAAGAAATATGTATCGTTTGGAACAGTCCTCGATTTAATTTGACTTTTTGACCGAAACTAGTGTATAATATACTATGGTTTTTTGACCGAAATTTGCATTTTGAAAAGTTTCATAGCATCTAATTTTCAGGTTATATTTTTTCATGGACTTCCATCATAACCTTCCCTCGTAAATTATAAAAATTATCTGAAAAGTTTCGTATCATTTCGAGTAGTCCTCGATATAATTTGATTCTTTGACCGAAATTAGTATAAACTAATGTATAATACACTATAGTTTTTTTTAATGAAACTTGCATTTCGAAAAGTTTTATGGAAGCTAATTTTCATATTATTTTTTGCATGGACTTCTATCATAACATTCCTTTGTAACATATATAAATGATCTGAAACGTTTCGTATCATTTGGAACAGTCCTCGGTTTAATTTGACTTTTTGACCGAAACTAGTGTATAATATACTATGGTTTTTTGACCGAAACTTGCATTTCGAAAATTTTCATAGAAACTATTTTTCAGATGATTTTTTGCATGGACTTCCATCACCTTCCCTCGTAAAATATTAAACTTATCTGAAAAGTTTTGTATCATTTCGAGCAGTCCTCGATTTAATTTGATGTTTTGACCGATATTAATATAAACTAGTGTATAATAGAGTATAGATTTTTGCCGAAACTTGCATTTCGAAAAGTTTTATAGAAGCTAATTTCAGATGATTTTTTGCATGGACTTCCACCTAAACCTTCCTTTCTAACATATATAAATGATCTGAAGAAATACGTATCGTTTGGAACAGTCCTCGATTTAATTTAACTTTTTGACCGAAACTAGTGTATAATATACTATGGTTTTTTGACCGAAATTTGCATTTTGAAAAGTTTCATAGCATCTAATTTTCAGGTGATTTTTTTTCATGGACTTCCATCATAACCTTCCCTCGTAAATTATAAAAATTATCTGAAAAGTTTCGTATAATTTCGAGTAGTCCTCGATATAATTTGATTCTTTGACCGAAATTAGTATAAACTAATGTATAATACACTATAGTTTTTTTTAATGAAACTTGCATTTCAAAAGTTTTATAGAAGCTAATTTTCATATTATTTTTTGCATGTACTTCTATCATAACATTCCTTTGTAACATATATAAATGATCTGAAACATTTCGTATCATTTGGAACAGTCCTCGATTTAATTTGACTTTTTGAATGAAACTAGTGTATAATATACTATGTTTTTTGACCGAAACTTGCATTTCGAAAATTTTCATAGAAACTATTTTTCAGATGATTTTTTGCATGGACTTCCATCACCTTCCCTCGTAAAATATTAAACTTATCTGAAAAGTTTTGTATCATTTCGAGCAGTCCTCGATTTAATTTGATGTTTTGACCGATATTAATATAAACTAGTGTATAATAGAGTATAGATTTTTGCCGAAACTTGCATTTCGAAAAGTTTTATAGAAGCTAATTTCAGATGATTTTTTGCATGGACTTCCACCTAAACCTTCCTTTCTAACATATATAAATGATCTGAAGAAATACGTATCGTTTGGAACAGTCCTCGATTTAATTTGACTTTTTGACCGAAACTAGTGTATAATATACTATGGTTTTTTGACCGAAATTTGCTTTTTGAAAAGTTTCATAGCATCTAATTTTCAGGTGATTTTTTTTCATGGACTTCCATCATAACCTTCCCTCGTAAATTATAAAAATTATCTGAAAAGTTTCGTATAATTTCGAGTAGTCCTCGATATAATTTGATTCTTTGACCGAAATTAGTATAAACTAATGTATAATACACTATAGTTTTTTTTAATGAAACTTGCATTTCAAAAGTTTTATAGAAGCTAATTTTCATATTATTTTTTGCATGTACTTCTATCATAACATTCCTTTGTAACATATATAAATGATCTGAACATTTCGTATCATTTGGAACAGTCCTCGATTTAATTTGACTTTTTGAATGAAACTAGTGTATAATATACTATGTTTTTTGACCGAAACTTGCATTTCGAAAATTTTCATAGAAACTATTTTTCAGATGATTTTTTGCATGGACTTCCATCACCTTCCCTCGTAAAATATTAAACTTATCTGAAAAGTTTTGTATCATTTCGAGCAGTCCTCGATTTAATTTGATGTTTTGACCGATATTAGTATAAACTAGTGTATAATAGAGTATAGTTTTTTGACCGAAACTTGCATTTCGAAAAGTTTTATAGAAGCTAATTTCAGATGATTTTTTGCATGGACTTCCACCTAAACCTTCCTTTCTAACATATATAAATGATCTGAAGAAATACGTATCGTTTGGAACAGTCCTCGATTTAATTTGACTTTTTGACCGAAACTAGTGTATAATATACTATGGTTTTTTGACCGAAATTTGCATTTTGAAAAGTTTCATAGCATCTAATTTTCAGGTGATTTTTTTTCATGGACTTCCATCATAACCTTCCCTCGTAAAATATAAAAATTATCTGAAAAGTTTCGTATCATTTCGAGTAGTCCTCGATATAATTTGATTCTTTGACCGAAATTAGTATAAACTAATGTATAATACACTATAGTTTTTTTTACTGAAACTTGCATTTCGAAAAGTTTTATAGAAGCTAATTTTCATATTATTTTTTGCATGGACTTCTATCATAACATTCCTTTGTAACATATATAAATGATCTGAAACGTTTCGTATCATTTGGAACAGTCCTCGATTTAATTTGACTTTTTGACCGAAACTAGTGTATAATATACTATGGTTTTTTGACCGAAACTTGCATTTCGAAAATTTTCATAGAAACTATTTTTCAGATGATTTTTGCATGGACTTCCATCACCTTCCCTCGTAAAATATTAAACTTATCTGAAATGTTTTGTATCATTTCGAGCAGTCCTCGATTTAATTTGATGTTTTGACCGATATTAGTATAAACTAGTGTTTAATAGAGAATAGGTTTTTGACCGAAACTTACATTTCGAAAAGTTTTATAGAAGCTAATTTTCAGATGATTTTTTGCATGGACTTCCACCTAAACCTTCCTTTCTAACATATATAAATGATCTTAAGAAATACGTATCGTTTGGAACAGTCCTCGATTTAATTTGACTTTTTGACCGAAACTAGTGTATAATATACTATGGTTTTTTGACCGAAATTTGCATTTTGAAAAGTTTCATAGCATCTAATTTTCAGGTGATTTTTTTCTTGGACTTCCATCATAACCTTCCCTCGTAAATTATAAAAATTATCTGAAAAGTTTCGTATCATTTCGAGTAGTCCTCGATATAATTTGATTCTTTGACCGAAATTAGTATAAACTAATGTATAATACACTATAGTTTTTTTTAATGAAACTTGCATTTCGAAAAGTTTTATAGAAGTTAATTTTCATATTATTTTTTGCATGGACTTCTATCATAACATTCCTTTGTAACATATATAAATGATCTGAAACGTTTGTATCATTTGGAACAGTCCTCGATTTAATTTGACTTTTTGACCGAAACTAGTGTATAATATACTATGGTTTTTTGACCGAAACTTGCATTTCGAAAATTTTCATAGAAACTATTTTTCAGATGATTTTTTGCATGGACTTCCATCACCTTCCCTCGTAAAATATTAAACTTAATCTGAAAAGTTTTGTATCATTTCGAGCAGTCCTCGATTTAATTTGATGTTTTGACCGATATTAATATAAACTAGTGTATAATAGAGTATAGATTTTTGCCGAAACTTGCATTTCGAAAAGTTTTATAGAAGCTAATTTCAGATGATTTTTTGCATGGACTTCCACCTAAACCTTCCTTTCTAACATATATAAATGATCTGATGAAATACGTATCGTTTGGAACAGTCCTCGATTTAATTTGACTTTTTGACCGAAACTAGTGTATAATATACTATGGTTTTTTGACCGAAATTTGCATTTTGAAAAGTTTCATAGCATCTAATTTTCAGGTGTTTTTTTTTCATGGACTTCCATCATAACCTTCCCTCGTAAAATATAAAAATTATCTGAAAAGTTTCGTATCATTTCGAGTAGTCCTCGATATAATTTGATTCTTTGACCGAAATTAGTATAAACTAATGTATAATACACTATAGTTTTTTTTACTGAAACTTGCATTTCGAAAAGTTTTATAGAAGCTAATTTTCATATGATTTTTTGCATGGACTTCTATCATAACCTTCCTTTGTAACATATATAAATGCTCTAAAACGTTTCGTATCATTTGGAACAGTCCTCGATTTAATTTGACTTTTTGACTGAAACTAGTGTATAATATACTATGGTTTTTTGACCGAAACTTGCATTTCGAAAATTTTCATAGAAACTATTTTTCAGATGATTTTTTGCATGGACTTCCATCAACTTCCCTCATAAAATATTAAACTTATCTGAAAAGTTTTGTATCATTTCGAGCAGTCCTCGATTTAATTTGATGTTTTGACCGATATTAGTAAAAACTAGTGTATAATAGAGTATAGTTTTTTGACCGAAACTTGCATTTCGAAATGTTTTATAGAAGCTAATTTCAGATGATTTTTTGCATGGACTTCCACCTAAACCTTCCTTTCTAACATATATAAATGATCTGAAAAAATATGTATCGTTTGGAACAGTCCTCGAATTAATTTGACTTTTTGACCGAAACTAGTGTATAATATACTATGATTTTTTGACCGAAATTTGCATTTTGAAAAGTTTCATAGCATCTAATTTTCAGGTGATTTTTTTTCATGGACTTCCATCATAACCTTCCCTCGTAAATTATAAAAATTATCTGAAAAGTTTCGTATCATTTCGAGTAGTCCTCGATATAATTTGATTCTTTGACCGAAATTAGTATAAACTAATGTATAATACACTATAGTTTTTTTTAATGAAACTTGCATTTCGAAAAGTTTTATGGAAGCTAATTTTCATATTATTTTTTGCATGGACTTCTATCATAACATTCCTTTGTAACATATATAAATGATCTGAAACGTTTCGTATCATTTGGAACAGTCCTCGATTTAATTTGACTTTTTGACCGAAACTTGCATTTCGAAAATTTTCATAGAAACTATTTTTCAGATGATTTTTTGCATGGACTTCCATCACCTTCCCTCGTAAAATATTAAACTTATCTGAAAAGTTTTGTATCATTTCGAGCAGTCCTCGATTTAATTTGATGTTTTGACCGATATTAGTATAAACTAGTGTATAATAGAGTATAGTTTTTTGACCGAAACTTGCATTTCGAAAAGTTTTATAGAAGCTAATTTCAGATGATTTTTTGCATGGACTTCCACCTAAACCTTCCTTTCTAACATATATAAATGATCTGAAGAAATACGTATCGTTTGGAACAGTCCTCGATTTAATTTGACTTTTTGACCGAAACTAGTGTATAATATACTATGGTTTTTTGACCGAAATTTGCATTTTGAAAAGTTTCATAGCATCTAATTTTCAGGTGATTTTTTTCTTGGACTTCCATCATAACCTTCCCTCGTAAATTATAAAAATTATCTGAAAAGTTTCGTATCATTTCGAGTAGTCCTCGATATAATTTGATTCTTTGACCGAAATTAGTATAAACTAATGTATAATACACTATAGTTTTTTTTAATGAAACTTGCATTTCGAAAAGTTTTATAGAAGCTAATTTTCATATTATTTTTTGCATGGACTTCTTTCATAACATTCCTTTGTAACATATATAAATGATCTGAAACGTTTGTATCATTTGGAACAGTCCTCGATTTAATTTGACTTTTTGACCGAAACTAGTGTATAATATACTATGGTTTTTTGACCGAAACTTGCATTTCGAAAATTTTCATAGAAACTATTTTTCAGATGATTTTTTGCATGGACTTCCATCACCTTCCCTCGTAAAATATTAAACTTATCTGAAAAGTTTTGTATCATTTCGAGCAGTCCTCGATTTAATTTGATGTTTTGACCGATATTAGTATAAACTAGTGTATAATAGAGTATAGTTTTTTGACCGAAACTTGCATTTCGAAATGTTTTATAGAAGCTAATTTCAGATGATTTTTTTCTTTGACTTCCACCTAAACCTTCCTTTCTAACATATATAAATGATCTGAAGAAATACGTATCGTTTGGAACAGTCCTCGATTTAATTTGACTTTTTGACTGAAACTCTTGTATAATATACTATGGTTTTTTTACCGAAATTTTCATTTTGAAAAGTTTCATAGCATCTAATTTTCAGGTGATTTTTTTTCATGGACTTCCATCATAACCTTCCCTCGTAAATTATAAAAATTATCTGAAAAGTTTCGTATCATTTCGAGTAGTCCTCGATATAATTTGATTCTTTGACCGAAATTAGTATAAACTAATGTATAATACACTATAGTTTTTTTTAAAGAAACTTGCATTTCGAAAAGTTTTATAGAAGCTAATTTTCATATTATTTTTTCATTGGACTTCTATCATAACATTCCTTTGTAACATATATAAATGATCTGAAACGTTTCGTATCATTTGGAACAGTCCTCGATTTAATTTGAATTTTTGACCGAAACTAGTGTATAATATACTATGGTTTTTTGACCGAAACTTGCATTTCGAAAATTTTCATAGAAACTATTTTTCAGATGATTTTTTGCATGGACTTCCATCACCTTCCCTCGTAAAATATTAAACTTATCTGAAAAGTTTTGTATCATTTCGAGCAGTCCTCGATTTATTTTGATGTTTTGACCGATATTAGTATAAACTAGTGTATAATAGAGTATAGTTTTTTGACCGAAACTAGTGTATAATTTACTATGGTTTTTTGACCGAAATTTGCATTTTGAAAAGTTTCATAGCATCTAATTTTCAGGTGATTTTTTTTCATGGACTTCCATCATAACCTTCCCTCGTAAAATATAAAAATTATCTGAAAAGTTTCGTATCATTTCGAGTAGTCCTCGATATAATTTGATTCTTTGACCGAAATTAGTATAAACTAATGTATAATACACTATAGTTTTTTTTACTGAAACTTGCATTTCGAAAAGTTTTATAGAAGCTAATTTTCATATGATTTTTTGCATGGACTTCTATCATAACCTTCCTTTATAACATATATAAATGCTCTAAAACGTTTCGTATCATTTGGAACAGTCCTCGATTTAATTTGACTTTTTGACCGAAACTAGTGTATAATATACTATGGTTTTTTGACCCAAACTTGCATTTCGAAAATTTTCATAGAAACTATTTTTCAGATGATTTTTTGAATGGACTTCCATCAACTTCCCTCATAAAATATTAAACTTATCTGAAAAGTTTTGTATCATTTCGAGCAGTCCTCGATTTAATTTGATGTTTTGACCGATTTTAGTATAAACTAGTGTATAATAGAGTATAGTTTTTTGACCGAAACTTGCATTTCGAAATGTTTTATAGAAGCTAATTTTAGATGATTTTTTGCATGGACTTCCACCTAAACCTTCCTTTCTAACATATATAAATGATCTGAAGAAATATGTATCGTTAGGAACAGTCCTCGATTTAATTTGACTTTTTGACCGAAACTAGTGTATAATATACTATGGTTTTTTGACCGAAATTTGCATTTTGAAAAGTTTCATAGCATCTAATTTTCAGGTGATTTTTTTTCATGGACTTCCATCATAACCTTCCCTCGTAAATTATAAAAATTATCTGAAAAGTTTCGTATCATTTCGAGTAGTCCTCGATATAATTTGATTCTTTGACCGAAATTAGTATAAACTAATGTATAATACACTATAGTTTTTTTTAATGAAACTTGCATTTCGAAAAGTTTTATGGAAGCTAATTTTCATATTATTTTTTGCATGGACTTCTATCATAACATTCCTTTGTAACATATATAAATGATCTGAAACGTTTCGTATCATTTGGAACAGTCCTCGATTTAATTTGAATTTTTGACCGAAACTAGTGTATAATATACTATGGTTTTTTGACCGAAACTTGCATTTCGAAAATTTTCATAGAAACTATTTTTCAGATGATTTTTTGCATGGACTTCCATCACCTTCCCTCGTAAAATATTAAACTTATCTGAAAAGTTTTGTATCATTTCGAGCAGTCCTCGATTTAATTTGATGTTTTGACCGATATTAGTATAAACTAGTGTATAATAGAGTATAGTTTTTTGACCGAAACTTGCATTTCGAAAAGTTTTATAGAAGCTAATTTCAGATGATTTTTTGCATGGACTTCCACCTAAACCTTCCTTTCTAACATATATAAATGATCTGAAGAAATACGTTTCGTTTGGAACAGTCCTCGATTTAATTTGACTTTTTGACCGAAACTAGTGTATAATATACTATGGTTTTTTGACCGAAATTTGCATTTTGAAAAGTTTCATAGCATCTAATTTTCAGGTGATTTTTTTCTTGGACTTCCATCATAACCTTCCCTCGTAAATTATAAAAATTATCTGAAAAGTTTCGTATCATTTCGAGTAGTCCTCGATATAATTTGATTCTTTGACCGAAATTAGTATAAACTAATGTATAATACACTATAGTTTTTTTTAATGAAACTTGCATTTCGAAAAGTTTTATAGAAACTAATTTTCATATTATTTTTTGCATGGACTTCTTTCATAACATTCCTTTGTAACATATATAAATGATCTGAAACGTTTGTATCATTTGGAACAGTCCTCGATTTAATTTGACTTTTTGACCGAAACTAGTGTATAATATACTATGGTTTTTTGACCGAAACTTGCATTTCAAAAATTTTCATAGAAACTATTTTTCAGATGATTTTTTGCATGGACTTCCATCACCTTCCCTCGTAAAATATTAAACTTATCTGAAAAGTTTTGTATCATTTCGAGCAGTCCTCGATTTAATTTGATGTTTTGACCGATATTAGTATAAACTAGTGTATAATAGAGTATAGTTTTTTGACCGAAACTTGCATTTCGAAATGTTTTATAGAAGCTAATTTCAGATGATTTTTTTCTTTGACTTCCACCTAAACCTTCCTTTCTAACATATATAAATGATCTGAAGAAATACGTATCGTTTGGAACAGTCCTCGATTTAATTTGACTTTTTGACTGAAACTCTTGTATAATATACTATGGTTTTTTTACCGAAATTTTCATTTTGAAAAGTTTCATAGCATCTAATTTTCAGGTGATTTTTTTTCATGGACTTCCATCATAACCTTCCCTCGTAAATTATAAAAATTATCTGAAAAGTTTCGTATCATTTCGAGTAGTCCTCGATATAATTTGATTCTTTGACCGAAATTAGTATAAACTAATGTATAATACACTATAGTTTTTTTTAAAGAAACTTGCATTTCGAAAAGTTTTATAGAAGCTAATTTTCATATTATTTTTTCATTGGACTTCTATCATAACATTCCTTTGTAACATATATAAATGATCTGAAACGTTTCGTATCATTTGGAACAGTCCTCGATTTAATTTGAATTTTTGACCGAAACTAGTGTATAATATACTATGGTTTTTTGACCGAAACTTGCATTTCGAAAATTTTCATAGAAACTATTTTTCAGATGATTTTTTGCATGGACTTCCATCACCTTCCCTCGTAAAATATTAAACTTATCTGAAAAGTTTTGTATCATTTCGAGCAGTCCTCGATTTAATTTGATGTTTTGACCGATATTAGTATAAACTAGTGTATAATAGAGTATAGTTTTTTGACCGAAACTTGCATTTCGAAAAGTTTTATAGAAGCTAATTTCAGATGATTTTTTGCATGGACTTCCACCTAAACCTTCCTTTCTAACATATATAAATGATCTGAAGAAATACGTATCGTTTGGAACAGTCCTCGATTTAATTTGACTTTTTGACCGAAACTAGTGTATAATATACTATGGTTTTTTGACCGAAATTTGCATTTTGAAAAGTTTCATAGCATCTAATTTTCAGGTGATTTTTTTTCATGGACTTCCATCATAACCTTCCCTCGTAAAATATAAAAATTATCTGAAAAGTTTCGTATCATTTCGAGTAGTCCTCGATATAATTTGATTCTTTGACCGAAATTAGTATAAACTAATGTATAATACACTATAGTTTTTTTTACTGAAACTTGCATTTCGAAAAGTTTTATAGAAGCTAATTTTCATATTATTTTTTGCATGGACTTCTATCATAACATTCCTTTGTAACATATATAAATGATCTGAAACGTTTCGTATCATTTGGAACAGTCCTCGATTTAATTTGACTTTTTGACCGAAACTAGTGTATAATATACTATGGTTTTTTGACCGAAACTTGCATTTCGAAAATTTTCATAGAAACTATTTTTCAGATGATTTTTGCATGGACTTCCATCACCTTCCCTCGTAAAATATTAAACTTATCTGAAATGTTTTGTATCATTTCGAGCAGTCCTCGATTTAATTTGATGTTTTGACCGATATTAGTATAAACTAGTGTTTAATAGAGAATAGGTTTTTGACCGAAACTTACATTTCGAAAAGTTTTATAGAAGCTAATTTTCAGATGATTTTTTGCATGGACTTCCACCTAAACCTTCCTTTCTAACATATATAAATGATCTTAAGAAATACGTATCGTTTGGAACAGTCCTCGATTTAATTTGACTTTTTGACCGAAACTAGTGTATAATATACTATGGTTTTTTGACCGAAATTTGCATTTTGAAAAGTTTCATAGCATCTAATTTTCAGGTGATTTTTTTCTTGGACTTCCATCATAACCTTCCCTCGTAAATTATAAAAATTATCTGAAAAGTTTCGTATCATTTCGAGTAGTCCTCGATATAATTTGATTCTTTGACCGAAATTAGTATAAACTAATGTATAATACACTATAGTTTTTTTTAATGAAACTTGCATTTCGAAAAGTTTTATAGAAGCTAATTTTCATATTATTTTTTGCATGGACTTCTATCATAACATTCCTTTGTAACATATATAAATGATCTGAAACGTTTGTATCATTTGGAACAGTCCTCGATTTAATTTGACTTTTTGACCGAAACTAGTGTATAATATACTATGGTTTTTTGACCGAAACTTGCATTTCGAAAATTTTCATAGAAACTATTTTTCAGATGATTTTTTGCATGGACTTCCATCACCTTCCCTCGTAAAATATTAAACTTAATCTGAAAAGTTTTGTATCATTTCGAGCAGTCCTCGATTTAATTTGATGTTTTGACCGATATTAATATAAACTAGTGTATAATAGAGTATAGATTTTTGCCGAAACTTGCATTTCGAAAAGTTTTATAGAAGCTAATTTCAGATGATTTTTTGCATGGACTTCCACCTAAACCTTCCTTTCTAACATATATAAATGATCTGATGAAATACGTATCGTTTGGAACAGTCCTCGATTTAATTTGACTTTTTGACCGAAACTAGTGTATAATATACTATGGTTTTTTGACCGAAATTTGCATTTTGAAAAGTTTCATAGCATCTAATTTTCAGGTGTTTTTTTTTCATGGACTTCCATCATAACCTTCCCTCGTAAAATATAAAAATTATCTGAAAAGTTTCGTATCATTTCGAGTAGTCCTCGATATAATTTGATTCTTTGACCGAAATTAGTATAAACTAATGTATAATACACTATAGTTTTTTTTACTGAAACTTGCATTTCGAAAAGTTTTATAGAAGCTAATTTTCATATGATTTTTTGCATGGACTTCTATCATAACCTTCCTTTGTAACATATATAAATGCTCTAAAACGTTTCGTATCATTTGGAACAGTCCTCGATTTAATTTGACTTTTTGACTGAAACTAGTGTATAATATACTATGGTTTTTTGACCGAAACTTGCATTTCGAAAATTTTCATAGAAACTATTTTTCAGATGATTTTTTGCATGGACTTCCATCAACTTCCCTCATAAAATATTAAACTTATCTGAAAAGTTTTGTATCATTTCGAGCAGTCCTCGATTTAATTTGATGTTTTGACCGATATTAGTAAAAACTAGTGTATAATAGAGTATAGTTTTTTGACCGAAACTTGCATTTCGAAATGTTTTATAGAAGCTAATTTCAGATGATTTTTTGCATGGACTTCCACCTAAACCTTCCTTTCTAACATATATAAATGATCTGAAAAAATATGTATCGTTTGGAACAGTCCTCGAATTAATTTGACTTTTTGACCGAAACTAGTGTATAATATACTATGGTTTTTTGACCGAAATTTGCATTTTGAAAAGTTTCATAGCATCTAATTTTCAGGTGATTTTTTTTCATGGACTTCCATCATAACCTTCCCTCGTAAATTATAAAAATTATCTGAAAAGTTTCGTATCATTTCGAGTAGTCCTCGATATAATTTGATTCTTTGACCGAAATTAGTATAAACTAATGTATAATACACTATAGTTTTTTTTAATGAAACTTGCATTTCGAAAAGTTTTATGGAAGCTAATTTTCATATTATTTTTTGCATGGACTTCTATCATAACATTCCTTTGTAACATATATAAATGATCTGAAACGTTTCGTATCATTTGGAACAGTCCTCGATTTAATTTGACTTTTTGACCGAAACTTGCATTTCGAAAATTTTCATAGAAACTATTTTTCAGATGATTTTTTGCATGGACTTCCATCACCTTCCCTCGTAAAATATTAAACTTATCTGAAAAGTTTTGTATCATTTCGAGCAGTCCTCGATTTAATTTGATGTTTTGACCGATATTAGTATAAACTAGTGTATAATAGAGTATAGTTTTTTGACCGAAACTTGCATTTCGAAAAGTTTTATAGAAGCTAATTTCAGATGATTTTTTGCATGGACTTCCACCTAAACCTTCCTTTCTAACATATATAAATGATCTGAAGAAATACGTATCGTTTGGAACAGTCCTCGATTTAATTTGACTTTTTGACCGAAACTAGTGTATAATATACTATGGTTTTTTGACCGAAATTTGCATTTTGAAAAGTTTCATAGCATCTAATTTTCAGGTGATTTTTTTCTTGGACTTCCATCATAACCTTCCCTCGTAAATTATAAAAATTATCTGAAAAGTTTCGTATCATTTCGAGTAGTCCTCGATATAATTTGATTCTTTGACCGAAATTAGTATAAACTAATGTATAATACACTATAGTTTTTTTTAATGAAACTTGCATTTCGAAAAGTTTTATAGAAGCTAATTTTCATATTATTTTTTACATGGACTTCTATCATAACATTCCTTTGTAACATATATAAATGATCTGAAACGTTTGTATCATTTGGAACAGTCCTCGATTTAATTTGACTTTTTGACCGAAACTAGTGTATAATATACTATGGTTTTTTGACCGAACTTGCATTTCGAAAATTTTCATAGAAACTATTTTTCAGATGATTTTTTGCATGGACTTCCATCACCTTCCCTCGTAAAATATTAAACTTATCTGAAAAGTTTTGTATCATTTCGAGCAGTCCTCGATTTAATTTGATGTTTTGACCGATATTAATATAAACTAGTGTATAATAGAGTATAGATTTTTGCCGAAACTTGCATTTCGAAAAGTTTTATAGAAGCTAATTTCAGATGATTTTTTGCATGGACTTCCACCTAAACTTTCCTTTCTAACATATATAAATGATCTGAAGAAATACGTATCGTTTGGAACAGTCCTCGATTTAATTTGACTTTTTGACCGAAACTAGTGTATAATATACTATGGTTTTTTGACCGAAATTTGCATTTTGAAAAGTTTCATAGCATCTAATTTTCAGGTGATTTTTTTTCATGGACTTCCATCATAACCTTCCCTCGTAAAATATAAAAATTATCTGAAAAGTTTCGTATCATTTCGAGTAGTCCTCGATATAATTTGATTCTTTGACCGAAATTAGTATAAACTAATGTATAATACACTATAGTTTTTTTTACTGAAACTTGCATTTCGAAAAGTTTTATAGAAGCTAATTTTCATATGATTTTTTGCATGGACTTCTATCATAACCTTCCTTTATAACGTATATAAATGCTCTAAAACGTTTCGTATCATTTGGAACAGTCCTCGATTTAATTTGACTTTTTGACCGAAACTAGTGTATAATATACTATGGTTTTTTGACACAAACTTGCATTTCGAAAATTTTCATAGAAACTATTTTTCAGATGATTTTTTGAATGGACTTCCATCAACTTCCCTCATAAAATATTAAACTTATCTGAAAAGTTTTGTATCATTTCGAGCAGTCCTCGATTTAATTTGATGTTTTGACCGATATTAGTATAAACTAGTGTATAATAGAGTATAGTTTTTTGACCGAAACTTGCATTTCGAAATGTTTTATAGAAGCTAATTTCAGATGATTTTTTGCATGGACTTCCACCTAAACCTTCCTTTCTAACATATATAAATGATCTTAAGAAATATGTATCGTTAGGAACAGTCCTCGATTTAATTTGACTTTTTGACCGAAACTAGTGTATAATATACTATGGTTTTTTGACCGAAATTTGCATTTTGAAAAGTTTCATAGCATCTAATTTTCAGGTGATTTTTTTTCATCGACTTCCATCATAACCTTCCCTCGTAAATTATAAAAATTATCTGAAAAGTTTCGTATCATTTCGAGTAGTCCTCGATATAATTTGATTCTTTGACCGAAATTAGTATAAACTAATGTATAATACACTATAGTTTTTTTTAATAAAACTTGCATTTCGAAAAGTTTTATGGAAGCTAATTTTCATATTATTTTTTGCATGGACTTCTATCATAACATTCCTTTGTAACATATATAAATGATCTGAAACGTTTCGTATCATTTGGAACAGTCCTCGATTTAATTTGAATTTTTGACCGAAACTAGTGTATAATATACTATGGTTTTTTGACCGAAACTTGCATTTCGAAAATTTTCATAGAAACTATTTTTCAGATGATTTTTTGCATGGACTTCCATCACCTTCCCTCGTAAAATATTAAACTTATCTGAAAAGTTTTGTATCATTTCGAGCAGTCCTCGATTTAATTTGATGTTTTGACCGATATTAGTATAAACTAGTGTATAATAGAGTATAGTTTTTTGACCGAAACTTGCATTTCGAAAAGTTTTATAGAAGCTAATTTCAGATGATTTTTTGCATGGACTTCCACCTAAACCTTCCTTTCTAACATATATAAATGATCTGAAGAAATACGTATCGTTTGGAACAGTCCTCGATTTAATTTGACTTTTTGACCGAAACTAGTGTATAATATACTATGGTTTTTTGACCGAAATTTGCATTTTGAAAAGTTTCATAGCATCTAATTTTCAGGTGATTTTTTTCTTGGACTTCCATCATAACCTTCCCTCGTAAATTATAAAAATTATCTGAAAAGTTTCGTATCATTTCGAGTAGTCCTCGATATAATTTGATTCTTTGACCGAAATTAGTATAAACTAATGTATAATACACTATAGTTTTTTTTAATGAAACTTGCATTTCGAAAAGTTTTATAGAAGCTAATTTTCATATTATTTTTTGCATGGACTTCTTTCATAACATTCCTTTGTAACATATATAAATGATCTGAAACGTTTGTATCATTTGGAACAGTCCTCGATTTAATTTGACTTTTTGACCGAAACTAGTGTATAATATACTATGGTTTTTTGACCGAAACTTGCATTTCGAAAATTTTCATAGAAACTATTTTTCAGATGATTTTTTGCATGGACTTCCATCACCTTCCCTCGTAAAATATTAAACTTATCTGAAAAGTTTTGTATCATTTCGAGCAGTCCTCGATTTAATTTGATGTTTTGACCGATATTAGTATAAACTAGTGTATAATAGAGTATAGTTTTTTGACCGAAACTTGCATTTCGAAATGTTTTATAGAAGCTAATTTCAGATGATTTTTTTCTTTGACTTCCACCTAAACCTTCCTTTCTAACATATATAAATGATCTGAAGAAATACGTATCGTTTGGAACAGTCCTCGATTTAATTTGACTTTTTGACTGAAACTCTTGTATAATATACTATGGTTTTTTTACCGAAATTTTCATTTTTAAAAGTTTCATAGCATCTAATTTTCAGGTGATTTTTTTTCATGGACTTCCATCATAACCTTCCCTCGTAAATTATAAAAATTATCTGAAAAGTTTCGTATCATTTCGAGTAGTCCTCGATATAATTTGATTCTTTGACCGAAATTAGTATAAACTAATGTATAATACACTATAGTTTTTTTTAAAGAAACTTGCATTTCGAAAAGTTTTATAGAAGCTAATTTTCATATTATTTTTTCATTGGACTTCTATCATAACATTCCTTTGTAACATATATAAATGATCTGAAACGTTTCGTATCATTTGGAACAGTCCTCGATTTAATTTGAATTTTTGACCGAAACTAGTGTATAATATACTATGGTTTTTTGACCGAAACTTGCATTTCGAAAATTTTCATAGAAACTATTTTTCAGATGATTTTTTGCATGGACTTCCATCACCTTCCCTCGTAAAATATTAAACTTATCTGAAAAGTTTTGTATCATTTCGAGCAGTCCTCGATTTATTTTGATGTTTTGACCGATATTAGTATAAACTAGTGTATAATAGAGTATAGTTTTTTGACCGAAACTAGTGTATAATTTACTATGGTTTTTTGACCGAAATTTGCATTTTGAAAAGTTTCATAGCATCTAATTTTCAGGTGATTTTTTTTCATGGACTTCCATCATAACCTTCCCTCGTAAAATATAAAAATTATCTGAAAAGTTTCGTATCATTTCGAGTAGTCCTCGATATAATTTGATTCTTTGACCGAAATTAGTATAAACTAATGTATAATACACTATAGTTTTTTTTACTGAAACTTGCATTTCGAAAAGTTTTATAGAAGCTAATTTTCATATGATTTTTTGCATGGACTTCTATCATAACCTTCCTTTATAACATATATAAATGCTCTAAAACGTTTCGTATCATTTGGAACAGTCCTCGATTTAATTTGACTTTTTGACCGAAACTAGTGTATAATATACTATGGTTTTTTGACCCAAACTTGCATTTCGAAAATTTTCATAGAAACTATTTTTCAGATGATTTTTTGAATGGACTTCCATCAACTTCCCTCATAAAATATTAAACTTATCTGAAAAGTTTTGTATCATTTCGAGCAGTCCTCGATTTAATTTGATGTTTTGACCGATTTTAGTATAAACTAGTGTATAATAGAGTATAGTTTTTTGACCGAAACTTGCATTTCGAAATGTTTTATAGAAGCTAATTTCAGATGATTTTTTGCATGGACTTCCACCTAAACCTTCCTTTCTAACATATATAAATGATCTGAAGAAATATGTATCGTTAGGAACAGTCCTCGATTTAATTTGACTTTTTGACCGAAACTAGTGTATAATATACTATGGTTTTTTGACCGAAATTTGCATTTTGAAAAGTTTCATAGCATCTAATTTTCAGGTGATTTTTTTTCATGGACTTCCATCATAACCTTCCCTCGTAAATTATAAAAATTATCTGAAAAGTTTCGTATCATTTCGAGTAGTCCTCGATATAATTTGATTCTTTGACCGAAATTAGTATAAACTAATGTATAATACACTATAGTTTTTTTTAATGAAACTTGCATTTCGAAAAGTTTTATGGAAGCTAATTTTCATATTATTTTTTGCATGGACTTCTATCATAACATTCCTTTGTAACATATATAAATGATCTGAAACGTTTCGTATCATTTGGAACAGTCCTCGATTTAATTTGAATTTTTGACCGAAACTAGTGTATAATATACTATGGTTTTTTGACCGAAACTTGCATTTCGAAAATTTTCATAGAAACTATTTTTCAGATGATTTTTTGCATGGACTTCCATCACCTTCCCTCGTAAAATATTAAACTTATCTGAAAAGTTTTGTATCATTTCGAGCAGTCCTCGATTTAATTTGATGTTTTGACCGATATTAGTATAAACTAGTGTATAATAGAGTATAGTTTTTTGACCGAAACTTGCATTTCGAAAAGTTTTATAGAAGCTAATTTCAGATGATTTTTTGCATGGACTTCCACCTAAACCTTCCTTTCTAACATATATAAATGATCTGAAGAAATACGTTTCGTTTGGAACAGTCCTCGATTTAATTTGACTTTTTGACCGAAACTAGTGTATAATATACTATGGTTTTTTGACCGAAATTTGCATTTTGAAAAGTTTCATAGCATCTAATTTTCAGGTGATTTTTTTCTTGGACTTCCATCATAACCTTCCCTCGTAAATTATAAAAATTATCTGAAAAGTTTCGTATCATTTCGAGTAGTCCTCGATATAATTTGATTCTTTGACCGAAATTAGTATAAACTAATGTATAATACACTATAGTTTTTTTTAATGAAACTTGCATTTCGAAAAGTTTTATAGAAACTAATTTTCATATTATTTTTTGCATGGACTTCTTTCATAACATTCCTTTGTAACATATATAAATGATCTGAAACGTTTGTATCATTTGGAACAGTCCTCGATTTAATTTGACTTTTTGACCGAAACTAGTGTATAATATACTATGGTTTTTTGACCGAAACTTGCATTTCGAAAATTTTCATAGAAACTATTTTTCAGATGATTTTTTGCATGGACTTCCATCACCTTCCCTCGTAAAATATTAAACTTATCTGAAAAGTTTTGTATCATTTCGAGCAGTCCTCGATTTAATTTGATGTTTTGACCGATATTAGTATAAACTAGTGTATAATAGAGTATAGTTTTTTGACCGAAACTTGCATTTCGAAATGTTTTATAGAAGCTAATTTCAGATGATTTTTTTCTTTGACTTCCACCTAAACCTTCCTTTCTAACATATATAAATGATCTGAAGAAATACGTATCGTTTGGAACAGTCCTCGATTTAATTTGACTTTTTGACTGAAACTCTTGTATAATATACTATGGTTTTTTTACCGAAATTTTCATTTTGAAAAGTTTCATAGCATCTAATTTTCAGGTGATTTTTTTTCATGGACTTCCATCATAACCTTCCCTCGTAAATTATAAAAATTATCTGAAAAGTTTCGTATCATTTCGAGTAGTCCTCGATATAATTTGATTCTTTGACCGAAATTAGTATAAACTAATGTATAATACACTATAGTTTTTTTTAAAGAAACTTGCATTTCGAAAAGTTTTATAGAAGCTAATTTTCATATTATTTTTTCATTGGACTTCTATCATAACATTCCTTTGTAACATATATAAATGATCTGAAACGTTTCGTATCATTTGGAACAGTCCTCGATTTAATTTGAATTTTTGACCGAAACTAGTGTATAATATACTATGGTTTTTTGACCGAAACTTGCATTTCGAAAATTTTCATAGAAACTATTTTTCAGATGATTTTTTGCATGGACTTCCATCACCTTCCCTCGTAAAATATTAAACTTATCTGAAAAGTTTTGTATCATTTCGAGCAGTCCTCGATTTATTTTGATGTTTTGACCGATATTAGTATAAACTAGTGTATAATAGAGTATAGTTTTTTGACCGAAACTAGTGTATAATTTACTATGGTTTTTTGACCGAAATTTGCATTTTGAAAAGTTTCATAGCATCTAATTTTCAGGTGATTTTTTTTCATGGACTTCCATCATAACCTTCCCTCGTAAAATATAAAAATTATCTGAAAAGTTTCGTATCATTTCGAGTAGTCCTCGATATAATTTGATTCTTTGACCGAAATTAGTATAAACTAATGTATAATACACTATAGTTTTTTTTACTGAAACTTGCATTTCGAAAAGTTTTATAGAAGCTAATTTTCATATGATTTTTTGCATGGACTTCTATCATAACCTTCCTTTTTAACATATATAAATGATCTAAAACGTTTCGTATCATTTGGAACAGTCCTCGATTTAATTTTACTTTTTGACTGAAACTAGTGTATAATATACGATGGTTTTTTGACCGAAACTTGCATTTCGAAAATTTTCATAGAAACTATTTTTCAGATGATTTTTTGCATGGACTTCCATCACCTTCCCTCGTAAAATATTAAACTTATCTGAAAAGTTTTGTATCATTTCGAGCAGTCCTCGATTTAATTTGATGTTTTGACCGATATTAGTATAAACTAGTGTATAATAGAGTATAGTTTTTTGACCGAAACTTGCATTTCGAAAAGTTTTATAGAAGCTAATTTCAGATGATTTTTTGCATGGACTTCCACCTAAACCTTCCTTTCTATAATATATAAATGATCTGAAGAAATACGTATCGTTTGGAACAGTCCTCGATCTAATTTGACTTTTTGACCGAAACTAGTGTATAATATACTATGGTTTTTTGACCGAAATTTGCATTTTGAAAAGTTTCATAGCATCTAATTTTCAGGTGATTTTTTTTCATGGACTTCCATCATAACCTTCCCTCGTAAAATATAAAAATTATCTGAAAAGTTTCGTATCATTTCGAGTAGTCCTCGATATAATTTGATTCTTTGACCGAAATTAGTATAAACTAATGTATAATACACTATAGTTTTTTTTACTGAAACTTGCATTTCGAAAAGTTTTATAGAAGCTAATTTTCATATGATTTTTTGAATGGACTTCTATCATAACCTTACTTTGTAACATATATAAATGATCTAAAACGTTTCGTATCATTTGGAACAGTCCTCGATTTAATTTGACTTTTTGACCGAAACTAGTGTATAATATACTATGGTTTTTTGACCGAAACTTGCATTTCGAAAATTTTGATAGAAACTATTTTTCAGATGATTTTTTGCATGGACTTCCATCACCTTCCCTCGTAAAATATTAAACTTATCTAAAACGTTTTGTATCATTTCGAGCAGTCCTCGATTTAATTTGATGTTTTGACCGATATTAGTATAAACTAGTGTATAATAGAGTATAGTATTTTGACCGAAACTTGCATTTCGAAAAGTTATATAGAAGCTAATTTTCAGATGATTTTTAGCATGGACTTCCACACTAACCTTCCTTTCGAACATATATAAATGATCTGAAAAGTTCTGTATCATTTGGAACAGTCCTCGATTTGATTTGACTTTTTGACTGAAACTAGTATATAATATACTATGGATTTTTATCGAAACTTGCATTTCGAAAAGTTTCATATAATCTAATTTTCAGATGATTTTTTGCATGGAATTCCATCATTACCTCCCCTCATAAAATATAAAAATGATCTGAAAAGTTTCGTATCATTTCGAGCAGTCCTCGATTTAATTTTTTTTTACCGATATTAGTATAAACTAGTGTATAATATAGTATAGTTTTCGACCGAAACTTGCATTTTGAAAAGTTTTATAGAAGCGTATTTTCAAGTGTTTTTTTGTAAGGACTTCCATCATAACATTCCCTCGTAAAATATAAAAATTATATGAAAAGTTTCGTATTATTTCGAGCAGTCCTTTAAAGCGTTGTCTAAACCTCCGCTGCTAAAGGTTTAGACAGCGCTTTTTTAAATCTTAAAAGCGTTGTCTAAGCCCCCCCCCCCCCCTTAGACAGCGCTTTGGCCAAAAGCGCTTTATAAGACCCTCTTATTTTAAATTTTTTAGGTATACCTTAGACAGCACTTTTGAAAAGCGCTGTCTAAGCCCCCCCCCCCCCCCCCCCCTTAGACAGCGCTTTGGCCAAAAGCGCTTTCTAAGCCCCTCCTATTTTAATTTTTTTAGGTATACCTTAGACAGCGCTTTTCAAAAGCGCTGTCTAAGCCCCCCCCCCCCCCCTTAGAGAGCGCTTTTGCCTAAAGCGTTTTCTAATCCCCCCCTTAGGCAGCGCTTTTTACAAAAGCGCTGTCTAAGGTATACGAAAATTTTTGAAGGTTTTGTTTTAAACCACATTTTTTCCAGGTTTATAAACCAGAATTTCTACCTGTTTTCAACCAGATTTTGACAGACAATTATCACATTTTATATATGCCATTTTGGCCTTTTTTCTACCAATTTTTGGCTAACAAATATATATATATATATATATATATATACCAATTCAAACCAATTTTGCCTTAAATGTATCAAAATATATACAAATTTATGTACACATTTACAAGTCATTACATATACTACAAATGTACACTTTAATTACACAAATTTATGAACAAACTTTGAGCCCTATCATGAATTGACACCACTCCTCTTTGATTTCGTCCACTTGATCCTTTGTATAAAATGCACACTTGAATTCATCAAAGTACTACATAATAATATAACATATTTTGAATTAATTCCAACTATTTAATTATATGAGATATGTGTAAATATATAAATAACTCATAAGTTAGAAATACATACATCGGTGGGAATCTCTAATCGGCCAAAAACAAGAATATCTCGCATAAACCTCAACATGAAATACCCGCAATCTATTTGATTACGTTGTTGAGGACACTACATATGGAAAAAAAATATGGATTAGAAATCCTAAGTTTTATCAAGTGTCATCACTAATATAATAAAAAACGTGGTAATTAAAAATATACCGCCACTTTAATCCATGTAATGGAGTTGGCGCCCCTCCTTGAGGTTTGGATATCTCGTTGGGCCCGAAAAGCTTGTAGGACGCTAATAAAATAAAAATGAAGCAATTAGAACAATTCACATAAACTAAGAAAAATTTTGAACATTCTCACTTACGTGTCAATTAGGACCTTCATATCCGGGTATGTTGTCCAATCATTTCCTAACGAGTCAAGATAATACACAATTTCTCGGATAGGATTGATTGCGAGCAACAACCAATGTCCACTGTAATGATTAGGCAAATGTTAGATGGTAACTTGGAAAATAATTATAATAGATGAATTTAGAATGAAATGCTAACCCGGTATTAAACGGTATAAAAAACAACTTCTCCGCATCTTTATTGTCCATGAGGATCCGAAGAACGTACTCCGTCACGGTACCCGGTCTACTTAAGATTAAACCTAAGTTGACGGTCGCGGGTGCTAAGAATCCGAATGACACGTCCAAACCATTGGGGCGCATCAATTTGTCATACAAAAACCTAATATAAAAACATCATTAACACCTCTTTTGAAATATAAAGTAAACTGGATTAACATAAAGTAAACATCATTAACATAAGTTGTTTAATTAATAAAACAAAGTAGACCATATTTACCTAATATATGTATTGACAACGGTGACGCCGATTTCTTCACGACCAAAAACTTGCATGAAGTCTTCATTACCAATCATTTGGTCGTAATCAAAGCCGAAAATCCCTACCTCCATATGTACAGTCCGAACACCTCCGGTCGGTATATCGGTCATCTCTAGAAATGTCCTGAGGCACGACCTATACTTGGTGGTAGGTTTTTTCCTAGCTACGGTCTTCTTAGCACCAGAACTTTTTACCCGTGCGGAGGCGTTGCTAACCTCCTTTTTTTGTTGTGCGGAGGCATTGCTAACCTCATTTTCTTGAAGCTACATGTCATATAAATAGTTAGATCAAATTAAGAATGTAACAACTTCCATGAATATATGTCATATAATTGTATATTACCTCTTTTCTTGAAACCGTGGACTCGGTATGCCGTGGAATCGCATTATCTTTTGATTTGGATTTTGTGGGAGTCTATTTAACATAACCAAGGAAAATATGTAAGTAAAATTTTAAGCATAAATTTTAAACTTTGAATATACACATTAAAGTTAACATAAGTTTTAAGCATACCTCATATCCTACGCATATGAGGTTTGTCGGCCATGCAACAAACGAACCTACTGCTTCGTGCACCGTTGTTGCATCCGAATCATCGCTGGGATATGGTAATGTTGCATTCGGCTCAACTGCAATATCAACTGATACCTTCAAACATCCAGCAGGGAGCTCTCTAGTGTGGAGTAATACTCCGCTAACGTTATGCACTTTTCCCTAGCCAACCATCCTGTAGATGTTTAAGTATTGGCAGAATTTTTGACCAAACAAGAAATGTTAAATTCAATTCAGAATGTCCTATCAGATGTTAGGACATTATCAAACAGAGTATATGAACTTATTTCAGGATGTCTCATCAGATGTTGGGACATTGTGTAAATAACTTAAGTTCAGTTTTTCAGGATGTCCCAACAGATGTTAAGACATCTCAGACCTGCTACCAGAATTAATTATTGATTAACAGATCAGAGATATTTAAGGAGAGTTATCTGGAATTAATTAATGATTGATAAAAACAGAACAAGGCGCATCTGTAGGGAGTTTTATATTGAAGATTCAGTTTAAAACAGAAGACCTAAAAGCACCTAGAATCTAGGAGGTAACAAACCCTAATTCAAGGTGGAAGCTGCTGCGCATTAGGGCTGGATCATTCTACAGAAAGCCCAAAATTCAGATACCTATTTAATTAACAGAAACTCATAGAATTGTGTACGAATTTCAGAAGACCAAATAGGGTGTCTAGTGTTTTTAATAGCAGGTGTTTTTAATTGTACCACTTTATGAGCTTTTAAGCAAAAGTGCATTTGTGACTTGATTGAAACTGTGAAGTAAGATCAAGCTGTTTTGTTTGAAGAATGTCTTCAATTTTATTAAACTTGTAAACTTGATCACTGTGTGATTGAGGGGGAGTGAGTAGGGTACTCTTATCTAAGGTGTGTCTTAGGTAGAAATTGCATTGGGTAGTTATTAAGTGATAGATTAAACAGGGTGGTTTAAGTCTAGAATTAATAATACTTATAGTGGATTTCCTCCTGGCTTGGTAGCCTCCAGATGTAGGTGTGGTTATACACTGAACTGGGTTAACAAACTTCTGTGTTGTTTACTTTTCTTGCTATTTAAGTTTTGGTTAAATTTGTCAAGTGTCCTATCAAGTGTTGGGACATCTCTTAGGACATCTCATACCTGATTACAGAATTTCAATTGGCATCAGAGCAGGCACCCTGCCTGTTTATACTGGGTGAGATCTAGGGAATACAAATTCTGTAACATGGACAGAGATATAGGGTCAGTAAATAGACCACCTATACTGGATGGATCTAATTATGACTACTGGAAGCCAAGAATGATTGCATTCTTAAGATCACTTGACAACAGGGCATGGAGAGCAGTCAATGTTGGATGGGATCATCCTGTCCAAGACACCAAAGATGGATCAAAAGTGCTGAAACCTGAAGAAGAATGGAGTAAGGAGGAAGAAGATTCAGCACTAGGCAACTCAAAAGCCTTAAATGCTTTATTCAATGGCATTGATAGGAACATTTTCAGACTTGTGCATCATTGTGAGCTGGCCAAAGATGTTTGGGACACTCTCAAAACAACTCATGAAGGAACATCAAAAGTAAAAATGTCAAGACTTCAACTTCTCACCACCAAGTTTGAAAACTTGAGAATGAAGGAAGATGAATCAATTCATGAGTTCTATATGAACATCTTGGATATAGCCAATACTTCTAGAGCTTTGGGAGAAAAGATGACTGATGAAAAGCTTGTAAGAAAGATTCTCAGATCTTTGCCAAAAAGTTTGACATGAAAGTCACAGCAATAGAAGAAGCTCAAGACATATGCTCCATGAAAGTTGAAGAACTCATTGGTTCCCTTCAAACTTTTGAGATGGGAATGAATGACCCAAATGTCAAAAAGAACAAAAGCATAGCCTTGGTTTCAAATACAGATGAAGAAGAAGATGATGAATCAGCAAATGATAAAAGCTTATCAGACAACCTTGCCTTGCTTGGAAGACAATTCAAACAGATTCTCAGAGGAATGGAAGGCAAATTCAAACCCAGTGGAAGAAACACAAACTCTGAGAACAGGAGACCTTATGATGCTAACAGAAGGTCAAAGTATGCTGAAAAGACCAGTCAAGATAAAGGAGTCAAATGCCATGAATGTGAAGGATATGGACACATCAAGATTGAATGTCCTACCTACTTAAAGAGGCAAAAGAAAGGACTCTCTGTGACCTGGTCTGATGAAGACTCAGGAGTTGATTCAGAAGAGGAATCAGCTAAACATATCACTGCTTTAGCTGGTTTATGTGATTCTGAAAGTGAATCCAGTGATAGAGAACTTACTTATGAAGAACTTGAGCAAGCATTCAAAGATCTATACAAAAGAAGCTCTGAAATATGCAGTGAGGTTATAAAGCTAAAGAAGCAGAATGAGGCATTAGAAGATGACAAAGCAAATGATCAGGAGATCATTGACACCTTAAAAAGTGAAGTAAGCCTTCTCAACTCCAAGTTGGAACATATGTCCAAATCTGTTAGAATGTTGAACAGCAGCTCAAATACACTGGATGTGATTCTCAACAACAACAAGCACTCAGGGGATAAAAGTGGACTGGGATTTAACAGAGTAAATAAAGATGAAGCCAGCTCTAGCAAAACTACTTCAATATCCACACAGTCAAACAAGATGTCCCAAAAGATGCTTCAACATCAGAACACAAATTCAAACATAATGTTCCAACAGATGTCTCAACATTCTGGAAAGAACAAAATGAAAAAGAAATATCAAAGATGGAGATGCCATCACTGTGGAAGATTTGGGCATATCAAACCTCATTGTTATAAGCTACATGGATATCCAAATCAGATGTATCAGCAAACTTCTAAGCAGAAAATAGAAGTTACCAAGAAAGTGATGCATAAACATCAAAGAAATCAGAAACCTCCTAAGCAGAAGACAGAAAACATCAAGAAGGTATGGAAACCAAAAGCTAGCACTGAAGCTGATCAAAGCTACAAGAACAAGATCAACAATCAAGCTTGGAGTTCAGCTGATAAACAACACACAGGGCAGAGGCATCAAAAGAAATCTCAACTCATCTAGTCAAAGAAAAGTACTGCATACATAGCACATACATCACTGAGAGTATCAGCTAAAGAAGACTGGTACTTTGACAGTGGATGTTCAAGACACATGACTGGATTAAAGAATTTGCTAGTAAATTTAAAATCACATTCATCCAGGTATGTGACCTTTGGAGATGGAGCTAAAGGAGAAATCAAGGGAGTTGGAACCTTGGACTGTCAAGATGTTCCAAGACTAGATGATGTGCTGCTAGTTAAAGGTTTAACTGCTAACCTGATCAGCATAAGTTAATTATGTGATCAAGGGTACAGTGTAAACTTTACCAAAACTGAATGCATAGTGACTAAGAAAGAACAAGAGGTTGTCATGAAAGGAGCCAGATCTAAAGACAACTGTTACATGTGGGAATCCCAAAATCTCAGTCTCACTTCAACTTGCTCTTTAGCTAAAGAAGAAGAAGTGAAACTATGGCACCAAAGACTAGGTCATCTTCATTTCAGAGGCATAAAGAAGATAATATCCATGGATGTTGTAAAAGGTATTCCTAAACTGAAGATTGATGATGGCAAAATATGTGGTGAATGTCAAATAGGCAAGCAAACCAAGATGTCCCATCCTAAGCTCCAACATCTGACAACTTCCAAAGTTTTGGAACTTTTGCACATGGATCTGATGGGACCTATGCAGGTTGAAAGTCTTGGTGGTAAGAGGTATGCCTATGTTGTGGTTGATGACTTTTCAAGATATACATGGATAAATTTCATCAAAGAAAAGTCTGATGTATTTGATGTATTCAAAGAGTTATGTCAAAGATTGCAAAGGGAAAAATCCAGCTGTGTGATCAGAATAAGAAGTGATCATGGAAAGGAATTTGAGAACCAAAAATTCTTAGATTTCTGCTCTTCAGAAGGAATCAATCATGAATATTCTTCACCAATCACTCCTCAACAAAATGGGATTGTTGAAAGGAAGAATAGAACTATTCAAGAATCAGCAAGAGCTATGATCCATGCTAAAAAGTTACCTCTGTACTTCTGGGCTGAAGCTATGAACACTGCCTGCTATATTCATAACAGAGTTACTTTAAGGAAAGGAACTTTGTCCACAATATATGAAGTCTGGAAGGGCAGAAAACCCACAGTTAAGTACTTCCATGTATTTGGAAGTAATTGTTATATTCTGGCAGATAGGGAGCAAAGAAGAAAAATGGATCCTAAAAGTGATGAAGGGATTTTCCTTGGATACTCAATAAACAGCAGAGCATATAGAGTATTTAATTCTAGAACCAAGGTTATCATGGAGTCCATAAATGTGATAATTTATGATGCTCCTACAGATGTCCCAGAAGATGTTGGAACATCTGCTGATATCAAGATTGAAGCTGAAGAAAAGAATGATCAATATAACTTCACTCAAATTGATACAAGAACAGAAGAATCAAGAAAACCTCCCTCCATCAGAATACAGAAGGATCATCCCAAAGATTTGATAATTGGTGATCCCAACAGAGGTGTGAGCACTAGATCAAGAGAAGTGATTTCAGGTTCTTGTTTTGTTTCCAAAATAGAACCTAAGAATATCAAGGAAGCTCTCACTGATGAATACTGGATTTGTGCTATGCAAGAGGAATTAGGTCAATTCACAAGGAATGAAGTGTGGAATCTTGTTCCTAGACCTGATGACATAAATGTGATTGGTACAAAATGGGTGTATAAGAACAAGTCAAATGAACAAGGAGTTGTTACAAAGAACAAAGCTAGACTTGTAGCTCAAGGATACACTCAAATTGAAGGGGTAGACTTTGATGAAACCTTTGCACCAGTAGCAAGGCTTGAATCAATCAGACTGATGTTGGGAATTGCTTGTATCTTGAAGTTCAAGCTATTTCAAATGGATGTGAAAAGTGCCTGTTTAAATGGCTACCTTAATGAAGAAGTATATGTAGAACAGCCTAAAGGATTTGTTGATTCAAGCTGTCCAAATCATGTATACAAACTAAAGAAGGCACTTTATGGGTTGAAGCAAGCTCCAAGGGCATGGTATGAAAGACTGGCCACATTTCTTATCAAGCAAGGATACAGAAAAGGTGGGATTGATAAAACCCTGTTTGTTAAAGATGAAGAAGGAAATGTCATGATTGCTCAAATATATGTTGATGACATTGTCTTTGGTGGGATGTCTGAAAGGATGGTCAAACATTTTGTCAAACAGATGGAGTCTGAATTTGAAATGAGCCTAGTAGGAGAGTTGACCTACTTTCTTGGTCTGCAAATAAAGCAAATGGAAGACTCAACGTTCATTTCCCAAAGTAAGTACTCCAAGAACATAGTCAAGAAATTTGGAATGGAAAATGCTTCTCATAAAAGAACTCCTGCCCCCACACATTTAAAGCTGACTAAAGATGAAAAGGGTGAGAATGTAGATCAAAGCTTATATAGAAGCATGATTGGAAGCTTGTTATACTTGACTGCTAGCAGACCAGACATTGCATTTGCAGTAGGAGTTTGTGCAAGATATCAAGCTGATCCAAAAGTCAGTCATCTCAATCAAGTCAAGAGAATTCTTAAATATGTTAATGGTACTTGTGACTATGGCATAATGTACTTTCATGGTTGCAAACCAATTCTCATTGGCTTCTGTGATGCTGATTGGGCTGGAAGTGCTGATGACAGAAAAAGCACTTCAGGAGGATGCTTCTTTCTAGGAAACAATTTGATTTCTTGGTTCAGTAAGAAACAGAATTGTGTATCCTTATCTACAGCTGAAGCTGAATATATAGCAGCTGGAAGCAGTTGTTCTCAGTTGGTTTGGATGAAGCAAATGCTCACTGAGTACAATGTCCCACAGGATGTCATGACATTGTACTGTGACAACTTAAGTGCAATAAACATATCAAAGAACCCTATCCAACATAGCAGGACCAAGCATATTGATATCAGACATCATTTCATCAGAGATCTTGTAGAAGAAAAGGTGATTTCATTGGAGCATGTAGCTACAAATCTGCAGTTAGCTGATATCTTTACCAAAGCATTGGATGCTACACAATTTGAGAACTTAAGAGGCAAACTTGGAATCTGTTTATGTGATATTTAGCAGTTAATGAGATGTGCCAACATGTCATATGACATTGTATGGCATAAGTTCCAGATGGCAAAACCAGTCTGGACAAGATCCTTGGGAATTCCATTCCTAATCATTTGCACTGTAACGGCTACTTATTTAGTAACTGTTTATAAGCAGCTATCAAGATTCTCATCATACTATCACAAGCGAATCACATTAACTAGCTATCCTTCAGAAATCATAAACCCTAAAGCTGTTCATCCATCTTCCTCAACAATGTCTCAAAACCCTAACACAACTGAGGAAGTTCTCAACAAGGAAGACGTAGTTCATGCCACTCCCATCTCTGTAGTACCAATGCAATCAACCCCATTGGACGAACTCAGGGGAAGCGTTTCTCACACTAAAAAGGCAAGAACTCCAAAGAGAGCTAAAGATCAAGTACGCAGCAAAGCAAAAGGCATTCCCTCTCCTGCTAACAGGCCCCCAAACTCTTCAAAATATGTTGATGATTCCATCAAGGAGATTTTCAACCAAATTCTTTTTGAACAAAGAGTAGTGAGTGGGATCTCTGTTCCTTTGAACACCATGCCTGCACCTCAAGAAGAACCAGCTCAAACTGCAAATGACACTCCTGCAGAACAAGATGTCCCAACAGATGTTGGAACATCTGCAGATGAGAAAGAAAATTCATCTGATGCTGATACTGAACAGACTGAGGACCAGAAAAAGGCCTCAAGTGAAAGTGATAAAGAAAACTCTGAGGATCAGATCAAAGCCTCAAATGAAGATCAAATCCCTGCTGATCAAACAGCTGAAGAGGAGACTGCTCAATCTCCTCCAATGGTCAACCTGGAGCAGGACTCTGATGCAGAAATCATAGCATCTGTTAAACCCAGCATAGCCAAAAGGCTCAGGTCCAGGAAAGGCAAGATGCAAGCTGAAGCAGCAATTCCTGAGAAGAAGAAAGCCTCTCCAAAGAAAGGCAAAGCTAAAGCCACTTTTGGGCCATCAAAACAATGGAGTAAAGTCCAAACTCAGAAAAGGAAAGCTGTCACCCCATCTGACTCAGATGTTGAATCAGATGTCCCAACATCTCCTCCCAAGAAGAGACCAGCCTCATCTAGGGCTTCAACAGCTGTTCCAGAAGCTCCATTAGACAACATATCTTTCCACCATGTCTCTAGTGTGAACAAGTGGAAGTTTGTGTACCAAAGAAGAGTTGCCCTAGAAAGAGAACTGAGCAGCAATGCACTTGAGTGCACTGAACTGATTGACCTCATCTCTGCTGCAGGACTATTCAAGACAGTCTCAGATTTCTCTCCCTGCTATGAACTTCTTGTCAAAGAGTTCATTGTGAATCTTCAGGAGGATTGTTCAAATGGGAAGTCATCTGAGTTCAGAAAAGTGTTTGTGAGAGGTAAGTGTGTTGAGTTCTCTCCTCAAATCATAAATCAATACCTAGGAAGAGAAACAGATGGACCAAATGAGCTAGGTAAGACAGATAATCAAGTCTGTAAAGTGATCACTGCAAACCAGGTCAAGGCATGGCCTGTGAAGGGAAAGCTCTCAGTGAGCATGCTCACCAGAAAATATGCCATGTTGAACAGGATTGGTACAGCTAACTGGGTGCCTACCAACCACACTTCTTCAATCTCCACTGGTCTGGCTAGGTTTATATATGCTGTAGGAACTCAAACCAATATGGACTATGGAGCTTACATTTTTGATCAAACCTTGAAGCATGCAAGCTCTTCTGCTACAAAGCTGCCAATAGCTTTTCCATCATTGCTGTGTGGTATTGTTCTAAGTCAATACCCTGGGATTTTAACTGAGAAAGACACAGTCTGCAAAAGAGAAAGCCCCCTGGCTTTTCACTACAAGTTATTCCTCAGTCATCATGCAGTAGATGTTGAAGCACCTTCTGGGACATCTACAGGTCCTTCAACTGCTAAGAATCCAATCTCCAAGAAGGCTTTAATTGCTGAACTCAAAAGCACCTGCAAAGAGCTTGAAGCTAGAAAGCAGAAGCTTGAGGAAATCATTCAAAGATTGGAGAGTGAAGAAGACCAGAAAGCTGCCTCTGATGAAGACAGTGAAGCTGATGAAGAAACAGAAGCTGATGAAGAAACTGAGAGTGATGAATCTGAGTGATCATTGTATGTGAGGCAAATGTAATGACAGCAATGTATTTCTGGAATAGTGTCTTTGGCCCCTAATTTTGTGTCTACCAAGGGGGAGAACAACAACAAATTGTATTGCTGTTTAATTATTGAATGAAAGTTTTCTTCTGAACTGAATAAGTTTTTTTTCTGTTGCAACAAGACTGGATACATATATGTTTGAGGGGGAGTAATCTCAAATAAGAATCAACAGAAAAATAATGCTATACTCTGATAAAAGGAACTTCTGCTGCACTCTGATAACCAGAAAAGATGTTAGCCAAAAATTAGCCAAAGGGGGAGTTTGTAGATGTTTAAGTATTGGCAGAATTTTTGACCAAACAAGAAATGTTAAATTCAGTTCAGAATGCCCTATCAGATGTTAGGACATTATCAAACAGAGTATATGAACTTATTTCAGGATGTCTCATCAGATGTTGGGACATTGTGTAAATAACTTAAGTTCAGTTTTTCAGGATGTCCCAACAGATGTTAAGACATCTCAGACCTGCTACCAGAATTAATTATTGATTAACAGATCAGAGATATTTAAGGAGAGTTATCTGGAATTAATTAATGATGGATAAAAACAGAACAAGGCGCATCTGTAGGGAGTTTTATATTGAAGATTCAGTTTAAAACAGAAGACCTAAAAGCACCTAGAATCTAGGAGGTAACAAACCCTAATTCAAGGTGGAAGCTGCTGCGCATTAGGGCTGGATCATTCTACAGAAAGCCCAAAATTCAGATACCTATTTAATTAACAGAAACTCATAGAATTGTGTACGAATTTCAGAAGACCAAATAGGGTGTCTAGTGTTTTTAATAGCAGGTGTTTTTAATTGTACCACTTTATGAGCTTTTAAGCAAAAGTGCATTTGTGACTTGATTGAAACTGTGAAGTAAGATCAAGCTGTTTTGTTTGAAGAATGTCTTCAATTTTATTAAACTTGTAAACTTGATCACTGTGTGATTGAGGGGGAGTGAGTAGGGTACTCTTATCTAAGGTGTGTCTTAGGTAGAAATTGCATTGGGTAGTTATTAAGTGATAGATTAAACAGGGTGGTTTAAGTCTAGAATTAATAATACTTATAGTGGATTTCCTCCTGGCTTGGTAGCCTCCAGATGTAGGTGTGGTTATACACTGAACTGGGTTAACAAACTTCTGTGTTGTTTACTTTTCTTGCTATTTAAGTTTTGGTTAAATTTGTCAAGTGTCCTATCAAGTGTTGGGACATCTCTTAGGACATCTCATACCTGATCACAGAATTTCACATCCGATAGTATGGTGACGACAAATACAGCTGACAATGGGAAATGCCCTAAAACCAATATAAACAAGAAATCGTTAATGTGTATATATGTCAAATACATAATTTAAGCAAATAGTTCAATTTAAGACAATTATATGTAATTACCTCTAGAATGTTCGGCTGAAAGGTACAGTTGATACTGTCTTTGTCCGAAGCATCTCTGTATACTGTTGAGGCGCTAGCCTCTCTTTCTCTCCTCAATGCATCAAGCTCAGCTTGCATGGCTTCCAATCTTGCATGAAGCTCCCGATTACTAGGAGCCTTTCCTTTTTTAATACTCAGGGAGGTCGGAGTGACTCCAAATCCCTTACCCCTCACCCGACCAGAATACTCAGGGACATCTAATGCCCGACTAAGTATGCTCCTAGTATCATCGGGAGATAAAGACTGAGATTGCTCCTCCTGAAAAATCAGATGAATACCGTATACTTGTCAAATATTTGTGTATAAAAATGTTATTCAATTAATGAAAAAATGTTATACTTACACATTTCTGGTATACGTGTAAAACTTCTTCTTGAGGAACTCCAGATTTGCCCACACGGGCTTCCTTCCACAAAACATGTGCAGGAAGAGATGTTTCTGAACTTTCCTCCTTCTACAGCTACACATTAAGTCATACAATTTGATCAGATAAAACTAATATATGATGAACAAATTTGTTATCGCAATTTATAAATACTTACCATGGATTGTTCTAAGCGTCCATATCTGACACGTCCTTTTCGGTACGGATATGCGGGACTTGATGCTCTTTCCCGATTTGTAGCACTTATTCTTTGAAAAACCGGGTCTTGTCTTTTGGATTTGAAAGCTTCCCATTCTTCAGCCGATATCAAACTTTCATATTTTTAAGGAAGCTCCGCATCCACATAATTACCATCCGCATCCTTAAGGAACTTGGATGATAAAAATGTTTGAAACCCTCTTAGAAGCTTTCCGGCCAATTTCATACAAAAACCTCTTCTTTCTTCTTCGATGTTAAAACATCGCTAAGAAAAACATACAGATTGATAGTTAGTATCGGTAATTGAAAAAACATAATTGATACCGTATAATTAAGGGCCAAATGATTGTACCTTTATCTCACTCCAAATTTTTTCTTTGGACTCATTCAGCTCTTTGTTTCTCCAATCATCACATGTAATGGGAATTTCATTCCTTACTAGTGCACCGATAAAACTAGTTAAGGTATGCCTATTAGGTTCTATAAGTTGTCCCTGGTTGCTCCAATAGACATCTAGTATGATGCCTCGAGATCCTCCTTGGACCACCCTTCTCATTACTGTGATGCCTCTTCGAATTTCTTCTTCCGCGGATACTTTTTTACTAACTTCCTCATGTTGGTCATCAGCCATGTCTAACCTGTAATAAACCAAGGAAACCATCAAATATCAAATATAACTTATAATCAAAGCAATTAAAAACAAAAAAATAAAGAAATCATGCATTATCAGATATAACTTATAATCAAAGCAATTGAAAACAAAAATATAACGAAATCATGCATTATCAGATATAACTTATAATCAAAGCAATTGAAAACAAAAAAAAATAAAGAAATCATGCATTATCAGATATAACTTATAATCAAAGCAATTGAAAACAATAATATAATGAAATCATGCATTATCACGTATAACTTATAATCAAAACAATTGGAAAAAAAAATAAAGAAACCATGGATAATTTACCTAAGTCACTAACATCTCTTTCTTTTCTTTGTTGGAATATTAATCACTTGTTTCTTAGCAATGCGTACAGATGAATTGATCCAAATTCCCTCATTATGATTGTTTCTTATATATGACTCATCCGGTATAAGATCCTCAACTTCATCATTTCTATTCAACTCATTCCGTCTAATGCATGACTCATTCTCAACATCAATATCACATTGATCGACACCGCTATCATCAGTCACTTTGTTAGAGAAAAGCACTATAGACCATTTTGTACTCTTCGGGTCATTCACATAGAACACTTGTTTAGCTTGAGATGCTAGAATAAAAGGTTCATCTTTGTACCCCACCCTAGTAAGATCAACTTGCAAAAATCCAGACTTATCCATTCGTATGCCACTACTATTCACCCACTTGCAACCAAAGATGGGAATCTGAAACTTCTCGTAATCAAACACCCAAATGTGCTCAATAACTCCAAAATATGACAAATTTGCATATTTGGGGTTTAAGTCCTTCATACTTGATATATGCATTGCTTCAGCTAGCACGGTGACACCACTATTTTGCATAGTACTCTTATCATCTTGTTCTTTGGTATAAAATGTGTATCCATTAATTGAATATGCGCTATGAGAAAACACATGCAAACTTGGACCATATGCCAAACATCTCAACCTTTCTGTTCCCGAAGAAGGATCTGAAGAGCGCTTCAAATAAATATGATCCTTCAACCATTGTATGAAACTTTGATTGTGCTCTATAACTATTCAATTTTCATTTCTGTTCGGATTTAACCTTCGGAGTACATCCTTGTGCATTTCAACATATGGCTCAACCTCATTATTATTGTGCAGAACATACAAATGAACTTGATCCCGTTCATCCCTTGATATTGTCACAATTTTATTCCCAATTAATTTTTTACCTTCCATTTTGTCGAAAATCTGAGCTCTGGGGAGTCCAATCGAATGAACGTTAGACAAATATTCAATACAAAACTCAACAGCTTCTTCAACAATGTATCGTTCAACAATACAACCCTCTGGTCGACTTCGGGATTTCACGTACCCTTTTAATATTTTCATATACCGTTCAGCAGGGTACATCCATCTCATATAAGTTGGTCCACACAACTGTGTCTCTTTCACAATATGAACAACTAAATGAACCATTATGTCAAAAAAAGACGGAGGAAAATACATTTCAAGCTCACACAAGGTAATTACAATCTCTTTTTGTAGTGTTGGTAAGATCTCGGGATCGATCACCTTACTACAAATTGACCTAAAGAAAAAACACAATTTAGTTATGGCACTTCTTACTTTTTCTGGCAAAATAGAACGTATACCTATCGGTAGAAAATGTTCCATTATAACATGGTAATCATGTGTCTTCAAATTTTTCAACTTGAGGTCTTTCATAGAAACAAGTCTTCTGATATCAGATGAGTATCCTTCTGGAACCTTAACTTCACTCAGAGACTTACACAAATTTTTTTTCTCCTTTCTAGATAAAGTAAAAGCAGCAGGTGGTAGATATGTTCGTCTTCCTTTCTTCACGGGTGCTAATTCAGTTCTCATTCCCATTTTTAACATGTCCTCCCTTGCTTTAAGGTCATCCTTAGACTTGCCTTTTATATTGAGTAATGTACCGATAACACTTTCAAATACGTTTTTTTCAATATGCATAACATCGAGAAAATGTCTCACGTACAAAGACTTCCAATATGGCAATTCAAAAAATATCGACCTTTTCTTCCACCCACCTTTCCCAATCTTATGTGCAAAAGGCTTGCCAAACTCAGTACGCACATCTTTCATCTTTTCAAAAACTTGTTCACCTGACAATGCGGGTGGAGCTCTACGATGTTCGGTGTCTCCATTGAATGTTTTTCTCCACCCACGGTAGTGATGTTTAGAATGTAAGAATCTACGATGACCGAGAAACACATTCTTCTGGCAAAGTTCCAATCGAATCGTATCGGTTCCGTCTTCACAAACAGGACACGCACGTTGACCTTTAATGCTATACCCAGATAGATTCCCGTATGCTGGAAAATCATTAATTGTGCCAAACAACATCGCCCTCAAATTGAAACTTTCTTTCCTATATCCATCATAAACCTCCACACCGTTCTCCCACAAAATCTTTAAATCTTCGATCAGAGGTGTCAAGTATACGTCTATGTCATTCCCTGGTTGTTTAGGCCCAGAGATTAACATAGATAACATCATGTACATACGCTTCATACATAGCCACGGAGGTAGGTTATAAATCATAAGAATCACAGGCCATGTGGTATGTGAGATACTTTGAAGACCATGTGGGTTCATTCCATCAGTAGATAATGCCAATCGAAGGTTTCTTGCTTCTGATCCAAACTCAGGATAATCATTATCAATCTTCGACCACTGTGGTGAATCAGCCGGATGCCGATACTTTCCATCAATAATTATTTCATCTGCATGCCAAGTAAGATGTCTTGCATCGGTTTCACTACGAAACATGCGCCTAAATCTCGGAATTATCGGAAAATACCATAAGACTTTTGCGGGAGATAATCTTTTCTTATATCGAGACAAACCGCATTTAGGGCACTCAGTTAACGTTGCATATTCGTTACGAAACAAAATGCAATCGTTAGGACAAGCATGTATCTTATCATAGCTCATGCCAATAGAGCACAATATTTTTTTTGCCTCATAGGTTCGATTAGGAAGAACATTATCATCCGGTAGCATTTCTCTCATAAGGGCCAACAACTCTGTGAAACTTTTATCCGACCATCCATTGCCCGCCTTTAAGTTGTACAACTTTAATACCGCAGAGAGTCTTGAGAATTTAGTGCAACCTTTGTACAACGGTTTCTCTGCATCGCTTACCATCCTCTCAAACATTTCAGGACAATCATGAAGATCTTCTTCCAGTGCTTCTACAATCTCTTCAACTCGATCACAATCATATGTTTCCGTGTCTTTGTCGTATGAAGCATAGGTCGTATTACTTTTTCCACTCGATTCAACATTCTCGTTAATTTTCTCACCATGAAATATCCAACACTGATAACTTTGATCAATTCCATGCCTCAGCAAATGCGATTTCAATCCATGTGCGTCAACCTTACCAATATAACAACAACGCAAGCAAGGATAATGCATTCTTCTGGGGTTTTCAGCGTGTTGAACAGCATACTTAACGAATTCCGCAACCCCACTCTCGTACTCTTTGGTCATTCGATCGGCACAGATCCATGTTTTATCCATGGTTTTCCTACTTATTAAAGTAAACAATCAATCCAGACGAAAATACATAACTAAGGTAGTATCTTTGAATATCCTAACAATTTTAAAGTTCAATTCATTTTAAACTTCAAAAACGTATACATAACCAATGTTAATATAAACTTCAATAACGTATTCGATACGCCAATATACCAACTTTAATTACCTCATCACTTTCATTTTTTATATTACAAGAATCAAACTTTTTCTATTACAATATACCTATAACTATACCTATAACTATATTAGAGTTCGTTCAATCATTTTATGGGAGAAATCTTGTTGCTTTAGAATGAAAGTGAGATGAACAACACTTTCACAGTTAAAAAGAAAAATGGTTGGCAAGTGATGAAATATAGAATGAAATGGATATCACTCCATTTCACTCCGTTTCATCCTATTTTAACTAATTCAAACAATAAAATATCACTATTTTCCATCTCATATTATCTCACTCGAATCTTTTCATCAATTCAAAGAAAAACTAAATTAATGAAGTCTTTCCACCAAATTGAAACATTTCTCATTCCCTTCCATCCATGAGGAACTACTTTAAAATATATATATATATATATATATATATATATATATATATATATATATATATATATATATATATATATATATATATATATATATATATATATCATCCATATTTTCTCACGAAAACCTACTTTCACATATTGGTGTGTGTTGTTTCTATGTGGGTATATATGTGGGTGTGTGTTGTTTCTTTTCTTTTTCCTTTCTTGAACCACTCAAGATTCATCCTAATCCCACTTTACCTCTATGTCCCTTTCTTGGATTTCAAATGTTCTTTTTTAATATTCCACTCCACAATTCCATTATATATTTAATTACACAAATTACATCTTAAACCAAACTCATCACGTGAACCTAGCTACACAATTCAATTTAATTAGTCTTAATAATACTAATCTACATGTTCACTTTATCATGCCACCTTCACTCCATTCCTAAGAACATCAAACAAGACTCAAGACACCAACAACTCTCATAGAAACAAAAATGTTTGGTAATGGTAACTGTGATGTTGATAATGAGAAGACCATAGTCACTTGTAAACCAAAAACATCAAAACTTAAACCAAAAACATAGCATGAAAAATACTGATATTTCCCTAAAAACATCAAAACTGATATTTCCCTAAAAACATCAAAACTGAAACACATACCGCAATGAACGATTCTTCAAACACTTTCAGAAATGAACGATTCTTCAAACACTTGCAATGCCTGAAACCGAATGAATGAAAAAGTGAAGAAATGAAGAACTGAAACCGAATGAATGAATGAATGAAGAACTGAAACCGAATGAATGAAAAAGTGAAGAAATGAAGAACATACCGCAATGAAGAACAGTAGAACGAACGATTCAAACACTTTCAATGACTGAAACCGAAGGTTTACAATGTATTCAAGTTCACTGTTAGGGTTCGCTTGAGGGGTTTGTTCGCAGGAGGGAAAACAAAAAGAACAGAGGACGAAAATAGAAGTCTGAAATTTAATTTTAATTAGACCTTAGACAGCGCTTTTGGGAAAAGCGCTTTCTAAGGTATGCCTTAGACAGCGCTTTCCAAAAGCGCTTTCTAACCCCCCCCCCCCCCCCCTTAGACAGCGCTTTTGGTTTTATTTTTTTTTTAATTTAAAAACTTTAAACAGCGCTTTATCAAAAGCGCTGACTAAGGTATATATTTAAAAGCGCTTTCTATAAGCGCTGTCTAAGGGGGGGTCTTAGACAGCGCTTTTAGAAAGCGTTGTCTAAGACCCCCCCTTAGACAGCGCTTTCATTATTTTTTTGGAACATTTTCCGTGTTTTATTTTAATTTTAACCTTAGACAGCGTTTTCTTTTAAAAGCGCTGTCTAAGATGTGCTGTTAAAAAACATTTTTGGCGTAGTGTAATCTTCCCTCGTAAAATATAAAAATTATCTGAAAAGTTTTGTATCATTTCGAGCAGTCCTCCTCGATATAATTTGATTCTTTGACAATATAAAGAAGTTTTACACCGTCAATAAATTATAATCGTTAATTGTAAATTATATTTAACTTTTATTTAAATTATTTATCAAATAATATTTGTGGATTATTGTGATGTACTAACTGTGTAAAAAAATTTACACTATCAATATATAATATTTAATCTCTTTTAAAAATAAGAGACAGTCCAACTTTTCTTCTTACTTAGTATTTTTCTCTTTATATTTTGGCCCTATCAAAATATAAAATGTTAGAAGTTAAATGAATTGAAAAATAGTGAAAGGTTTCCCTTAGCCATTGAGCGACCTAAACGTACAAACATGATATATTAAAAATGAATCAAATTCTAGGAAGTTGTTTTTTCTAAGATCTATAAGTGCAAAATACATGTATTGAACAAAATAAACACAACATATACAACATCATCAATTACAAGCTTTGGAGAAAAACTATGGCAGAAATTGTTAAATTTTCTTATTTAATGATCAAGATCATTTTCTTAGTTGTTGCGGTAACTAATATAAATGGTAAACCATTTTCCAATCCTTTTGAAACTTCTTGTTTGTCTTATACAAAATCTTTCATCTTTACATTAATATTTATTTATTTATTTTTATATATCACAGTATCTTTGGGGCCAACATGCAAGAAGCTGGATTCTGAGTGTCCTCCCCGTTTCTGTCAACCTCCCCAATATGTAAAATGTCTTTTTTATAAATGTTACTGCCAGGATCCTATATGAGATGTCGCAAATTTGAACCTGCGTTTTTTCTTCGGATATCCCTGCAAACCTATCAACCTAATTGGCTAAAGAGTTTTTATGTTGTGATTTTCTTTGTACATTGTATTTGTTGTTTTCAAAGATATTATGAAAGTGAGTTATCACTTTTGTTGCTTTATAAAGATTGGAAGAAAAATAATAAAATCTCACAGTGGAGAAACCAATGTTCTAATATCATCAATGAACTGAACTACATCTAAAATAATAAACTATTATTTAACAAATACATTACAAATTTCTTCTTTCATTGATTTGATACATTATCAAATATATGAATGAGATATTTTATTATTATACTAATCACATACTAGTTAATAATAAAGGGCAATATATCATTTCATAGTTTGTGTCTAAGTAAATATATTCCTCCTTAAATTATTGTCCACTATGCAATTTATAATAAATAGTAAATAGTACTCTTTATCACATAAATAAACTCTTCATGGAGAATAATATTCATTCATTTATATTACTTCAAACATATTCTAAAACTATCATAATATAATCATACATGGATCTAATTGTCAAATATCTTGTGATAAGTACTGCATATAAAACAAACAAACTTGTTTGTGGATTAAGGTTTTCTTAAGAGAAAGGTTTTTTTATCAAATTGTGCATGATTTATCCAATTCCCATAATATCCTTCCACCAAAGATATTCTAATCTAGCAACAGTCAGAATTTTTTTTTTGCTAGAATTCTACTCTTCATATTAATCTATTTGGGTTGTAGGATCTAGAACTGTCAAAATGGGTTACCCGATCCTAAACGAGTTGGCCCTAATGGACTCGGGCTTTTTAGGGTTAGGTCAAAAAAGCTCATTTTTAATATGGGCTCGAAAATTACTATTCGAGTCCGGCCCTAAATGGGCTTCGGGCTACCCGGTCCTAAATGGGCTATTTTTTAACAAAAAATTAAATTAAGTTGTCATATTATTTATTAAAAATTAAATTAAAAATCAAAATTAATTTAAACATAATAGATTTTTTAGTATTATATTATCTTTTATAAATACTATAATGTGTTTTTACATACGATACATGTATAAATTGTATAAAATAATACTCAAATATTTAACATAAGATAAACAAATAAAATATGAGAAAAGAATATTGATTATATTAATGTAATATTTAAAAGAGAAAGATTGAATAGAATAGAGATAAAATTTAGTGAGGTGAGAATAATCAATGTGTTATTTTTTAGTAAGATTATATAAATATTATTCTAATTTTTTAAAATTTATACTGATATGGGCCTAATGGGCTACCCACGGCCCATATGGGTTAGCCCTAATGGGTAGCGGGCTTTTTAGGGTTGGGCTAAAAAAGCCCTGAAAAATATGGACTCCAATTTTAAGGCCCAAGCCCTATGATTTTTCAGGTCTGGCGGGCCGGCCCATGTGGGCTAGCCCATTTTAACAGCTCTAGTAGGATCCTTGACCAAATTGCATGTGGGTCTTCAATAAACCTCCACAACCACTAGGATAACAATGCACAATTGAAAACGGCTACGTCTTTGATTCCCAAACATCCCACTTCCTTGGGCTTTCATACTAAGGACTACCTCATCCAAGGCATGCTCCCATTTTCACTAACCCCTACCCACATATATCTTCTATGTGTTGAAAAGATCGCTTCGATAACCTTAGACGGTGTTTTGAAGAATGAAAGATGGTGGATATGCAAGTTTGTGAGCACTGAATTTATTAATGTAACTCTCCCACCAATGGATAGGAGTCTACTTTTCCATGAAGAAAGGCACGACTTAATGCATGAAATAATTGGATTCCAAAATGCAACCCTCATATGGTGTGACCAGTCGAAATCCATATTGCCTCAAATATACCTCATAGAGTTGTCTTCAATCTATTTTATTTTTGCGTCTTGTAACAAACAGAAATCCGCCTTACCCTTATAGAGCATTTTACAAGGTCTTTTTCACTTTATGGAAGAGCCACACCCATGAATATTGAATGTCATGAGATTCATGGCACCCTTATTTCTTTCACCCTCTTTTATTCAAAGATTTTCCTATCTCTTAATTTAAAATCTTCGGTGATTCTTTCAAAAACCTCATCATCTCCATCCCCCTTGATCCCCAATTCTTTAATCGATTTTGAAACTTTCGCAAGAATATCCACCAGAGATTTTCTGATCCTTGAATTTCCTTGATCCACATCAGCATCACTAATGGCCTCACAACAAAATATGGATATTCCCGAATACCTAGTGGAAGCTTCCTCCGCCACGTTCAAGCTGCTTCTAAAACCATTAAAGACTATAACTCTAGGTTTTGAATTGTTTGTAGAATGAATAAGTTGAAAAATAAGGAGTGAAAGGTATCTTGAGATTATCATAGATGTCATTCAATGATTTTTTTTTCTTTCTATCCCTAGTTTTTGCTTATTCTGCCACCATTTTGAAAACTAAATCCCATAATGCCACAAGTCCAAAAATAAGTCCCAAAATGCCACCAATTTTGGACTGTTGTGAGTTTTTTTTTTTACATACTCCTTCCAAGATGGTGGATGGGCCCCACGGAAATAAGGGGTCCGCCATCTTGGTTGGAGGCCCTTTTTTTTGTTTTATTAAAAAACTGACTTTTCTAATTGATTTTTTTATGTTAATTATATAAATAATAAAATAATTTATTTTATTTTATTTTTTTCTATTTTAAATATAATTAAAAAGTACGATTTAATTTAAAAAATTATATCATTAATATAATAAATTAAATTACAATAAGTTAATTATACAAATTATTGATTTTCTTCTTCGTCATCTACATCTGGTAAACAACTATCGGTTCCACATCTTGCTGGTCGTCGAATTTGTTGTTGTTGAAAAAATCTTTTGTAGGAGCGGGTGGATAGTTAGAAGTTTGGATAACGAGTGTTTGGGTGGGAAAATTTTTCAAACAGTTCGAAATTTTCAAAAAATTCCGGTGGTGGAAATTCATTTGAGGTCTGTGTGAATTGGGTAGGGTTTGGTGCTGATGGTTCAACGGTCGCGACGTAATAGTCAGACACATCGAGGGATGATGAAGGTTGGTTTGTTTGGGTGTATCAAAGTTTGGTGGTGGAATTAGTGTGTGGTGTCGTGGTGGGTAGAAGCATGTTTGTTGTTGGGTTTGGTATGTGTAGTGTGTTTGTTATTGGGGGGTGCCATCTGCGGACTTTCCATCATGCACGAAGAACATGCAATAAATATCTTCATTATTTTCTACACGATCCCAGTAATGGAGGTAGGTTCCATCTGGGTTATTATCCGTCAAAGTAATGTACGGACAATAGTACTCAATTTTTCTTACGCGTCTGATTGGACCACCAAAATATCGAAATACGATGTTGATTGTCGATACTAGTTTTGTAAAATTCCATTCTGGATTCAAACTAATATGCATGCATTTATTTGTTTCAGAAAAACATTATAATTCATAGACATGATTGCTCAGGATAAAATATAATAAAATGAGAAGCAACAAATTATACATTCTTTCAAAAGATGAACTCTCTATTTATAGATGCAAATTCGGGCGGGAAATCAAATATTGGTTACAAGATTTGGCGGAAAGAATAAAATAAATAATTTTATTAATATAATATATTATTATATTTTATTATACAATTAAAATTAAAATAAATTAAATTAAAAAAAGTTAGATTTTAATTAACACAAAAAAAAAATATTTTTTAATAAAATATATTATTTTATTATTTTATATAATTAAAATAAAAAAATCAATTAACAAAGTCAGTTTTTTAATAAAACGAAGAGAAGGGGGGGGGGGGGGGCTCCAACCAAGATGGCAGACCCCTTCTTCCTATGAGGCCCATCTGCCGTCTTGGAAGGAGTATGTATAACCCCCGCCCCCCACAACAGTCCAAAATTGGTGGCATTTTGGGACTTTTTTTTGGACTGGTGGCATTATGGGATTTAGTTTTCAAATATGTGACCGAATGAGAAAAACTCTTCTATTCCTAGACCAAAAACGGGCCCAACTGGCCCGCAAGGAGAACAAGAGATTGGGTCAGAATTGTCCAAATCCATACCCACATATTTGAGTAAAACATCCTGCTAACTGGGAGCACAATTGATCACCTCCAATATTGTGGACCCACAGTTTTCAAACACTTGTCCCATCTAAATTTCACCCTCATACTCCAGATTAAATGTTACATGGACTTCCAAAGCACCAATACATTTTTTTTGAAGCAGCAAAATATAATTAAATAGAACAGAGGCATAAGAGATGCCTAATAGTCTGATACAACTCCATGCAGATTACATAACAGCCATCCTACCATACATGGATAACAAATAGAACAAAAAAATAACCAAACCACCCAAAGCCACTTAGCAAGAGTCTGCCTACCCAGCTGCACCCAATTTTGCAGCTCCAAAAAATCAACCAAAACTCTACCAGAACACCAAAGAGCAACGATGGGAAAAATAAAGTTCAACACGACTAATTCACTCCCAAGACGTGATCAGACCAACAATTGGAGACGGAAGCGAGGCTGCTAATTCAGGTTCAGCTCCCCGGATCAGCCCTTCGCAATCAGTCAAATATTCGTCACAGACTTCAAAACAGTCCAATTATTCCATGGTTACCAGCACCACAGTCCTATATCCTCCCTATACAGGTTAATAATTATTTTGGATAATGTCCAAGCCGGCCTTGTCGATTCTACACCAGACTTCTCAGTGCTGACTTCCAAGAGTCGGGAGCTTTGCTACTCCAGGTCTGCCCTATTTCCAAGTTCTAAATGCTAGAGTCAGGACACGGATTACCGTATGCCAGTTTGCCAGACCTGCAGTCAAAACCGAGACATTTTTGCCTCTAAAGGGAAGAGCACAGATCTAATTTCCATCACCTACAGAAAACTTGATGCCACATTCCAGATCCAATTGCTCTACGGTATATATGTCCAGTTCCTGATCCAAACTTCCATCTGCATTTATTTGCGTTCAAGAGTGGAATGCGAGCCTAAACTTTCCCTTGGATTCATACACCACACAGATAAATCCACGTCAATCAGTTTTGTTTTCACTTTGAGCCAACTCCATGCTGCAATCTTTACTTCTTCAATGACCTTATCGATGAAGAATTCTTTGTTTCTGAATATATTATCGTTCTGGTTTTTCCAGATCCTCCAAATTCCTGCACACCAGATTGCCAACATCAGATTATTTCTTATGATTCCTCCTCCAAGCAAGTCTTCAAATTGTTGCATATGTCTCCAAGCTTCATTCTGCATTGTTGTCTTTACGCCTATCCATTTGAAGATATCGCTTCATACGCCTGCAAACAAAGGACATTCGAAAAAAACATGTTTTTCCAATTCCTCCATCCCGCAATTTCCTCTGCCAAAGCATCAATAAATGATGCATGGACATCCAAGGCCCTGTCATTATTTTTACCACCTGAGCTACTTCCAAAAACCTTTATTTCACAACAATTTAGACCTAAGGAACATTCATCCTCCTTTGGTTTCCCACGTGTCCCCCCAATGTCAGGCGATTTGACCTTTTTCGCCATTCTTTCTTTTGTCAAATCTTTAGAACTATCAAAATCTGGAAAACCACCCATACCATCTTGAGAACCGTGATTCCCAAATTCACCTACCTTAGAGCTTTCGAAATCATCGTTTCTCCTATCTGTTGTTTGTTATTGTTGATGTCTTTTGTTGTTTATCTGGCACTTTGTGATTATCACTGATATATTTTAGTGTTTTCACCTTTTATTAATATTCCTTTTTGTCATTAAAAAAAGTTATTTTTTCAGAGAGATAATTGTTATGCACTGTAGTGTAAATTTTTTTACACAATTAGTGCATCAATACCACTAAAAAAGATTATTTTTTAAATAATTAAAATCAAAATCAAATTATAATTAAAAATTAACGGTCACGATTAACTGACAGTGTAAAAATACTTTACACTGTCGATATAGACCAATTAAATTCTTTTTTAAAATAGACAATCCAACTTTTCTTCTTATGCATTATTTTTCTTTTTATATTTGTGCCCATCAAAATATAAAATGTTAGAAATTAAATAAATTGAAAAATAGTGAAAGGTTTCCCTTAGCCGTTGAGCGACTTAAACGGGCAAACATGATATATTAATCACCTTTCACACATTTAAAATGAATCAAATTCTATGATTTTTTTTTTTTAAGATCTATAAGTACAAAAAAAATATATATTGAACAAAATAAACAAAATATAGGGCTTTTATAATACAAGCATAAGAGAAAAACTATGGCAGAGATTGCTAAATTTTCTTATTTAACGATCAAGATCATTTTCTTAGTAATTGTGGTAACTAATATAAATGGTAAACCATATTCGAATCCTTTTGAAGCTTCTTGTTTGTCTAATACAAAATGTTTCATATTTTCATTAATCTATTTTTGTTTTTTTATATATATATCACAGCATATAAGGGGCCAACATGCAAGAAGGATTCTGAGTGTCCTCCCCTTTTCTGTCAACCTCCCCAATATGCAAAATGTCTTTTTTATAAATGTTACTGCCAGGATCCTATAAATGTCTTTTTTATAAGCTAAATTGTATTAAACCAACAAGGTACTAGGGTTACCTCAACCCTCAAAATAATCATTAGAGTTATTGTTAGTTGGAATTTTGATGACCCAATTTAATCCACTTTACTCTTGACTTTTGGTGTATAAAACTATCCTTTAAATGCAAAGTATCCCACATTTTTTGCCAAATCATCTTCAATCTTGTTCATAAAATATATATGGTCAGTTATCATTCCTAATAGTTCTTTTTAATGTTTTTTATTGGCAATGACAGCAACTAAAATTTTATTTGCGTGTCATAATGTTTTTAGTTTATAATATTCCTTCTGTTTTAAAATTATTGTCGTTCAACCTAATAAATTTTTGGTAAAATAAGTCCCTTAAGTTATTTTTGTAACGATCATGTCTTTAAGTTATTTTAAATTAATAAGTTAGTTCTTTAAGTTTTAAAATCATATTTTAAAATCACGTGGACAAAACTTTGATAACGGTCAACCCAATCAAAAAATAACACCTAATAGTCCTTAGCGGCGCTTGAAACCGATGCTAACTCAGTAATTAGTTGTATAATTTAAGTCAGCAATTAGCGATGCTTTAGTGTTAGCTTTTGGCCGACGCTACATGAGTGTCACACATAGGCCGACGCTAATTGTAATTAACTTTCAGCCTTGGAAAGTCTGTCCCGACACCCACGCTAAGCCGACGCTAACCCCCTTTAGTGTCGTTTTTTGACCGACGCTAATACTGTGTTTTCTTTTAGTGAATGCATGCACCATTTTTCGTGGGAAGGCATTTTCATTTCAGCGGTAAATAAAATTTTCAGCAGTGAAGACATATGGGAATTTTTTTGATGATTTGTTTTTAACCAAACATACAGAACTCTATTACATATATATTTTATTAAAAAAATTATGAGAATGGTTGTTATCCATTTTAAAAAATATTTTAAAAAAAAATAGAGTCGTTCTCTATCATCTACGAGAACGAATTTCAGCCATTGTCTAAAATTTTTAAAAAATATACCCTTTATTGTAACAATGTATAAAATTTGTTTCCTATTACATTCTACGAGAACGGTTTTTTTAACATCAAAAAATTAGGCATCATAGAGTAAAAATGTTGTAGTGTGTATGCATTGAAAAATGATACATATGCATCATTTAGATTGACGTATTCATTGAAAAATGATACATATGAACTATTTGGATTGATGCATTAACCAATGTGAGATTTCAACTCACACTTAACATATTATTCTTAACATTTCCCCTCAAATGTGAGTCCACAATACTCACTCTCAAGTGGTAACACTTTTGTTCACATACAAACGAAATCTTTATTTGAACCAAACGCTCTAATAGCATGTGTTGGGTCATGAGGAGAAGCACCAATATTGGATTAAGAGCAATACAAGTGAGAGAGATATCACATATCCACCTAAAATCTTAAAGTGATAGGTGTGTTGGTTCCTCCATTTATAAATGATCAAGTCTTCGCATTTATAAACAAAGTGAGACTCCAACTCCCACTTGACTTGTTATTCTTAACAGCTACAAATTATAAATAAAAAGTTGTTAACGGAAGCTCCATCGGTTAAGTTTAAGGATTTTTGATCAAACATATTAAGATTAAAAAAAAATAGAACCAACTTTGTTATAGTTATGAATAGATTTAAAATATTTCATAAATTGTAAAATTGGTTTTTATACCTATGCACCTCACACTAAATATTGTAATATAATAATATTTAATTGGGTTAATAAACTTTTTACCCCCTACCATATAGGAACCTCACACTAAATATTGTAATATAATAATATTTAATTGGGTTAATAAACTTTTTACCCCCTACCATATAGGACAAATCCCAAAAACAACTCGATAAAAATAACATAGGCAATGATATGACATTTTTTGTTTAAGCCATTTCTTATGTGGCTTTATATTTTAATTAATTTTAAATTCCACGTAGATTATTTGTATTATTTAGTTTTTTAGTTTTTTTTTTATGTTTTTATTATTTATTTATTTTTAATTATATTAATTTATTTTCGTATTAATTTTAATTTTTTAAATTGTTATTTTCGTATTATATTTATTTTAATATATTATATATTTTTATTTTTATTTTTATCTTAAAAATTAATTATATTTGGATCATTCAAAACATACACAAGTCCATTATAAAATCGAACACAATTTTATCATAAAAACATTCTATGTTTTCCAATAGCAAACAATGTGGGACTAGAAGCTCCTTAGTGCTAATGCTACTTGTGTTGGTAAAACTGTCATGAATGAAAGATTGAAAGATATAGAATTAGACTTATTTAAATCTGCCAAAAATAAAGAAAACAACAAGGTGAGAGAATTAAAAACTAAAGTTGAGATTATTCACTTTAGTTGGATACTGCATTCAAGATGACATAAAGAAAACCACAATGATTAAAAATGGTTTTTGCACTCAACCGTAAAATACTCAACATGTGCTTTTGGTAAGTATACATTAGTAAGTAGCATCATAATCAAACATTCACACTGACATAAACCATAACACAACAATAACTCTATACTCAAAAGAACAACAACACACAACAACAGTGACTCTGTGGTACATGGCATTGAGTTCTAACTTTTAAATATTCATTGTTAACTCTGAAGTTATAAAATGCCTTTATAGAACATGCTTTTGTAGTCGGAAAAAATGATTTTACTTTAATATAAAAAAATGTGAGAAATTTAAAATTGTAGTTTATACGAGTTTGACAAAGATTCTATGTTATACTTGGTTTAAGAATTCAATTGGTAATTAATTTTTTCTTTTTTATCGGGCTAATCCTGATTCTTTTGTATCAAAATGGAGTACTATTTATACTCGATATTAATATATTTCTTTCTATGACATTGCTGATGTAAATGCATGAGAGGTTTTGAAGGTATGTCCAAGATCTAATTGATAATGTAACAAAAATTTGGAATTAATAAAATATTATATTTCATTATTATATTTACCATTTAGTTTAAAAATAAAATTTGATATGTATTTATTTAAAATAATAAATTTGACTCCGTCGAGGATACTATTGAAAAAGAAACATTGGTAGGTTAGACTTATTTCACAATGGTCGATTACATGGTTGTTTTTAATATGAGGAATGATATTTTCACACCAAAAAATAACATCTGCACCGTATATGTATACGGTTTTGTTTCCCTGTTCCATTTAATAATTATTTTTTTATTTTTTCTAATACAAGTGAATCCATGTTGTTGCTTTATTTGGCTGGTGTAAATCCTGTGTAAAAAACTTTAATTGTAAGAATAGCATTCCTCTTTTAATATTCATCTCATATGGCAGAGGGGGATATTATTAACCCTATTTAATTTAATATGATAATCAACCATGAAAAAACTGCTCAAATTAACATGAATATTTCTATGTATTAAAAAGATATTCATCCATATCTGCTTCTGTATTATTTTTATATTTTTGTCCCTATCAATTATAAAAGGTTAAAAATTAAAAAATCGGTGGTTAATAAAAGTTTGCCTTATGGATTGAGTGAGCTTAAAGGCTAAACATAATGACAAATTGATTACCATTAATACAATTAATAATGACTAATTCTAGTAAGTTTGTTTTTTAAAATCTATAAATGCAAGAAATATTTTGTAAAACACATAAAAAGCAAGGAGCTTTCAAAAACCATTTCCAAGTTGAAATTTTGATTTTCCAGACAATATCATAAATATTCCAATTTTAATTTTCAATGATAAAATAGTTCCTTATTATCCACACATTCCAAATCACAACCATCCATATAACTCCCGCTTTTCCAACTTTCACAACAATCCGAGTTAATTGACCTCCAATCTTCAAATTCTGGTTGTTGGATTAAAAGTTCTGGATAAAGGCTACTCAATAGCAGATCATGTGGAAAAAAACATCAAAAGCTTGCCAAAGGTTTGGAGGCCCATTGTCACTGCTCTAAAGCTGTCAAAGAATCTGAATGAGATACCTCTTGAAGAATTGATCAGTTCTTTGAGGAGTCACGAGATAGAACTTGAAGAAGATGAACCTCAGAAGAAAGGTAAGTTTGTTTCTCTTAAATCTAACAAATTTGAATTTAAAACTTTTCAGGAAAAAGAAGAAATCTCTAGAGGCTCATCAGAAGAAGACGATATCACTCTTTTCCAGAAGGTTTCAACAACTCTGGACGCACAGGCAAAAGAAATTCAAGAATCTCAGAAGATCTAGCAATCACTCTGAATCATCCTCTGGCTACAAGAAGTCCAGAAGCAAATAAGTGGTGTGTTATGAATGCAAGGAACCTGGACATTACAACAGTGATTATCCTAAACTTCAAAAATAAAAGCCTAAGAAGAAATTCAACATAGAGAAGAAGAAAAGTCTTATGGCTACATGGGATGACTCAGAATCTTCTGAAGCTGAATTAGAATCAAAAGATGAACATGCCAACATCGCTTTAATGGCCAACGTATCAGATGAGATCAACTCATCAGAATTTGGATCAGATTCAGAAACAAAAGAGGTATTCTCTAAACTATCTAGAACTCAATTAGAAGATAGTCTCTCAAAAATTCTTGAAAAATATCAGAAACTTCAATTCAAATACAAAAACATGAAACATGGTCTAGTATCTGAATCTGAGGAAACTAGGAAACTAAAAGCAGAAAAATCTAAGCTTAAAGAAAACATTTCAAAACTTGAAAACTCTTTTGAAAAATATAAATCTTAGAAAGAATCTGACTCGGAAGTTCCATCGAGTTCTGATAGCATCATAAAGCAGTATGATCATACTTTTCAAAAATTTCTAGCTAAAAACATAGATAGAAGCATAATTGCCTCAATGATTTATGGAGTTTGCAGAAATTGTAGAAGAGGCATATGATACGTTAAACCTCTAGGAGAAGCACCACATAAATTTAAACAAGTTAATGACATGGTCATAAAATTCAACACATCTTTAAATTCTCACTTTACATGTGGACACAAGCATGATTTAAAATATATTAGTGAGTCATCTTGTTCTACAAATTCTATTGAGAAATCTAAACTCAATCAGAATTTTGTAAGTTCTAACAAGTAAGGATCCATAAAGATATGGGTACCCAAGGATAAAATTATCTATGTTGCAGATGTCTTTAACAACAAGATTGAAACACCAATCCTGGTACCTGGACTCTGGATGCTCGTGACACATGACGGGAAGAAAGCATATGTTCCAAAGTATTGAGCTTAAATATGGAGGCTACGTAGGTTTTGGAGGCAATCAAAAAGGAAAAATCATTGGCTCTGGAACCGTTGGTAAAAATACGCTTCCCTCTATATCTAATGTTCTGTTAGTTGAAGGATTGATGCATAACTTGTTATCAATAAGTCAATTAAGTGATAACGGTTATGATATAATGTTTAATCAAAAGTTCTGTAAAGCTGTTAGTCAGAAAGATGGAACAATCCTCTTTAATGGGAAGAGAAAGAACAACATCTATAAAATAAAACTTTCTGAACTTAAAAGTCAGAATGTGAAATGTCTTATGTCTGTTAACGATGAGCAATGGGTATGGCACATAAGACTGGGACATGTTAATATGAGAAGATTATCTCATATTAACAAACTCAATCTGGTCAGAGGACTTCCAAATATGAAGTTCAACTTAGAAGCTCCGTGTGAAGCATGTTAGAAAGGTAAGTTTGCTAAACCTGCTTTAAAATCAAAGAATGTTGTTTCTCCCTCTAGACCATTATAACTTCTGCAGATTGATTTGTTTGGACCAGTGAAAAATGTCTCAATCAGTGGTAAGAAGTATGTATTAGTGATCATAGAGGACTATAGCAGATGGACATGGGTAAAGTTCCTTAGACACAAGGACGAGTCAATATCTGTATTTTCTACCTTCTGCAAACAAGTTTAAAATGAAAAAGAGTTTAGAATTGTAAAAGTCATAAGTGATCATGGAGAAGAATTTAAAAACAAAAAATCGGAATTATTTTTTAATGAAAATGGCATCTCTCATGATTTCTCTTTTCCTAGAACTCCACAACAAAATGGAGTTGTAGAAAGAAAGAACATAATTTTACAAGAGATGGTCAGAGCCATGATCAATGAGACTAACATGGCTAAACACTTTTGGACAGAAGAAGTAAATACAACGTGCTATATTAAGAATAGAATCTCTATAAGACCTATTATGGAAAAGACTCCATATGAATTGTGGAAGGACGAAAAGCCCAACATTTCGTATTTTCATCTTTTTGGATGCACTTGTTATATTCTGAATACTAATGATCCTCTGAACAGGTTTGATTCTAAGGCACAAAAATGTTTCATGTTAGGATACTCTGAACGTTCTAAAGGATACAGAGTATACAATACAGAAACACGTACTGTGATGGAATCTATTTGTGTCAGATTTAATGATAAGCTTGGTTTTGAAAAGCCAAAGCAGAATGAATCTCTTGCAGATATAGAAGTTCAAATTACAGAAACCAAAACATCTGAAGAACAACCATCTACAGAAAAAGACAAGAATTGCCACAACAAGTTCTGAAGAACCCAGTCAGAAGAGACAATCCAGAAGAACATTGAATTATCCAGAAGATAAAATTTTGGGAAAGAAAGATGATCCAATCAGAACAAAATCTTCATTCGGAAACTCCAAAGAATCTCTAATGGGATTAGTTTTTCTGATTGTACCCACTTCCATTGTTGAAGCTCTCTAAGAAAATGATTGGATACTCGCAATGCAGGAAAAACTAAATCAATTCACTAGAAATGACATATGGGATCTAGTTCCTAAACCCAGCGGATTCAACATCATTGGAACCAAATGGGTCTTCAGAAACAAACTAAATGAACAAGGAGAAGTTGTCGGAAACAATTCTTTCCATCAATAATTATTTCATCTGCATGCCAAGTCAGATGTCTTGCATTAGTTTCACTACGAAACATGTGCCTAAATCTCGGAATTATGGGAAAATATCATAAGACTTTTGCGGGAGACAATCTTTTCTTATATCGAGACAAACCGCATTTAGGGCACTCAGTTAACGATGCATATTCGTTACGAAACAAAATACAATCGTTAGGACAAACATGTATCTTATCATATCTCATGCCAATAGAGCACAACATTTTTTCCTCATAGGTTCGATTAGGAAGAACATTATCATCTGGTAGCATTTCTCTCACAAGGGCCAACAACTCTGTGAAACTTTTATCCGACCATCCATTGCCCGCCTTTAAGTTGTACAACTTTAATACCACAGACAGTCTTGAGAATTTAGTGCAACCTTTGTATAGAGGTTTCTCTGCATCGCTTACCATCCTCTCAAACATTTCAGGACAATCATGAAGATCTTCTTCAAGTGCTTCTACAATCTCTTCAACTCGATCACAATTGTATGTTTCCATGTCTTTGTCGTATGAAGCATAGGTCGTATTACTTTTTCCACTCGGTTCAACATTCTCGTTAATTTTCTCACCATGAAATATCCAACACTGATAATTTTGATCAATTCCATGCCTCATTAAATGCGATTTCAATCCATCTGCGTCAACCTTACCAATATAACAACAACGCAAGCAAGGACAATGCATTCGTCTGGGGTTTTCAGCGTGTTGAACAGCAAACTTAACGAATTCTACAACCCCATTCTCATACTCTTTGGTCATTCGATCGACACAGATCCATGTTTTATCCATGGTTTTCCTACTTATTAAGGTAAACAATCAATATGAACTTCAATAACATATACATAACCAATGTTTCTCCAAACGACAATAACCCAGTTAAATCCAGACGAAAATACATAACTAAGGTAGTATCTTCGAATATTCTAACAACTTTCAAGTTCACTTCATTTTCTCACATTTAACAGATATTTACATCATTGAAGTTGAAAATGGAGTTTCATATAATAACAACAATATTAGACTTATCGAACATAACACTAATGACTAACGTATCTCTGTATCCTAAATGTTTTAAACAAAAACTTCGTATCCTAAATGTTTAATTTTAATTTAGACTTATTGCACATAACACTAATATTAGACTTATCGAACATAACACTAATATTGGACTTTCAAGTTCACTTTCATTATAACAATATAACAACAATATTAGACTTATCGAACATAACAACAATATTAGACTTATCGAACATAACACTAATGTTTAATTTTAATTTTTTTATATACTTATTTTAATTGTATCGTATCCTAAATTTTTCAATGACTAACGTATCTCTGTATCCTAAATGTTTTATTCGTGCTTCATAGATTATAACCAAAAACTCAGTCAAGAAAATAACAAAAATATTATGACTTATCGAACATAACAAAAACAATGTACCTTATGAGAACTCAGTAGAGGATGAACTCGGACGAACTCAGTCAAGAAAGTGGACGAACTCGGTTGCTTTTCGAACTCAGTCTACAGATTCAACAAAAAAACTTCTCAGGTAATGAAGCCAACAACTCAGTGTTAATATTTATATAAACTCAGTGTATGAACTACTAAACTTCTCAGGTTATAATACTGTATATATATATATATATATATATATATATATATATATATATATATATATATATATATATATATATATATATATATATATATATATATATATATATATATATATATATAAACTCAGTGAACTACAAAACAACTTCTCAGTGTTAATATTTTCTTCACATTATCCATCAATGAACTACTAAACTCAGCCATTAATAAACTAATGTATATAAACTCAGGTTATGCAACTTCTCAGCAATAAAACAAGCAAGAGATTGAAAACAAACAGTACCATGAACAAGAACAGTACCATGAACGAAGAACACGTACCTTTTTGAACGGAAGAAGAATAAAAAACGAAATGAAGGATAGAAGTTCAGAGGTATAAAATGTGATTGTTATGAAGCCAAGAACCTATTTTGAAATCACCCGTAAACACCAATTTACCTTTTCCGTCTCTTAAAGGAAAGAATGTCTAATGTTGTTGTTGTTTTCGACTTTGACAAAACCATTATTGATTGTGATAGTGATAATTGGTTAATTGATGATTTGAGTTTCACAAGATTTGTTCAATCAGTTTCATCCCATAATGCCTTGGATATCTGTCGTAGACAGAGTGATCATGAAGCTCCACTCGAAAGGTATAATCACCCAAGAGTTTGGAAAAACATTCTTCACAGAATCCCAGTTCATCATGGAATGGTACCTGCAATTAAATTAACACATATTTTAGGGTGTGATTTGAGAAACGCTGAGTGATGCAAATATGTTTTACATTGAAAATATTTTAAAGTATCTGGGAATAATTGAATGCTTTTCAGAGATTAACAGTAATTCAGTTTATGTTAATGAACATGGAAGGGTTAGAGTTTCACCTTGTGATCAATCCAACTCCAAAAGGAAGCAAAGTCGTGCTCTATTCTTTGTGGCTAACAATCATATTTCTCTACATCTTTGGAAAGTGATCCTATTTACGAAAAAAACGAGAGCCGTTTGATTAGCCAAGCCGCACTCCGACGTGTTCATATGCAAAAAAAGACTGTTCAGCAAAATCAAGAATCAGATTCAACCTTTATTTTGCATAATTCTTAAGGGTGGAAGGTGTTATTGGCTTACCATACGCGGGAAGTGGTTCGTTGGAACCTAAGCTATTGGACACCAAATCTTCCGGTAGCTCAAATGTCGCAACAAAACACCTCAGAAGCAACAATAGCTGCATGAATCGCAGGACCTGATACTGTTGCGGTCTCAGCTTCGACAACAATGATATTCACCATAGCAGCAGTCGGAATTCTTTCAAGCTCTTATGTACCTACTGCACTTCAAGTTATGAGGACTTTAGATCCTTCTAAATAGCATCAACACCGGCAACTAAAAAAACAATAAGAAGAATGCTTCCCGGAGTACCTGGCCAAAATTCAGATGGTCTTAATAAGTATTCAGAGACAGAGGATAAGTTGACTTCATGGACAGGGCACGACAATAAGAGACATTTCTATATACAAGAAAAAGGCAAGTTATGCATCAAAGTAATTCATCCTTTACCACAGTAAAGGATAAACTTAAGTCACTAAGAAGAAACAAACTATTCCAATCTAAACTGAATTGTTTCAGTTCACTTCAAACCAGAGGAATTAGGTCAAAAAAGGTGCACTGACAAAAGCAGACAGAGAATGGCAGCAGAACTGCGGAACCGAGGTTTTCACAAATTTGAAGAAAAAACTTTTTACTGTGAAAAAGTTTATAGCAGACATAACCAAAAACGCTAAAACTCAATGGATTTTAAAATCCCAACCCCTAAATCTTTAGGTTATAAAAGAGGGAGGACATCGGCATCCGAAAGGGAGAAGGCTAGCTGCCCAGGGAAATTGAAAGCCACAAAAAACCGGAACACACACCATCAAGAGATTTTCATCATACGGTATTCAACAACAACAGACACAGAAGGGGATTTTGAACTAGAAGAGAGCTAAAACGCAGCCAAAGAGCATCGTACCTGGGGATTTCTTCACTCCGGTAACTTCCGGAAGGTTGTCTTCTTTAACCTTCCTTGCTTCTGATACGTTGTTGCTTGATATGGTTTTTGATGTGTATTGATGTCTGGATTTCGTTTTTGTTGTGTGTGATTTCACTGTTGTATGACAATTTTGATGCTTTAATTTCACTTTGATAAACCAATTTTCGGGATTAGGTTTCGTCAGGGTTTGGGAGGGGAGGCTTCGTTCCAACGGCGGAGCATAGGTTAGGAGAGGTTACGCGCTAGGTTTAGATTGAGAAATTTGAGAAGCTTCATTTTCGTTTTGTTTTCGTCGTTCTGCTGTTAGATGCTATGGGATTAGATATCCATACTTTCCTTTCTTGTTGTTTTGGCTGTTTGGTATTTCGGATGACAAGTGTCTCCGAATGAGGATGAAGTCCAATTTCCCTGCATGCGTTCCCCCTGTTCTACCATACCCCCTGTGTTTTTGTCTCCCTCGCCTGGGCTTAGCGGTGTATTGGGGCCCATTTCTCTTTGGCACCCTCTGTTTATTGAGCTGATTTGGTCCATTCATGTTTATTCTTAATGCTTTCTTTTAAGACTTTCTTTTAATATTCTTTTTTATACAAACAAGAATTATAAAATATTTTATGTTGATTATATTAAACAATTTTATTAAATTAATTAATTTTAATAAAGACTACATTAAATCTAACCACTTGTTTTATGTCCAACTTTATTCATGTGATATTCTTGTACTACCTGCTCTTTATTTAATGGATTCACGTCGATACGACTAGGATGAACTCAAACGTTATTTTCGCATTCCGACCATTAAGTTGATAAGTAAAGACAGTAAACATTATCACCTTAAGAATAATTGATTTCAAAAATAATTAAAACTTCTTGGTCCAATGCCAAGTAAGTGTTATTTTACATTTATATATTTATGGTTACAATACGCACACACGTAAGTCGGTCACTTATGTGACCTCCATCTGCACGAATATCTTGAATCTTAAGATTTAAAAATACGAAAGAATAGGTCTCCGGAGTCTAGCACTCCGCACGTTCTTGAATGAAATATTTTATGGTCTCGCTCCACGCGATGTGATTCATTCACTCTTTCCTACCTAAAACAATTAAAAAAACTTACAAATCAATACAAACCATTTTACATAATTAATTATGAAAACTGAGCTCCGGAGTCTAGTACTCTGCACGTTCTTGGATGTAGTCATTCCTGGGCTAGCCCCACGCGATGTGATTCATTCACTCTTTCATACTTAAAAACAACTTAAAACTTACCAACCAATCCAAATACTTTCCATAATTAATCAGCGAGTAACTGAACTCCGGAGTCTAGCATTCCGCACGTTCTTGAATGCAACCGCTCCTGGGCTAGCCCCACGTGACGTGGTTCATTCGCCCTTTCGTTTAAAACATCTTAACAAAAGTCAAACACTTTTCTCTAAAAACGAACATTGTTTAAATCATTCTATCTCGCAAACAAGCTAGCGCTTCAACCTCCACCGCGAGTATAAGCCAACGCTTAGCAGTAGAAAGCATTTCAAATAATCGTTCAATTAAAAATCACAAACCGTAGTTGCACGAACTACGAAGTTTTGACTTTCCCATTGCACAAGGGAATACGTAGGCACGGGGATTTTAATCCTTCGCGAGCACAATAATAAAAAATTTAACCTTTTCCCATAACAAATGATAATTAAAATATATCTTTAAAATAATCTTAACAAACCTTAATCATTAAAAGAAGATAATAAAATAAGTTAACATTTAAGCGCAAATTAGACTAAGAGGTTCCCGTTGAATACAACGGACGTGAGGGGTGCTTAACACTTTCCCTTTGTGTAACTGACTCCTGAACTTAGATTAGTGGTTTCGTTGACCATTTATTGTCCTATTTAGGTTGTGTCTATATCTCCCTTTTCTCTTGTAGAATAAATAGAATTAGGTGGCGACTCTGTTGTTTATTTTAGGATCATACTTTTCGAGGTACGTCAGCTGGCGACTCTGCTGGGGATGGATCGACTATGCGTTAAGCATAAGAGAGTCGAGCCTAGCTTAGGATAGTTTGTGCTTGTTTACTGTTTTGTCTTGTTTCTCTTCCTTATTTACTATCAATATTTTATATGCTCGTTTATTGCTTTCCCTTTTCATTATATTGTTCATTATTATATTCTCATGTTGGATCTCGGGATTTCGTCACGGGTATGAATGTGTACTTGAATTTTGAAAAAGAAGAGGGAACACCTAAGTTTAGATTTGGATGTTATTAGTGTTAGTCTCCAAGGACTCGCTCCTTGCACGCCTAGCATGAAAACTCCCCCAGATAGTTAGACTTTTCGTAGATCTTGTCCCAACGCAGCTAGCCTGTCGCGTGACCTGATTCACGAAAGGGCTATGATTCTGGGACCCCCCTAGGACCTGTTTCAATTTTTGGTAGTTGTGTAATGTTAGGCTCGAGGGCTCGCCCCTTTATTAGCCTAGCATGAGAACTCCACTCAAGGTAGACCTTATCGTTATTATCGTCACAATGCAGCTGGCCTGTGGCAGGGCGTAGTACGATAAACGTCCATGACCTTGGGTTTTCCTTATACCATCGCTATAGAAAGCTATCATGTGAGTGGGCATTATGGGTAGAAAGATATAGACCAACCCTCTAGAGCCTACATTTTAGAGAGTTCCGAGCTCCCAATGTTATCCCGGATCCAGCTTTGTGCATTCATGATCACGTAGCATATGCATCATAACTTACACATCTTGTTATTTCAGGGAAACACATCCATTTGTTTTCTCACATTCAAAACAGTCATGAGTTCAGGAAAAAGGAAGACTCTACAGTTGAAAGCTTTCTCACCAAAAACCACTGTTCTTATGGATTTCTTGGAGAAAATACCCGCTTCCTACAAAAGGGCTATTGAAGTAAGGTTTGGCCAAGTGCTTCATCTCCTGGAAGTCGACGTACAAATTACATCCCTCACAGCCTTGGCCCAGTTCTATGATCCGCCGATGCGAAGTTTTTTGTTCCAGGACTTTCAGCTAACACCGTCTCTAGGAGAGTTTGAAGGGTTCTTGGGTTTTTCTATGAAGGGAAAGGTGCCTTACACCCTCGTTAGCCAGGATCTTAAGGTAGAAGTATTAGCAGAAGCTCTTCAGATTCCCACTGCCACAGCTAAAGCTAACTAGAAACAAAAGAGAGAGTTTTGGGGTTTCCAGAGGCTATATTTAGAACAAGAAAGCAAGAGGTTAATAAAGGAACGTCAATGGGCTGCTTCAGTCAATGTGTTAGCTCTCCTCATTTACGGTTTGGTTTTATTCCCAACCTTCGAAGATTTCATTGACATGGCGGCAATTAACGTATTCTGGGAAGTTTGGAAAGAAGGTCAAAGCCCGATGTATCTGTTATTGGCAGACGTGTTCTATAATCTCCATCTCCGTCATGAGAAGAAAGGCGTTGTTTTGACCTTTTGTTTCCCTTTACTATATAAATGGATCACATCTCACATCTTCAATCGCCATGCTTTGATTCCCAAGATGACAGGCGGGGAATGGTCCCAAATGTTGGTTTCCCCCACTGAAAGGGACATCACCTGGTATCCCAATAAGTTGGATGTGGACCGAATCATTATGAGTTGTGGGAATTTCATAAATGTGCCATTGATGGGATCAAAGGAGTGCATTAGTTACAACCCCATCTTGGCCATACGGTAACACGAGTACCCTATGCTGGGAAAGCCAGAGGACACCGAATTAGAAGAGTTGATCCTCCACAATAGAGGTGTGGACGATCCAGCATTACTTTTTAGAATATATCGTTCTTGGGAGAAGGTTCACACCAAGGGCTCTGATTTAAGGAGAAGAGATGGAGTGGTCAGGACACCTTACCGACAGTGGGTTCTCGAAAGGGTCCAAATCATCAAGCTACCATTTTTCGGAGAAGCACTCCCCAAACCTCCTGCACATGAACCAATATCCTTGGAAGAAGTAGAGGAACTTCGAATTAAGATAGCTAATCTTGGGAAAGAAAATGAAGAACTCAGTTCAAAATTACACTGGGTCACCTACGAGAGGAATGAATTAAAGTATGACCTGACTCGTAAAACTGCCCAGTTTGAAGCAATTCAAGAAAAATCTAATGAAGAAGAACGAAAGAAAAACAATGGCAAAGGGTGTCTGGACCAGACCTATGGTAGGGTGGTTCACTTAAAAGAAGATTTAAACAGAGTTTGCAGAAAGAGTGTGAATAATGAAGATTGGTATATCCGGGCGACTAAAAAGGCAAAGATTGAAAGAGATGAATTTGAAAAGAAAATTGCAGAGCTCACCACAGCCCTTGATGAGGCAGTAAGAAGCTCAAATCAGGAATATGAACTCAGAATTCAGGCCATGAATGTCTCAAGATTCACCATGGAAGATTGGGATTACAAATGTCAAGAGGTGAATCGTGTTGAAGGAAACGCCCGGTATTGAAAGGAACAGTATGAGGCTTTGCTTAAAGATCGCAACATTTGGGAGTCAGTGAGAGATAAGGTGCAAGGTCATTTCCAAGGATATGAGCAAGCTATACAAGTTCGGATTAAAGAAAGAGATATGTATCGTGATAAGCTTAATCGGCTTATTGAATGGTGCAACTTGCAGATGGAGGAATTACCTTTACGGCTTTCTATGGCAAGAGGGGAATTCAAAGACGATGGATCCTACCCAGCTGTGAGTTATTTTCTCTCGATTTTCCAGAACATGTTGAAGACTTTCAAGGAAGAGGTGAAAGAATGTAGTGCACAAAGATCAAAGAATTAGTCCTACTGTTGTAATTTTTCTTTATTTTGTTTATTTAAGAAGAGGATTGGCGTTATTTTTGTAATAGTTAACGAACCAAAATATTTGTACTTGATGTTTTAAGTCTTGATTGTTTGAGAATGAATGAAGCTTGGAGTTTTCCTTTAGTCCTTGACTTCTATGATGTTTTGAATGCTGCACATTAAATTTTGGTATTTGTGATTATTTTTCCTGAAGTTGACATTTTGTGGCATGGCATTCATACATTTCCATCATTTGCTGCATTTGTTAAAACATGAGGCTCATACGTGTCTTTTTACCCAGTCGTCAAACTGTTTCGTCCGTACAAGACCGGAGCCGACCGTCGAAGGAGGATGGAGAGACTTGAGCAGGAAAATCAAGAGCTTAGGGGAGAAGTGTCTGCTTTAAAGGATAGTTTGGAGAGGCTTACCAATATGATGGAGACGATGGCCGATGTGCGGAATCAGACATCTCAAAATTATCTGGAGACTGGACAGAGAACCGAGGCCATGGCCATCCCAACAACTGCAGCCCCTAGCAACGATTCCCAACATGTTGTGACCACCGGTTTCCCTTGGGGCATCCCTCGTGATTTCATACCAGAGATTCAACAACCACACATCTCACACGTCGCTGCTGTAATGACTACTCCTCAGCCTGTAGTACACATTGCCCATTACAATGAAGACCCCCCTTCCACACAGCACCAAGCGAAAATGTGGGAGTAGACGAGAGATTGGATGAGTTCCAAGATCGTTTTCTAGAGATGCAAAACGAGATTAGGGCACTCTGAGGCCAGGATTTTTTCGGAAGAAAGGCTTCTGATCTTTTCTTGGTCCCTAATGTCAGGGTTCCGCACAAGTTCAGAGTGCCTGAGTTTGAAAAATATAAGGGAAACTCGTGTCCTCAAAGCCACTTAATCATGTATGCCCGGAAGATGTCCACCCAGCAGGACAATGACCCGTTACTGATTCATTATTTCCAGGACAGCTTGACAGGTGCTGCCCTAAAGTGGTGCATGAGTTTGGACAGCGCGAAAATCCGGACCTTCAATGACCTAGGAGAGGCTTTCGTCCGAAAATATAATTACAACCTTGACATGGCCCCGGACAGAGATCAACTCCGGAGCATGTCGTAGAAGGACAAGGAAAGTTTCAAAGAATATGCTCAAAGGTGGCGTGAGGCCGCGACTCAAATATACCCCCCTCTGGAAGAAAAAGAAATGACCAAGATTTATTTGAAGACGTTGAGTACGTTCTATTATGACCGCATGATCGCAAGCGCACCCAGTGACTTTACTGAAATGGTAAATATGGGAATGCGACTTGAAGAGGCCGTTATAGAAGGGCGTCTAGTGAAGGAATCGGGATCATCCAGCGGCATCAGGAAATTCGGAAACGCTTTCCACAAAAAGAAAGAGCAGGACGTTAGTGTTATTTACCAGAGAAGAAATTATCAGCAGCAGGTGGCCACAATTACCCTGGTTGTCAATACAGCTTCAGGTCCCAATTACCGACCACATTTCCCTCAAAATCAACAAACCACTCCACAACATCAACATCAACCCCAACAATTCCAGCAGCAACGGCAACAACAGCCTCCAAACAGGCTCACCCCTAGTACAACAATAATCGTATTCCGAGAACACACGTTTACGACCCCATACCAATGACTTACGCAGAATTATTTCCAGCTCTACTACAGAAGGGGCATATTCAAACAAGACCTCCCCTCCCTCCGCCCAGGAATCCCACTTATGGGTTCAAATCTGACCAGTTTTGCATTTATCATCAAGGTGGGCCCGGCCACAATATCGAAAACGGTTATGGCTTTAAGGCCGATGTCCAAAGGTTGATTAAAAACGGTGTTTTGACTTTTAAAGATACCAATCCAAATATTCAAGCGAATCATTTGCCTCTGCATGGGGGGCCTCAGTGAATATGGTTCACGGTTTTCTGGGGGACTATGCTGTTTACGATGTCAGATTGATTAGAGGTTCCTTAGTGCAAAAGCATGCAGAACTGGCAGAGCTTATCTAATTCCATAACGGGATACATGATTACGATGCATGCAGAATCTGTTCCGTCAATCTGCGGGGGTGTCGCGTGGTACGAGAAGATCTCCAGAGGATGTTGGATCAGAGGTCTATTAGAATAATGTATCCCAGAAACCCTAATAATGTTGAAATGGATGAAGAGGCATTTGTCATAATACCACAATTTAATGAATCAGGACCCATAGAGATCACCTACGATAGTAGAAGGACCGCTGCAACTCCATTGGTCATTACTGTACCAGGACCAATGCCATACCAGTCTGAAAGGGCCGTACCATACAGATATAGCGCAACCATGATTGAAAATGGAAAGGAGGTTCCATTACCATCCTGTTGCGGTGAGAATCGGATACCAAGCTATTAAGTTAACTTGAATCGCAAAACATTTAATGTTCACCACCGACTTTAATTTAATCCAAAGGGAAAAGGGAAAAAGATCGTAAAAACCCTAAATGGGGAGAAACTAGGTTCGGGGGTTGATTATACCTAGGGAAGGTGTTAGCATCCTAAGCATCCGCAGTATCCTACGGGAACCTCTTGTTAATATTTGTATTATTGTTGTTTATTGCTTGCTAAAATTATGGGAACCTAAGGTTTTATTTCTAATGGTGCTCGCACAACATCGCATCGATGCCTACGTATCGGGTATAGAATCAGAGCACTCGTAGTTCTCCTAAGGATTAACGAACACTTGGTTACGCTCAAGGTTCGCGGGGAAAGGTAAGTGTTATGGCAAACACTCACGTGACTTTAGGAAAGTCACAAAAAGTTGTAAAATAAAAGCTAAGGACCTAATGGCTAAGGACCTAAGGATGAGGGACCTAATTGCTAAGGTCAAAATGGAACCAGGGATTGCTAAACTTCCTATGACATTGAGTCAACTGCAGGAGTCTTTCCCTTTTGGATTGAAAAGCATAAACAATAAATAAATAAATGAAGGTGCAAGCTCCTAAGACTAGGCAAAGGCTGCTACTTGCAAACATAAACTGAATGAAGTAAATGGGAAATGCAAAGTAAAGGGCTTAGTAACCAGGCTATGGCTCGATATATGGATCGAGAATGCGGGGGTGGAAAACAAGCGCAGTGCGTCAATTTGTTTAAGTTAAAAAGCTGTAAAGTGTAAGGAACTGTGCAGATGGCGATCGTAAACGACCGACTTACGTGTGTGAGTGTATGTGAAGTGAACTTGGCGTTGGACCAAGTAATTATTACCTTAGCAATTAAAGTCTCAAAAGTGCGATTTCGATTTTATTTTAACAAGTATATGGTCAGGATGTGAAATAATATAAACATAGGAGACAAGCCCCACACTAAGAGGCAAACCTAAATTTAAACCTCTCCCACTAAAACTAAGCTAACAATCCCTATCTTTAACAAGAAAGGACTAAACAAAAATTTTTGGATTTTTTTATAAAAAATAAAAGATTAATTAAGTATGTATTAAAAAAATAGGATAGAAGAGAAGAAAATGAACTTGAAATATTTTTGTATATATATTTTTTTTTATGTATACATAAATATCTAACTAGAAAAGAAAATTTTAAAAGTCTTTTTATTTATATATATACATGGATTCTTGACTAGAAAAGAAAAATTTGAAATTAAAAGTTTTTTTTATTTTATTTTATATGGATATAAACTCCTAACTAATTGTAATAATAACAATTAAAAAAAAAGAAAGTTTTGAAATTAAAATCTTGTTTATTTATTTTATATATACATTTAACTAATTATAATAATAAAAAAGGTGAACATTAAAATGCTATTTGTTTATTTGATATATATAAATGAGAAAATAAAAAGAAAAATTAAGTTAACTAAAGTATTTAACAAAAATTAATCTAAAAAGCTAAGTTTAATTAAAGGATTTAAAAAAAGATTTTTATATGACAAAAAAAAAGCTGAAAGTTAGTAATAGGCCCAAAGGGCGCTGGGCAGGAGAGTGGGTGAGAACCCGGGTCGGCCAGCCTCAGGCCCAGACCCGGTTCGGCTTTAATCTGGTGAGAAAGAAAAAAACTAAGGCAAACAAAAACGACCCTCTTCTTCAACACCATAATCAAACATGCACAGTAGAGAAGAAGAACAAAAGTCCGATGAACTCCCTCTCTCAACTCAGTTCTGTCTCTTCGTGATTATCTCAGAGATTTCGCGATGGATCTCTCGCTATGGTTCTTCGGATTGCTCCGTCTCTCGCTCACTTTCATCTCAAATCAGTCGCGAATTCGCTCTCGGTGGGTCTCACTCAATGGCGGTTCTGGCGAAGGTTTCCGGTTTTAATGGCTTTCCGGCGGTGATTGGAAGGTGACGGGAATGAGTTCGCTGTGTTGCTGTTGCATATTCGGTTTGCGAAGAAAGGGGCGGAAAGGGTGGTTAGTGGCCGCGGATGGGTCTGTTTATGAGGGAGGATTCGCAGTGGTGGAAAGGGGGTTGTTCAGATTTTTGGTTGAAGTTTGGAAAGGTGAAGATGATTCGGATTTGACGGGTTTTGGTTTGGTCAGTTCCTGTGTTTTCGTGAAGATCGTCACGGCTGGTGATTGTGTGGGTTCAAAGGTTAGTTGTTCGACATTCGGTGGTTTTACGACAGATTTTTTCTATTTTTCTGATTTCTTTTTGAGTTGTTTTGATGGTGGTTTATGGATGGTTTTGATTCTGGTTCTTCAGGTTGAGGCCGACGGTGGCGAATGGTAAGTTGCTACTGGGTTCAAATGAAGGGATACGGTGGTTTCTAGCTGGGAAATTTGTGGCAATTGGCCAGTGATAAAGGCTTTCTCAAGTTAGGGGTTTGGATTTCACAAATTCAGTTCTAGCCTACGGTGGTTTCTCTGCTGTTTCGATAATGGCCGGCGGTTTGCGGAGGCTCACGGTTTGGTGACGGATAAAGGTTGTTTTAGGTGAGTTTCAGTGTTGGTTGAAGGAGTTTGGTGAAGGCGGTTTGGGTAGTGATGCTTGATGGAGGTTTCGGCTGTTTGAAAATGGTGATGAGAAAGGCTGGTTCAATGTTGGTGTTTGTGAAGGTTTATGCTGCGAGATTTCTGAGGAGGATTGTTGCAGGTTTGTAGCGTTTTTGCTTAGATTTTTTTTGGTTTCGATTTTTGTTTTGTGACAGTTCTGTGGGGTTTTTAGTTTGAATGTTGTTTTGCTTTCGCAGATGAAGATGAATGGATTGATGCGTTTTGGTATGGTGGTTATGGCTGAGTTTAAAGAAGAGGGCAAGGGTGATAGAGGACTGTTTCACGGCTTATGGTTTCGATGGCGCAAGTATGGGCTGGCTGTGATATTTGATGGTGGTCGTCTGAGTTGATGTTGGATGAGCGGATGGGTCGGTGAGTTTTTCTTTGCTGAGGTGAGAAAAAATGGTGGCTGGGTGAGGAAAGTTTGTTGGGTTTGTGAGAGTTTGTGACGGATTCCGGCGGATGTTTTTTTGGTTCGCGGTAATGGCCGAGGGTGTTGACGGAAAGTGATGACTTCAGTTTTACGATTTGGTGATGGTTAGAGGTATGTTGTTTATGATTTGTATTATATTTTTTTTTGTCTCTGATTTTTGTTTGCCGTGATTTGGAAAAAAAATTTTAGGTATATATACTTTTTTTGAAGTTTTAACATGATTCTTATTTTGTGTATGCAGACTTGAACTTGAAATAGAACAAAAGGGAACACTAACTATGAACTAAAATGCTGGAAAAAGAAGATGAAGAAGAAAAGAACGATACCGACCCGAAAGTTATCGGGGGACGAATCCACAAGTAAGCCTCCTTCCTTTGATTGTTGTTTTTGCTAATTTTCTTGAAGTTGTTCTTGGCCTTTTTGTGATTCTTTTGAGAGCTGTAACTTTGGTTGTTTTGAGGCAAGTTTTTGAGTGATTTTTTTGAATGTTTGCAATGTAACAGGGTCTGTTTGATGCTGTATTTTTGGGACTGGTTTTTGTGAGTTGTTGGCTGAGCTTGAGGGTATTTTTATGACTGTTTTTTTTTAGTTGTTTTGAGTGTTGAAGGCTGAACTGTTTGTGATGAAATGAGGGCTGTTTGTGGTGTATTTAGAGGCTGAATTTGTGTATGTTTTTTGTGTGTTTGTGCTGAATTTTGTAGTATGCTTAGTGGCTGTTTGTAGTGTAATGTAACAGTGGTTAGGCCTTCTTGTTGTTGCTGAGTTTTGATGAAAAATAGCAGTATATATATGACAGGTTTAGGGTTTGGTATGATTTGAATTTTGAAAACTTGTTGAGGAAGTGTTGGGGGACAACATCTGAATTGTTGTTGTAGAATGGTAGTGGAGCAGAGGCTGTTTGTGTGCTGTTTGTACTATTTTTCTGCTGTTCTTGTGGCTGATTTATTTGTTTGCTAGTGAGCCATGTCTTGCTGATTTTTGTACTAAGTTTCTTGACATTATTATAAAAAAAGAACTTACAATATGTAAAAAAAGAATTAACATGAAGGCTGAATTTTTTTGTAGGGGACTTAAAGATTGAAGTTGATATTGAAGCATGGAGCAATGGCATAAAGAAAAGAAACTTGACAATGAAAAATTGTATTCTTGCTAGACTTAGAATTTTTTACCTCATAAATTAGTTCTTGTATCAATTGAGCTATGAATGTAAATGAAAGAATCATGTATGAATCAATGCTTGAATGTAATGAACAAAGTGTGTTGAATATGAATGTAGTGAATGAATGAAGGTTATGAAATTCTATTTTTTAAAAGCTATTGTAACATGGATGAATGTAAAGAAATTCTATCTATTTTTTTTAAAGATTTTATTGTAACATGGATGTGGAATCAATTTTTTTTGAATAAAATGAGAAATAATAAAAAAAAAAAAAAACTTAGAATTAAAATTTAAAATGAATTAAAATAAATAATAAAAAGAAATTGGAATTAAATTAAAAGAGAAATCTTAAAAGAAAAGTAAATTAAAAATAAGTTAGAAATTGAAATTAGATTAGAGTAAACAAAAAAAATAAATTGGAAATTGAAATTAAATTAGAAATAGAAACTTGAAAATGAGTTGAAAAAGATAAAAAAATAACATTGGAGATTAAGAATAAATTAAAAATGGAGATTAGAAAAAAAAAATGAAATAAGAATAAAAGTTAAAATTATATTAGGAAGTAAAAACTTGAAAATTGAAAATAGAAATACAATTACATTTAAAAACTTAAAAATTTGGAATAAGCTTATATTATTATTTTTTTATCAAAACTTTGAGAATAAAATAAAAATTAAGTTTTAAAAGTTAGAAATTAATTAAAAGTTGGAAATGAGGAATAGAAATTAGATTTAGGATGGAAGCTTAGAAGTGAAAAGAAATTAAGAATCAAAATATAAATAGCTAGAAAAAGTGAGAAAAAGCAACGGAATATAAATCGGGAAAAAACCCTGCTAAATGCGATAAAAGTATGATTATGATATGAGCGATTAGGGGTAAAATTTGGGGTGTGACAGTTGCCCCTATTTAAATAACTTTACCAGATGGCGTGAATGACGGAGGACACTCAGGCGATCATGGTGAAAGGTATTTAAATACAGAAATAACCGGAAATTTTGCCCCTAAATGCGATGTTATGCTGAACTACAAAAACTATCTAACTCTGCAACTCTTATGCAATGAAATGATGATTATGGTATGAATGATCAGAATGAGAATGCCGACGACCCAAGCCAAGACTCACTGGGGATGACATACGCTGGGGATGACATACGCTGGGGATGACATACACTGGGGATAAAGAAACGAAAACGGGAAATATTCAAAGTGATAAATCAACAGGTTCAAGTGTAACTGTCGACACTAAGAATAACAAAAGACGGGAACAAAAAGAAATCCAAATCGTTGGATCAAACGAAACACAGATAAAACAAAATAGAATCCAAAGTGACTGCACAGTGGCACGATGCGACCAACTGACGCCAAGAATACAAACAAGACAAGGAAATAAAATCGAAGTGGTTGACCAATGGCTCTATGCGACCAAATGACTTGAGAAATAAAAGCAACGTATTCAAAGTGAATGCGCAGCGGCACGATGCGACCAACTGACACTAAGAATACAAACAATGCAAGGAAATAAATCGAAATGGTGGATCAATGGCCCTATGCAACCAAATGACTTTGAGAAGTAAAAGCAGCAACATATTCAAAGTGAATGCGCAGCGGTTCGATGCGACCAACTGACACTAAGAATACAACAAAATAAACAATCAAAGGGAAAATGCAGCGGCTCTATGCGACCAACTGTCACTGGAAATGATAAACACAATATTCAAAGTGAATGCGCAGCGGCTCGATGCGACCAACTGACACTAAGAATACAACAAACTAAACATTCAAAGAGAATGTGCAGCGGCTCGATGCGACCAACTGTCACTGGAAATAAAATATCATAATATTCAAAGTGAATGCGCAGCGGCTCGATGCGACCAACTGACACTAAGAATACAACAAACTAAACATTCAAAGAGAATGTGCAGCGGCTCGATGCGACCAACTGTCACTGGAAATAAAATATCATAATATTCAAAGTGAATGCGCAGCGGCTCGATGCGACCAACTGACACTAAGAATAACAAAAGGCTTATTCAAGGTGAATGTGCAGCGGCTCGATGCGACCAACGGATTCCGGAAATGATAAACATAATATTCAAAGTGAATGCGCAGCGGCTCGATGCGACCAACTGACACTATGAATAACAACAAAAATAAACATCCAAAAAGAATGTGCAGTGGCTCAATGCGACCAACTGTCACTAGAAATAGGAATGGCACAAAATTCAAGGTGAATGCGCAGCGGCTCGATGCGACCAACTGACACCAATGAATAACAACAAAAATAAACATTCAAAAGGAAAAGTGCAGCGGCTCGATGCGACCAACTGTCACTGAGAATAATCAACAAAAATAAACATTCCAAGTGCATGCACAGCGGCTCGATGCGACCAACTGTCACTGAGAATGACAACGAGCTTATTCAAGGTGAATGCGCAGCGGCTCAATGCGACCAACTGACACCAAGAATACAACAAAATAATCGAAATGGAAGCGCCATAGGTTCGAAACCTATTGACACTACAAAAGAAAGCCAAGATACACTCAAAGTGAATGCGCAACAAGTTGAAAAAACCGGTTGACACTAAGAATGATAAAAACAAAGTAGTCAAATTATTCAAAATGGTAAATTAGCAGGTTCGAATGTAACTGCCAACACTGAGGATAGGGAAAGAAAATCACAGCGATTTAGTAGTGGCTCTATGCGACCGGCTAACGCAAAAGTAACAACAAAACATGTTGGAGTTTTCAAATAAGATAAGACATCCATCCTCTGGAAATTCCTTCAGGAACCATCAGGAGAAAGGTACAAGTATGTACAAAATCAAATTGACTTGGATTTTAAGCAAAAGGTTTCACGACCTGCTCAAAAGATTTGTGCCAATGACAATTGGACTTCAAGGAGACATTGGTGGTCATAAAGACAAATACCAACCACAATTAGAATCCCACGGTGAACACCAGCAATTACTGGGGACAATAACAAATAGTAAACCACTTCGGGTTCCAACAACAATGAATTCTCAAATTGAACACTAATGATATCTGGACTTGGAGTTAGACAGACGCCAACTGGGGAAAGACAAATGCTAATGTCAAATGCGCATGATTGAGCATGATGCGGATGATCATGATATGCAAATGTTGACTCTAAAGAGACGAAGAGTTTTGACAAGACTCAAAGAGGAGTAGGCTCTCAACACCAATACTCAGGCGAGCAACATGAAAAACACTGGGGGGATGTCTTCGAGCTTGGAAATCATGCTGGCTCAAAGATCCATCCAAGAGTATTATCAGTTTTGAACTTCTATGGGAATTTCTGAAGTAAACACATAAAAGTGTTGTTGCAAACCAGGACTTCTTGGGGAAACAGAAGGTCTTTTTCAATTTTCCAAAGTCAAAGAAACTTAAAAGTTTTTCAGTGTGTTTTCAAAAAACATTTTCTAAAAAACTTGTCATTTTCAGAGTTAAATTGTAATCAAGTGATGGCATTTTGCATAACAAAAGAAAATAAGAAGCTGAACAACAAAATTCATAGGGAAAGTTTGTATTTTATTCAAGAATGGTAGCTTGCCAATGGCAAAAACTCCATGAGAAATTACAATTTGAAAATGGCAATGGGGAAAGGTCTACATTGAATCCAACGACCACTACGATCCCTAATAACTAAGACTGCCCGACACCTTGCTTCCGACGAGAGCAATTGGATCGATCTTCCAGTATGATTCTTCAGTAATGGTAAACACCATCTGCTACAGTCAAATGCCTTTGTCCCTAACTTTTGCCTGGACCGCCCTTTCGGGTTTTCAATCCACCGGGACGCTCTTTTTTGCCTAAGCCGCCCTTTCGGGTTTTCAACTTAGCGAGCTCTTATTTTTTCATTTTTATCCCTAACTTTTGCCTGGATCTCCTTCATAGGTTTTGATCCACCGGGATACCCATTTTTGCATAGGTCGCCATTTCTGGTTTTCGACCTATCGGGTTTTATTTAGGCATAATATTTTTTGACTGCATCAGAATTCACCGGGTGTTTCAGCTGTTCACCATCCATAGTTGTAAGGATTAAGGAACCTCCGGAGAATGCCATCTTCACAACATATGGGCCTTCATAGTTAGGACTCCATTTTCCACGCATGTCTTTGTGGACTGGCAAGATTTTCTTAAGTACAAGATCTCCTTCTTTGAATTCTCGGAGACGGACTTTCTTGTCAAATGCTCTCTTGATGCGCTTCTGGTACAACTGGCCATGGCACATGGCGGTCATTCTCTTCTCATCAATGAGGTTCAGTTGGTCGTATCTGCTCTGGACCCACTCAGCTTCTTCCAGTTTGGTTTCCATCAAGATTCTCAAAGATGGTATCTCTACTTCAATAGGGAGAACTGCATCCATCCCATACACCAGAGAGAAAGGGGTTGCCCCTGTTGAAGTGCGAACTGATGTTCTGTATCCATGTAAAGCATATGGCAACATCTCATGCCAATCTTTGTAAGTTTTTACCATCTTCTGCAGAATCTTTTTGATGTTCTTGTTTGCAGCTTCAACAGCTCCATTCATCTTCGGGCGATACGGAGAAGAGTTATGATGTTCAATCTTGAATGTCTCACACAGCTCTTTCATTGTTTTGTTGTTCAAATTGGTCCCATTATCTGTGATGATTCGGCTTGGGATTCCATAACGGCAGATAATTTGATTCTTGATGAAACGGGCAACCACTTGCTTTGTCACATTGGCGTAGGAAACTGCTTCTACCCATTTGGTGAAATAATCAATTGCAACCAAGATAAACCGATGACCATTGGAAGCTTTAGGCTCAATTGCCCCTATCATGTCAATGCCCCACATTGAGAAAGGCCAAGGTGATGATAGAACATTCAAAAGTGTTGGAGGTACGTGCACCTTGTCGGCATAAATCTGGCATTTATGACACTTCCTGGCATATTTGAAACAATCTGATTCCATGGTCAACCAGAAGTATCCAGCTCTCAAAATCTTCCTGGACATGGCATGTCCATTGGCATGTGTTCCAAATGATCCTTCATGGATTTCCCTGATCAATAGGTCTGCTTCGCGCTTGTCCACACATCTGAGCAGAACCATATCATGATTTCTCTTGTAAAGCACATTGTTGCTGAGGAAAAACTTGGACGCCAATCTTCTTAAAGTCTTCTTGTCTAGATTGGTTGCATTAGCTGGGTACTCTTGATTTTGCAAGTAGTTCTTGATGTCATAGAACCACGGTTTCTCATCAGTTTCTTCTTCGACCAGTAGGCAGTAGGCTGGTGCAGTTCTTCGCTCGATTGTAATGAGTGGGGCTTCATTAAGAAATCTGACTTGAAACATAGATGCCAACATAGCCAAGGCGTCTGCTATCTGATTTTCTGCCCTTGGAACATGATGAAAAGTGATTTCATCAAAGTATTTGATCAATTCCACAATGTGGGCACGGTATGGGATCAACTTCTCATCACGAGTCTCCCATTCACCTTTAACTTGGTAGATGACCAAAGCTGAGTCTCCATATACATCAAGGATCTTGATTCTGGTATCAATTGCAGCTTCGATACCCAAAATACATGCTTCATACTCTGCGATGTTGTTTGTACATTCGAAACATAATCTGGCTGTGAAAGGAGTATAACCACCATCAGGATTCATCAGAACAACTCCTACACCATGCCCCATGTAGTTAGAGGAACCATCAAACATCATCTTCCAACGAGACCCTGGCTCGGGACCTTCATCTGGACCTGGAACTTCATAGTCCTTTATCAACATAATGTCTTCGTCCGGGAAATCGAATTTCAGAGGTTCATAATCTTCGACAGGATGATCAACAAGGTATTCGGATAAAACACTGCCTTTAATTGACTTCTGGGTTACATACTGGATATCATACTCGGATAACAACATGTGCCAACGGGCGAGTCTTCCAGTCAAAGCAGGCTTCTCAAAGATGTACTTTATTGGATCCATTTTCGAGATCAACAAAGTAGTGTGACAAATCATGTACTGCCTGAGGCGTCTGGCCGCCCATGCCAAAGCACAGCAAGTCTTCTCTAAAAGGGAGTATCTGCTCTCACAGTCTGTGAACTTCTTGCTTAAGTAATAAATGGCGTGCTCCTTACGACCAGTCTCATCTTGTTGGCCCAACACGCAACCCATAGATCCCTCGAGCACAGTCAGGTACATGAAAAGAGGCTTCCCTGGAGTAGGTGGGATCAAGATAGGAGGTTCCTGTAGATAAACCTTAATCTTCTCAAAAGCCAGTTGACAATCAGGACTCCACTCAATTGCTTGATTCTTCCGGAGTAACTTGAATAGAGGCTCACAAGTAGCGGTCATGTTGGAAATGAATCTGGAGATGTAGTTCAGTCTTCCGAGGAAACCCCTGACTTGCTTTTCTGTCTTGGGAGCTGGCATCTCTTGAATTGCTCTAACCTTGTCCGGATCTACTTCAATTCCTTGCTGACTAACAATAAAACCAAGTAGCTTTCCTGATCGGACACCAAAAGTACACTTAGCTGGATTCAGACGCAGTTGGAACTTTCTGAGACGCTCAAATAACTTCAAGAGATGATTCAAATGATCCTCCTCACTCTGTGATTTGGCAATCATATCATCCACATAAACCTCTATCTCTTTATGCATCATATCATGGAAAAGGGTGACCATTGCCCTCTGATAAGTGGCCCCTGCATTCCTGAGACCAAATGGCATAACCTTGTAACAATAAGTGCCCCATGGTGTGATGAATGTAGTCTTTTCCATATCGTCAGGATCCATCTTGATCTGGTTGTATCCTGAAAACCCATCCATGAAGGAGAAAACAGCAAATTTAGCAGTGTTGTCGACCAAAGTATCAATATGCGGAAGAGGGAAATCGTCCTTCGGACTGGCTTTGTTCAAATCCCTATAGTCCACACACATCCTGACTTTGCCATCCTTTTTAGGGACTGGCACAATATTAGCTACCCACTCAGGGTACTTTGCAACTGCGAGGAATCCAGCATCAAACTGCCTTTTGACCTCTTCTCGAATCTTCAAAGCCATGTCTGGTCTTGTTCTTCGAAGCTTTTGCTTTACAGGAGGACAATCTGGTCGAAGAGGTAACTTGTGGACCACTATGTCTGTGTCTAACCCGGGCATATCTTGATACGACCATGCAAACACATCTACATACTCTTTGAGAAGCTTGACCAATCTTTCTCTGATGTCTGCCCCAAGTGTTGTACCAATCTTGACTTCCTTCTCATCTTCATCAGTGCCAAGGTTGATGGTCTCAACCTGCTCCTTATGTGGCTGAAGATCCGTGTGCTCATTCTCAAACAATCTTGCCAGTTCTTCGGGAATGTCACAATCTTCCTCACTTTCATCTTCCGCTTGGTAGATGGGCGAATCAAAGTTAGGAGAGACTGTAGAGTCATTGGATTCAACAGGGTTTTCGTTTATTCTGCATATGATAATGATTTGCTTTTATTAAAAGTGGAAAATAGAGAAATGCAAGAGAAAAAGCTTTTTATTGGTTTTGAAAGATTGCCATTTTCTTTTAAAAGTGAAAAGAGAGAAAAAAAACAGTAAATGATCAAAATAAGAGTTCAACAAAATGCCTTCATTGATAATAACTTTAAAAATGAGAAGGGGCCCTACAAAATACTCCCATATTCTTGGGCAGGGCTAGGGAACTTGAAAACATTGAAAAAACAACAAATTACTTTGACAATGGAAAAAACTCTGGGATCTCGACTGCCTCCCAATTGTCCAAGGCTTCTTCACACTGATACACCAAGTGATTCACATCTTCATCTTCAGAAACTCCCTCAATTGCGTTGATCTGATAACCAGCACTGGAAAACACTTCTTGGATGGTCTTCAGACGGCCTTTAGCGGAGGTTGACGCTCCCGCCTTCACATGAGTTGGTTTGTAACCCAACCCGCAACGATCTAGCTTCTGTTTGACCTCGATGACATCACCCCAACCTTCATGGCTTCTTTCTTCAATGGTGGAAATGGTACTCTTCAGCGATGAAAAAGATGGGATACCCTTCCCTTTCGATTTCTCTACTTCCAGAAGGACAGCATTGGCTATCTCAAGAGCTTGGAAAGAAGTTTCCAAAGCATCTTCATCAGCCTCAATATAACTGAAGGATGAAAGGTTGCTAACCATGAGGTCTTCTTCCCCAGATACGGTTACCAGCTTGTTATTGACTACAAACTTCATCTTTTGATGCAGGGTAGAAGTGACTGCCCCAGCCGCATGGATCCAAGGTCTTCCCAGCAAGCAACTGTAGTTAGGATTGATGTCCATAACCTGGAAAGTGATTTTGAAGACCTGTGGCCCGATCAGGATTGGTAGGTCTACTTCTCCAATGACAGTCCTTCTTGACCCATCAAATGCTTTTACAATCAGTGCGCTGGGCCTCATCTCTGCCCCTTGATAAGATAATTTTGCAAGTGTTCTTTTCGGCAAAACATTCAAAGAAGATCCTGTATCCACAAGAACTCTTGCTAAAGTATCCTCTTGACATTTCACTGATATGTGAAGAGCACGGTTGTGGTCCAAGCCTTCCTTTGGAAGATCCTCCATACTGAAACTGAGGTTGTTACACGCAGTGATATTGGCAATGACTCCGTCAAACTGATTCACTATTATATCATGCGTAACATGAGCTTGAGCTAGCAACTTCTGAAGCGCACTTCGATGAGCCGGAGAATGCATAAGCAGTGATAGGATAGATATTTTGGAAGGCGTTTGATGTAGCTGATCAATCACCTTATAATCACTCTTCTTTATGATTCTGAGGAACTCGGCATCTTCTTCCCCCAAGACTACCTCTTTATCTTTGTTGACAATAGCTGGAATGACCTCTTTAGACGGAGCCGTATTGGCCTGCTGGATATATACACGACCACTGCGAGTCAAACGACCTACACCCGCTATATCAGTACTTGCAACTTTTGAAACTTCCTTCTGGTTAGCTTTATCAATCTTCTGATGAACTTTCCCTGTATCATACCTCCATGGAACTGCTTTAGTGTCTTCATAACGGAAAGAGTTACTCCTTTGTTCTAATCTTGGCTCAGGTATATTGAAGATTGGCACCACAGATTCTGGAGTATTGAAGATAGGTTGAGCTCCTGAAGATTCAGGCAGATTGAACACTGGCACCCAAGTAGAATTAGATTCCGGCAAGTTGAAAATTGGTTCAATTACTGCCACTTCATTCCTCTTCATATGACCACTCACTTGTAAGACACCTTCATCAATCAAATCTTGAACATCTTTTAAGACCGATTCACATCCCTTCGGACTATCAACACAACCTTCACAATTCTGATGACAACTCTTTAGTATACCCGCCTCTACTAACTTCGCATGGAAGTCTCTGAGCGGGGTCTTGATCTCGGTGGCATTGAAAATCAAACCTTCTTCGGACTCATCAACAATAGCATTTATAGACCCATGCTTGGGTAAAGGATTATCTTTGACATTCGGACCAGTATTCCCAAACGACAGAATATTCTTCTCCATCAAATCTTTCACTATGTACTTCAAAGCATAACAACCCTCCAAATCGTGCCCTGGAGCAGCTTCATGGAATAAACAGTGAGCATTTGGGTCGTAATTTGGTGGGAGCGGACTTGGTGGAGGACCTAAAGGCCTTGGAGTAACCAAACCCTTCTTCAGCAGTGAAGGATATAACTCAGTATAAGTTATAGGGATTCGAGGATTAGGAGGCCTTCCACCTGGTCTTCTGTTCTGAAAATTGGGATTTGAATGAGGAGCTGGAGTCCTCTGCTGGTAGGCTGAAGCATTGGGTGCTTGTTGATAGCCCGGATTGTTGATCATTGGTTGATAAGGTTGAATCATTGGAGCCGCTTGTTGGTACATCGGTGCTGCTTGAGCTGGCCGATACATGGGGACTTGTGGATTAAATGCTGGTTGGACCGCCGCTACATAAGGATGTTGGGCATATTGTTGTTGATGAGCATACTGCTGTTGACGAGGATACTGCTGTTGAGCCATAGGTGAAGGTCTCTGCCAAAGTAGATTTCTTCTTTGACTTGTCATTATGGCGTTCGTCTCACCCTCCTTTTTCTTGTGGAAGTTATTGGTAAATTTCTTGCCAATATTCCCACTGCCAGTGCTAGAACTGCCAGACGCACTACTCATCTTTCCACTTTTCAAACCGAGTTCTACCTTGATTCCCACAGCCACTAAATCAGAGAAACTAGCAGTTATGCTTCCCACCATTCTCTCATAGAATTCTGGTCGCACAGTGTCAACAAACCAGTCAGCTAATTCTTTTTCAGTCAATGGGGGCTCTACTTGAGAAGCGGTCCCTCTCCACCTTTGAGCATACTCTTTAAAGGATTCAGACTCTTTCTGGGACATGCTTAGCAATTGCCTCCTATCAGGAGCGAGGTCCATGTTGTATTTATATTGCTGGATGAAAGCATCGGCCAAGTCTTGGAAACTACGAATCTTTGACTGGTCAAGCGTCAAATACCATTTAGAGGAGATTCCCTTCAGACTGTCTTGAAAGCAGTGGATCATTAACTTATCATTGTCAACCTGAGCAGCCATTCTTCGGTAGTACATCAGGAGATGGTTCTTAGGACAAGTTGCACCCTCATACATATCAAAGGTGGGTATCTTGAACTTCGGAGGTATTACCAATCCAGACACCAGGCACATTTCTCTGGCAGCAGCACCAAAGATCTGGTCACCTTCAATCGCTCTTAACCTTTTTTCAAGGGTATCAAAATTCTCCTGCATCTTCACATGTTTCTCATCTCCATTTTCAGACATATCTGGCGCTTCATACCCCTGATGGTCATTAAAATACGGTTGGGCACGGGTGTGCACAATGTCCTGTGTAAAATTGGCAACTGCATGATTCTCTTCATTAGTCACAGGAACAGTTTGTTGAGCAGCAAACCCTTGAGGAGGAGGCACAAAACCTTGAAACGGAAATGCCATGCCCTGAGAGGGAGGTGCGAAACTTTGAGAAGCTAAACCTTGGGACGAAGGAAAGAAACCCTGAGCAGCAAATCCCTGGGAAGGAGGTATAAAACTCTGAGTAGCAAAACCTTGAGAAGGAGGGAAGAAACCCTGAGTAGCAAGTCCTTGGGAAGGAGGAATAAAACTTTGAGTAGCAAACCCTTGTGAAGGAGGTATAAAACTTTGAGTAGCAAACCCTTGCGAAGGAGGTATAAAACTCTGAGCAGTAAGTCCTTGGGAAGGAGGAATAAAACTTTGAGTAGCAAACCCTGAAGAAGAAGGAATAAAACTTTGAGAAGCAAAACCATGAGGAGGAGGGACGAATCCATGAGGAAGTCCAAAAGGAGGCCAGGTCACAGGGGTAATGACTGATGATGTAGGCTGGGTCGTTGCAGTGACAACTTCAGTCGTTGCAGTAACAATTTCTGACACCACAGTCCGTTGGGTATCCATCTTCGCTCGAATGACTTGCAACATTTCCATCATCTGACCCATATCTCCACGAATATCAGAAAGCTCTTCGTTAACTCTGTCCATCTCTACGTCTCTTTCAGCCATCCTCTTTCTGGCTTGAGCTCGAGTGTAGTACTTGCGTGAGAGCCTCAGTGTGAAAGTTCTGAATTGAGAGCAGATGATGGGAATGAGTTTCATGAAAAAAAATGCAAATGCAATGCCAAATGTATGAGTGCAATGCAAAAATGAAATTTTATTCAAGGAACTTAAGAAACAATTTGCAAATACCAAGGAACACATAATAATCAAAGGACATGATTTCATTAAATTCAAAAAGTGATACAAAGTCTTGAGTACATTTTCAAAAATCCCAAACAAAGCTTAATAAAGACAAAGACAAAGTCCTAAGGAGATTCTCCTAAAAGCCTCAAGTTGAGCTTCTCGATTTGTGCCTTCATCTGAGCCCTTTCAAGCATAAGTTGATCCACGATCGACTTCCAAGAAGTGTCCTCTTGAGTGCTGGAGGAAAATAAATCCTCTGGTACTTTCCTTTTCTTGCTGGAGAGCTCTTCTTCTTCTTTCATCTTCAGTTGTCTTCTAAGCTCTTCATTCTCACTGCTGATGATCTGATGTCGATTCTTCCATGCATTCTTCTCTCGAATCTCTTTCTCCAAATCAATCTTCAGTTTCTCCGCATCATCCATAAAGACCAGAATGGGTTTCTTGAAGGTCATAGGATCCTGGCGAGGGTAAGGCATCTTCAGAATGATTGCCCTATCTCGTACCCATTGGAGATAGGGTTCCATAGAAACACAATTCGGCTTTCCCAAGCTACTCCTCCCCTTCCTATGGATGCACTTCCAAGCTTGCATAATCTGTTTCTTGAGCTCTGGTTCTTCGTCATCCTTAAAGAAAATTCCTTCCACTTCGACACTCTTAGGTTTGTCTTTCAACGGATATCCGAGTTGGCGGCGAGCCAAAACTGGATTATAGCTGATTCCTCCCTTAGTGCCAAGGAGAGGCACATTAGCAAAATCACCACAGCTATCAATAATCAATGCTCCATCATAAACACGATTGTACCAACTAATGTCAGAGTGGGTAAGAGACATGATCCTTTGTGACCACCACAAACCATCCTTAAGGTTCCAAAATGAAGATGACTTAGGCAAGTGCGAAATAAACCACTCGTACAACAATGATGCACAACAAGTAATCATCCCTCCCTTATGGTGATTCCTCAGATGGATGGAATGATAAGTGTCTCCGAGTAAAGTAGGGACCGGGTTCTTCTTCAGAAAGATCTTGATGGCGTTCAGGTCGACGAAGTCTTCAAAGTTTGGGAAAAGCAGCACTCCATATATCAGCAGAATAAAAGTCGCCTCAAAAGCTTTCATATCCTTCACATCAACAAAATTCTTGGCCCTTTCTATCAGAAACTTTGTAGGGAATCCAAAAACCTTTCCTTTGTAGGTCATATTTGCCTTAACCTCAGGAACACTCAAATATGTCGCCTTTGCAATCTCCACTTCTTCAGGGTCCTTCTCTAGAACAGGGAATGGAAACTCATCCTTAACACGTGATCCCACCAGAACTGAATACTCTTCCAAAGTAGGCGCCAATTGGTAATCAGGGAACGTAAAACAATGGTAGAGAGGATCATAAAACTGGAGCATCACAGAGAGCAACCTTCCATCCCAATCAGTCTTAAGCAAAGCTAAAAGTCTCCTATGCTTCTCCATGAAGGCTTCTTGATCCAGAACCAAATCTCTTAATTTCCTTAGGTCTTCGAGTTTGGGAGTTTGAATGTGTACTTGACAGTCTTTCTTCTTCCAAAGTCCATGATGATACCTATGATATTTGCAAAGATAGAGTTTCTGAGTTCCTTGAATAAATGGTAAAAATGATGCTTCATGATGCGTGAATGCAACAAACACAAACAAGGCTTAGGTTCAAAGCTTGCATGAGGTCAAAGGTTCAACCCTCCCAAAAGATGTGTACTATGAGTTTATTTGTACCTGTACAACGGGTTCTAAAAGTTCCCAGAATCACTGTCCCATCTTTCGGATATTACCGACTTCCCAACTCGACTTGGTAATCAGTAATATTCTCAAGAGAGTCTCATCCGAGTGTAGTATCGCGTATCAACTATTTTGGATTTGCACCCTCATAGTCATCGCACTACATCCCTAAAAAGGCCAAGTGGGGGTAAATGTTCTAAGGTCCTCAGCATTAATGGCTCTCAAGTCGAATATAGTAATGTTTTCACGACTGAACTCGATCAACAAAACTACATCCGAGGAGGCCTCCGCTGAGTGGTGGTGTCTCAAGTCAACTTGGTCGGGACTCAACTCCCTACAAGCCTTCTTGAATATACCACCGTCCTAACTTATTTGCACTCAAGTCCGGGTTAGGACTTATCTCACCACACATGGAACACCCAAGAATCCAAAAAATAACAAGCAATACAACAACAAATATACAAATATACAAGGTGGGCTTAACCCTCAAAAATATATCTCCCCAGTGAAGTCGCCATTTCTGTTGCGGTGAGAATCGGATACCAAGCTATTAAGTTAACTTGAATCGCAAAACATTTAATGTTCACCACCGACTTTAATTTAATCCAAAGGGAAAAGGGAAAAAGATCGTAAAAACCCTAAATGGGGAGAAACTAGGTTCGGGGGTTGATTATACCTAGGGAAGGTGTTAGCATCCTAAGCATCCGCAGTATCCTACGGGAACCTCTTGTTAATATTTGTATTATTGTTGTTTATTGCTTGCTAAAATTATGGGAACCTAAGGTTTTATTTCTAATGGTGCTCGCACAACATCGCATCGATGCCTACGTATCGGGTATAGAATCAGAGCACTCGTAGTTCTCCTAAGGATTAACGAACACTTGGTTACGCTCAAGGTTCGCGGGGAAAGGTAAGTGTTATGGCAAACACTCACGTGACTTTAGGAAAGTCACAAAAAGTTGTAAAATAAAAGCTAAGGACCTAATGGCTAAGGACCTAAGGATGAGGGACCTAATTGCTAAGGTCAAAATGGAACCAGGGATTGCTAAACTTCCTATGACATTGAGTCAACTGCAGGAGTCTTTCCCTTTTGGATTGAAAAGCATAAACAATAAATAAATAAATGAAGGTGCAAGCTCCTAAGACTAGGCAAAGGCTGCTACTTGCAAACATAAACTGAATGAAGTAAATGGGAAATGCAAAGTAAAGGGCTTAGTAACCAGGCTATGGCTCGATATATGGATCGAGAATGCGGGGGTGGAAAACAAGCGCAGTGCGTCAATTTGTTTAAGTTAAAAAGCTGTAAAGTGTAAGGAACTGTGCAGATGGCGATCGTAAACGACCGACTTACGTGTGTGAGTGTATGTGAAGTGAACTTGGCGTTGGACCAAGTAATTATTACCTTAGCAATTAAAGTCTCAAAAGTGCGATTTCGATTTTATTTTAACAAGTATATGGTCAGGATGTGAAATAATATAAACATAGGAGACAAGCCCCACACTAAGAGGCAAACCTAAATTTAAACCTCTCCCACTAAAACTAAGCTAACAATCCCTATCTTTAACAAGAAAGGACTAAACAAAAAATTTTGGATTTTTTTATAAAAAATAAAAGATTAATTAAGTATGTATTAAAAAAATAGGATAGAAGAGAAGAAAATGAACTTGAAATATTTTTGTATATATATTTTTTTTTATGTATACATAAATATCTAACTAGAAAAGAAAATTTTAAAAGTCTTTTTATTTATATATATACATGGATTCTTGACTAGAAAAGAAAAATTTGAAATTAAAAGTTTTTTTTATTTTATTTTATATGGATATAAACTCCTAACTAATTGTAATAATAACAATTAAAAAAAAAGAAAGTTTTGAAATTAAAATCTTGTTTATTTATTTTATATATACATTTAACTAATTATAATAATAAAAAAGGTGAACATTAAAATGCTATTTGTTTATTTGATATATATAAATGAGAAAATAAAAAGAAAAATTAAGTTAACTAAAGTATTTAACAAAAATTAATCTAAAAAGCTAAGTTTAATTAAAGGATTTAAAAAAAGATTTTTATATGACAAAAAAAAAGCTGAAAGTTAGTAATAGGCCCAAAGGGCGCTGGGCAGGAGAGTGGGTGAGAACCCGGGTCGGCCAGCCTCAGGCCCAGACCCGGTTCGGCTTTAATCTGGTGAGAAAGAAAAAAACTAAGGCAAACAAAAACGACCCTCTTCTTCAACACCATAATCAAACATGCACAGTAGAGAAGAAGAACAAAAGTCCGATGAACTCCCTCTCTCAACTCAGTTCTGTCTCTTCGTGATTATCTCAGAGATTTCGCGATGGATCTCTCGCTATGGTTCTTCGGATTGCTCCGTCTCTCGCTCACTTTCATCTCAAATCAGTCGCGAATTCGCTCTCGGTGGGTCTCACTCAATGGCGGTTCTGGCGAAGGTTTCCGGTTTTAATGGCTTTCCGGCGGTGATTGGAAGGTGACGGGAATGAGTTCGCTGTGTTGCTGTTGCATATTCGGTTTGCGAAGAAAGGGGCGGAAAGGGTGGTTAGTGGCCGCGGATGGGTCTGTTTATGAGGGAGGATTCGCAGTGGTGGAAAGGGGGTTGTTCAGATTTTTGGTTGAAGTTTGGAAAGGTGAAGATGATTCGGATTTGACGGGTTTTGGTTTGGTCAGTTCCTGTGTTTTCGTGAAGATCGTCACGGCTGGTGATTGTGTGGGTTCAAAGGTTAGTTGTTCGACATTCGGTGGTTTTACGACAGATTTTTTCTATTTTTCTGATTTCTTTTTGAGTTGTTTTGATGGTGGTTTATGGATGGTTTTGATTCTGGTTCTTCAGGTTGAGGCCGACGGTGGCGAATGGTAAGTTGCTACTGGGTTCAAATGAAGGGATACGGTGGTTTCTAGCTGGGAAATTTGTGGCAATTGGCCAGTGATAAAGGCTTTCTCAAGTTAGGGGTTTGGATTTCACAAATTCAGTTCTAGCCTACGGTGGTTTCTCTGCTGTTTCGATAATGGCCGGCGGTTTGCGGAGGCTCACGGTTTGGTGACGGATAAAGGTTGTTTTAGGTGAGTTTCAGTGTTGGTTGAAGGAGTTTGGTGAAGGCGGTTTGGGTAGTGATGCTTGATGGAGGTTTCGGCTGTTTGAAAATGGTGATGAGAAAGGCTGGTTCAATGTTGGTGTTTGTGAAGGTTTATGCTGCGAGATTTCTGAGGAGGATTGTTGCAGGTTTGTAGCGTTTTTGCTTAGATTTTTTTTGGTTTCGATTTTTGTTTTGTGACAGTTCTGTGGGGTTTTTAGTTTGAATGTTGTTTTGCTTTCGCAGATGAAGATGAATGGATTGATGCGTTTTGGTATGGTGGTTATGGCTGAGTTTAAAGAAGAGGGCAAGGGTGATAGAGGACTGTTTCACGGCTTATGGTTTCGATGGCGCAAGTATGGGCTGGCTGTGATATTTGATGGTGGTCGTCTGAGTTGATGTTGGATGAGCGGATGGGTCGGTGAGTTTTTCTTTGCTGAGGTGAGAAAAAATGGTGGCTGGGTGAGGAAAGTTTGTTGGGTTTGTGAGAGTTTGTGACGGATTCCGGCGGATGTTTTTTTGGTTCGCGGTAATGGCCGAGGGTGTTGACGGAAAGTGATGACTTCAGTTTTACGATTTGGTGATGGTTAGAGGTATGTTGTTTATGATTTGTATTATATTTTTTTTTGTCTCTGATTTTTGTTTGCCGTGATTTGGAAAAAAAAATTTAGGTATATATACTTTTTTTGAAGTTTTAACATGATTCTTATTTTGTGTATGCAGACTTGAACTTGAAATAGAACAAAAGGGAACACTAACTATGAACTAAAATGCTGGAAAAAGAAGATGAAGAAGAAAAGAACGATACCGACCCGAAAGTTATCGGGGGACGAATCCACAAGTAAGCCTCCTTCCTTTGATTGTTGTTTTTGCTAATTTTCTTGAAGTTGTTCTTGGCCTTTTTGTGATTCTTTTGAGAGCTGTAACTTTGGTTGTTTTGAGGCAAGTTTTTGAGTGATTTTTTTGAATGTTTGCAATGTAACAGGGTCTGTTTGATGCTGTATTTTTGGGACTGGTTTTTGTGAGTTGTTGGCTGAGCTTGAGGGTATTTTTATGACTGTTTTTTTTTAGTTGTTTTGAGTGTTGAAGGCTGAACTGTTTGTGATGAAATGAGGGCTGTTTGTGGTGTATTTAGAGGCTGAATTTGTGTATGTTTTTTGTGTGTTTGTGCTGAATTTTGTAGTATGCTTAGTGGCTGTTTGTAGTGTAATGTAACAGTGGTTAGGCCTTCTTGTTGTTGCTGAGTTTTGATGAAAAATAGCAGTATATATATGACAGGTTTAGGGTTTGGTATGATTTGAATTTTGAAAACTTGTTGAGGAAGTGTTGGGGGACAACATCTGAATTGTTGTTGTAGAATGGTAGTGGAGCAGAGGCTGTTTGTGTGCTGTTTGTACTATTTTTCTGCTGTTCTTGTGGCTGATTTATTTGTTTGCTAGTGAGCCATGTCTTGCTGATTTTTGTACTAAGTTTCTTGACATTATTATAAAAAAAGAACTTACAATATGTAAAAAAAGAATTAACATGAAGGCTGAATTTTTTTGTAGGGGACTTAAAGATTGAAGTTGATATTGAAGCATGGAGCAATGGCATAAAGAAAAGAAACTTGACAATGAAAAATTGTATTCTTGCTAGACTTAGAATTTTTTACCTCATAAATTAGTTCTTGTATCAATTGAGCTATGAATGTAAATGAAAGAATCATGTATGAATCAATGCTTGAATGTAATGAACAAAGTGTGTTGAATATGAATGTAGTGAATGAATGAAGGTTATGAAATTCTATTTTTTAAAAGCTATTGTAACATGGATGAATGTAAAGAAATTCTATCTATTTTTTTTTAAGATTTTATTGTAACATGGATGTGGAATCAATTTTTTTTGAATAAAATGAGAAATAATAAAAAAAAAAAAAAAAAAAACTTAGAATTAAAATTTAAAATGAATTAAAATAAATAATAAAAAGAAATTGGAATTAAATTAAAAGAGAAATCTTAAAAGAAAAGTAAATTAAAAATAAGTTAGAAATTGAAATTAGATTAGAGTAAACAAAAAAAATAAATTGGAAATTGAAATTAAATTAGAAATAGAAACTTGAAAATGAGTTGAAAAAGATAAAAAAATAACATTGGAGATTAAGAATAAATTAAAAATGGAGATTAGAAAAAAAAAATGAAATAAGAATAAAAGTTAAAATTATATTAGGAAGTAAAAACTTGAAAATTGAAAATAGAAATACAATTACATTTAAAAACTTAAAAATTTGGAATAAGCTTATATTATTATTTTTTTATCAAAACTTTGAGAATAAAATAAAAATTAAGTTTTAAAAGTTAGAAATTAATTAAAAGTTGGAAATGAGGAATAGAAATTAGATTTAGGATGGAAGCTTAGAAGTGAAAAGAAATTAAGAATCAAAATATAAATAGCTAGAAAAAGTGAGAAAAAGCAACGGAATATAAATCGGGAAAAAACCCTGCTAAATGCGATAAAAGTATGATTATGATATGAGCGATTAGGGATAAAATTTGGGGTGTGACACATCCATTGTCAACATTGTTGATGTCAGCCGAGTTACTAGAAGCGGGAGGGTATTCCCTAACAAAGCTAGAGAAACTGTGATGCATAAAGAAACCCCATTGGAGAACACTTTTAAGCAAGTAGGACAGTCAAGCAATACAAATCAAAGCAAGGGAGATGATGAAGTGCTAAAACTGATCAGGAAAAGTGAGTACAACGTAGTGGATCAACGTTTAAGCACGCCTTCAAGAATTTCAATCTTGTCTCTTCTGATGAGCTCCGAGGCGCATCGGGAAGCTTTGCAGAAGGTCTTAGGGCAAGCATTCGTGGACCATGATGTCACCATCGGCCAATTCGACAATATTGTTGCGAATATAGCTTTTTGTAACAATCTTAGCTTCTGTGACGAAGAGCTCCCGGAGCAGGGAAGGAACCATAACATGGCACTGAATATCTCTGTTAATTGCAAGACCGATGCTTTGTCCAGTGTGCTGATAGACACCGACTCCTCACTAAATGTCATGCCAAAGTCAACTCTCTCGATGTTAGTTTTTCAGGGCACTCCTATGAGAGTCAGTGGGGTTATTGTCAAAGCTTTTGATGGGTCCCGAAAAAGTGTTATTGGGGAAGTGGATTTGCCTATAACGATTGGACCTCATACCTTTCAGATCACGTTCCAAGTGATGGACATCAAGGTTGCATACAGTTTCTTATTGGGTCGCCCTTGGATCCACGAAGCAGGGGCCGTAACTTCAACTCTTCATCAAAAACTCAAGTTTGTAAATCAAGGAAAGCTGGTGACAATGTTTGGGGAACAGGCTATGATTGTAAGCCATCTTTCCTCTTTCTCGTATGTGGAACCAGAAGATGCTATTAGAACTCGTTTCCAGGCCCTAACCATTGCTGATAAAGAAGTAAAGAAGAAATGGGCATCCATTTCTTCTTTCAAGGATGCTCAGCAAGTTGTGGAGAGTGGTTCGTCTGAAGGGTGGGGAAAGGTCGTGGTTTTAAGTGAGAATAAGGCCCGTGAAGGAGTCGGTTTTTCGCCCGAATCTGTAAGACTTACAAGGGACGAAGGGGTCATCTTCCCAATACAGGAAAGTTTCCGCAATGGAGGATTCATGAGTTGAACTCCACCAGAAGTTGACGCAATTACTGAGGATGATTCTGAAGAGGATTTACCAGACTTTGTTGTGCATGGAGCTTTGTGCTAGAATTGGACTGCTGTTGATATCCCATCTGTCGTTCGTCTATCTAAGTAATGATTTTGTGTTAACCTCTCGCTCCGCCCAAGGCGAGAGAGTACTTTGTAGGGTTTTTCTCTTTATGCAGTTTAAGAATTTTTGTCTCCTCTTTGCTCTGCCCAAAGCGAGAGAGTTGTTTTGTTGGGCCATTTTGTTTCGAAAACTAAACAATCATTAATGAAAGTGTTATTTTTTGACTTCCTTTATCTTTTGTTATTTTTTACTTTTTGCTTTTCGGAAAAGTGGTAATCCTAAAAAAACACATCTACATATTTGCATAAATAAAAATAAAAATAAAAGATTTATTTTCAAATATCTGCATACGCTTCCATTTGTCTAGTGCTAAAATAAAACATCAATCACATATGCAGATTAATCATAAAAAACCCCATTGAAAAGCATGACCCATTGCCTACTCCCAACTTTGAGTTCCCGGTATTTGAGGCCGAAGAAGATAATGACGAAGAGGTCCCTGATGAGATTTCGCGACTACTAGAGAATGAGGAAGAGACTATCCAGCCATACAAAGAAACAGTGGAGGTAATTAATCTAGGGACAGAAGAGGATAGGAAGGAAGTCAAAATCGGCGCGCTACTCATTCCCGACGTCAAGAAAAGAATGATAGAACTTTTGAAAGAGTATGCGAATGTGTTTGCTTGGTCCTACCGGGATATGTCGGGATTGGATACCCGTATCGTGGAACATCGCCTTCCTTTGAAACCAGAATGTCTGCCGGTCAAACAGAAGTTGAGGAGATCAAGCCCCGACATGGCTATCAAGATCAAGGAGGAAGCTCAGAAGCAGATCGATGCAGGTTTCCTTGTCACCTCCGAGTACCCACAATGGTTAGCCAATATAGTACCCGTGCCGAAGAAAGATGGGAAAGTCAGAATGTGTGTCGATTATAGAGATCTGAACAAAGCCAGTCCTAAGGACGATTTCCCGCTACCCCATATCGACATGTTGGTCGACTGTACAGCTAAGTTCAAAGTTTTCTCATTCATGGATGGTTTCTCCGGATATAACCAGATTCGAATGACTCCAGAGGATATGGAGAAGACCTCGTTCATTACACCTTGGGGAACATTTTGCTACCAGGTAATGCCTTTCGGTTTGAAGAATGCAGGCGCAACTTACCAAAGAGCAATGACAACACTGTTCCATGACATGATGCACAAAGAAATCGAAGTATACGTTGATGACATGATTGCTAAATCCAGAACCGAGGAAGAGCATGTGGAATATCTTTTGAAGTTGTTCCAACGTTTGAGGAAGTACAAACTTCGCCTGAACCCCAGCAAATGCACATTCGGTGTTCGTTCAGGGAAGTTATTGGGTTTCATTGTTAGCCAGAAAGGTATCGAAGTAGATCCCGACTAAGTAAAGGCCATTCGAGAGATGCCCGCGCCAAAGACGGAAAAACAAGTAAGGGGATTTTTAGGTCGTTTGAATTACATCTCTAGATTTATTTCTAATATGACTGCGACCTGTTGGCCGATCTTCAAACTCCTGCGAAAGAATCAAAGTTGCAAGTGGACTGAAGATTGCCAAAGAGCTTTTGATAACATCAAAGATTACTTACTAGAGCCACCTATCTTGGTCCCTCCATTTGAAGGAAGACCTTTGATCATGTACTTGACAATACTATAAGATTCCATGGGTTGTGTGCTCGGACAACAAGACGAAACGGGACGGAATGAGCATGCCATCTATTACCTAAGCAAGAAATTTACAGATTGTGAGTCTCGATACTCCATGCTCGAGAAGACCTGTTGTGCTTTATCTTGGGCAGCCCGACGTCTCCGACAATACATGATTAATCACACTACTTGGTTAATTTCAAGGATGGATCCGATTAAGTATATCTTTGAAAAACCGGCCCTGACAGGAAGAATTGCTCGTTGACAGATGTTACTATCAGAATATGATATTGAGTATCACACTCAGAAGGCTATCAAGGGAAGTGTTTTAGCCGACCATCTAGCCCATCAACCCATTGACGATTACGAATCCGTAAAGTTCAATTTTCTAGACGAAGATGTCATGTATTTAAAGATGAAAGATTGTGACGAGCCTCCGCTCGACGAAGGGCCAGAACTGGGGTCCCGATGGGGATTAATTTTTGATGGAGCTGTAAATTTGTATGGAAAAGGAATTGGGGAAATGATTGTAACTCCCCAAGGTGCTCATATCCCTTTCGCTGCGAGAGTGATGTTCAACTGTACCAATAATGAAGCCGAGTACGAGGCTTGCATCATGGGCTTGGAAGAAGCAGTTGATTTAATAATAAAGAACCTAGATGTATATGGTGACTCAACCCTGGTAATCAATCAGATCAAGGGGAAGTGGGAAGTCCTACAACCTCACTTGATTCTATATAGGGATTATGCAAGGAGGATCTCGACATTCTTTGATAAAATTGAGTTTCACCAAGTACCCCGCAGTGAGAACAGAATGGTTGATGCTTTGGCTACCATATCCTCCATGATTGTTGTAAATCGACAGAACGATGTGCCGAAGATTAAAATTATGCGCCTCGATAGACCCGCTTATGTGTTCACCTTGGAAGAGGCTATTGACTATAAATCATGGTACTACGACATCGAGTGTTTCTTACGACACCAGGAATATCCGCCCGGGGCATCCAACAAGGACCGAAAGACTCTGAGGAGGTTAGCCGGTAACTTCTTTCTGAGTCAAGATGTACTGTACAAGAGAAATTTCGATATGATTTTACTCAGGTGTGTAGATAAGCATGAAGCAGAAATACTGATGAGGGAAATTCATGAAGGATCATTCGGCACTCACGCTAATGGACATGTTATGGCTAGAAGGATGCTGAGGGCAGGTTATTACTGGTTGACAATGGAATCCGATTGCTGCAAGTATGTGAAGAAATCTCATAAATGTCAGGTTTACGCTGATAAAGTCCATATCCCTCTGACTCTTCTCAATGTTCTTTCTTCTCCATGGCCTTTTTCCATGTGGGGATTCGATATGATTGGTATGATTGAGCCGAAAGCTTCCAACGGACATCGTTTCATCCTAGTGGCCATTGACTACTTTACAAAATGGGTAGAGGCAGCCTCCTACGCCAATGTGACTAGACAGGTGGTAGTCCGATTCATCAAGAACAACCTCATTTGCCGGTATGGTATCCCAAGTAGGATCATCACTGATAATGGATCAAACCTGAACAATAAAATGATGAAGGAAATGTGCGCGGAGTTCAAAATTGAACACCATAACTCTTCTCCCTACAGGCCCAAGATGAATGGTGTAATGGAAGCCGCTAACAAGAATATCAAGAAGATCATTCAGAAGATGGTCGTCACTTGTAAGGATTGGCACGAAATGCTTCCCTTTGCTTTACACGGATATCGCACTTCGGTCCGTACATCGACTGGGGCAACTCCCTTCTCGCTTGTATATGGTATGGAGGCAGTGCTCCCTGTGGAGGTTGAAATCCCGTCAATGAGAGTTTTGATGGAAGCTAAGATAACGGAAGCTGAATGGTGCCAAAGTAGGTATGACAACTTGAATCTGATCGAAGAGAAAAGGATGACAGCTTTATGCCATGGGCAGTTATATCAACAAAGAATGAAGAAGGCTTTTGATAATAAGGTTCATCCTCGTATGTTCAGGGAAGGCGACCTCGTGATTAAGAAACTCCAGCCTTTTATATCAGATTCTAGGGGCAAGTGGGCTCCTAATTATGATGGCCCGTATGTTGTCAAGAGAGTTTTTTCAGGCGGCGCATTAATCCTCGCAACGATGGATGGCGAGGAATTCACCCGTCCTACAAATGCAGATACAGTCAAGAAATACTTCGCCTAATAAAAAATAAAAGAACAACTCGGTAAGTTGAAAACCCGAAAGGGCGACTTAGGAAAAAAAGAGCGTCTCGGTGGGTCGAAAACCCGAAAGGGCAACTCAGGCAAAAGTTAGAGACATGAACAGAAAGTAATCATCCTGCTGGATTGAAAACCTGACAGGGCAGTCCAGGAAAAAGTTAGGGATATGGCAAGTAACTGTATTGGGATATGATGACAACGTCGTGTGCCAATAATTCCTCAAATCTGATTCGAGCTCAAGAATATTGATGATTCAAAGTTGTTGGAGAAAGTAATGATCATTGTAATTTTAATGTAGTCTCTTCCATTTAATTACCATTTATTCCAATTTTTGTAAAGATCTATGGAATCCCGCTATTGGAAGATTACCATTCCATTAATGAAAATTTGAGCCTTTGCCTTTGCTTGCAATTCTTATTCTATCTTCATCTCAAAAATGACATTGTTATTAATGATAATGATTTTCGAAACAAAAAACTTTTTACTATATTTGTTTTTTAATGTGTGTGTGTGCTTACTGAATTGGCGAGCCGAAAGATGGGCGTTAATGGTTGTTCCAAGAATGGTTAAACTGCAAGATGTAAAATAATTGTCCCGTTGAGTGCGACATACTTAGGATTCTCTAATAAGGGTCGCTGAAGTGTTACGTGTGTGACTCGTTTTCCTGCAATAAAGTCTTTTTGTTACTCGGCGCTTTTGGTGAGATGATAAGCCTGATGTACCCAGTTGAGCCTGATTAAAATCACTCCGGTAGACTGTTGGTTTTCTTCCCCGGCAGAGAGCAAGCTATTTCATCTTTATCAAAGCCAACTGTGTTATGGGTAAAAAAAATTGTTTGGGTATATTTCCCAATTTGAGGTTTTCTCCCTCCTTGAAGAAATGTGAGCTTTGTAGCAGGACTTTTACTCCTTGGTTGGCTCTTTACCCTGTTAGTCGCTCACGTCTTGTCGAGACTGGTCGGGTATCCAGTTGTTGTTTTTCTCACCAATCTATCTTGTGTGTCTGTTTTGTCTATTTGTCAGCATAAACATAATGCATATACATACATATACATCATTTTTGAGTTCACATTCATACTCACTTTTGCATTCATTAACACATACCTCTTTCACCTTGGTCGCGTTTATCCCCAAGTGATGTGTCTCTCTCCAAATAGAGTTGTCAGCCTTAGGCAGAAAATATATGATCTTTCTAATCCCCACTGAGTTCTTACCCTCGTGGAAGATTTTTGCTTTAGTTCTCCTTTCCACACTTGGATAGGATTAATCCCCATTTGAGTTCATTCCTCATGATTTAGTGTCTTGCTTGACAGTTTCTTTCCAGCTTGTTCCTGGATTGAATTTTGGTCTTTGGCAATTGTGATAATTGATTTTCCAAATGGAAAGTGCATTTATTTTGCACCTTTGAATGCTTTATCTCCCAGAAGGGATTTATTGGAGGTTTCCATTGAAGACAAATTTTGCTCTCCAACAGTGTTATTGCATTATCCTCTTGGAATACTTACACCTGACAACAAGTGGCAGCCTCTTTATTTGAGAAGCTTGTTTCTTATCCATGGATTTCCCAATAAATCAACAGATGGCATTCTCTTTTCGAGCAGTTTGTTCATCCTCAGCAAGGTTTCTATTCTATCAAATGGCGTCTTTCCAATACACGTTGAGAAGTTTGATATGAATCTCTTTACTATTCCAACAAATGGCATCTCATCCAGACAAGGTGAGAATTTTGTTGTAATTTTCAAGTTCGGCAAATGGCATCTCATCCAGACAAGGTGAGAAGTTTGTCGTGATTCTCTTTATTTTTTGGCAAATGGAATCTCATCCAGACAAGGTGAGAAGTTTGTTGTGATTCTTTCCAATTTCCGTCAAATGGCTATCTCTTCCAAACAAGTTGAGAAGTTTGAGCGTGAAGTTGTTCTCCATCATATGGCTGTCTCTTTCAGAAGAATGGAAGTATGGTGAGGGTTCTATCAAATGGCGTCTCTCCAATACACGTTGTGAAGTTTGATATGAATCTATTTACTATTCCAACAAATGGCATCTCATCCATACAAGGTGAGAAGTTTGTTGTAATTTTCAAGTTCGGCAAATGGCATCTCATCCAGACAAGGTGAGAAGTTTGTCGTGATTCTCTTTATTTTTTGGCAAATGGCATCTCATCCAGACAAGGTGAGAAGTTTGTCGTGATTCTTTCCAATTTCCGTCAAATGGATATCTCTTCCAAACAAGTTGAGAAGTTTGAGCGTGAAGTTGTTCTCCATCATGTGGTTGTCTCTTTCAGAAGAAGGGAAGTATGGTGATGGTTCTATCAAATGGCGTCTCTCCAATACACGTTGAGAAGTTTGATATGAATCTCTTTACTATTCCAACAAATGGCATCTCATCCAGACAAGGTGAGAAGTTTGTTGTAATTTTCAAGTTCGGCAAATGGCATCTCATCCAGACAAGGTGAGAAGTTTGTCGTGATTCTCTTTATTTTTTGGCAAATTGCATCTCATCCAGACAAGGTGAGAAGTTTGTCGTGATTCTTTCCAATTTCCATCAAATGGCTATCTCTTCCAGACAAGTTGAGAAGTTTGAGCGTGAAGTTGTTCTCCATTATATGGCGTCTCTTTCAAAGGAAGGGAAGTATGATAAGGGTTCTAACAAGTGGCATCTCTCCAATACACGATCAACTAGCCCGTATCTCTTTGAAGATCCTCAGTGATGTTCGTTAACCTTTTCAAGTAAGACTCATTTGTGGCATACAACCTCGAAGCTTCAGAAGTTTGTTTTATTTGGTCAAACACCTTTGCTTAGGAAACCATATATTTGGTGTTGTCATCTGGTCGCGTTCGAAAGAAGGTTTTCAAGTGAATTTTATTTCAGCCTCGTGCTATCCCCGGTAGAGTCATCTATTCCCCTCCCATTGGAGCTTGGGTTTTATAATTTCTTATCAAACATTTCCACCATGTTTTCTTTTACTCCATGGAGTGCAAATTTTCTGGTTCTTTTAGTATTCAAACCTCTTTCGCCTTTCAGGTTTAAGCTGTTTGAATAGGGGTAGCTGTTGCACCCCAAAATTTGCCCTCGTTTTTTCTTTTTTTGGCTTGTATCTCACACATACGCATTGCATTCAAGTCATGTTCATACCCTGCATACCTTTGGTTTTGCTCAAGGCATGAAAATGGAGGATCCGTGGAGTTAGGGTTTCTCAAATTTTTAAGTTTATTTTACTCAATTTTGGGGATTGGACTTTAGAATTTTATCATCATGGACGTTTGTATCAGGACTCGTTAATTATTTAGTCATTTATTTGCTTCTCAACATCAAGTTACAAGGTTTTCTCGAGGATATAAAATTCATGTTACAAAATGCGGCTTTTCCAGAATTCATATGCAGTCTCGTTTTAGTAAAGAGATGGAATCCAAGTTAAGGTGTTTTGAATGGAAGATTTTTTTTGTTTTTGAGACATTAATCTTTTCATCAAAGTTATTCATTTTTAAAGTCATCCTTTTTGGCCGATATCATGTGTCAAGGGCGTTGTTGTTGGAGTTATTTCTAATTAAGAGAGATAAATACTAAGGTCTTTCAAGTAAAGATAAGTGCGAATCATGTAGTGATTGATTAAAGAACCCAAGTTTCGTTTGCTGCAATTCATGCCCGGATTGGAATTTATGACCTTGTAGTTTTGTTGTCTTCCTTTTTGAAACAAATGATAATACTTGGTAATTAATGTCCTTTTTTATCTTTGTTTTTCACGCGGAGTATATTGTTCAGGAGGCTACCATGATTAGCCTTATGGGTGCAAGACATATTACCAATTGCACAAAAGGATATGGTCACAATTTACAAGATCTAGTTTCATAGAATATTCTAACAAGTTGGGTTGATTCAAGAATAATAAGGAAATTCCAGGTTTTGGCTCATAATAAAGGATTTGATTCGAAGGTTCAATAAAGTCCAAAGCTTGACTTATATTTTACCAAGTTTCTTAAGAAATCAGTTCAAGTGTAAGTTCAAATGTATGTTTGGAAGTCATCAAGCCATGTTTTTCAACCACCCAAACGGTGGAGAATTTGTGCCTTTTTCTTTTTACCACGTCATGAGAAGATAAACCTTTGGGCAAAGGAACAAAAGAAATTTAACTCCAAAGTTATTTAGTGTGAAGTAGATGACAAGGAAAAAAAAACGTCAAGTTATCGGCAACTTTTCATAATCTGGGAATATAACTACATGTCTATAATAATCTCCCAAATTTCACGCGAAGCTGTCAAGTTACAACAATTTATGATGCCTAGAAACGCTTCCCGACCACCTCAATCAGTGCTCGTGAGTCTCTTATAGCAAGCGAGTCTCTTACAGCAGCAACCTCTTTCGACGTCTTCCCTGCTTATGCAGTCTCAGCTTCAACAACAGTAATTCTCATTTCATTCCAATCTACAAGGCAACATGAAAGGCAAGTTCAGAACATGAAAAGCAAGTTCAGAACCGTATCTAGAGACTCAGTATCAAAGAAAGAATTAATGTTAAAAAATAGAAGCCATATAATCGGAATGAAGGATAAAAGTTCAGAGGTATAAAATGTGATTGTTATGAAGCCAAGAACCTATTTTGAAATCACCCATAAACACCAATTTAACTTCTCCGTCTCTTAAAGGAAAGAATGTCTAATGTTGTTGTTGTTTTCGACTTTGACAAAACCATTATTGATTGTGATAGTGATAATTGGTTAATTGATGATTTGAGTTTCACAAGATTTGTTCAATCAGTTTCATCCCATAATGCCTTGGATATCTGTCGTAGACAGAGTGATCACGAAGCTCCACTCGAAAGGTATAATCACCCAAGAGTTTGGAAAAACATTCTTCACAGAATCCCAGTTCATCACGGAATGGTACCTGCAATTAAATCAACACATATTTTAGGGTGTGATTTGAGAAACGCTGAGTGATGCAAATATGTTTTACATTGAAAATATTTTGAAGTATCTGGGAATAATTGAATGCTTTTCAGAGATTAATAGTAATTCAGTTTATGTTAATGAACATGGAAGGGTTAGAGTTTCACCTTGTCATCAATCCAACTCCAAAAGGAAGCAAAGTCGTGCTCTATTCTTTGTGGCTAACAATCATATTTCTCTACATCTTTGGAAAGTGATCCTATTTACGGAAAAAACGAGAGCCGTTTGATTAGCCAAGCCGCACTCCGACGTGTTCATATGCAAAAAAAGACTGTTCACCAAAATCAAGAATCAGATTCAACCTTTATTTTGCATAATTCTTAAGGGTGGAAGGTGTTATTGGCTTACCATACGCGGGAAGTGGTTCGTTGGAACCTAAGCTATTGGACACCAAATCTTCCGGTAGCTCAAATGTCGCAACAAAACACCTCAGAAGCAACAATAGTTGCCTGAATCGCAAGACCTGATACTTTTGCGGTCTCAGCTTCGACAACAATGATACTCACCATAGCAGCAGTCGGAATTCTTTCAAGCTCTTATGTACCTACTGCACTTCAAGTTATGAGGACTTTAGATCCTTCTAAATAGCATCAACACCGGCAACTAAAAAAACAATAAGAAGAATGCTTCCCTGAGTACCTGGCCAAAATTCAGATGGTCTTAATAAGTATTCAGAGACAGAGGATAAGTTGACTACATGGACAGGGCGCGACAATAAGAGACATTTTTGTATACAAGAAAAAGGCAAGTTAGGCATCAAATTAATTCATCCTTTACCACAGTAAAAGATAAACTTAAGTCACTAAGAAGAAACAAACTATTCCAATCTAAACTAAATTGTTTCAGTTCACTTCAAACCAGAGGAACTAGGTCAAAAAAGGTGCACTGACAAAAGCAGACAGAGAATGGCAGCAGAACTGCGGAACCGAGGTTTTCACAAATTTGAAGAAAAAACTTTTTACTGTGAAAAAGGTTATAGCAGACATAACCAAAAACGCTAAAACTCAACGGATTTTAAAATCCCAAACCCTAAATCTTTAGGTTATAAAAGAGGGAGGACATCGGCATCCGAAAGGGAGAAGGCTAGCCGCCCAGGGAAATTGAAAGCCACAAAAAACCGGAACACACACCATCAAGAGATTTTCATCATACGGTATTCAACAACAACAAACACTGAAGGGGGTTTTGAACTAGAAGAGAGCTAAAACGCAGCCAAAGAGCACCGTACCTGGGGATTTCTTCACTCCGGTAACTTCCGGAAGGTTGTCTTCTTTAACCTCCCTTGCTTCTATTACGTTGTTGCTTGATATGGTTTTTGATGTGTATTGATGTCTGGATTTCGTTTTTGTTGTGTGTGATTTCACTGTTGTATGACAATTTTGATGCTTTAATTTCACTTTGATAAACCAATTTTCGGGATTAGGTTTCGTCAGGGTTTGGGAGGGGAGGCTTCGTTCCAATGGCGGAGCATAGGTTAGGAGAGGTTACACGCTAGGTTTAGATTGAGAAATTTGAGAAGCTTCATTTTCGTTTTGTTTTCGTCGTTCTGCTGTTAGATGCTATGGGATTAGATTTCCATACTTTCCTTTCTTGTTGTTTTGGCTGTTTGGTATTTCGGATGACATGTGTCTCCGAATGAGGATGAAATCCAATTTCCCTGCATGCGTTCCCCCTGTTCTACCATACCCCCTGTGTTTTTGTCTCCCTCTCCTGGGCTTAGCGGTGTATTGGGGCCCATTTCTCTTTGGCACCCTCTGTTTATTGAGCTGATTTGGTCCATTCATGTTTATTTTTAATGCTTTCTTTTAAGACTTTCTTTTAATATTCTTTTTTATACAAACAAGAATTATAAAATATTTTATGTTGATTATATTAAACAGTTTTATTAAATTAATTAATTTTAATAAAGACTACATTAAATCTAACCACTTGTTTTATGTCCAACTTTATTCATGTGATATTCTTGTACTACCTGCTCTTTATTTAATGGATTCACATTGATACGACTAGGATGAACTCAAACGTTATTTTCGCATTCCGACCATTAAGTTGATAAGTAAAGACAGTAAACATTATCACCTTAAGAATAATTGATTTCAAAAATAATTAAAACTTCTTGGTCCAATGCCAAGTAAGTGTTCTTTTACATTTATATATTTATGGTTACAATACGCACACACGTAAGTCGGTCACTTATGTGACCGCCATCTGCACGAATATCTTGAATCTTAAGATTTAAAAATACGAAAGAATAGGGCTCCGGAGTCTAGCACTCCGCATGTTCTTGGATGAAATCTCTCCTGGGCTAGCTCCACGCGATGTGATTCATTCACTCTTTCCTACCTAAAACAATTAAAAAAACTTACAAATCAATACAAACCATTTTCCATAATTAATTACGAAAACTGAGCTCCGGAGTCTAGCACTCTACACGTTCTTGGATGTAGTAGTTCCTGGGCTAGCCCCACGCGATGTGATTCATTCACTCTTTCATACTTAAAAACAACTTAAAACTTACCAACCAATCCAAATACTTTCCATAATTAATCAGCGAGTAACTGAACTCCGGAGTCTAGCATTCCGCACGTTCTTGAATGCAACCGCTCCTAGGCTAGCCCCACGCGACGTGGTTCATTCGCCCTTTCGTTTAAAACATCTTAACAAAAGTCAAACACTTTTCTCTAAAAACGAAACATTGTTTAAATCATTCTATCTCGCAAACAAGCTAGCGCTTCAACCTCCACTGCGAGTATAAGCCAACGCTTAGCAGTAGAAAGCATTTCAAACAATCGTTCAATTAAAAATCACAAACCGTAGTTGCACGAACTACGAAGCTCTGATTTTCCCATTGCACAAGGGAATACGTAGGCACGGGGATTTTAATCCTTCGCGATCACAATAATAAAAAATTTAACCTTTTCCCATAACAAATGATAATTAAAATATTTCTTTAAAATAATCTTAACAAACCTTAATCATTAAAAGAAGACAATAAAATAAGTTAACATTTAAGCGCAAATTAGACTAAGAGGTTCCCGTTGAGTACAACGGACGTGAGGGGTGCTTAACAGCTTCCCTTTGCGTAACTGACTCCCGAACTTAGATTAGTGGTTTCGTTGACCATTTCTTGTCCTATTTAGGTTGTGTCTATATCTCCCTTTTCTCTTGTAAAATAAATAGAATTAGGTGGCGACTCTGTTGTTTATTTTAGGATCATATTTTTCGAGGTACAACACAGAGGACAAAAATATTATTAATCATATTTAATTTAATACAATAATAATCATGAAAAAACTGCTCAAATTAACATGAATTTTCCTAGGTATTAAAAAATATATTTAAAAAAAAAAGATATTCAACTATATATGCTTATGTATTATTTTTATATTCTTGCCCCTATCAATTATAAAAGGTTATAAATTAAAAAACCAGTAATTATTAAAAGTCTGGCTTATGGATTGATTGAGCTTAAAGGGCAAACATGATGACAAATTGGTTACCATCGATACATTTAATAATGACTAATTCTAGCAAGTTTGTTTCTTAAATTCTATAAATGCAAGAAATATTTTGTAAAACAAATAAATAAGCATAGAGCTTTGCAAAATATATATTGATCAAATTGCAGGTGTTGGAAACAAAATGGCTGAAATTATTAAAATTTTGAAAATAATGATTCTCTTTATTTTCTTAGTTCTAGTTGTAACTGATGCTGCGCGTATAGAGGTGACTATGACATGCAAGAAAAATTCTGATTGTCCATCGTATCTTTGTACAGCTCCTGCTTTTGTAATATGCTTTTATAATAAAGTATGCATGTGTGGGGGAATAATCTCTTTTTAATATGAAAAATAGTGAGTAATTTAAAATGGTCATCCTATCTCAACCTTTAATCCAATTGTAATTTATATGAGTTTGACAAAAATAATATATTATACTTGGTTTAAGAATTCAATTGGTAATTAATTTTTTCTTTTTTATCGGTCTAATCCTGATTCTTTTGTATTAAGAAGGAGTATTATTTGTACTCGATATTATATATTTCTTGCTTATAAAAAAATATATGTTATTACTAATGTAAATGCATGAGAGGTTTTGAAGGTATGTCCAAGATCTAATTGATAATGTAACAAAAATTTGGAATTAATAAAATATTATATTTCATTATTATATCTACCATTTAGTTTAAAAATTAAATTTGATATGCATTTATTTAAAATAATAAATTTGACTCCGTCGAGGAAACTATTGAAGAAGAAACATCGGTAGATTAGACTTATTTCACAATGGTCGATTACATGGTTGTTTTTAATATTCATCTCATATGGCAGAGGGGGGATATTATTAACCCTATTTAATATAATATGATAATCAACCATGAAAAAATTGCTCAAATTAACATGAATATTTCTATGTATTAAAAAGATATTCATCCATATCTGCTTCTGTATTATTTTTATATTTTTGTCCCTATCAATTATAAAAGGTTAAAAATAAAAAAATCGGTGGTTAATAAAAGTTTGCCTTATGGATTGAGTGAGCTTAAAGGGTAAACATAATGACAAATAGATTACCATTAATACAATTAATAATGACTAATTCTAGTAAGTTTGTTTTTTAAAATCTATAAATGCAAGAAATATTTTGTAAAACACATAAAAAGCATAGAGCTTTCAAAAACCATTTCCAAGTCGAAATTTTGATTTTCCAAACAATATCGTAAATATTCCAATTTTGATCCTCAATGATAAAACAGTTCCTTGCTATCCACACATTCCAAATCACAACCATCCATATAACTCTCGCTTTTCCAACTTTTGCAACAATCCGAGTTAATTGACCTCCAATATTCAAATTCTGGTTGTTGGATTAAAAGTTCTGGATAAAGGTTACTCAATAGCAAATCATGTGGAAAAAAACCTCAAAAGCTTGCCAAAGGCTTGGAGGCCCATTGTCACTGCTCTAAAGCTGTCAAAGAATCTGAATGAGATATCTCTTGAAGAATTGATCAATTCTTTGAGGAGTCACGAGATATAACTTGAAGAAGATGAACCTCAGAAGAAAGGTAAGTTTGTTTCTCTTAAATCTAACAAATCTGAATTTAAAACTTTTCAGGAAAAAGAAGAAAGCTCTGGAGGCGCATCAGAAGAAGACGATATCACTCCTTTCCAGAAGGGTTCAACAACTCTGGACGCACAGGCAAAAGAAATTCAAGAATCTCAGAAGATCTAGCAATCACTCTGAATCATCCTCTGGCTACAAGAAGTCCAGAAGCAAATAAGTGGTGTGTTATGAATGCAAGGAACCTGGACATTACAACAGTGATTATCCTAAACTTCAAAAATAAAAGCCTAAGAAGAAATTCAACATAGAGAAGAAGAAAAGTCTTATGGCTACATGGGATGACTCAGAATCTTCTGAAGCTGAATTAGAATCAAAAGATGAACATGCCAACATCGCTTTAATGGCCAACGTATCAGATGATATCAACTCATCAGAATTTGGATCAGATTCAGAAACAAAAGAGGTATTCTCTAAACTATCTAGAACTCAATTAGAAGATAGTCTCTAAAAAATTCTTGAAAAATATCAGAAATTTCAATTCAAATACAAAAAAATGAAACATGGTATAGAATCTGAATCTGAGGAAACTAAAAGCTGAAAAATCTAAGCTTAAAGAAAACATTTCAAAACTTGAAAACTCTTTTGAAAAATATAAAGCTTAGAAAGAATCTGACTCAGAAGTTCCATCGATTTCTGATAGCATCATAAAACAGTATGATCATACTTTTCAAAAATTTCTAGCTAAAAACATAGATAAAAGCATAATTGCCTCAATGATTTATGGAGTTTGCAGAAATGGTAGAAGAGGCATATGATACGTTAGACCTCTAGGAGAAGCACCACATAAATTTAAACAAGTTGATGACATGGTCATAAAGTTCAACACATCTTTAAATTCTCACTTTACATATGGACACAAGCATGATTTAAAATATATTAGTGAGTGATCTTGTTCTACAAATTCTATTGAGAAATCTAAACTCAATCAGAATTTTGTAAGTTCTAACAAGTAAGGATCCAGAAAGATATGGGTACCCAAGGATAAAATTATCTATGATGCAGATGTCTTTAACAACAAGATTGAAATACCAATCCTGGTACCTGGACTCTGGATGCTCGTGACACATGACGGGAAGAAAGCATATGTTCCAAAGTATTGAGCTTAAATATGGAGGCTATGTAGGTTTTGGAGGCAATCAAAAAGGAAAAATCATTGGCTCTGGAACCGTTGGGAAAAATACTCTTCCCTCTATATCTAATGTTCTGTTAGTTGAAGGATTGATGCATAACTTGTTATCAATAAGTCAATTAAGTGATAACGGTTATGATATAATCTTTAATCAAAAGTTCTGTAAAGTTGTTAGTCAGAAAGATGGAACAATCCTCTTTAATGGGAAGAGAAAGAACAACATTTATAAAATAAAACTTTCTGAACTTAAAAGTCAGAATGTGAAATGTCTTATGTTTGTTAACGATGAGCAGTGGGTATGGCACATAAGACTGGGACATGTTAATATGAGAAGATTATCTCAAATTAACAAACTCAATCTGGTCAGAGGACTTCCAAATATGAAGTTCAACTTAGAAGCTCCGTGTGAAGCATGTTAGAAAGGTAAGTTTGCTAAACCTGCTTTCAAATCAAAGAATGTTGTTTCTCCCTCTAGACCATTAGAACTTCTGCATATTGATTTGTTTGGACCAGTGAAAAATGTCTCAATCAGTGGTAAGAAGTATGGATTAGTGATCATAGAGGACTATAGCAGATGGACATGGGTAAAGTTCCTTAGACACAAGGACGAGTCAATATCTGTATTTTCTACCTTCTGCAAACAAGTTTAAAATAAAAAAGAGTTTAGAATTGTAAAAGTCATAAGTGATCATGGAGGAGAATTTGAAAACAAAAAATCGGAATTATTTTTTAATGAAAATGACATCTCTCGTGATTTCTCTTTTCCTAGAACTCCACAACAAAATGGAGTTGTAGAAAGAAAGAACATAATTTTACAAGAGATGGCCAGAGCCATGATCAATGAGACTAACATGGCTAAACACTTTTGGATGTAACACCCTTCTAAACCCCGCAAAAAAAATATAAATAATCAGAGTAATTATCATTTATCTCAAACAAGGGTGTCACACATAATTCAAAAACATCATATAAACACCTGTCATGCTGAATAACACTTGAAATAAATTCATACTTTCATATACTTTCACATTAGCATGTAGTAGTGGATCACTTTCATTAAAAATCTCATGACATTCAAGTCTCAAATAAACTTCATTCATTAAATCAACTTGGGCATAAAAGCCACTTCACCATAAAATTAAAATTCAATTAACAAAATAGATAAAGTATACAATCGTATCTCTCAAGACATGAATCAAGCGTTCCCAGTGTTACATGATCAGAGCACGACTCAACCCAAAATAAATATAAAACTAAAATAGGTTACTCCACCAGCTACTCTCTTTCTAGAAGCAAGTCTAATCTTCAGTACATGAGCGATGTCGTATAAAACATCATTCCAACAGAAGGGTGAGAATTCACATAATTATTGAAATCATAAGATAATATATAATTTAAGGCATACAAGCATAATCACAATTATTCTCACACTTCAAAAGTTTCATCAACATAATATCACTCAAATAGTCATACTATTATTAAGTACATACTCACAATTCCATAATTTCACCAATTCAACAATACACATAATACATATAATCTCATATTGTAACCATAGACACAATGTGACTCGAATGAAAAACTCAAATGCAACTCATGCATGTGGTACCAATCAATTGTTATCATTTTTCGGTTTTTACATTTAAACCAGATCCGTCCTCTAGACCGATAACACATCAAAAGCCCGTCCTCTAAGCTTTCAAACTCGTCCTCTAGGTTTGGGACAAGTCACTAGCTCCCATGGAACTAACAAGCATTGTCTCTTGACAAAATGATGCATGTGCAATTACAACAACCATATGCAATTAAGACCGTCCTCTAATCTTAATATTTATGCATACCTTCAATAATTCATAACATTTGAATTACCACACAGTTGCACATACAACACATTTTCAAATAACAATATTCATTATTCCAATATTGTTACCGCACTTAGAAAATAATACACAAGGTATCAACACAATTCAATCTCAATTCGTAAACCACATGATACCGATTAAATCTATAATACTCGATTCATCAAAATACACCAAATTAATCACTAAAATAAATTCAATATTTCAATAAACATTCAATATTCCCTAAATATATTAATATTCAACAAATATATTAATATATTATGTAAATAAAATATATTATGTATATTAGTAACATGATTCAAAATAATTAATTAGGATAGTAGTATAGTCTTACCCTTTATTTAAAGATATGTCATGTTGCACATTTACACTACTAAGCACATTGGTTCATTACTATTTAATTAAAGACCCATCAATCTATCATTATATAAATTCCTCACTCAATTAACAACTTATGTGGCTGAATTAAGTAATATATTGATTATTCAAATTAATGTTTTGGTGTTATTATATTTACTCTCCAAATTGAATACTACACATTTTATAAAAAGAAAGAATTAATGTGGCTATAGTATACCTAGTAATTCATATATTGAAATTCTATTCCATTTGTTTCAGTAACAGATAATGGCAGTACATGGCATTAAATAAATATATCACACTCTTATTTAATATATTTAGACAATGAAAGACTCGTTGTTCAATTACTAAATGCCACATTTTATCAATTAATTGCTACAAGATATTTTGGTGGCTCTCAATTAGTATATATTAATCTATGAGCTTACACTAAATTGAGGACAACATTTAATATCATGTTTTATGTGGCTATATCACCTTTTACACACCAACAAGAAAAATCAGACATGTCATCATCATGTTTTGATCCATTAGTGACGCATAGGCACCTGGGAATGTAAAGATACTGTTTTTCTTCTCGTCCTAATTAACAAGACATTACAGGATATAAGCACTATTTTACTCCTATGTGCTAGTGTTTCTTTTCTATAATACCAAAAAGTTTTATTCAATTATGAATGGGTCTTCACAATATACTAAAACACCAATTCCAAACACAAATCAATTATCACAAATCAAAGATTATTAGTAAAATCTAAAATCTATAAAATCATATAAATTTGGGACTTCCATCCTAACTATATTTCTACTCATTACATACTACCCAATAATCCCAATAATTATATGAAAACTCACTCTTACCTTGATTTTCTTGGATTTCTAGAGCTCTTGAACTTGATTTTCTCCTCTTCCCCTCTTCTCCTCTTCTAGCCTCTTTTTCCCACTTCCAACTTCTAACCCTATTCTATCTCATTCTCTTCTTTTATCAACCTCACAATTTTTTTATTGGGCTCATTAACTCACTCTCACATTTCTATTCACACTCCCAATCTAGACCCAATTAATTTAATCTTACTAAAAATCTATTTTATTCCAACAAATAAAATAAATAAAATAAATTAAATAATTCAATTAAATAAAGTAATTCAATTATTTCAAATAATTCAATTATATCCAATAATCCAATTAAATCAATTAATTCAAATAAATCAAATAAATTAAATAATTTCCATTAATTAATTATGCACAAAATCACACAATTATTTAATTAATAATAAATAACTAATTACTAAAATCAGGATGTTACATTGGACAGAAGCAGTAAATACAACGTGCTATATTAAGAATAGAATCTCTATAAGACCTATTATGGAAAAGACTCCATATGAATTGTGGAAGGACAGAAAGCCCAACATTTGGTGTTTTCATCTTCTTGGATGCACTTGTTATATTCTGAATACTAATGATCCTCTGAACAGGTTTGATTCTAAGGCACAAAAATGTTTCATGTTAGGATACTCTGAACGTTCTAAAGGATACAGAGTATACAATACAGAAACACGTACTGCGATGGAATCTATTTGTGTCAGATTTGATGATAAGCTTGGTTTTAAAAAGCCAAAGCAGAATGAATCTCTTGCAGATATAGAAGTTCAAATTACAGAAACCAAAACATCTGAAGAACAACCATCTACAGAAAAAGACAAGAATTGCCACAACAAGTTCTGAAGAACCCAGTCAGAAGAGACAATCCAGAAGAACGTTGAATTATCCAAAAGATAAAATTTTGGGAAAGAAAGATGATCCAATCAGAACAAAATCTTCATTCGGAAACTCCAAAGAATCTCTAATGGGATTAGTTTTTCTGATTGTACCCACTTCCATTGGTGAAGCTCTCTAAGAAAATGATTGGATACTCGCAATGCAGGAAAAACTAAATCAATTCACTAGAAATGACGTATGGGATCCAGTTCCTAAACCCAGTGGATTCAACATCATTGGAACCAAATGGGTCTTCAGAAACAAACTAAATGAACAAGGAGAAGTTGTCAGAAATAATTCTTTCCATCAATAATTCTTTCATCTGCATGTCAAGTCAGATGTCTTGCATCGGTTTCACTAAGAAACATGTGCCTAAATCTCGGAATTATGGGAAAATACCATAAGACTTTTGCGGGAGACAATCTTTTCTTATATCGAGACAAACCGCATTTAGGGCACTCAGTTAACAATGCATATTCGTTACAAAACAAAATGCAATCGTTAGGACAAGCATGTATCTTATCATAGCTCATGCCAATAGAGCATAACATTTTTTTTGCCTCATAGGTTCGATTAGGAAGAACATTATCATCCAATAGCATTTCTCTCACAATGGCCAACAACTCTGTGAAACTTTTATCCGACCATCCATTGCCCGCCTTTAAGTTGTACAACTTTAATACTGCAGATAGTCTTGAGAATTTAGTGCAACCTTTGTACAGAGGTTTCTCTGCATCGCTTACCATCCTCTCAAACCTTTCAAGACAATCATGAAGATCTTCTTCAAGTGCTTCTACAATCTCTTCAACTCGATCACAATTGTATGTTTCCGTGTCTTTGTCGTATGAAGCATAGGTCGTATTACTTTTTCCACTCAGTTCAACATTCTCGTTAATTTTCTCACCATGAAATATCCAACACTGATATAACAACAACGCAAGCAATGACAATGCATTCGTCTGGGGTTTTTGTAACGCCTTAATTTTTATATTTATTTTTATGAAATAAATATTAAATAATTTAATGGCAAAATTGAATATTTGGTGAAGAAAGTATTTTTATGATAATAATAATAATAATAATAATATAAGGTGTATTATTATAATGTTGTTATTATTTAAAATAAAAATAAATAAATAAATGGTTAGTTAGAGGTTTAAGGGGCAAAGGTGGAATTGTTGTTTTCATAAAAAGAGGAAATAGGGAAACAAACCTCATTCATCGTATTTTTGACGAAGAACAGGGAGGTCTGGAGAAAGAGGAGAAGAAAGGCAAGGTCAAGGATCACAGATCACCAAGACCCAAAGGTTGTGAAGGAAAGCTTCGATTTTAAGGTAAGGGGGGAGAAAAGGGTTTATGATTGGTGATAGGACATAGAAGGGTAATTGGGAGTTCCTTCCTCCCTTAGGTATTTTTAAGAGATTATGATAACAATGATTGAATTGATGCAATATTGTGAAATTGTTGATTAATAGGATTGTACGATGTATTTTGAAAATATAATTGGTGTTGTGTGTTTGGTATTGGGAAGAATGGTATATGAAGGTTATGGAGGATATGATGAACAGAGAAGAGGAGTAAATCTAATTAATTCCCTAATTTGATCTAGGAAAGTTTATTAATAAAACTAGTTGATGTTATACGTATAAATAGATAATAAACATGTGAATTGGTTGGTTTTGAGTGTCAAATTTGATTTAGAATAGTTGGGATTCGTGCATGTGAGGAAGAGGGAAGAAATTGGGACTTTTGGAAAAATTGAGTTTTTGGGGTACAGGTGCCACAACACGGGCAGTGTTGTACAACACGGGCGGCCGTGTTGTGCTCCTGGAAAATGTGTTTTGGATGTTTTGGCACAACACGGGCAGTGTTGTACAACACGAGCGGCCGTGTTGTCCCCCTGGAAAATGAGTTTTTGTGGATTTTGAGGGGCGTGTCCCAGGCCACCTGACACGGGCCGTGTTAGGCAACACGGGCGGCCGTGTTAGGCCCCTGTAAATGAAATTTTTCGCCTTTTTTAAGGTAGATTTGATTCATTCTTCTAATGTAGGATGATATTAGTGAAATAAGACTTTGAGGGTGTTCTAATGATGGATATAGGACTTGATGAGTAGCAAACTTAACGAATTCTGCAACCCCATTCTCATACTCTTTGGTCAATCGATCGACACAGATCCATATTTTATCCATGGTTTCCCTACTTATTAAGGTAAACAATCAATATCAACTTCAATAACGTATACATAACCAATGTTTCTCCAAACGACAATAACCCAGTTAAATCCAGACGAAACTACATAACTAAGGTAGTATCTTCGAATATTCTAACAACTTTCAAGTTCACTTCATTTTCTCACATTTAACAGATATTTACATCATTGAAGTTGAAAATAGAGTTTCATATAATAACAACAATATTAGACTTATCGGACATAACACTAATGACTAACGTATCTCCGTATCCTAAATGTTTTAAGCAAAAACTCCGTATCCTAAATGTTTAATTTTAATTTAGACTTATTGCGCATAACACTAATATTAGATTTATCGAACATAACACTAATATTAGACTTTCAAGTTCACTTTCATTATAACAATATAACAATAATATTAGACTTATCGAACATAACAACAATATTAGACTTATCGAACATAACACTAATGTTTAATTTTAATTTTTTATATACGCATTTTAATTGTATCGTATCCTAAATTTTTCAATGACTAACGTATCTCTGTATCCTAAATGTTTTATCCGTGCTTCATAGATTATAACCAAAAACTCAGTCAAGAAAATAACAAAAATATTATGACTTATCGAACATAACAACAACAATGTACCTTATGAGAACTCAGTAGAGGACGAACTCGGACGAGGGAAAACGAAAGAACGGAAAGAAAAAAAATAGAAACTGAGTAATATTTTAATTTAATTAAACCTTAGACAGCGCTTTTGAGGAAAGCGTTGTCTAAGGGTGGCCTTTAAAAGCGCTTTTAGTAAGCGTTGTCTAAAGGGAACCTTAGACAACGCTTTTGATTTTAATTTTTTTTGAATACCTTAGACAATGCTTTCTCAAAAGCGTTGTCGAAGGTATACCTTTAAAAGTGCTTTTTGAAAGCGCTGTCTAAGCCCCCCCTTAGACAGCGCTTTTTAAAATATTTTTGTGAACAGTCTCTGTGTTTTTTAATTTTTTCACTTATAACAGCGCTTTTTCATATAAGCGTTGTCTAAGGTGCGCTGTTAAACGTCATTTTTGTTGTAGTGATGTATGAAAATATATATATTTTCAGTATAAAACGATATTCAACTATATATGCTTCTGTATTATTTTTATATTCTTGCCCCTACCAATCATAAAAGGTTAGAAATTAAAAAAATGGGTAATTAGTAAAAGTTTGGCTTATGAATTGATTGAGCTTAAAGGGAAAACATGATGACAAATTGATTACATTTGATACATTTAATAATAACTAATTCTAAATAAAATTAAAAAATTAAAAGTCCATTAAGCATGATATGTCACATTAAAAAAAATAACAAAGCAGCTTAAAGATTAAAACAAAGGAATCATAAAATTAATGGGATGATATATGTGTTTTTATTTTTTACGAAATCAGTGTTTTTTTTCCGGTTGTTTTTAGGATTCACTCCATATGACAGAGGACACAAATATTATTAATCATATTTATTTTAATACAATAATAATCATGAAAAAACTGCTCAAATTAACATAAATATTTCCTAGGTATTAAAAAATATATTTAAAAAAAAAAGATATTCAACTAATGCTTATGTATTATTTTTATATTCTTGCCCCTATCAATCATAAAAGGTTAGAAATTAAAAAATCAGTAATTATTAAAAGTTTGACTTATGGATTGATTGAGCTTAAAGGGCAAACATGATGACAAATTGATTACCATCGATACATTTAATAATGAGGATTTTTTACTTTAATACCCCATTTTTCAAAATTAAACACCAATATACCCCTTTTTTTAAAAAAAATTCCAAAGTACCCCCATTTCAAGCCATGCTCGGCCAGTGAGATGTTGAGCACGTGAAGGGAAAAAGCAATGGGCGTGCTCGGCCAATGGGATGCCAAGCACCCCAATATTTTATTATTTTTTCGTTTTTCATGATTTTAATTGTTTTTAATTGTTTTTTTATAATACTTTTAATAATAATAATTTTAATAATATATTTTAATAATATATTTTATTAATAATAATTTTAATAATATATTTTAATAAAAAAAATTATTTATTCTCTAACTACAAAGAGTGATTAAAAAATATTTTTTATAGAATATGGATTAAAAAATATTATTGAATATATATTAAAAAATATTTATTATTGAATATTTATTAGTGAATATTTATTATTAAATATATATTAAATATTTATTATTAAAAATATTTATTTATCAATATTTTTTATTAAATATTGATAATTATGTAAATAAAAATAAAGTGCTCGGCCATTGACATCCCAGACGTCTTCAAAATTTAGCAAACTAATCAACAACCACGATCAGCGTAAGTGGGTCTTCGACTCCTCTGTTGACTTCACCAGTGTGTGTTGAAAACATACATTGGACATCTTCATCGTTTTCGACGCGATCCATATAATACATGTACGTACCATCGGGGTTATTATCAGTCAACGTTATGTATGGACATCGATACTCAACTTTCCTCACCTTCAAGCGACGACCTCCTACCTGTCGAAGACCCGTGTTGATGGCTGCAGTCAGTGTTCTAAAATTCCATTACGGATCTAGGTAAACACTGATTCTTTTGTCTTGCCCGTAGAATGCAACAGCCCAAACAGACATTTCTAAAAATACTAATTGACACTGGTGATGATTTTTAGTGAAACGTATCAGACTATTTATAATAAAATTTTACATGATAACTCGGATATTCAATGACCGAGTAACTTTTACTGTTCGGGTATTCAATGGCCGAGCACTTTATTTTTATTCACATAATTATCAATATTTAATAAAAAATATTGATAAATAAATATTTTTAATAATAAATATTTAATATATATTTAATAATAAATATTCACTAATAAATATTCACTAATAAATATTTTTTAATATATATTCAATAATATTTTTTAATCCATATTCCATAAAAAATATTTTTTAATCACTCTTTGTAGTTAGAGAATAAATAATTTTTTTTATTAAAATATATTATTAAAATTATTATTAATAAAATATATTATTAAAATTATTATTATTAAAAGTATTATAAAAAAAACAATTAAAAACAATTAAAATCATGAAAAATGAAAAAATAATAAAATATTGGGGTGCTTGGCATCCCATTGGTCGAGCACACCCATTGCTTTTTCCCTTCACGTGCTCAACATCTCACTGGCCGAGCATGGCTTGAAATGGGGGTACTTTGGAAATTTTTTTAAAAAAAGGGATATATTGGTGTTTAATTTTGAAAAATGGGGTATTAAAGTAAAAAATCCTAATAATGACTAATTCTAGCAAGTTTGTTTCTTAAATTCTATAAATGCAAGAAATATTTTGTAAAACAAATAAATAAGCATAGAGCTTTGCAAAATATATATTGATCAAATTGCAGGTGTTGGAAACAAAATGGCTGAAATTATTAAAATTTTGAAAATAATGATTCTCTTTATTTTCTTAGTTCTAGTTGTAACTGATGCTGCGCGTATAGAGGTGACTATGACATGCAAGAAAAATTCTGATTGTCCATCGTATCTTTGTACAGCTCCTGCTTTTGTAATATGCTTTTATAATAAAGTATGCATGTGTGGGGGAATAATCTCTTTTTAATATGAAAAATAGTGAGTAATTTAAAATGGTCATCCTATCTCAACCTTTAATCCAATTGTAATTTATATGAGTTTGACAAAAATAATATATTATACTTGGTTTAAGAATTCAATTGGTAATTAATTTTTTCTTTTTTATCGGTCTAATCCTGATTCTTTTGTATTAAGAAGGAGTATTATTTGTACTCGATATTATATATTTCTTGCTTATAAAAAAATATATGTTATTACTAATGTAAATGCATGAGAGGTTTTGAAGGTATGTCCAAGATCTAATTGATAATGTAACAAAAATTTGGAATTAATAAAATATTATATTTCATTATTATATCTACCATTTAGTTTAAAAATTAAATTTGATATGTATTTATTTAAAATAATAAATTTGACTCCGTCGAGGATACTATTGAAAAAGAAACATCGGTAGGTTAGATTTATTTCACAATGGTCGATTACATGGTTGTTTTTAATATGAGGAATGATATTTTCACACCAAAAAATAACATCTACACCGTATATGTATACGGTTTTGTTTCCCTGTTCCATTTAATAATTATTTTTTTATTTTTTCTAATACAAGTGAATCCATGTTGTTGCTTTATTTGGCTGGTGTAAATACGGTGTAAAAAACTTTAATTGTAAGAATAGCATTCCTCTTTTAATATTCATCTCATATGGCATAGGGGGATATTATTAACCCTATTTAATTTAATATGATAATCAACCATGAAAAAACTGCTCAAATTAACATGAATATTTCTATGTATTAAAAAGATATTCATCCATATCTGCTTCTGTATTATTTTTATATTTTTGTCCCTATCAATTATAAAAGGTTAAAAATTAAAAAATCGGTGGTTAATAAAAGTTTGCCTTATGGATTGAGTGAGCTTAAATAAACATAATGACAAATTGATTACCATTAATACAATTAATAATGACTAATTCTAGTAAGTTTGTTTTTTAAAATCTATAAATGCAAGAAATATTTTGTAAAACACATAAAAAGCATAGAGTTTTCAAAAACCATTTCCAAGTCGAAATTTTGATTTTTCAGACAATATCGTAAATATTCCAATTTTAATTCTCAAAGATAAAACTGTTCCTTGCTATCCACACATTCCAAATCACAACCATCCATATAACTCCCGCTTTTCCAACTTTCGCAACAATCCGAGTTAATTGACCTCCAATCTTCAAAACCAATTCACTCCCTTATATCTCTCCAACCGGATAATCTGTTCCAGAATTCACTGCATTCTGAAAAAAAACAAAAAAAAAAAAGGCGCGGCCGCAGCCTCCAAAACAGTTCCAGAACTGTTGTTCAGAACAGCAATATCTCCACCCCAATTAGCCTCACTATCCGCAACTGCTTCCTCCCCTGTCTGACCCAAGGGAAACCCCGACGTGTCCTGCAAAACATCTCCCAAAAAATTATTTTGCACCTCCATTTCCAGCTCTAGGCCAATATTGATCGATGCGGCACCCGAAACTCTCCAGCTTGCTGAAACATACCTATGATGCAGTGCTATATTATCCTCTTGAGAAGCATTAAAGGACGACAACAACAAATTATGTTTGGCCGACAAAGACGGGTGCATAGGCTGACTGTAAACAAAGTCCCCCAGATTAGAAAAAATATTCCCTGCATAAGATGACAAACCAGAATTATCAAAGGAATATGGATGAATGGCGAAATCCGAGGGCTGAGAAAAGCTCCTTCGCGCTGTTGCTGCTGGCATTACATTTTCATCAGTATCAGCAGACGATACTCCAAAAACCGGATCAGGGGTAAAACCAGACCCTCCGACCTGAACTGATCTTGTATGGGCTTCTAGAATCGAAGCAGCCGAACCTACCGAAAATCCACCAACTTCATTCGGATTCCAAAAAATCCTATCCCTTTCTACACTAATAGGTCCCCTATTCTCCAATAAAGCTTTAAGAGAAAGGTGATCTGATTCAATAGTAATATCCGAAGAGACTTCAACTCCAAAATCGTCTCAACTCCAACCCCCATCCACCCAACCTCCCATTCCCGCCACCGAAATCAATTTAAGCCTAGAACAAGAAAACAACCCTGGAAATTTATCTTTCAAACAATAATTACCCAACCGATTCGCAAACAAAAAAGGAGTAATGTGACCATTTCTAACTTCCATCCTACAATTCCGCGCAAATAAGTCGACATGCAATTTCTTATCAATCGTCCTGAAATCCTTCCACCAATCTGAACCGCATAATTTAGTCTCACCAATACCCATCCCCTTAAACATATTCAGGCAAATATCTCCATATCTCGCCCTCAAAATATTATACCATAAAGAATTTGAACCGTCTAAGATCTTCCACCTCCATTTAAGAATTAGAGCCACATTGAAATCTAATGTAAATGCATGAGTGGTTTTGATGTGTCTTTGATTAAAATAATAGATTTGTTATCATGATAGAGATTATGATAATAAGAAACAAGTTATTTTTAATCTAAAGTATTCTTGATCGAAGATTTATTGTGAATAAGACATAAATAATTCAACTTTGTTTGAATTGGATGGGACAAGATCCATTTGGCTAGAGAGGAGTGTGGTCTGGGCATTAGAGATATTTCTTCTTTGTTTTTTGATAATTAACATTGCATTAAGGAAGTACTAATGGGTACTTCGACCACAAAAATACACCAGAAAAGAAGAAACAGAGACATCACCACCCTCCCAAGAGACAAAACCACCAAAACAAATACCAACACAAATGTAAAACAAGCTACACAAAATCAAGAGGGCAATGTAACCACTCATACAAGTTACATTTGACTTGCCTAGGAGAACATATATCTAACCATTAGAGATTACTCCCCTGGTAGCAAGATTTGGTCTCGTAGGAAGTCTAGAGTGAAACAATCTCCACCAGAAAAGCTTCGTTTTCAATGGAACCTTAGAACCCCACAACACATTCAAAACAGTCTTGAGACCAATCTCAAGTTCACTAACAGAAGAATCAGCCCAAATACTACTATAGAAAGATTTAACTGAAAAGTTAAGAGACGTACCAAGATTCCACGTCCACCCGTCAACAACGCCTTCTCTAGGGAACACCTCTAGCAACAACGCATGAAGTTGATTAATATCAAACCTAATAGTATCCGAAAACTCCAAACCCACTAAGTTCAGCCTGTCCAACTTCCACACCCACCCATCATCCTCCCAATCACCTAACTCCCTCACGGTAATTGACTTGCAAGCAGATACCAAATACAAAGAAGCAAATCTGGATCTGAACAAAACCTCCCTACCGAACCAATATGAATGCCATAATGAAATTAGATTACCATCACCTAGCTGCCATGCAAAATTCTTAACAAATGAATCATTTCTGGAAAATGCATCCAATCTTCTTCAAGTCTCTCCACCATAACGATTCCAAGTGAGGCCTAGCAAACTCAGAATTGGGTGTACTTATAGTATACCTTATTATGGAATGTTACTTATCGAAAAACAAATTCAGATAGATCAATATATATATATATATATATATATATATATATATATATATATATATATATATATATATATGATGGTCTTTATTGGATAAAGATTAATAGCCCTCATTGAGTACTAGGGGTACTCGAATCCCTCATACAAAAGAGACAGAACCATAATTAAAAGAAGCAAGACAAAGGATCAGAATTCCAATCAGAAAAACTAATATACAAGTAGAAATATGGTCCTAAACAAATCCATTTACAAGCTAGAATCTTGATTTTACTCCAACATTCATCAAAAGAGGCTTCCACATTGTTGAAAATAATGTGATTGCGATGGTTCCAAATAGACCAAATTATTTCCAACCAAACTATGCCAACAACATTTCTCAACTTCTTATCCTTTAAGAAAAAAAACTATACGAGGATAGTCGACTATCACCTCCATGATTAAGCCTGAACATTGACCTAACCATCTAGAAATGTTAGACCCAATGTGTTTGTTGAATTCGTAATTCCAGAATAAATGATCTTTAGATTCTTTAGTCTCATTGCAAAAACCACATCTCAGATCACCCGCGTTAAGAAATATCTTCCTCAATGCAATTTGATCTTTCGTTGGGAGCCGATGAATCCACCGCCAACCAAACACCACCACATTTGACGGAGCCAAAATCTTCCAAATGGCATTGAAAGCATCACGTTCACTTGGCTGGGAAGGAGGTCCTAAGAATCTAAAGATCATTTATTCTGGAATTACGAATTCAACAAATAGCCTCCAACAAATAGCCAACTAAAATGATCCTTCTCGTCCCGGCTTAACATGTTTAGCTTTGCAAGACGTATATCAAAACAAAAAACTCTCATTCAAGTTGTTTCCACTTTCTTCAACAAGTCACATCCAATTTGAAACTTCGGATCAAACTACCTTCGCCACCGAACAATCCCTAAAAAGATGGCTTAATGTTTTCAGATAACGATTACAAAAAACGCAATTAATATCGCTTGACGGAGTTCCTCTACTATTAAGGAGATATTTTGTGGGAAGTTTGTTCAATATGCATCTCCAACCAAATACCTTGATTTTCATGGGAACCACCATCTTCTACAACAACTCTAAAGCAATATCACCTCTATTAACCGAACATAAAGGAATACGCTGATAAAAAATCAATTTGTACGTAGACCTCACCGAAAAAGACGAGTCCACCTCTAACGGCCCGGAAAGAGCTCGATATAACACCCTCGATACAGTTAAAGACATCATGCATCTCCTTTAACCGACCTCTAACAGAATACGACAGATGGATAGTAGATGATAAACCGGGAACCTGAACAGACTCGGAAAGAAAATTCTGCTCTGTCTCATCTACTGCTGCTAAGTTAACATCATCCTGAATTGAATCCTCTTCCTCCGCTCCTAGATTTATACCAAAATCCCTCACCTGAATAGACCTGATTGTCTCATAACTATCAATGCCAGAAGTTTTCGTTGATAAACCAAAAGCACTGTTGCTACTGCCAGCATACAATAAACCCGACAGAATTCCAGAATTTGGCCTGTAATTCTGTATCGAAACATTGTTGTCATGGATACTATTATTAATGCCTATTCTAGCTGCAAAGGTTCAAGCCATGTTATTGCATCAACCTGCATTATTCTGGTCTGTTGGATTTCCAACATAATCCATCATATTATCAATAATAGCAGCTGATATAGATATATTAGCACCTACAAAAGAAGAATAAGAGTTAGAAAAACTGAAATCTCCCCACTCCCCACTCCCACCTCCCGTCCCTCCAACCTCCCATCGTCGCGACTGATACATCTTTAAGCTTTGACATCGAATAAATTTGCGGAAACAAATGCTTAAAAATGTATTTCCCTGTCTAATTCCCATGCCAAAAGGAAGTGTGATATCCATTGCCTAACAAGATCTTGCAATTATCCATAAAAAAAAGTCTTCATGCTTATTCTTGGAAACATAAATGAGATCAATCCACCACGAAGAGAACGATTTCCACCAGGACCTCAAACAATCATCCCTCGCTATGAATAAGCTAATATCTTTGTATCGAGCTTTCAAGATTTTGTACCACAAATCCTCCGATCCCACTAAAATCTTCCAACGTCATTTGTGTAGAAGACCAATATTGAAATCTTCAATGTTTTTTAGATTCAATCCTCCTTTAATGTATGGGAGACAAAGAGAATCTCAATTAATCCAGTGAATCTTTCTCTTCTCTTCCGTACTACCCAAAATGAAATCACTTTGAATCTTGGTAATCTCCCTCCTAATCTTCACCAGAACCTTGTAAAAGGATAAATAAAATATCGGAATACTCCCTAAAACCAATTTTAAAAGAGTAATCCTTTCACCCATGGATAAAAAATGACCATTCCAACACGACAATCTCTTCTTCATCTTCTCAATGAGAGTCGTCCAAGTAGCAATCCTTCTCGGATTGAAGCCAATAGGGATACCTAGAAAATAAAACTTGTTTGACTCTGTCTTACACGAAAAAAACATAGTTGTCGCCTCTAGGTAGTTCTCTGATGTATTAATACCAATGAGCTTGCTTTTATGAAAATTAATCCCAATACCTGAAGCTAGATCAAAACCTCTAAGAATCGCTTTTATAGCCCATAAATGTTTCCAACTTCCATCTCTGATCAAAAGCGTGTCATCCGCAAATTGAAGGATATCAAGATTACACTCACCATTAACCTTAAAACCCGTAAATTCACTGATACCGATCAATCTTCGAACTAACATTGACAAACCCTCCACTACCAACACAAAAATAAAGAGAGATAGTGGATCTCCTTGCCTTAAGCCTCTCTCTACCTCGAACTCCTTAGTCGGACTACCGTTCACCAAAACAGACATCTTACTAGAGAATATTAAAAGTTCCATCCATCTTAGCCACTTAAACCCAAATCCCATTTTCCTCATCATAAATCTAAGGAAATTCCAACTCACTCTATCATAAGCTTTCTCAAAGTCTTCCTTAAAAAGAGACACAACCTTATTCCCCTTACTTGCCAAATCAACCAACTCGTTTGCCACTAGAACTCCATCCAACAATTGTCTTCTCGACACAAAATTACTTTGACACTTATAGACAATAGAGTGTAAAAATTTCTTAAGCCTAGCTGCCAAAAGCTTCATCAAAGCCTTGTACAAGCACCCAACTAGACATATAGGTCTATAGTCATTGTTAGAACAAGAATTTTGATTCTACTCTCCTTAATTAAAGTTTTAATGATAACAAATATTTTCATGTTATAAGAACAAAATATGCTTCTTGAGATTATTAATTTTAAGTATGAAGGATAATAAGTTCTCAACTTGAAAGAAGTTATGACGCAACATCTTCCTCTCTAAAGCAAAAGTTCTACAACAAAAAGATATGCTGAAAGTTCTCTTAGAAGATTTCATTATGCAACGCACGCTCAAAACAACTGCTTTATAAACCAAACTCTGATACTTTGATACACGCAAACTTTGATTCTCAGAATCAGTCACATTAATTTAATATCAAAGGATTAACGGCTCCAGACACAAATCTGTATTTTTGGAAACTCTTAAATGACGTTTATCATCATCCAAAAATAAATCAAGATGTCTCCAACGGATTATTATACTCATCTATAAAAAGGAGTCTACTGAAGAAATTTGCAAGAACAGTCTCGCGCGTGCATAATCATATTCAAATTTCTTTTTCATAAAATCGTGAATTAACCTTGTGTAAAAATATCACAGTTGTGATAATAGCTTTCTAGAAGCAACTTTAGTTACACACTTTGTAATCAAAACTTGATATACCTTGAGTCACTAAGTGTTAGTCAATAGACTCAAGAAGACTTTGACAGTAGGTCATTTTGTTTGTAATCCTTATTTGATTAGTGGATTAAGACCTCGTTGAGAGAGGAGAAATCACCTTGACGGGTGGACTGGATGTAGTTTGAGTTCAAATGAACCAGGATAAATCAATCGATTTCATTGCATTATTTTTTAAAACCTCAATTCAAACCCCCCATTTCTTGTGTTTTTTCCTCCTTCAATTGGCATCAGAGCGCCCAGTTCTGGGTGATAGTATTTAACCGAGTCAGATAAAGATCCTGAAGAAAAACAATGGCGAAACAATTCCAGAACAACAACGACAATCAAAATGGTAAGATCAATGGAAAACTTCCAGTGTTCAACGATGAGAACTTTGATTTCTGGAAGGATGTTCTAGAAAGCTTCTTTCTGGCTCTGGATGGAGACCTCTAGGATATGGTAACTGATGGCTACACTCATCCTGTTGGAGACGATGCTCATAAGATTGAAAGAAAATATATGACAGACCAACAGAATAAAGAGTTCATAAATCATCACAAGGCCAGAACAATTCTTCTAAGTTCCATTTCATACACAGAGTATGAGAAGATCACAAACAGAGAATCTGCCAAACATATGTTTGACTCTCTGAGAATGACACATGAAGGCAACACTCAAGTCAAGGAGACCAAAGCTCTTGCACTTATTCAGAAGTATGAAACATTCAATATGGAAGAAGATGAAACAATTGAGGAATGTTCTCAAGGTTTCAAATTCTGGTTGTTGGATTAAACGTTTTGGATAAAGGCTACTCAATAGCAGATCATGTGAAAAAAATCATCAGAAGCTTGCCAAAGGCTTAGAGGCCCATGGTCACTTCTCTAAAGCTGTCAAAGAATCTGAATGAGATATCTCTTAAAGAATTGATCAGTTATTTGAGGAGTCACGAGATAGAAATTGAAGAAGATAAACCTCAGAAGAAAGGTAAGTTTATTTCTCTTAAATCTAACAAATCTGAATCTAAAACTTTTCAGGGAAAAGAAGAAAGCTCTGGAGGCTCATCAAAAGAAGACGAATTATCACTCCTTTCCAGAAGGGTTCAATAACTCTGGACGCATAGAGAAACGAAATTCAAGAATCCCAGAAGATCAAGAAATCACTTTGAATCATTCTCTGGCTATAAGAAGTCTAGAAGTAAATAAGTAGTGTGCTATGAATGCAAGGAACCTGGACATTACAAGAGTGATTGTCCTAAACTTCAAAAAGAAATGCCTAAGAAAAAATTCAACAGAGAGAAAAAGAAAAGTCTTATGGCTACATGGGATGACGCAGAATCTTCTGAAGCTGAATCTGAATCAGAAGATGAACATGCCAACATCGCTTTAATGGCCAACGTATCAGATGATATCAACTTATCAGGATCTGGATCAGATTCAAAAACAAAAGAGGTATTCTCTAAACTATCTAGAACTCAATTAGAAGATAGTCACTCAGAAATTCTTGAAAAATATCAGAAACTTCAATTCAAATACAAAAACATGAAACATTGTCTAGTATCTGAATCTGAGGAAACTAGGAAACTAAAAGCAGAAAAATCTAAGCTTAAAGAAAACATTTCAAAACTTGAAAAATCTTTTGAAAAATATAAAGCTTAGAAAGAATCTGACTCAGAAGTTCCATCAAGTTCTGATAGCATCATAAAGCAGTATGATCATAGTTTTCAAAAATTTCTAGCTAAAAACATAGATAGAAGCAGATTTGCCTTAATGATCTATGGAGTTTGCATAAATGGTAGAAGAGGCATAGGATATCTTAAACCTCTAGGAGAAGCACCACAGAAATTTGAACAAGTTGATGACATGGTCATAAAATTCAACACATCTTTAAATTCTCACTTTACATATGGACACAAGCATGATTTAAAATATACTAGTGATTCATTTTGTTCTACAAATTCTATTGAGAAATCTAAACTCAATCAGAATTTTGTAAGTTCTAACAAACAAGGACCCAGAAAGATATGGGTACCCAAGGATAAAATTGTCTATGTTGCAGATGTCTTTAACAACAAGATTGAAACACCAATCCTAATACTTGGACTCTGGATGCTCGCGACACATGACGGGAAGAAAGAATATGTTCCAAAGTATTGAGCTTAAAGCTGGAGGCTACGTAGGTTTTAGAGGCAATCAAAAAGGAAAAATCATTGGCTCTGGAACCATCGGTAACAATACTCTTCCCTATATATCTAATATTCTGTTAGTTGAAGGATTGATGCATAACTTGTTATCAATAAGTAAATTAAGTAATAACGGTTATGATATAATCTTTAATCAAAAGTTCTGTAAAATTGTTAGTCAGAAAGATGGAACAATCATCTTTAATGGGAAGAGAAAGAATAACATCTATAAAATAAAACTTTATGAACTTAAAAGTCAGAATGTGAAATGTCTTATGTCTGTTAACAATGAGAAATGGGTATGGCACAAAAGATTGGGACATGTTAATATAAGAAGATTATCTCAGATAAAAAAACTCAATCTGGTCAGAGGACTTCCAAATATGAAGTTCAACTTAGAAGCTCTGTGTGAAGCATGTCAAAAAGGAAAGTTTGCTAAACCTGCTTTCAAATCAAAGAATGTTGTTTCTTCCTCTAGACCATTAGAACTTCTGCATATTGATTTGTTTAGACCAGTGAAAATTTCCTCAATCAGTTGTAAGAAGTATGGATTATTGATCATAGATGACTATAGCAGATATACATGGGTAAAGTTCCTTAGACACAAGGACGAGTCAATCTCTGTATTTTCTACCTTCTGCAAACAAGTTTAAATGAAAAAGAGTTTAGAATTGTAAAAGTCAGAAGTGATCATGGTGGAGAATTTGAAAAAAAAAAATTGGAATTATTTTTTTAATGAAAATGGCATCTCCCATGATTTCTCTTTTCCTATAACTCCATAAAAAAATGGAGTTGTAGAACGAAAGAACATAATTTTATAAGAGATGGCCAGAACCATGATCAATGAGACTAACATGGATAAACACTTTTGGGAAGAAGCAGTAAATACAACGTGCTATATTAATAATAGGATCTCTATAAGACCTATTCTGGAAAAGACTCCATATGAATTGTGGAAGGACAGAAAGCCCAACATTTCATATTTTCATCCTTTTAGATGCACTTGTTATATTCTGAATACTAATGATCCTCTAAACAAGTTTGATTTTAAGGAACAAAAATATTTCATGTTAGGATACTCTGAACGTTCTAAAGGATACATAGTATACAATACAGAAACATGTACTGCGATGGAATCTATTTGTATCAGATTTCATGATAAGCTTGGTTTTAAAAAGCCAAAGAAGAATGAATCTCTAGCAGGTATAGAAGTTCAAATTACAAAAACCAAAACATCTGAAGAACAACCATCTACAGAAAAAGACAACACAATTGCCAAAACAAGTTCTGAAGAACCCATTCAGAAGAGACAATCCAGAAGCACGTTGAATCATCCAGAAGATAAAATTATGGGAAAGAAAGATGATCCAATCAAAATAAGATATTCATTCAGAAACTCCAAATAATCTCTAATGGGATTAGTTTCTCTGATTGAACCCACTTCCACTGATGAAGCTCTCTCATAAAATGATTGGATACTCGCAATGCAAGATAAAATAAATCAATTCACTAGAAATGACGTATGGGATCTAGTTCCTAAACCAGAGGATTCATAATCATTGGAACCAAATGGGTCTTCAGAAACAAACTAAATGAACAAGGAGAAGTTGTCAGAAATAAAGCACGACTGGTTGCACAAGGTTATAGTCAGCAAGAGGGAATAAACCACACATAAACCTTTGCACCATTCGTAAGGTTAGAATCTATCATACTTTTAATTTCTTTTGTTGTAAATCATGACATCCCTCTCTATCAGATGGATGTCAAAAGTGCTTTTTTAAATGGTTGCATTGATGAAAAAGTTTATGTGCATCAAACCCCTGGTTTTGAAAACACTAAACATCCAAAATATGTTTATAAACTTAAAAAATCATTATATGGTCTGAAACAAGCTCCCAGAGATTGGTATGAAAGATTAAGTAACTTTCTTTTGGGAAAAAACTTTACCAAAGGGAATATGGACACAACTATTTTTTGTATAACATTTATGCTGTACCCCAAAATTTGCCCTCACATCTTCAAAATAATATATCTCAAGAGGTCTCCTAATGGTCACAAGATTCTCAATTGCTCAAAGGGGTTCAAGGTTTCATCAGACAAAGCCTCCTCCTAAGCAATGGATCTTAAATTAGGGTTTTGAGTTTCTCAAATAAAATTGGACTTCCAAAGCCTCAAATGGACTTCATGGTATCCCATATACTTCAAAGAATCCTCATGTCAAGTTTCAAGACTTCCCCTACAAGTTTGATTAGTTAGATGCTCAGATAATCAAAAATCAGTTAACTTGGTCAAAAAGTCAACTGTGGTCAACATACAGTCAAAATCCAATATTTTTTGTCAACATCAAGATTATGAAGTGAGATTCATCAATTGATCAAGGGTTGATCATAATTCATCAAGGAAACTTCAAATTCATCAAGAATCAGAAGTTGCTAAATTAGGGTTTTCTTTAGGAAAAGTCAACTGTACTTTGACCAGCCTTAACTTTCACACGCTTCATCACAAATTTCCCATCCAAAGCTCATTTTGAAGGAAATTCAACTTTCTACAACTTTGTGTATCACAAGCCAAGGCCAAAAATGCTTCATTTGAGAGATATGAGCAAAGACATTGCATGTCCTTTAAAAAGTCAACAAAATATCAACATTTTCAAAAGCTCATAACTTGAACATGGAAGATTAAATGGATATGGGACCAAAAGGAGTAATTAGAGGACACTCTAAGCTTTCTAAAAAGTCAAGGAACACATCCATGGGATAAAACTTGTGAGAGTTATGCATTGTTGAAGTTGGGCAAATTTGAGGAGGTGTATAAGGCAAATAATTACCAAAACTTAAGTTTTTGCCAAATGAGCCCATATTTTTCTAACTCAAACTTAATCATTAGATAATCCACGACCCATAAGTCATATATTCTGATTTTTTATGTTTATTTTATATTTTATTGGATTTAATTGATTTAAATTCAATTTTAATTAGAATAAATATTGAAAAATCAAATATTTGATCTTAGGATTATTTTAGGATCAGAATTTGGTGTTTATGATCATAATATGGATCCCAAATTCGTGCACATCAAAGGAAGGGTCATAATATCAAATTTTTCACTAAAATAGAAAGTTTCTATCTTCATTCCAAAGCAACCAAACTTTCTTCACCCAAGCCCAAAATTTTTGACCTAAATTACACTTCTATAAAAGCACAACATCTCCACATCAAGGACGAAATTCTTACACCAAAGAACCTTAAATAAAATTCAACAAAAAAGGAAAACTAGGGAAAATTTCAAAAACACTTCATAGCAAGTTTTTAGCATCTTTCTTCATCCAATTATCATCAATAAACTTCCAGGAGGCCATTCCAATCCCTATTGAAGGTTGAGCATACATAAAACGCAACCTATGAACACATGTAGCCTCTTACTTTTTCTTGACCTTGAATCTTTCGTTTCATAGAATTTTAATACATTTTATTTTCATAATATTGTTTATAATCATGTATTGATGCTTTTTGATAGTTTGTTTTTGAGTTATGATGCAGGTTTCGAACAACACCATTGTTTGGGCATAAAACGTCTCTTGATCGAAACTCCCAATCCAGCCACTTTTAGGCCAAACAAATTACACCATTGAATTCCTAAGGCCGAAATTAGTAGAAATATGTAGTTTTGATGCGTTAATATTTGTTGTTTTTTGATGTTCAAATTGCAGGCCAAATATCTACGAAAATTTCGTAGCAAAATTGCAGGAAATTTATAGCAAAACTATAGCAAAAAACAATGCAGCCCAAGGTTGAAGATGATTGTGTGTCACCGCGCGATTGGTCGACTTTGATTTTCGTTTAATGTTATTATATAATTGTTTGTTATTGTTGGTTATCACGAAAACGCAGGTCGCTCAGTTGGCAATGCAACGCATCCTTGATCCTTTGGGGGCGGGTTCGATACAAGGCCACCCTCCTCCCTATTATTTTTAGTTCTTTTTCTTTCTTTCTTGTTTTTTTAAATTCTTTTTATTTTTCTTTTCTTTTATTTTTCTTTTAATTTATATGTTAATTAATTAAACCAATAATCAATTAACTTTTTCAAAACCAATAATAATTTATAAAATTAATAATTCTTTTTTCTTTTTATTTTGTAAATAAAAAATAATAATAATTTTTTTTAATTAAATAAATTAATAATAAAAAATTCCAAAAAATCATTAAACACTTTGTTTTTCTAAATAAAATCAATTAATCGTTTTTTTTATCTGATTCTCTATACTTCCTCGCTTTTATCCATTCTCGATTTTTTTTTAAATTTCTTTGTTATTTATATTTCTTAGAACAAATGTATATGTGTAAGGAATTTGTAATAATTAGGTTTATTTTTTCTCCCTATTTTTTTAAATAATGTAATTGCTCATGGGATGTAATAGCGTAGGAATTTTATTTTTCGCACTCCCCTAATTTCAAATATGTATCCCGCTCCCCATGATGTAATAATCTAGGGTTTATTTTCTGCTTTTAATTCCGTAAAACATTAATTGCGTGGTTAGTAATAGTAGGGTGTGAAAAGTGTAAACACCCCAAATTTGCCCTCACTTTTTCTCACACTATGGCTTGTGATCTTTCATTTTTGCATTAGCATAAGCATACCACTTCATATTGCATATTTGTTTCATCTGCATAGTTCCATTTCAACTGCACCTAGGGTTTGTGATCTGAGCAATCCAAGAATCAATATGAGCCATCCCAATGGTCTTGAAGCTTTCCAAGAGGGTCCATGTGTGTTCTATGATCATAATATGCTCCCCAAAGTTCATGAAAGTCAAGAGATCACAAAGAATGGCAAAGTCATAGAGGCAGAGCTAGGGTTTTCCTGCACAGATGACCAAAATTAGGGTTTTGGTTTCAGAGGCCTTAATCCCAAATTTTTTGGTCATTTTTGTTTCTAATGGTCTTAATATGTTATAAGGATCATGTGTACCAAGTTTGATGACGAAATTCATTGTGGAAGTCATCTGATCATTGGGTAACTTCTTGAGCAAGTAAAGTCAAAATCAGGGCATCTGAGGCCTCCATCAATGGAACCAAAGGATCATTTTCATCATTTTGAGTCTCTATGATCTTTATTTAATCATTGAAGTGGTTATAAGTTCACAAGATTGAAGAATTTTGAGCCAAATGCAAACTTGCTATTTTTAGAAATGACTTGTAATGGAAACTTTCCATTTTGGGAAAGATTTTCAACCTAGTCTTTCATGACCAAAAATGCTTCAAATGAAAAAAATTTGGGCATAAAAGTTGTAGATTATGTCTTTCCCTTTTCAAAAAGTACTAGAACATGTCTTGATTCATCCTAGAACTCAAGATATGACATTTCAAAGTTGGCAAAAATCCTATAATTTTCAAGTTCATGCCAAAGAGGATTTTTTGCAAATTCATGTTCCAAGCCATTTCATGACCTCTAATTGATTGCTAGGCATCATAAAAACACAGTGCAATGCATTTGAACAAAAATTGTGCCTTGGATTGCAAGTTTCCACAAGACATTTTCATGAAATTCTGAAAGAGGGAAAAGTTGCAAAACCTCTTGAAACCTTCCCTCCACTTGTGCCAGATGCATAAAACCAATCATATGCCCCTCCATGAATCAGGCTGAGGCCAGACACCCCTTGAAGCCAGCTCAGCCATGGCCCATATCTCTAAGTACACAAAATTGACATTTTGCAAAACCTCTCATACCAATCAAGCTGTGCCACACCAACTCTCTGAACCAATCACAATTGTTTATACTAACCTCAAGCATTCCAAAGCATACAAGACACAAACTCAGAACCTCCCACAAGTCAGCATTCACAAAATTGGCCAAAAAATTCAAGTCTTCGAAACTCTCAGCACAAACACCAAACCTCAAATCTTTTTCCACCAATCATCTCCACACATCATAGGGAGCAAAAACCACCATTCATTTTGCCCTGAAAGTCCCTCAAACACAATTTTCCACCTCTCAGAACTGAACCTTCAAAAGGAGGTCATTTAAACACTTGCAAAGCTTCTCAATAGCATCAGGGTGATCAAATGAGGTGTCTAGCACAAGAAGCAGGCTTTGGGGGTCCCCATTTGCTCAACTTCAGCTCAGGTATAGCTCAAGAACTTTTTTCTCAGAGCTTTGATTTTAAGTTGCAATGTGATAAAGCATGTTTCTCTGATCATTATGCACTTTGAATCACTGAAAATGGATAAGTATGTAGGATGTATTCAACTTCTGAAATTTTTGCCAGTTTTCCGTTTGGCTTCGATTCTCTCTTTTGATGCAAAATAAATTGTTTTTGTTTGTGGATTCTTGTTGTTTGATGTTAGAGGAGTGATTCTGGAGATTTTAGCACGTTTTTATGGCCTTGAGAGAGATAGGGGTTTGGTGTTGTCGGAGAAGATGACCGGAGGTCTTCTCCGGCCACCCGAATATCATTAGGGTTAATTAGGGTTTTATTTTCCAGATTGATTGCTAGCCCTAGGATCATGTTTTAATTAGCGTGTGGACGGTCCATATGAGGTCATTAACTCTAACCTTTAATTATTTAATTTAATTAGGATTATTTGAATTAATTTAATCAGAAACAATCCTGGCCATCAGTTAACGCGCGCAATCAACTCCCCTCTCCCAAGTTTGAATCATGGCCCTCAGATGTGCATACCTTCCATTTTAAATCATTTTATTTTTATTTTTATTCATTTCTTTTGCATATTTTATTTAAAATAGTTAAAAATATCAAAAAAATATGATCTTTTGCATTTCTGATCCAAATATTTTGTTTAACCCAAAAATGATTTTTTTTTTTGCATTTTTAAAGTATTTTTAAAATATTTAAATGTTATTTTTAATTATTTAATGGATTTTAATTAATTAAAAATACATTTAGGTTTCTAAAAATCAACAAAAAATTCATGAACCATTCCAATACATTTAGAAACATTTTCAAACTCATCATACAAATTTATTTTTAGGGTTGATCATAATTTCACAATTTTATTTGAATTAGGGTTCTTAAAAATCACATTTTCTAACCCTAACTTGAAAAACTCATTTCTGCCTAACCATGATGAGTTTGAACTTGATTATTTTTGCATTGTTTCACATATTGCATGTAGTTTCTAGGTTATTTTTCTCATGAATTTATCTTGAATTTTCAATTTGATTTGCATTTTCCCTTAAGAATCACCTAAAAACCCTAGCAAACTTAGAAAATCCATAACTTTCAATAGGATTAGATTCCGACCTTCTCCTTTGGGGTTTGATCTTGTATGTGATTAGGGTTTGATTGAGCTTGATTTCAATTTTTTATCATGTTGATTGCTTCTGTTTTGGTCATTTGCATCTCATACATTCATAAAACCCTAATTTCTCATGTTCATTTGCATTCATCTTTGCATATCATCATCATGTGAACTTTCCATGACATTTCAAACATTCATATGACATCTTAGACATCTTAAGGCATGCTTGAATATTTCTTGATAATTTCTTCATTCATTTTCTATGTCTTACATTCATTACATTTCATAAACATTCATGTGTTTTCAAACTTCTAAACACGCTTCCTTTGCATCTTATATTTGTATGATCATTCATATGCATCTTGTATGACTTTACATCATCTCATGTGTCTTTTACATTACATTTTAACTTTTGAATTTGGTCTTCACATCTCATTTCATTTCATTTCCTTTTATTTTATACCTTATGCATTCATACTAACATTTCAGATACCTTTGGTAAGTTATTTGGGAAGTGGATTTGCCTTCACTTCCCACCTCTTCTTATCTCATTCATATGCATTATTACATGTATTTGAAGTGAATTTGTTTCACTTGTGTTCCATTCTTCTTACTTCTTTTCTTTAAGTTACTTATCTTCTTCAGGAAGTAAGTAACTTATTCTTCTTCTTCCTTCTCTTTTCATCTGATTCTTCCATCGGTGGCCTTGAAGATCCTTTCTCTTAAGCCTAACAAACCATAGGATACCCAAGAATGATAACTTTTAGGGTTGTGTGTAACGCCCGTTTATTTAATTAATTATTTAATTAAATATAATTGTGGTATGTGGTGTTAAGTCGCATTAATTTAATTTGATTTCTAAAATATCAGAATATTATGTTGATAATTATAAGTTTGTTTAAGTCGAATTTGATTAATTAAGTTGATATAAGTTGTGGAATACGATATATAATATTCTTCAGGTATTGTTAGATATGTTGTCGGAATTGTGTGAACCATTTGGTTGATAATTGGAATTTAATCGATTAAATCGGGAATAAGTATTTAGTCATTAATTATTATTCGGTTGATTTGGCATTATGGTAAATTAAGTCGTTAAGTCGGAAAAATAAGTCGAAAGCCGTAGAATTAATTATATAGTTGTGGTGTTAATTGGTTAAGTGGGCTAGAATTCGCGGTTGGATTAGTAATATGGGAGGTGTTAAATTAGGCCCATTAGAAATTAAGATAGTTAGTTAATTTAATAAAGAGAAAATAAAATAAGTGATAGAAACAAAAGAAAAGAAACAGAAGTGGGGGAGTTAGAAAAAGAAGGAAAGGAAAGAGGAAAGTGGAACTGCTGCAACGTGAGAGAACCAGAAAATTTCCGGAATCCGACTGTAGAGCAACCTTCAATCCAATCTAAGGTAAGGGTGGGTTCGATTCTTATAACCGGGTATGAATTCCAATACTTTAATTTGGGTTGATTTGGGAAATTAGGTTGATATGTATTTGTTGATTTTGTGGCTGTCATGGAAATCTCATATTAATTGTTGCGTAGAAACTGTGTCAATATACATTGAATTATCAATTTGCAGATAATGTAATTAGAACGTAAATTAAAAATTTAATGGCTTAGTATTAAAGAGGGATGAATATTCTGGAAACTGGTTGTAAAAAGGATAAGAAGTAGATTAGATATTATTTCTTTTGGAAGAATATTTGGAAGAAGAAGAATTGGTGAGTGGGGCCCACCATGTAATGAATGGCGCACGCCACTCACCCTTCCCACCATCTTGTGGCGCAGGCCACACAATGCTTGTGGCGCAGGCCACACATTGGTAGTGGCGGGCTACCTAATCCATGGCGTGGGCCATTGGATAGTGGGGCTAGGGCCATGTCTCACTAATTTGTTTATTACTAATTCCCTACTTAAATTTAGTGTTAATTAGATTTAGTTTTAATTATTGGTAACTAAATTAATTAGACTTCTTCAAGATGAATTAACACCTTTAAATATTAGAAACATTAATGTTTATATGTCACAATTTTAAATGAATAAGTAAACAGAAATTTATAACTATACTAGTTTAATTTATATAATAGCCTTACCTATCAATTGTGATGAAGAAGAACAGAGTAGTTCTGGCTGGACAGTAGAAGAGTTACACTTTTAACAGAAGCAGGATTTAACAGACATATAGCAGTAGCATTGTAAAATATGGAAATTTCGACAGAATTTCGGAAAGAATTGTATTAACCCCAAAAACGTTAAAATAGTGTTGAAATTAGTCGGTTTAGCCGAATTAGGCGAGAAACGAAGTTGCTTGGAATTTAATGAGATTCGTCGGAGTAAGTCGGGTAATATGACAGTTGATTTTAATGAGTTGTTTTGCTGGAAATTATGTTGCAAAAATGTTGCTACAGGTACAAATGAGTTGTTAAGTTGTTCCGGTTACGGAAAATATGAAAGTTGCTAAGTTGTAGGCTTGATAAGCCAAAGTTGAATATAAGTTAATTATGTTGTAAACGTTGTTGTGTTGCTATTATTGTTATGTTTTCGAAGTTTTAAAGTCGTGTATGCATTTAAGTCATTTGCATTTGTCGGAGCCGTTGCTCACACCACGTTGGCCTGGATTGGCAGTTTAAGTTGAAAGTTGAAGGCTTATGCCTTGATGCCTCGATAACCTGGCAATTATTAAGTTGGGAGTTTTACTCCGAATGGCACCACATGCATAATTAGTCGAGTCGCATTAAAGTTGCATTCTTGTTGAGTTAATTGTGTTGATGTTTGGTTGGAGTTCTTGTTGAGTTATTTGTGTTGATGTTTGGTTGGAGTTGTGAAGTGGTGTTTGTTTATGATCCTTATTTATTGTATTGTTTTTCATATACTGCTTATAATTATCGTAACTCACCCCTTCTGTTGAATGTTGTCCTTATGGGGCAACGTGCAGGTAATCCTGAGGAGTAGTCGGTTACCATTAGTCGAGTCAGTGGTCAGTCGCTCTGATACGTAGCACTCGGGGGGGATTGACGCGTGTCTTCTTTGTTGATCTTTTATTATTGAAAAATTCTATTTAGTTAAAGAACTTAAAATTTGCTTATTTCTTATTTTAAAGTTGTTATTAGATTGAATAAAAATGCTATGAGTTGTGATGTGAATCCGCTGCTTAAAGTTTTATGAAGTTGATTTATTTGAGTAAACTGAAGTTGTGTTGTGTTATATGAAAAATATACTATGTATTAATTATGACTTCCTTAAGTTGAAATTTGTTTATAGTTGAAAATGTGATATCCCGTTTTGTGGAAAGTTTTTATAAACTCTGATTTCAGTTATATTCGCGGTTAGAAAATAGGGTGTTACATTGTGTATAGTCCCCCTTAGTCTTAAAGCTTTAGGACTTTGAATTACGGTTATGCCTGCATCCTTCTCTTAGGATGGAGTGTATAACTTTAATCCTAAGTGTTAAACCTTTAATTTGTTTACACCTCTTAATCAAATCACACTAATAATCACTAAGGCTTTATCTTGTAACTTGGGCCTTACATTAGGGTTTTATCTCTTCCTTATGGTTAAGAGGGACCAACCCTAGTGTTTAATGGACAAGTCCCCCTCAAGTTGTCTTACAAACTTAAAATCCACTTCTTAATCTCATCCCATAATTAAAATCCATTTAATAATGGCTTGTAATATAATGAATTTAATCCCTAACCATGGATTAAGTTGAGGTATTTTCCTCAGCTTAAGTGTTCTCATCTATTATCCTTCTATTAGGATGGTGTAATGAGTTCATTAATCTGTGATTAGAGATTAAACTCATTACTTGACACTAAACAAAAACCCAAAACATCTTAATAATCACAAGTAGGTTAATGATCTTAATCATACATCATCATGGTAATTAAGTTGAGATGCTTATCTCATACTTAAGTAGGCTCATTATCCCTAATCAGATAGGATATAATGAGTTTAGAACCCTTGACTTAGGCTTAAGCTCATAATCCTATGCAAAACACCAAAAACAATACAAGACTGAAAACACAAAAAAAAAACAATAATCGTATCCTTCGGGATTCTTTTCTCATCACACTCATTCATAAGCGAGAACCTGCTTCTTCCGTCTAATGCAAGACAGTTAGCACTCGAGCCAGACGAGTCATACACTTGAGCATAGGCAAGTAAGCAGTTTACAGTCAATTTATTTTCAGTCTCTTTGAGTCGAACTACGGTGTTCTGACTTCCTCATTGCACGAGAGGATACGTAGGCATAACTTAACAGTTATCGAACAAAAGTTTATGTGTCTTCCCCCTCTTTCAACATTCTTTCTAAAGCCTCAGTCCTGAGTAATTCACACCTTTTTGCACTGACACGTGTATTTTCTTTCCTTAGCTTTTACACACAGATAACACATACACTTGCCCCTTTTAAACACAATCTTGTAAGCGTGGATCCCGTCGAGTACGATGGACAATATGGGTGCTAATACCTTCCCAGGTTGTAATCAACCCCCTTTCTCAGTTTCTCTGGTTCGCAACTGTCTTATCCATCTTTTTCTAGGTTTATGCAACATTACCTTTCCTTCGGGATAAAAATGCCTAGCTGGCGACTCTATTCAATTCAACTTCATTTTCTCTTTTCGCCGACCGTTCGCGTCTGCACCGGGATGTAAATCTTTGGGAGCGACAACTTTGCGACTCTACTGGGGAATCTCTCTTGTAACCAGGGCTTCTGGTTCTTTTTGTGGGTTTCTCCTAGCGCTTGTTTGATTTGTGTTTATGGGCGTGTTATGTGCTATGTGTGCTTTTGTTTTTGCTTTATTTATTGCTTTCTGTACAGCTTTATTAATTGTTTTCATTTACGGTTTTACTGCATTTCATATTACTGTCATCATACCATTGTGTTGGATCTGTTGTTTACTTTGGTGGGAGGGATACTCAGTGAGTAAGGTTCCATACCGGGAGCCTGAGTGACACATAGGATAGAGTGGCTTCATATTCTTTCCATTCCATTTCGGTTTGGTGCGGGAATGTGAAACACGATTCATACATGGGTTTCTTCTTGATAACTCTGTGTTACAGATTTCCTATAGTAATAGGGCTATCTGGGAAGCCTGCTAAGTCTGGATGACCTTTTTAGATGACCTTCAGCAGCTGAGGTAAATTAGAGGAGGATCCTTTATGATTATTGTAAACACTGTACCTCCGGGTTAGAAGTGTTTACACGTCTCATAACTGATCCAAGTCTGAGGATCCTTGTTCTAGAACAATACCTGTGAGGGGGTTGGGATGTTTACAAGTTTGCAGGAACCCTTGGCCTCATCATACCCTGTTACCAGAATTGTTTTAAGGTTACATCATTTTGGAATGATCTTATGAAACCCTGGACTTGTGACTCTTTATTTGAGTCCCCCACCTGGTTACTGGTTCTCTAAGCTTTCATATGGACTTATGAACATACATGGTCCTTATCAAAGCAGATAACAGATCCAGCACTTTATCACAAACCCTTGCATATCATTCTGCATACATCATTTTGCATCATTTTAACATTTGTCTATTTGTTTTACAGGTGTCATACCCTAAATTTTGACCAGAAATTTTTAAATTTCTTATTATTCTTGACGTGTTTTCGTCGATTTACCGAAAATCAATCATTTTGCTTTTTTTAAAACATTTCTTTAATCATACATTTCATCATCCCAATTGTCATCTTTTATTTATTTTGTAGAATTTGTTTCTTTTTAAATAAGAATGTTTGTTCGTATTTTAATCATTTTTGTATAGATATTTTAGAATTTGATCCATTCTCAAATTTTAGTTAGAATGTTTTGTCACGCTTTGTAATTTATTTATGTTTGATTTTATTTTTAGTTAAATATTTATTTTAGATTATTTTTAGAGTTTAATTTATTTTTAATTTTAATTTAAATCTAATTTCAAAGTTAATTTAATTTTAAAATAGGAGTTTAGTTTATATTAGATTGTTTAGAACTAGTCTTCAATTTAATTTTTAATTTAGGTTAATTTCAATTTAGTTAATTAATTTAATTTAAATATTTTTGATTTAACTCAATTGCAATTTATTTTAGAGATTAGTTTTTTTTATTTATTATTAGTTAATTTTCAATTGATTATTTTTCTCTAATTTATATTTAGTTTAATTTATTTTTAAAAAAATGGAATATAGTTATGTAACTAGTCTTTAGATTTAGATTTAGTTTGGTTCAAATATTTTGTGACTCCCCATGCTTTCTCCATCAGTCTTAGTCCAACTGCATACACCAATTTTACACTCTATATCATAACCCATTCTCCAACACAGAGCCAAAACACACTGCTCTAAAATTACACAAAAACTGTGTTTATGAAATCTGCATTGAAAAGAAGAGAAAAAGGTTATAAACCAGATTGATGCAAAAACACAGAGGGTTCTGTCTCTTGGCAGATAGAAAGGATGTTTCATTAAAAAGGGTTTGAAAAAAAACGTAAAAAAGAACAACACAGTAAAAGGACCCTCTGAAGGACCTTTCTGATCTTCATCAGTTCCTCACGAAAAAAGATTAAAAAGGCAAGTCTCACAACCTGTAGAGCGGGACCGTTCACCATCAGAAACACTGGGATCCGAAACACCTTTCCTGCAAACAAAACACATAAAAAATCTTTGATAACAAAAACAACATCAAAAAAAACCGGTAAACAAAGAAACCGCTGACGCTCTCAAGCCAAATGCTCCCAAGCCCCTCAACCTTCAATTCGTGACCACTGCCATAAACACAAAAACCATAAACACAGGGAACGATCCACCTTCTTCCCTTCATCACCCCCTCTTCTTCCAATACCAACTTCGAACCGTACCTCCATCATTCCGAACCTACAACAATCAAACCATTTCCATTTCTCACAGCCGCCGCGAACCGCTTCAATCCGACTGAGCCAACCGCACAACAACACAACCGAACTCACTTTCACTCTCCTTCAATCCACCCTTTCTGCAACAGTAAAAACCTTCCTGCTACCACCCTACTAACCCTGTCTTGAGAACACCAAGAGCTCAAGACGGAAACCATCACGCAAAACCGAATCTGTTCATCCTTCCATCCTCACCGTCACCCTCTTCATCTAAACCATCCCTCACTTACTCAAAATCACAAACAAGCTTTCTGAAACCTTCGATTGTCGAATCAACCACCTTCGACCACCACCTCCATATAACCCTTCACCAAATACCCACAACCACCTTCGAACTCATCCACCACCACCACCATACAATAACACTTACCTTCAACCTCAAAACGAAACCGTGAGGAACCACCGTTAACACCAAAAATCCGAAACTTTCAAAACCCTCAACCTTCACTTGAACATCATTACCACCTTCAAACTCACCGTTTCCGCAAAATCCCCTTCACCGCCGCCGCTGAACCGCATAAAAGGTATGGAGAGAGTACCAATTGGTTTGGGACAATGACATTGAGTGGTCGATTTAGGAAGATTGGGTTTAGGGTTTGTTTTTTCGCCGCACGCGTTGAGGAGAGGGAGACGAAGGAGAAAATCTGAACCGTGACCAATGAGAAAATTTTGCAACCCTTTTCTTATTTTAATACTGACTGTTTTTTTTATTTTATACTGATTGTTTTTTTTAATTATATTTAATACTGATTGTTTTCATTTTATTTTATTATAACTCTTGTTCATTGTTTTTTTAGAGAAATTTTCATTGCTGTTGTTGTATCAGGAGAAAAAGTCGGACTTGTGTTCATAATGGGTTAAGCCCATTGAGTCAACTAGTCATCACAATCCACCATTTTCCTGCGCCAAACCTCTCTCATTTTATTTCTTATTTCCTTTTCCTTTAAATCCCTTCATATATTTTATTTTAGCTTTGTTTCATTAGTTGTTAATAATTTTCAATTCTTGATTAACTTTGGTTAAAATGTTAATTTAGAATTTTATTAGTCATTGATTAGAATTTGGTTAATTTTATTTTGATTTTGATTTTTAACTTCTTGGCTAGTATTTATCGATTAAATCTATTTAAGATTTCTGCTAACGGTTGCTTAAAGTTTTCTTTAATTATTTAATTTTTAGAATTTGTTAATCATGTGGTTAAAGTAGATTAAAATTCTAATTGAATTCTATGTTTGAGTTTTATTTGAATTTGTTTAATTAATTTTGATTAGAACTTTTGTTGTCTTTTTATTTCCAAGTTAAATTTAATTCTAGTTGATGTTTTAATAGATTCCCTTATTAAATTATGCCATGAACAACTTTGTGAGACGACGATGTTGACGTATGATTTAGACTTGAGACTCGACGTTTGCTACTCGGTGATACTATGACATGCTCTAAACTTCTGATATTTCTTCTTGATTGCTTTTGCACAGGTTGAAGAGGCAACAGACCTTCTCCGTTAGGTATCGTTAAAACCCAACTTTTTATCTCTTTTGCGTTTCAATTTAGTCCTGATGCCAATTTGCGTTTATCCGATCTTTTGTACATCACCCTCGGGTCGAAACCGAGCGTTTAAAAAAAACTGTCAAAACTAATTAATTAACAAGGAATGGAGCTCCGGAGTCTAGCATTCCGCACGTTCTAGAATGAACTGCAAATGGGCTTGCCCCACGCGATTGTTCGTTCAACCCTTCGTTATTAAATCACATCGATTCTAAAACATCTAAAATAATAATTCATTTAATTTAATTTACGAAAAAAGGAACCCCGGAGTCTAGCACTCCGCACGTTCTGGATTGAACCGCAAATGGGCTAGCCTCACGCGATGGTTCAATCACCATTCGTATAAAAAATAATTCAATTCATCTTAATTAATTTACGAAAAAGGAACTCCGGAGTCTAGCATTCCGCACGTTCTGGATTGAACCGCAAATGGGCTAGCCTCACGCGATGGTTCAATCATCATTCGTATAAAAAATAATTCAATTCATCTTAATTAATTTACGAAAAAGGAACTCCGGAGTCTAGCATTCCGCACGTTCTGGATTGAACCACAAATGGGCTAGCCTCACGCGATGGTTCAATCACCATTCGTATAAAATATTCAAATCTTTAATTAAATCAAAATACGAAAACAGAGCTCCGGAGTCTAGCATTCCGCACGTTCTGGATTGAACCGCAAATGGGCTAGCCTCACACGATGGTTCGATCACCATTCGTATTCAAAACAATTCAATAATCTTAAAGGATCAGACATGATTCATCTCCATAGGAAAGTTGTTCCCCCTATCCCCACAAACACAAACAAAAATCTTACAAACATTTACTTTCAAAGGAAGAACGTGGCATTGCTTGTCGATCTTATATCCAAGTTTAAAGCTTCTTCCGATTTTATTTATTTTCAAAGAAAGAATGTGGCATTGTTTGTCGATCTTATATCCAAGTTTAAAGCTTCTTTCGATTTCTCATTTCTCAAACGTTTGTGGTGGAATAGGTGAGATACTCCTCTTAAAGATGACGACTTGTCTCTTTCTTTCAAATACAAATTAAAACTTACCAACCAATTCAAATCATTTTCATAATTAATTAGCGAGTAACCGAACTCCGGAGTCTCGCACTCCGCACGTTCTTGAATGCAACCGCAACATGGGCTAGCCCCACGCGTGGTTCATTCGCCCTCTCGTTTTAAAACATCTTTAACAAAGATCAAACATCTTTTCTTAAAACGAATATTGTTTAAATCATTCTATCTCGCAAACAAGCTAGCGCTTCAGCCTCCTATCACGAGCAGATAAGCCAACGCTTAGCAGATTAGAAAGCATTTTCAAACAATCATTCAATAAAATCACAAATCGTAGTAGCACGAACTACGAAGCTCTGACTTTCCCATTGCACAGGGGAATACGTAGGCACAGGGATTTTAATCCTTCGCGAGCACAATAATAAAAAATTAACTATCTCTCCATCACAATAATAAAAAATTAACTATCTCTTCATCATCATAATAATAAACTTAACCTTTCCCTATCGCAAATAATAAACAAATATCGAACTTTAATCAATAAAAGAAGACAATAATAGCAAGTTAACATTTTAAGCGCAAACTAGACTAAGAGGTTCCCGTTGAGTACAACGGACGTGAGGGGTGCCTAACACCTTCCCCTTGCGTAACTGACTCCCGAACTTAGATTAGTGGTTTCGATGACCATTCTTATCCTTTATTTAGGTTGTGTCTATATCTCCCTTTTCTCTCGTAGAATAAATAGAATTAGGTGGCGACTCTGTTGTTTATTTTAGGATCGTATTTTTCGAGGTGCGACAACAGGGTATCCACATCTTCTTTGGTTTGGTTTTGACTTTTCTTCTGCTCAGCCACCTTTATCAGATATTGTTCTCAGAGACATCTTCATCAGATATATTCATCATCCATCTTCATCAGAGATTCTCTTCATCACCTTCATCAGTTGTCTTCATCAGTGTTTCTCCTCAGTTTTCTCCATCAGCATCCATTATCAGTATGGACCCATCCAGGAAGAGTAATATTACCTATCATTTCTTTGATCCCACTCTAGAAGGCATCAGGCAGATTCAGACATTCATCACTCCTGATCATGTCCCTTTATTCAGGGAACATTATGGTGGCATTATGGACATGATCATAGACTTGGATGCATCACAGAGGGGTATGATCCATACTTGCCTTCATCTCTATGACCATCCTCTCAGATTTTTTACCTTTCCATACTTTCAGTTGGGCCCTTTGTTAGAGGAGTTCTCCATGTTGTTGGGTGTCCCCATCAGGAGAGGGATTCCTTTCAAACCTGAGATGACTGCTCCTAGGAATTAGGATATAGCTAAGGCTCTGTATTTGGAAACCACCATCATTGATCAGAATATGACTACTAAGGTTGGAATCCCAGGCCTGCATTTGGACTTTTTGATCACTCAGGCCACTAGTCATGCTGCAGTGGGGAAATGGGACACTGTTTGTGCTCTTTTAGCCCTTGGCATATATGGTATCATCTTGTTTGTAGACGAGTCTAAGTTTGTAAGCAAGAATGCTATCCATCTCTTCCTGCTGAAGAATCCAGTTCCTACCTTGCTAGGAGATTTCTATTACTCAATGCATCAAGGGAATGAGAAGCAGAGGGGAAGATTAGTCAGATGTTGTGCACCTATCTTCTACTGCTGGTTATTGAGACACTTGACAAAGTCAGAAGCTTTCTTGAATCCTCATCAGTCAAGAAATTGGGCTAAGAGAATGATTTCTCTCACTTTAGAAGACATCAGGTGGTGCACTCAGAGCACCAAGGGCAGGGACATAATCACCAGTTGTGGGCAGTATCCCAATGTACCTCTTATTGGAGTGAAGGGTTATATCAACTACAATCCTTTGCTATTCAAAAGGCAGCTAGGGTATGCCTTAGTACATCCACCAAGAGAGCAGGACTTATCAGAAACCCTTTATTGTGACATTCAGAATAATCTTGCTATCGTCCGACAAGCAGCTTAGGCTTGGGATAACATTCAGACAAAAGGGATTGCCCTTCTTGGAAAGTGCAACAACAAAGCTTCAGCTCAGTATACTGATTGGTCTCGTATCAGAAGACAGATCACCCGCATGCCATTCACCCTGGAGGATGTGCCTGGACCATCAGCAGTAGAAACTATAGCTACAGTCAGTTTAGAGGAATTTGAGAAGTTGAAAGAAAGGAATACTCAACTTTCTGAAGCACTAAAGAAGACCCTCTGGGAGAGGAATGATAGTCGTCTGGACAATGAAAGGTTAGAGAAGCTCCGGATCGAGCATATGACCAAGATTGAGAAGACAAATGATTGCATCAGAAGAGCCCGGGCAGGGAAGTTGGTATTGAAGAATGCTTGCAAGGAAGCCAAGATTCAGAAGTCCAGAGCTGAGCACTACTTGGAGGAGAGTCAGGCTAGATGGATCATAATTACTAAGGCTCGTTCACAGGAAGATCAGAAGACCCAGGCTAGGATTGAGCAGCTAGAAGCTAATGAGAAGAAGATTCAGGAAGCCTTGTTAGCAGCACAAAAGGAAATCTTCAAGTTGAAACTCCGGGCGGGGTTGAAGAGATCCAAAGACCAAGAAAAGTATAAGAAGTTGACAAATGCTATTGCCACCAGGAACCTTCTTATCAGGACCATCACAGAGCATCCAGTTGGACCAGTGAATGATGCTCTCCTGAAGGAAGTCAAAGAGGATGACTTTGGGATGGATGTTTGATTTCTTTGTATTTGTACTTCATTTTGTTTGTACTTTTGTTGATTTTGTTGTATTTTGACCCATCATGGGAACTTGTTGTAATCATGAACTATGTATCTTTGCATTTTGTAATATATGGTTTGTGTGTTATCCTTTGGGCTTCATTTCTCTTCAACATCATCATTCCTCGAGGTCTGGAAGGTCAAAACCAAAGAACCAAACAGGATACCCTTGGAAGACAAATAGACATGATGCATTGCATACTAACCTCATTCTTTATTTTGTGGGTATTTTTGTTGTTGTTTTCTCACTTTGTTGTGGTTTTAGGAAACATTGCTCGTAGGAGGGTTTTCCCCATCAACAGAGTTCACCGGTATCCTACAAGAAACAACCTTCCGAGCTTACAGATGGACCAGGTTCAACAAGATTTGACTGACGTGAGAAACCAGATGGCTAATGAAAGAACTGAAATGAGGGCTCAGATGAGCCAGTTCATGGCAGTAATGATTGGGTTGGCCCAAAGCCAAGAAAGATTAAGAGAGTTGGTCGAGCGGAAAACTCCTGAAGAAAATCACCCATGTACAGGGGGTACCAGCAACAATGATCATGTATAGCCACGTACTGACCCCCCGGAGTTTGGGCCTCATATCAACCCTGAAGTTAATGCTATCAGGAATACCCAAGGTAATACTGGAGGGTGTGCCTTGCAAGAGGACCCTCAGGAGGAACAGTTCACTGTAGTTGGAGCAGGAGATGAAATTTATGATCGTCGTCTGGACGAGATAGCAGAAAAGCTAAGATCTCTGGAGTCCCAAAAATCCTTAGGATTTGATGTTATGGATATGGGGCTCGTGGAGGGAGTCAGAATTCTTCACAAATTCAAACCTCCCTGCTTTGAAAGATATAATGGAACCTCTTGCCCTCGTACCCATCTTCAATCCTTTCTGGGAAGATTGAAGGCTTACACTATGGATGAGAAGCTATGGATGTTTTATTTTGAAGATAGCTTGACCGGGGCATCCCGTGAGTAGTACTCTCATCTGACCAGGGCAACAATCAGAAATTGGAAGGATTTGGCTGAGGCTTTCATACGCCAATATCAATACAATTTAGACATGGATCCTAACAGAACTCTCCTAATGGGTATGTCAAAATCCTCCAGAGAAAGCTTCAGAGAGTATGCTCAGAGGTGGAGACAGTTAGCTGCTGTTGTTCAACCTCCAATGTCGGAAAGAGAAATGGCCGATATGTTTATGAACACCCTACAAGGGACATACATTGATAGGCTGGTTGCTTTCTCTTCCACTGCTTTGCTGACATGATTATAGCAGGAGAGAGAATTGAGAGTTTGTTAAAAATGGGTAAGATTTCTGATAACGGCGCCAGCTCCAGCAGCATAAGGAAACCTTTTGCAGGGCCTCGCAGGTCGGGTGAAACTAACTCAATACACATGGTCAGAGGTAGGCCCCAGTACTTGCCGAGATCAATAGCCACTATCACTATTCCCACTCCATCACCTCAACAACAATACACTCCACAACCACAACATTTCCCTCAACAACAACATTTTCCTCAACAAAGGTCTTACAACAACAACAACAACCAACAGCAACTTCCTTTCCAGCAAAGGCCATATCAAGTCAATAGGGTAATCGATCCTATCCCGATGCCCTATGCCACTTTACTACCTCAACTTTTGAAACTCAATCTTGTTGAACTGAGGACTCTAGCTCCACCAGATCCTCAGAACCTTCCAAGGAATTACGACGTCAACGCCAGATGTGCCTTCCATTCCAATGCACTTGTCCATACCACAGAAAAATGCAGAGCATTGCACATGAAGGTCCAGGATCTAGTGGATTCCAATGCGTTAAACTTTTAACCTCCTCCTAATGTCACAAAGAATCCTATGACTAGCCATGGTGGGCCTAGGATAAATGCAATTGAGGAGGATCAACCAGTGAACTTAATTGAAGATACAACGAGTATTCAAACACCTTTGGCAGAGGTTAAAGCCCAGCTTTTAAAATGCTAGGTGCTCCCAGGTTGTGAGGCCTGTTGTGAGTCTTGCAAAGTTTCCGCCAATGGTTGTGAAAGTTTAAGAAGTGGCATCAATGGCCTTATTAGAGAAGGTATCTTGCAGATAACATCAACGGTTTCTACAACATCAACAATTCCTCCTACAGTAACAACAAGTGCCCCTCTTACAACTTCAAAAACAATTTTTCCGACAAACTCTGCTACAAAGTCAACAATCATCTCCTCTACCACTTCAACAAACATTAGTTCAACCGCATCCGCGTCTACAACAACATCAACCATTAATAATGACATCTCCACAGTCACCATATACTACGACCCAACAATGGTCCCCGATTCCAACAATTTCCAGCAACAATCTCAACAACAACCCAGCTTCAGTCTTCCACCACCACTGTCAGTCAGAAATCCTGTCACCATATATTACGATCCACAGACAATAATAGTTCATACTTCCGCTGCAGTTAGTCCAGTCACCATCACGGTACATGGACTCATTCCATATGAAAAAGATAATGTTGTGCCATGGCACTATGGTTCAAACCTCTACTGCAACGGGAAGAGAGTCGCTCTTGATTCTTCAACTTGTACACCACAGATCGATAATGTCGGGGGAGGCGGAGGCTTCACCCGAAGCGGACGTCTCTTCGCGTCACAAGTTCTGAGAGTTAACGCTGAGGCAGAGGCTGCTGCCAAGGCTAAAGGAAAAAATGTGGTGCCTGAAGAACCAGTTTTGAAAGAAGCTCAGAAAATGTCCTTTGATCAGGATGTGGATGAATTTATGAGGATAATCAAGAGAAGCGATTATAAGGTTGTGGATCAGCTCCACCAAACTCCTTCCAAGATCTCCATTCTATCATTGCTATTGTGTTCTGAAGCTCATCAGGATGCTTTACTTAAAGTCTTGCACGCAGCCTACGTGCCTGAGGAGATCACAGTGAATCAGCTAGAGACAGTGGTTTCTAATGTTAATACTAGTCATAGACTAGGCTTCACCAGTGCTAATTTGACTACGGAAGGTCGTCATCATAATAAAGCTTTACACATCACTCTAGAGTATAAATGGGTTGTGCTTTCACATGTTCTAGTTGACACTAGGTCATCACTCAATGTCTTGCCAAAGAAAGCCCTTGTTAAGCTTGAATGTGATGGTATAGCTCTCCGACCAAGCAATCTGGTGGTCAGAGCTTTTGATGGTTCCAAGAGGTCTGTTCTTGGCGAAGTGGAGCTGCCTGTGATAATTGGCCCGTAGGTCTTTCAAACTACTTTCTACGTGATGGACATTCAGCCGGGCTACAGTTGCTTGTTGGGTCGACCTTGGATTCATGCCGCTAGTGCAGTTACATCGACCCTTCACCAGAAATTAAAATACGAATGGGAAGGGAAAATTATCACAATTTGTGGTGAAGAGGACATTTTTGTTAGCCATCTGGCTACCTACAAATATATATTGAGATGGATGGTGGAATCCACGAGACCATGAGCCAAGGTTTCGAAGCACTGAACGTCAATGAGGCGACAACTGGAGTATTTGCTGCATCCCAGGAGGATAGGATGGGTACTTCAATTGTCTCCTACCAACAAGCTCAGAAGGTTATTGAAGATGGGAACGCCCAAGGCTGGGGCAAGCTGCTATCTGTGGAGAAGAAAGAAGACAGATTCGGTTTGGGTTACAAACCATCCCGACAAGATCAAGCGGAGGCTGCTAAAGAGCCCAAGTTTGTAAGCGGGGGAATGCTGACCCCAGATGTTGTCAATAACGTGGAAGACGAGGCTGAAAGCGACCTCAACCTGGAGAGCTGGATTCGTCCAAAGATCCCGGGCCAACAAGTCCTTAACTGGTCTTCCTAGGAAATTATAAGAGTTACTCCTATAGAGTAATTATTATTTCCTGCTTAAGCATGCATCAAGTCCTGCATCTTATCCAAGGTGTCAGGACTCATTTTTTAATAGGGCCATATTTGTATTTTGTGCAAATGGAATATCAATGAACAATGGACATCTTTTGCAAACAATTTTCTTTTTCGCTCACTGTCTTTTCATTTTTTTATTTTTCGCACAAAACAATAAATGGAAATGTTTTCAAAATAATAACTTCATTTACACTTTTTCTAAACAAGATTAAAATTAATCACTAAAAAGAACAAATCTCAACCCTTGCAGAGATAATCCTCCAGATTGCACCGACAACACATCTAAACGTCTGAGGAAGTATCAGCTGAATTTAAACCCCAACAAATGCACATTCGGGGTACGTTCCGGTAAGCTGCTGGGATTTATTGTAAGTGAAAAGGGAATTGAGGTTGATCCCGACAAAGTCAAAGCCATTCAGGAAATGCCTCCACCCAAGACTGAGAAAGAATTTTGAGGGTTCTTAGGTAGATTGAACTACATATCAAGGTTCATATCTCATCTCACCGCAACCTGTGAACCCTTGTTCAAGCTGTTAAGGAAAGAACAAACAGCCAGGTGGAACGATGATTGTCAGAAAGCTTTTGACAAGATCAAGGAGTACCTGCAAGAACCTCCAATTCTCATGCCTCCAATTGAAGGAAGACCTCTAATCATGTACCTGAAAGTATTAGAAGGGTCAATAAGGTGTGTGTTGGGCCATCATGACGAGTCTGGTCGAAAAGAGTATGCAATATACTACCTAAGCAAAAAGTTTACCGACTGTGAACAACGTTATTCACTGCTCGAGAAAACTTGATGTGCTTTAGTGTGGGCTTCTCGCCGACTAAGACAGTATATGTTGACTCATACTACCTTGTTGATCTCAAAGATGGATCCAGTCAAGTACATATTTGAGAAGCCAACACTTACCGAAAGGGTTGCAAGATGGCAAATGATTCTAACAGAGTATGACATTCAATACACTTCTCAAAAGGCCATCAAGGGCAGTGTATTGTCTGATTATCTGGCAGAGCAACCCATTGATGATTACGAGCCTATGAGATTTTTCTTCCCGGATGAAGACATCATGTTCTTGAAAGCAAAAGATTGTGAAGAGCCAATTCACACTGAAGGGCCTGACCTAGAAGAATCATGGACTATGATGTTTGACGGGGCTGCCAATATAAACGGTCGTGGAATTGGTGTAGTGCTCATTACACCTAAAGGATTTCATATGCCTTTCTCGGCAAAACTCACTTTTGCCTGCACTAACAACGAAGCAGAATATGAAGCCTGTATCATGGGTCTTGAGGAAGCCATTGACCTCAGGATCAAAACTTTGAATGTATTCGGAGATTCGGCTTTGGTAATCAACGAGACCAACGGCAAATGGTATTCGAAGAAAGATGACTGAATTTTCAAATAAATTTCTGGTTTTTGAACCATCACAAATGACAGTGTTACAATTCAAAACTACTTTGGAGCCTCAAGGCATAAGTCAACCGAACATAGGACTGAAGAACATCACGAAGAATGGGTTGGGTACAAATAAGTTTGAGCCTTTTATCCTTTTTTCTTAAACCGTGAACCATGCCACGTTACAACCCTTTAAAAGACCTAACTGAAGCATGGTTAGTTCGAAAATCATACTGCTACAAAAAGGTACCCTGACTCCTTTAGGGCTTATTATAAAACTTGAGTTAATATCACAGTTTTCATAAATATTTTTTTACTAAAATAACTCTTTTTCAAAACATCAAGACAGACATATGTATTGCATTTTTTAATATAATTGTTTGAATATAACTGAATGTTTGACATACAGAGGAACTTACATAATGAATGTTCAATAAACCAAAGTTCTTCCGATAGACAAAGTTGCTTCCTGGATCAAGGCCAATATATACAAAGAGGCATTTTCACTATCTTCCACTAAAGGGGGCATGCCATGTTAGTGTCCAATTCATTTGAGGCAATCAGGTCAAGATTCAACTATGCTTAAGTAGCCAGGGGCAGGTCTCCTCATCTATCTGAATTACCGAGGGTAACATTACAGAGTTCACGATGCCAGGGGCATATTATTGTAGGGAATTCTGCTTATTTCTCTTGAGGTAGCTCCTTTCAGATACTTCCATTATGGGACAATTCATCCTCAACCAAGGGGCAACACTCTCTTTCCAAATCTAATACCCAGAGTGTATATGGTCCATCACAATTGTATTACCTTGATATTGGATTCTCAGCAGAAGCCATTGTGGAAATTAACTGTCTACGCTAGTAGTATCAGATGGTGTCAGTATCATGTCTTCAGATACAGTCATGAGAAATCCTGGGAAATTATTCAGGAAAGTTAAGAACCTTAGAAGCTCTAAATCCAATTGGTTATACACTCTCAAAGTTGAAACGATTCTGCCTCGAATTCAGGTTTACTTTTCCCCTTTTACTAAAGTGAGAGATGTCTGTTGGTTATGTTTGAATGTATATATGCCTTTGAATATGATTGATGTTTACAAGAAATGTATAAAATACAATAATAGCATTTACTAAGAACGAATGGAGGTAGGAATTCAACAAATCTTCGCCGGTTCATCCCCACAGAGTAATCCTTACGGATATTCTCACGGAATATTTCAAGTAGTATCTTCCAACACTACGAAGTCTTCAAGCAGTTTCATATCCTCCAAAGAATTAATACTTAACTGAATAAGTCTCCCGGATCTATGTCCATCTCTTTTATCCTCAGTCAAGATATTAAGGAACTCAATCCTTCAATAAGAAATACGACGAACAAAAACGAGAAGGTTCTAAGTATGATATTCCAAGATAAGACGAGAACAAAGTCTTCATATTCCTCAGCAATGAATCGAGATTTATTTCCCCTGCCAACAGTTGTTCTACGAAGCTACTTATATGCTTCAAACTATATAATTCATACATATATCACATCATATCATATCATACCATATGCATATAACATTATCATGAAATATTATTTTGCGAAGTGTTATATACGTCATGATATTTGCATAGAACTAACCTTGTTTTTCAGGTTAATTCTCCAGCAGACAAACTACATCAACAATTTATACCTTGGGTCGTTGTTTATCTTCCCAAGTACCCTATTATGACTCTGGGCCGTTGTTTATCTTCCCAAAAGTTATACCCTTACCTTGGGCCGTTGTTTATCTTCCCAAGTACCCTATTATGACTTTGGGCCGTCGTTTATCTTCCCAAAAGTTATACCCTTACCTTGGGCCGTTGTTTATCTTCCCAAGTACCCTATTATGACTTTGGGCCGTTGTTTATCTTCCCAAAAGTTATAACCTTACCTTGGGCCGTTTTTTATCTTCCCAAGTACCCTATTATGACTTTGGTTCGTTGTTTATCTTCCCAAAAGTTATACCCTTACCTTGGGCCGTTGTTTATCTTCCCAAGTACCCTATTATGACTTTGGGTTGTTGTTTATCTTCCCAAAATTTATACCCTTACCTTGAGCCGTTGTTTATCTTCCCAAGTACCCTATTATGACTTTGGGCTGTTGTTTATCTTCCCAAAAGTTATACCATTACTTTGGGTCGTTATTTATCTTCACAAGTACCATATCATTACTTGGGCCGTTGTTTATCTTCCCAAAAGTCATATCATTACCTTGGGATGTTGTTTATCCTCCCGAAAGCTATATCATTGCCTTGGGCCATTGTTTATCTTCCCAAGTACCATATCATTACTTTGGGCCATTGTTTATCTTCCCAAAAATTATATCATTACTTTGGGCCGTTGTTTATCTTCCCAAACGTTATATCATTACTTTGGCCGTTGTTTATCTTCCCAAAAGTCATATCATTACCTTGGGACGTTGTTTATCCTCCCGAAAGATATATCATTTCCTTGGTCCATTGTTTATCTTCCCAAAAGCAATATCATCACCTTGAGTCGTTGTTTATCTTCCCAAAGGCTGTATCTTCATATTTTGGACTACCTTATTCTCCAAGAAGTATATTTGAAGAACTTTTCTCCGAATGGCATCTTTAAGCCCATTTAAGCAATACAATCTTTTCTTCGAGTGACACCTTTAAGCCCATTCAAGCAATACAACCAACCAACAGTATCATTCTACGCACCGACGAGTGCAGATTTTTGGGCTTTTGTGTTCAATCCCCTTCAGCCTTCCAGTCACGAATGGCGTGCATGCCAATCTAACTCCTCAGGCTTCAGAAAATTGAACAGGGGCAAATGTTGTACCCCAAAATTTTCCCTCCCACAATCAAGGCAATGTCTCTTAATATTTCTCAATGATCATAAGGTTCTCAAGGTCCCCAATTGGTCAGAAAGTTTGAGAGTTTCCTCAAACAAAGCCTCCTCCTAAGCAAAGGATCCAGAACTAGGGTTTTGGTTTTCTCCAAGAAAAATGGACTTCCAAGGCCTCAAGTGAGCTTTATAACATCCCACATGTACTCAAGAATCCCCATGTCAAGTTTCAGAGCTTTCCCAATAAGTTTGACCAATCAAATGGTCAGATATGCAAAAATCAGTCAAATTGGTTAAAAAGTCAAACTGAGGTCAACTGTGGTCAAACTAAAGTCAAACTTCAAGATTTTTTTCCAACATCAAGGTTATGAAGTACTATTCATCATTTGATCAAGGGTTGATCATGATTCATCAAGGAAATCTCAGATCATCAAGAATCAAGAAGTTTCTAAATTAGGATTTCACAGTAAAAGTCAACTGAACTTTGACCAGCCATAACTTTCACATGCTTCATCAAAGGTTTTCCATCCAAAGTTCATTTTTAAGGAAATTGAATTCTCTAAAACTTTGTGTCTCACAAACCAAGCCTAAAAATGCTTCATTTGGAAGGAATGAGCTAAGACATTATAGGTCATTTCAAAAGTCAATAAAAGTCAACTTTTTCCAAAGAGCATAATTTGAAAATGGTAAAATATATGGACATGATACCAAAGAGGTTTGTTAGAGGAATATTTAAGCTTTCCAAATAGTCCAAGATCAAATTCATAGCCTAAAAATTGAGAGAGTTATGCCTTGTCAAAGTTGGGAAAGTTTCAAAGGGTGCATTGAGCAAAAAGGGTCTCAAATCCAATTTTTTCCAAATGGGCCTATGAAATTGCAATCCAATCTTCACAATAACATCAAGCACAACCCAATTCCAATTATTTATGATTTTTTATAATTTATTTATTATTTATTTGGATTTTATTTATTAAAATTCAATTTAAATCAAAATAAAATATAAAATTCAATATTTGGATGTGATTCTTGTTCTAAAAGCTTTTAAAAAACATTTAAGACTAATTGAAACTCTCCAATTTCGTGCTAGATCAAAATAGCAATGATATATTTGATTTTTTGAATATTTTTTTGGTTGATTCTTCCTTCACCATCAAGTCATCCAAAATCCCATAGAATCCACAAGTTTTTGACCTAATCTCATTCACTTATAAGTATACAACATACACAAACACATAAGGGGAATTCAGAGGCCAAAGAACATCATCCTAACTTCAAATTTTTCAAAGAAAACTCAATTTTGGTTTCACACATTTAAGCACTTTCCAAGCTAGTTAAAGGTTGAGACAGTTTCTTTGAGGCATATAGAACATGACTGGATCATTACATTCATCAGAAACCTCATAAATCATGGAATCCGAATTCTTCTTTTCTTGAATTTTTTATTTTTTGATTCCTTTAATTCGTGCATTATAAACTGTTTTTGGTTATTGATATTCGTTTGTTATCATGTATATAAGGTTTCTGTATGCTTGGTTGGAATTTTCGTTGCAGATTTGAGAAGATGCCATGACTAGGGTTTATGGTGTGAAGTTGGGGATTCTCGATTCAGGGACATTCAAGGACTTTAAATTGAGTTTTTGAATCCTACAGGACCTGGGAATTGATTTTATGTAATTAATTTGAATGGATTGTGCGTATTTTAAATGATTGGGTTTTTGCAGGTCATTTAGCTATGGAATGTTCGTAGCTAAATCATAGTAATTCTGTAGCTAAATTCATATGCGTGAGGTTGAAGATGAAGTTCATGGCGCGAATCAGATTTTTAAATATTTGATTTATTTTATTAATTGTTTGGCTGGTATCATTATCACACACACGCGCTGACTCAGTTGGTTGGGTGTTGTTGCTTGAAGGCTTCAGAACCTGGGTTCGATTCCCAGGTTCTATCTTTTTACTAACTTTTATTTTCATTTTTCCAGGTTTAATATTTATTGATTGTTGTTCAGTGAGGTATCAAAACGCGCTAATAGCTCAGCTGGTAGGATGTTGCTTCTTTGAGGTAGAGGGTCTGGGTTCGAATCCCAGGTCCCTTATTTTGGCCAAATTTCTTTCTTTTCTCATATTTTAATTATTATTAATTTCTTAAATTAATTGAATTAATTCTAAAACAATTAATTAATTAAAACTAATTAGCAATCAACCATAAAAATATTTTCTTTAAATATAATGATAATAATTTCATTGATTTTTTTATATGTAAAAATATTTAATTCTTCTTTTAATTTAAAAGGTTACTATTTTTCTTTATAATATAATTAACTTGTAAATTAATTAGTTTTTCTTTATTATAATTTTCTTGAAACTTCTTTTAAATCATTCTTTTAATTAATATGTTTTTTTTTATATCTCATAAATAATTTTGATTAATTTGTAAATAAAATGCTTATTTTTTCTAAAAAAATTCTTTTCTAATTTAAATTATTATCATACAAGTTTTTTATATATATTATGTAAATTGATTAATAACATTTAGTAATTAGCTTAATAATTTTCTTTTAACTTTCTTAAAATAAAATAAAAATTTAATTTTAAATTCTAATCATAATTATTATTTTCATTATTATTTTTTATTTTTGCTTTATTATTCTATTTATTTAACTTTATGCTTTATTTATCTTATTAAAAAAATTGTATAGGTTTACTATTATTGTAATTTATTTTTTTCGCCATATTATTATGTAACTGCCCTGAAGCCGTGTAATAGCGTAGGATATATTTTCTCGCATTTTATTTATTTAATTTATTTATATGGTTAGTAAATAGGGAGTGCAAAACATAAATGAATAAATTGGACTTAGAAAATTAATTAAAAAAAAAGATAAAATATCTGAATATAAATACTCACACACGTAAGTCGATCTAAGATCGCCGTTTGCACTTCTTAGGGTATCCCTCTTGGTTGCCTTATTTAAATGGTCAAGTCCCTCGAAAGTAGGGCATCTTAAGCAAAGTCCCTCCAAGAAAATAAATCATCTTGTCCCTCCCAGATTTTAAAAAGATCAAGTCCCTACGAGGTTGCCTACGATAAATGATCTTGTCCCTTCGGTTTAAAAGATGATAGTCCCTCCCAATTGCTAAAGACACCCAATAGTTGCCTTCGTTGACCGTATGATGACCCTACGCTCGTCCCTTAACAAATCCAAGCTAATGACTACCTATTCCTTAATAATAGGGACAGTCTTACCCTTGAAATAACATATAAGAACATGAATGACTTAATCTAGGGTAGGTACCTCATAGTTACTTGCTCACTTTTCAAAAAGAAAATACTTTTCACACCTCACAATATTTTCAAACATTTTCAAACAAGGCTTTGTATACATCCATACGAGGATCATTACAATGTACTTAGAAAATTTCTAATCACACACTACACTTTTCAAAAACAATTAAAGTGAGTTAAGTAACTAAGAGTCCATGGATAACCATGGATATAAATGGTGTTAACACTTTCCCTTTATATAACCTACCCCCGAACTCAAGTCTTTTAAAAATAGGTCTTTCCTGTTCTTTTATTTCCTTTCCACTTGGATAAAATGAAAGTCGGTGGCGACTCTTGCTATCCGCAACATTTATAGAAAATCAGTTTTCCCACAGTGTTACACCCTTCTTATCGGTGATGGATCGCCATCCAATATTTGGCCGTTCAAGACTATTATTCGGGATTTTGAATTGAAATAGGGGCTAAAGATAAATTTCGCTAAAAGTTATATTTTCAAAATAGGTGTTGAAGGTGAACTTCTCACTGCTGTTGAGCAGTTTCTGAACTGCAAATCAGGGAGTCTCCCTTTTTCGTTCCTCGGCTTATCGGTGGGAGGTAATCATCGTAGCTGTGCATTTTAAAAACCGGTGATTTCGTGTTTGAGGAATAGACTCTCAAGGTGGGAAGGTAAGAACCTTTCAATAGGAGGGAGAGTGGCGTTAATCAATTCGGTGTTGGTTAACCTCCCTATTCATTACATAGCATTCTTCAAAGCTCCGAAGAAAGTCGTTAAATATATCATATCCATCCAACACCGGTTCCTTTGGGTGGGAGCTTCTTCTCATAAATTTGTTTCTTATATCAGATGGAAAGACGTATGTAAACCGAAAGAAAGCGGAGGCCTAGGTATCAAGCATGTGGGTCGGTTTAACTATGCTCTTTTATCTAAATGGTTATGAAAATTTTCAAATTTTGACGATGCAATTTGGAGGCCAACTTTGATGTTTAGGTATGGCAATCTGAGCTTGAAGATTCATAATTACCGAGAGACAGGTTTCTTTCATACTGATTCCTTGTGGTTGAAAGATATTATGTCGGTGATGGATTCATAAGTTTCTGTCTGTTTCAGTGATGTTATTTATGGTCAGCAAGATAGGGATGGGAGATGGTGCAACATTCTAGCATTCGGAGTGGACAGGTGAAGTTTCTCTGAAAATTTTGTTTCCAAATCTTTATCAGTTGAGCAATTGTAAAGATGGAGTTGTTGCGGATTTCGGAGGATGGGAAGACGGAGTGTGGACATGGAAGTTACGTGAAAAATTCCCAGTTCTGGATGTTTTTGAACGAGAAGAAGAGCTGATTTCTTGCTGCAATTTATTGGACCAGCATTTGTTACGGCTGAATATTAAGGATGAATGGAAATGGATTTTAGAAGATTCTTTACATTATTCAGTCAAATCCTTGTATTTTGCTTTGAATGTTTCAAATGTTTCAGCTGAGTTGGACTATATCACTGCAGAATTTTTGATTTCATTATGGAAGTCTTTTATTCCATTGAAAGTGCATGTCTTTTGCTGGAGGATGGTGCTTGATCGTCTTCCGACGAGAAGGAATCTTGCGATTAGGCATATCGTGGAAAATGACGAGGATAAGGTGTGTGTTTTTTGTCTGCAAGAGGAGGAGGATACAAACCATTTATTTTTTACTTGTGTTAAATCATTGTTGATTTGGAATAATATTTGTGATTGGGTGGGTATTAGTAGAATTACGAAAACTACACGTCATCCTCATGCAAAATCGTGGAATTCTAACTTTCATGGCCGGGGTAAGAAAGACTTGATCAATTCTATTTGGTACATCACGTGTTGGAATATTTGGCGGGTTAGAAATAATATCTTGTTCAAGGAAGCAACTTTCAATGTTGAAGAGGTTGTTCATGTTATCATTATCTCATCTTGGAATCGGTTGATTTTAGAAAGACCTAATTACTATAGATGTAGTTTATATGAATACAAGTTTTCGTTCGACTTTTTGTAATCGGTTAGCTTATTGGTGTTTGTAGTCCTTTGGTTGAGATCGCCTTAATCTCTATTACTGGATTTGCTTATAAAAAAATTATAATAATATATTTATTTTAATATGATAATCAACCATGAAAAAACTACTCAAATTAACGTGAATTTGACTAGGTTTTAAAAAATATATATTTTCAAAGATAGAAATTCAACTATATCTCCTCCTACATTATTATTATTATATTCTTGCCCCTACCAATCATAAAAGGTTAGAAATTAAAAAAAAAAAAATTATAATAAGTAAAAGTTTCCATATATATTGAGTGAGCTTAAAGGGCAAACATCATAAGAAATTGATTATCTTTAATACATTTATTAATGACTAATTCTAGCATGTTTGTTTATTAAAGTCTATAAATGCAAGAAATGTTTTTTAAAACAAATAAAAAAGCACAGAGCTTTAAAAAATATATTGATCAAATTGCTGGATTTGGAAGCAAAATGGCTGAAATCATTAAATTTTTGAAAATAATGATTCTCTTTATTTTCTTATTTCTTATTGTAACTGAAGCTAGTGGTAAACCATTTTTAAATCCTTTTGAATCTTTTTGCTTATCATATACAAAATATTTCTCAATTAAAGTAATATTCATTTTCTAATTTTTATTTTACAGAATCTAAGACACACAAATGCAAGGTAGTTTCTGATTGTCCACTCAATTTATGTCGACGTCCTGATGTTGTAAGATGTCTTTTTGATACATGTTTCTGTCAGAATGAAAACTTAATTTTAATTTAATATGTTATTGTCATCAATGTCACTTCATGAGAAAAATAGTGATAATATGATTTAATTCATAAGGAAAATAATTCAAATATTATATATAGAGTAATGTAAAATGGTCACTAAAACCATATTTTGTAATCATAATAATTTCTCCTTTCTCAAATTTTAAATAAATGTTATTTTAAATTACAGTAACTATAATAGTTAGTTTTATTTGTTTGTATGACTGTCATTTAGTTTAGTTATTCTCTTTGGCTATTAAGCTTTCACAATTAATGAAAGACTTCTATCTTGCTCTATCAATCTCAATTCATTTTCTGTTACACATTCTTTGTTCTTGAATTCTATTATGCATCCGTGATATTTTTCAATATGTTATTATTCGTATTTTCGATCCAATTTTCGCTATCCAATCTCTGAATCTTTTCACATTGCAACCATGACGCCGCCACGAGTTCAGCCACCTGACCCACTCTTTCATCCAAATCCGCCGTATTTTGTGCGCCCAAGCGATGGTCCTAGCTTAGTCACGGTTTCTCCGAAGCTCAATGGTTCCAACTACCATTCTTGGGAACGTTCCATGAAAAGAGCTCTTGGTGGTAAGCTTAAGCTTGATTTCATTTATGGTAGTCTTCCTCCACCACTTGATTTTTTCGATCCTTCATTTAGAGCTTGGAATCGCTAATATGTTGGTACATTCTTGGATCATGAATTTTATTTCTGAATCTATTGCGCAATCAATAGTTTTCATGGAAAAAGCAGTGGACGTGTGGAACGACCTCGTAGAAAGATTTTCACAAGGCGATCTAATTCGTATTTCTGAGTTGCAGCAAGAAATTTACAATCTCAAGCAAGAAACCAAATTGGTAACTGAATTCTTTTCTGACCTAAAAATTCTTTTGGGAAGAACTTGATCTTTACTTGCCTTTGCCTATGTGTACTTGTCGAATTCAATGTTCTTGTGAAGTTATGGGTAGTGCTAGGTCCAATCACAAATTGTAATACATCATTAGGTTTTTAACTGGGCTAAATGAACAATTTGTTGTTGTTAAGTCCCAAATCTTGTTAGTGGATCATTTACCTCCATTAAACAAGAAATTCTCCATGGTTATTTAACATGCATGAAAGACAGAACCAATAACCGTAATTGTTGATGAATCTCAAGCATTGATTAATGTTGTTTATTCTAAAAGATCTCACTCCAAGTTCAGATCATCCAAAGCATGAAATCATGTGTGCAATTTCTGCAATAAAACAAATCATACAATTGAAAATTGTTTCAAGAAACATGGAGTTCCACTTCATATGCATAAGCATTTCCCTAATTTTGTCAACAATGTTGCATCAGAAGGAGGAGATCATGAATCCACATCCAATTCTACTTCTAATTCTCTTGACATGAAGATTGGTACTTAATCTATAACACAAGATCAATTCAATGTTCTCATGGATTTAATTTAGAAATCAAATCTTGGATCCAAAGGTATATGACAAGCTTCTTCTAACCAGGTCATTGTTGGTCATTCACTAGCAAGTAAGTCTCAAATTCATTCTTTTTCATCTGATTCTAGTCCATGGATTATTGATTCTGGTTCTAGTGATCACATATGTAGTTATAATCATTGGTTTCAATCCTATGATTCTATTTCCCCATTTATGTTAAGTTGCCTAATGGTCAAACTCTTATTGCTAAACGTTTTGGTACCATCAATTTTCCCATAACTTTTCTTTCCAATGTATTGTTTATACCAGGATTTTCTGTAAACCTTTTATCTGTTTCAAAGTTGTTAGATTTAAGAAGGTCTTGGACGAACATCTTATGGACATTAAACTAGACAACGTTTTCATTAATGGTATTTAGATATTTGCTAACATACCAAGGTTTAGGAAAGGTGATAGTATGGGCAAAGGCTCAGAGGAAGTAATACATAAAGTTAAGTATCAAGCACCTGTGGTGTATAATAGGAACAAACTTGGTGGTATTTATGCTCATGTAACCAAGGAAGGTAATAGTTTGGTTGAGGGTGGTGTAGGACATAACCAGAAGCTTATGGGAGTTACTCCAAACTTTGCGAATTTGACATTTAATGCGTGTAAACACCCCAAATTTGCCCTCACTCTTTCACACCATGGCTTGTGATCTTTTCATTTGCATAAATTCAATCATAGCATCTCATACCACATTTTTGATTCACTGCATTGATCCAAAGCCATCTACATCTAGGGTTTGTGATCTGAGTCATCCCTGAGCCATTTGAGCCACTCCAAAGGTCTTAAATCATCTCAAAGGGGTCCATGTATGTTCAAGCATCATATTATATCCCCACAAGGTCAAGGAATTCAAAGAATCACAAGAACTGAGAAAGGCATGGAAGCAGAGCCAGGCTTAACTGCACAGATGACCTAAAATTAGGGTTTTGGTTTCAGAGGCCATAACTCCAAATTTTTTGGTCATTCTTGTTTCTGTTGGTCTCTATATGTTATGAGGATCATGCACATCAATTTTCATGAAGAAATTCAATGGGGAAGGCATCTGATCACAAGATGACTTCTTGAGCAAGTCAGTGCAAAATCAGGGCATCTGAGGCCCCCAATGACCCAACCAAAGGGTGTTCTCCATCATTTTGAATGTGTATGATCTTTATTTGATCATAGAATGTGTTAGAAGTTCACAAAATTGGAAAATTTCAAGTCATTTGCAAAGTTGCCTTTTTGGGAAAGTGACTTATAGTGTAAACTTGCCATTTTGGGAAAAAATTTCAACCTCCTCTTTTTGATTCAAAAATGTTTCAAATGAGAAAACTTTGGTCATGAAAGTTGTAGATTGGATCATTCCATTTTCAAAAAGTACAAGAACTCTTTCTAATTCATTTTGGATCAAAAGTTATGGCCTTGCAAAGTTGGGAAAAATCATGAAATTTCACTTATGCACTAAAAGAGGAAAGTTGCAAAACTTCATGCCATGGCTAATTGTGACTTCAAATCAACTTCTAAGCATTACACAAACATAAGTCATGACCTAAAATTCAGAATGCACCAAAGAATTGCTCACTTTCATGCCTTGATCATTAAGAAACTTCAAAAGGGCCAAACTTAGTGAAATTTGCAAAACCTCCCACCACTTCTCACAAACTTGCTAATTGGCCTCAATCTCATTTCCATGGTCATCCTTGAATCAAGCTGCAGCAGACATGCTTTTGTTCTAGACCTAAAACAGCCCATACCTTATAGTACACATAGACTTGACTTTTTGCAAAACGGGCCATGCCAATCACACTGTGCCACCACCAACCCTCTGCCCTATCACAGTTTGATAAGTGGACAAAATGAGACTAAAAACACACAAGAAGCAAGCCTGAAACCACAACATTGCCATAGTTCCCAAAAACTTTCCTCTTGGCATTTTCCTTCGAATCTCGTCACACAAACATCAAACCTCAAAACCAACTTCACCATTCATTCAAAAAAGCTTCATAGAGCATAAACCACCCTTCATCTTGCCTTGAAAGTCCTTGAAAGAGAAATACGATTTTCCACTCCCTTGGACAGAACTTCATCAATCTCACAAACTAGCCACCATACACTCCAACTAAGCCTCAAAGCATCTTCAGGGAGATCATTAGAGGAGCTTTGAAGCAGGGAGGCAGTCTGAAAGCTCCAAATTGAAAGCTTCACCTCAGGTAGCTTCGCAAAATCATTTTCCAGAAACCCCTTTTTAAGTTATTGAAATGATCTACATGTTCCCCTGAATGCTTTGCACTTTTTATTTTTGAAAATATTTGGCTATTGAGCATGTACTGCATCTCTGAAAGTTTGGGCAGTTTTTAGGTTTTGACTCGTATCTAGGTTTTGAGTGAGAAGAAATGGATTTTGAGGGTTGATTCATGTTTAGGGAGGTTGAGAGGTTTGATCTGGAGCTTTACAGCTCTTAAAATGGCCTGGGGAGTGGGATTGAAATTTTCAGGGAGGGATGTCACCGGAGAAGACGACCGGAGCTCTTCTCCGGTGACCTGAAAGTCATTAGGGTTGGGTAATTAGGGTTAGCTGAGTTTAAACGTGGGACGTTGGATCTGGGCTTCCCGCGCGTGTTAGAGGGTCAGGATGATTTCATTTAGCCCTAATTGTGATTAATTAAATTAATTAATTAGGTTTAGTTTTAAAATGCCAGTTTGAACCTAGGCCGTTGGATAACACGCGCAGTCTTCCCTCCATCTCCAGGTTTGAATGTGAGCCTCAGGATTTGCATACTTTTCCATTTTATTAATTTTAATTCATTTTATTTGCATTAAACTTCCACGAATTTTTAAAAATAGCAAAATATATTAAAAAATTCTGAAATTTTTTGTCAAACCTTTTATTAATTTTCAGAACCCAAAAATATTTTTATTTTTATTTTTTGCATTAAAAATTATTTTTAAATCATTTAAATGTTTATTTTTAATTAGTTAATGGAAATTAATTAATAAAAAATGCATTTAGGTATTTAAAAATCACCAAAAAATTCACATTGCATTTTAAAACATTTAGAAACATTATCAAACTCTCAAAACAAATTTCTTTTTGGTTTTTGACCTATTTTGACAATTTTCATTGGAATTAAAGTTGTTTAAAGGCAATATTTTGGTACTAACTTGAAAAAATCCATTCTGCCTAACCATGATGAGTTTGATAATGGTTCTTCTTGCATTTCATTCTTCATAGCATGTAGTTTTTAGGGTAAAATTGGTTTGAATTTATCTTTCATTTTCAATTTAATGAGCATTTTCCCTTTTGGAAGTGCCTTGAAACCCTAGTTGACTTAAGAAAATCACAACTTCCATTAGGTTTAGATTTAGGTCTCCTCCTTTGGGCAGTGAACTTGTGTAGGGTTAAGGTTCCTTTGATCCCATTTTCAATTTTTTTATCATGCCATTTGCTTCTGGTTTTGAGTTTTTGTGTTGCATGTTGTTCATAAACCCTAATTCTTGCTTTCCTTTGCATCCATCTCCCATATGCTTGCATTCATAAACTTGCCATGACATTTTGTGCATCCATATGACATATAAGACATCTTAGGACATATTAGAATCATGTTTGATCATTACATTATTCATTTTCCATGTTATATGTTCATTCCATTTCATAAACTTTCATGAACTTTCATGGTTCAAGCATACTTCATTTGCATCCTCATCCTTGTATGATCATCCACAACTCTTGGCATGTATTTGCATCATATCTTAGCATCATTAACATCATGTTTATGCTTCTGACTTTGGTTTTCATCCTTGCATTTCACCTCATCTTCATTTCATTTCATTTTCTTTCACTAACTTTTCAGGTGGTAAGTTACTTTGAGAAGTGAATTTGCCTTCACTTCTCATAATCTCTTCTCATCTCTCTTATGCATCATTGCTGAACTTTATCTTTGTATTTGAGTGAGCTTGCTCATTCATGCTCTTACCCACTTTCTTCCTTCAAGCAACTTGTCTTCTTAAGTGAAGCAAGTTGTTTTGCTTCTCTTTGTCTCTTTCTCCTTTCATCTGCTTCTTCCCTGGTGGCTTTTCTCCTGAAGATCTTTTGCAAGCCTCATAAACCCTAGGAACACCCAAGCATGATCACAATTAGGGTTTGATTAGTCCCCCCAATAGTTTTACCTTTGTGTCATCTTTGAGTCTTCTCTTCTCATCTCATAATCAAGGACTAAACCCTAAAGGTTTTAAGGATTTGTGATTAAGCTTATGCCTGCATCCTTCTATTAGGATGGAGTGTATAACTTTAATCCTAAGTGTTAAACCCTTAATGTGTTTAAACCCTTTAATCAATCTATTTAATAACCACTAAGACATCATGCTTGTAACTTGGGCCTTGCATTAGGGTTCTAATTCTTCCTTAATTGGTTAAGAAGGACTAACCCTAGTGTTAATGGACAAGTCCCCTCAAGTTGTCTTACAAACCCTAAAATCCACTTCTTTATCTTATCATTTATTAAAATCCACTTTAATAAAGGCTTTGTTTTGTCATGAGGTTAATCCCTAATCAAGGATTAAGTTGAGGATCCTTCCTCAGCTTAAATGTTCTCATCTATTATCCTTCTATTAGGATGGTGTAATGAGTCCATGAAATCCCTGATTATGGCTTAAACTCATTACTTAGCACTAAACAAAAACTCCAAAAACATATAAATAATTAAAAGTAGGTTAATGATCTTAATCATACATCATGGTGATTAAGTGTGAGGTGCTTACTTCATACTTAAGGTATTCTCATTACCCCTAATCAGAGGGAGGATGTGATGAGTTTATTAATCCTTGGTTTAGGCTTAAGCTCATTAACTTATGACAAACTCAAAAAAGCAATAAAAGATTGAAAATACAAAAACAAAAAATAATAGTCTCCTTCAGGATTCTTTTCTCATCACACTCATTCACAAACGAGAACTTGCTTCTTCCGTCTAATGCAAGACAATAAGCACCTGAGCCAGACAGGTCATACACTTGAGCATAGGCAAGCAAGCAGTTCGTCAGTCAATTTACCTTTTAGTCTCTTTGAGTCGAACTACGGCGTTCTGACTTCCTCATTGCACGAGAGGATACGTATGCATAACTTAACAGTTATCGAACAAAAGTCTCTATATATTCCCCCTCTTTCCAGCATTATTCTTTAAGCCTCATAATCCTGGGCATTTCACTCTTGTTGTTACACTGACACTTTACATATTTCATTTCACTTGTTCCAGCACTGACACTTGCATTCTTTTCAGCTTTGATACACAGATTGCACTGACACTACCCCTTTAAAACACAAATCTTTTAAGCGTGGATCCCGTCGAGTACGACGGACAATCTAGGTGCTAATACCTTCCTAGGTTGTAACCAACCCCCATTCTCAGTCTCTCTGGTTCGCGACCGTCTTATCCCTATCTTATCCTAGGTTTATGCAGCATTGCTTTTCCTCCGGGATAAAAATGCCTAGCTGGCGACTCTATTCATTCTCTCTCCTCTCGCCGACCGTTCGCGTCTGTACCCTTCTTGGCCAGGTGTCATCAGGTGGGAGCGACAATGCGGATAAGGAGAGTTTGAAGAGATTTGAACAAACATATGTTGGGGTTTTAGAGAATTCGGGTTTACCATATGAAGTATAAGAGGCTCTACATATTGAAGGGTATTACAAAATTAAAGCCACCTCTTTGGGCGCTAACCTTTGTCTATTAGAGGAAGAAGTTATAGGAGATATTAGTAAAATGGTGGAAGAAGATAAGGCGTGGGTTGGAAAATGGTTCTCGGGGATTATCCATGGTCTCCGGCGGATGTATATAAGGAAAGGTTAACTTAGGTAAGTGTGTTTGGTTTACCTTGCCATGCTTGGAGTGATAGATTTTTTAAATTCTTGGCTGGTAGAATCGGTACATTTGTGAAAGCTGATGAGGATACTCAGAGACATAAGAAGCTGGACATTGCTTGTTTTATTGTTAGAACGAAGTTCACCATTAAGCTAAACGAGTTTATTAATGTAGAAGTGAATGAAAAGGTGTATTGTATTAACATTTTTGAGGATGCATTTGGCATTTGTGCTAATTTGTTATCTCATAAGGATACCAAGTTGTTTGATGAGAGCTCTGAAGTTGATTCTACAGATTCTGAGAAGGTGGATTCAATATTAAGGGAGGATGGGGTAGTTGATATAGATGATGATTTAGATAGTTTGGAAGGGGAAGCATCTGGAACGATGAAGGTGGAAGTTCCCAATGGTAATGTAGCTCTGGATAATACTCAGGTGGCTGTGAATCCAAGAGTTAATGCGATGGAATGTATTATTGGGAAGCCCAAGGTTGCATGGTAACCACGTCAGATGGTGTTGGGACAGAGAATTACATTGAAAAAGTTAACATTGGGACTGATGATGGATCATTGCAGGAGTCCTTTATACCTAATACTAGTACATATGAAAAGGTGCCTGGTGAGATAAAATCCCCTTTTGCTCGTGATAGCAGCAGACGGGACCACACATCTGTTCTAAAAAATAATTCAAATGTACAAGTTGGTAAAATTGCTTTGGGGATTGGTTTTGTTAAGGATGTGGGACCTGATAAAGCTGGTCAAAGGTTGTCCTTGTCTTTAATTAAGGAGCCAGCTATTTTTGGTATATGGGACAAAGAAATGGGTTGCTCCTCTAAACATGGAAAAAAGAAAAAGAGGCTACTATATCATATTTACCATAAAATTAAAATTCCCTTTGCTCCTTCATGTTACTCAACTCTATTGCATGCGGATAATGATAAATCTGGTTATTTGGTTGACTCACCTAAAGTTACGTTGGGAGAGAAGGCTATGACATCTGTGTCGTCTGATGAATATATTTCCTCGAGTTTCAGAGATGTTTCTTTGGGTGATTCTGACATGATCAGAAGCAATTCCAGAATCAAGAAAAAGCTTGAGTCTTTACCATCCAAAGTCTGGGAATCGATCAAGAACCTTGGTATATAGGCGTCCGAAGATGATGAGATTTTTATAAATGCAATTCAGAATCTAGACTCATTAGAGAGAGGTCGAAGAAAATTGAAGAAGGATGTTGCTAACAAGGCTCCATGAATTTTGTAACCAACAATGTTAGAGGGTGTGGGAACATCATTAAAAGAAGGAAAATTTGTGCTTTTCTAAAGAACATGGGGACAAATATATGTTTCATACAAGAAACTAAATGTGAGGTGATGAATGATGATATATCTCATAACATATGGGGGGATGACAATTGTCAGTGGTCGGCGATGAATTCAGTTGGTGCTTCGGGTGGTATCCTAACAATATGGAGGAAATGGGGTGGTGTGACCTATTTTTAGTTTTAGAGGGTTATGCTTTATTGGTGTTAAGGCAATATGGAAGGATAATGTGGTGTATTTTGTAATCGTATACTCGTCATGTGTTGATGCGAATAAGAAACAATTGTGGAGCGACATTCATCTTTTAAAGTCAAAGATGGATATTGGAGAATGGGTTATAGGAGGAGATTTAAATGCTATAAAAAATGTGAGAGAAAAGATGGCTCGAAGGTTGCATAATTCTCGTGTTATGAAGGATTTTGGAGACTTTATTCAACTTTCAGGATGCATCGAACTTTCCATTTCAAGAAACAAATACATATGGTTTCATGCTTCTGGTAAGATGTGTAGTAGACTTGATAGATTCTTGGTTTCTCCTGGTTTTCTTAATGAGTGGTTCGTTTCCGATCATAGACCCGTGTAGGTTTCTGCGAGAAATTTTAATTGGGGTCCAAAACCATTTAAAGTTCTTAATGCTTGGTTGGATCATTCATAGTTTCTAAACTTTGTGAAGGTGGAATTGGAATCCTTTGTGGTTCAAGGGAATGCATCTTTTATTTTTTCGAAAAAATTACAACATCTTCGGAAAAGACTAAGATGGTGGAAAGGTCTTTAGGAGGATCGATACCAATATTAAAGAAGGAATTCAGACTATAAATGATGTAGAGGATATGATGGCGGAGAATGAAGTAGTTGGTAATGATCAATACTTGGCTAGAAGGAAGTGTGCGGAGGATGAAATGTGGAAGAATCTTATAATTAAATAAAGCATTCTCAAGCAAAATGCTAGAACGATATGGAATGTGGAAGATGACCAGAACACCAAAATTTTTCATGCGTCTATCAAACATAGATCAAAAGTAAACACTATCGAGTCAGTGATGGTTAAGGGGCGTTTAGTAAATGACGTGGAAGGTGTTAAAGGGGCTATTAAGAATCACTTCGAAAGTCGTTTTAGGAAAAGTTCTAGACCTCTTCCTTGTATTGGCGATCATGGTTTCAAAAGTTTATCGCATAGAGATAGTTTGGCTCTTGAAGCTCCTTTCAATTTGGAGGAGATAAGGAATACGGTATTCTCGTGTGCTGGAGATAAGAGTCTGGGTCCGATTGGTTTTAACTTGGATTTTATTAAACTTTGTTGGGAAGTGGTGGGGAAGGAATTTTCTAGTTGAATTTTGGAGTACTTTGATGAGGGGCGGCTTCATAAGGTACTTTCGTCTTCCTTTCTTGTCTTGATTCCTAAAGTGGACGATCCCTCGAAGCTTGATGACTATAAACCGATATGTTTGATTGGGTGTGTTTATGAAGTTATCTCTAAGTTACTTGCAAATATATTAAAAGGTGTGATAGGTATTATTATTTCCAATTCTCAAACGACTTTTATTGAAGGGAGGAATTTGTTGGATGGAGTTTTGTTATTGAATGAAATGGTTGATTTTGCTAAGAGAAATAAATACAAAATCATGTTCCTTAAGGTGGATTTTGCTAAGGCATACGATTAAGTGGAATGGGAATGCCTCCGTAACATTTTGGTTTGCATGGGCTTTGGAGAGAGGTGGTTGCGATGGATGGAAGTAGGGGTTATGAAAAATTATATGTCCATTTTGGTTAATGGAAGTCCGACCAAAGAATTTAAAATGTTGAGGGGCCTTAGACAAGGAGACCATATTTCTCTGTTTCTTTTTGCAATTGCGGCGGAGGGTTTGGCAGTGCTTATGAATAAAGCGGTGGCTTATGGAAACTTTGTTGGTTTTAAGTTGGCCAATACAGATCTTATTAACCTTCTTCAATATGCAGATGACACAGTTATTTGTGGAGTTGGTTCTTGGATTAATATTTGGGCTATTAAGATCATTTTTAGAGGATTCCAACTTATATCCGGTCTTGAAATCAATTTTGACAAGAGCTCTTTATTCGACTTTAGTGTGGAGGAAGATCTATTAATTGCGGCGGAAAATGTTTTAGCTTGCAAAGTGGAAGTGTGTTCGTTCAATTTTCTTGGTATATGTATTGGGGGTAATCATAGGTTGGTGGAGTTTTGGAAACCGGTTATTGATAAAGTTCAATCAAGATTGGCATCATGGAAGAGTGGATTTTTGTCTATAGGTGGGAGGTTAACTCTTATTAAATTGTTCCTTGCAAATCTACGTATTCATTATACGTCGTTCTACAAGATTCCAAATAAGGTGGTCAAGATTCTTACTTCGATCTAGAGAAGGTTCCTTTGGAACGGTTCTTCCATCAAAAGAGGGATTAATTGGATAAAATAGAAGAATGTTGTAAGCCAATAGAGGATGGTGGGCTAGGTATATTGGACATTAAAGTCTTTAATTCGGCGCTACTAACCAAATGGTGTTGGAAGATTATCCAAGGTCATGATTTTGTTTGGAAAGGGCTCCATGAGGTGAGATATGGCAAGATAGTGAATGCGATTATTAGAGGCTCTTGGGCGAAAAGAAGATATTCTTCTTCTTTATGGTGGAAAGATGTTTTCAAAGTTTTAGAGAGTTTTGGTCCGGACAGTTTCTCAAATTCACTTTCGTTTAAGGTTGGAAAAGGTGACTCCATCCCCTTTTGATGGGCGAAATGGTGGGTGACTATCCCCTGACTGTTTTATTTCTGGACATTTTCCGGGTGGCAGTTGTGAAAAACGGTTGTATTACGGAGTTTGGTGCATGGCAGAGACAGTCTTAGATTTGGCAGGTGTAGCTCAAACCACATATTTCTATATACCCTACTGTGACGTTGCAATCACAGTAACTTCTTGGTATGTTAGCATATGTTTCTGTCTCGCAGTAGGAGCAGGACTTGATTGGCTGGAATGCGGTTTCAGAAAATGATTTTTTTGTTCGTGCGTCGTATGTTCAGCTGTTGTGCGAACAATTTTCTATGGTGGTGGATCCTGTTATTTTGGAGGTGATTAGATTGTGTTTGAGGAGCTCTTCTCCATTAAAAACTATGATCTTTGGCTGGAGGATTTTCCTTAATCGCCTCCCAACTCGAGATAATCTTTGGTATCGGGTGTGACTTCTTCTATTCACGATCTTCCTTGTCCTCTGTGTTTCGCGTCGAAAGAGTCAGTGGTTCATTTATTTTTTGGTTGCATCAAGAGTAGGAAGGTTTGGTTGGATGTGGGTTTGTGGTTAGGCATTGAGTTTTCTTTTCATACTAATGCTATTGACCATTTCAAAGATTAGATTGGTGGATTAGATTTGGTTGGTGTGGATGTTTCAAACGCGATCGACATTTGGTTAATCTTGTGTTAGATCATATGGTTGTGGCAGAATAAGATCATGTTCAACAATGGTGTTTGGTGTCATGAAGAAGTAGTTCAGAAGATTATACTTATGTCTTGGTGGTGGATCGGAAAAAAATTAAAAAGTCATATATTTGTAATTATTACGAATGACACAATTATCCTTGTGAATTTTTGTAGATTGTTACCGTTTAATATTTTGTATGTGGGTTCGGATACCCCGTTGTATCCGGTTGAAAAATATTTTTTTGCCTATTAAAAAAACAACCAATTGGTAACATTTTTTAACAACATGTGGTACAAGCTCCATCGCTAGTAGTTATTCTGCTTTGAAGGTATGGTGGCAATGACGGTGGAGAGAACTCAAGCTTCAATGGTGGAAAAATTTAGAATTTTAATGGAGGAAGAAAACATTGGAACCATCTTTTTTCTTTCTCTTCAAAAGTTACATGTCAAAGTTTCATTAGAGAGGCACAATGTTGACTTGACTATTTCATTCCATGTTAGTATTGTTAGTGTCACTTCATCAATGTTAATGCCACCTATCGTCTTTGGAATAGAAATTTTAAAAAGGAAAACCATGTAGACGTTAGGTGATTTCTTTTTTAACTATGTAGATGTTAGGTAATTTAAAAGACTGATTTATTGCAAAAATATTTAAAAAACCAATCTATGATAGTAAAATAACTCAAAGGACTCCTGATATAATTATGTCCTGAAGTTATATGCATGACCACTAAAACAACATATTTGAAACAAAACAATTGTCATGGTAAGATATAGCAAAATTATGATTTAATCAATATATATATATATATATAGGCTCTATTTAACCATAATTTATTTTTGATGTCTTATATATATTAATCATGGCTTAGCCATGTTAAAATAAATAATTTATTTATTTAACTATAATTTAATTATAATAAATATTTTATAAAAAATTATTTAATTGTGATAAATTTTAGATCGTAGTTGTTTGTTTTAGGCAAAACATCATTTTTGGTCCCTTAAATATATTTTTGGGTTCAATTTTATCCCTTAATTATTTTTTGTGTCAAATTGGTCCCTTAACTCTTAAAATGTGTCATGTTAGTCCTTTTTGTCTAATTAACGATGGATTCAGCGGTCGATTTTTAAATTTTTTTCGTCGGTAATTAGATGAAAATGACACGTTTTAAAAGTTAAGGGACCAATCTGACTCGAAAATAATTAAAAAACTAATCTAAACCCAGGAATATAGTTAAGGGACCAAAACAAATATTTTACCTTTGTTTTACAAATCGTATAAAATGATACGTTAATTGGCAGCATCGTCAGTCTTAAGCATTTTGTGTCCTTAGGTTTGAACCTTACATGGATCAATTTTTTTATGTTTTAATTAATTTTTAAATGTTTAAAAAAAATTGAGTAAAAAAAAGTTGGCGTGACATTTCATATCACTTTAAAAAATTAGAGAATTTGAATAGAAAAATAATCAACGTGGTGGTATGTTATAAAGTGTTAGAAGTTTGATGTAGTAATTCTAAGTATTGATATGTTGTAAAAGAAAATTTAAGTTTTCGAGGGTGTAACCGATTATCAGATTTGGTGAAATCGATTACCACTCAAAGTGAATTAATTCTACAATTAATTAGCTTCAGGTATAACCGGTTCCCATTTTGGCGTAACCGTACAAGCACGGGTTTTTTGTTTTTTTTACTTTTCTTTAAAAGAAAAGATATATTATTAATTTCAAAAAACAATACCAATCAAGGTGATCACAAATGACCCGACCTTCCAACCTGACATTACATCATCAAATTGACTATATATATGTTTCCTAATTCTCCTATTTTTCCATCCTCTATACACAATGGTATCAATGACTTGTGTTTTTATATTGTTTCTATCAAATTCTTTACCAAACACTATACAATTTCTATAATTCCATAATCCATAAACCGTTTCCGCAACGGCTATCTTCAACAAAGATGCTTTCCAACTCTTTCCTTTAACACTTCTAGTGAGAATTGTTTTTCTACTTTTATAATTGATTAAAATGTATTCCAATCATTGTGTAACTTCTATATAAGTGTGATGGATGCACTATCACCAATGCTAATAAAATTTTACATTATCATCCCCTATCTCTCTCAATTCTCATATTTCACTTTCCACTTCCAATTTTTCAATTAAGTTTAACCAATCTTGTGGTTGCTTGTTCCAACATTTTGCATCAAGAGATGGTTCTGATCCACAAACACCTCGTGTGCAACATGAATTCTATCCCCAATGAAATAATCCTTGAAAATTTACCCATCCTTGATGCGAAGAACTACGACAGTGGTGCAAGAAAATGAAGGTGTTATTTGGCTACCAAGATGTTCTTGAGGTGATCAAGAATATTGTTACTACTCTCCAAGTTAATGCAACAGAGGCGCAACAAATATCACACAAGGAAGAAAAAAACAAGGATTTCAAAGCGTTGTTCTTGATTAATTAATATGTTGATGGCAACAATTTCGAGAAAGTTGGTGATTGTGATTTATCGAAGCAAGCATGAGAGATCTTAAAGTAAGCTTATGTAGGTTCTGACAAGACGAAGGTGGTGAGGTTACAAACTCACAAACGAAAACTTTATTAATTCAAATGGAAGAGAATGGGGCAATAAACTATTTCATAACGAGAATCACTCGGTGGGTGAACCAAGTGAAGGCATGCGAATAAACCATTACGGAGAAGTATGTTGTTGCTAAAATCTTGTATTTGTTAACACCTAGATTTAACAACATAATTGTAGCAATTGAAGAGTCGAAGGGTCTTGTGATGATGAGCAAATAGGAGTTGCAAAGCTCTCTTGAGGCTCATGAGCAAATGATGGAAAAGAGGGACAACGATAAGGAAAATGTCGAGATCTCTTTACAAACTCATTTCAATGAGAAAGAAAAGAGATTGTACGGAAAATGGTCCACGAAGAACAAAGTAAATTTTCAAAATTTTGGTGGAAATGAGTCCAAAAATTCAAAAAATTCGACGAGTCAAAAGGGTGAGAGCATCTTTAACCAACATGATGGTCAAAGCAGCTATAGAGGTGAAAGAAATATATTTGACAAGAGCAACGAATAATGCTACAAGTGCCAACGATTCAGTCATTTTGCTAAAGAATGAAATGCAAACAAGTAGGAATCTCAAGGTGATGAACCTAAGGTTGCAAGACAATAGTTCGATGAAGTGAATACACTTTTGTTCAATGAACCCATGAGATGGAAAATAGTTTTAAGGCATTTCAGTCTATACAGTTTAGGTTTTTAGGATTTTTGGCATCCAAGTCTTATGGTTTTAATTTAGGCATTTACATTACCCTAAAAAGTACTAATAGTTCACATCGAGGGATTAATACACTACTTTGTATTCATAAGTATTTATATTGCTTAGATCATTGAAGTTAATCTTGTCGCTGTAGTTATTAAGAAGTTTTCCTTTATTCAATTCTTCCCGCATTTGATTTCCTGCATTGTTTAAATTCTCTTAAGTTTTATATGCTTTTATCATTAGTTAGTTATTGTATGCTTGACTTTGGTCTTGTATGTTTGCGTTGCTAAATCTAATCATTACACACACACACACACACAAACACACACACACACACACACACACACACACACACACACACACATATATATATATATATATATATATATATATATATATATATATATATATATCATCTCTAACATGTTCCTGTTTTGCATGCATAAGAAGAATAACATGAATTCTATGCACGTTATGTCTAGCTAAGTCCATATAGTCTGGTATGTAAGCATTGTCGTTCCGATGGGACTCAATATATCTTTTGCATAAAATTATTTTTCTGGTTCCGGTTTTAGTTTTTAGATTTAAAAGGTTTTACGCGATAGTTAAAACACTAAGGCTTCAAGTTAATAGCATGACAATGTGAAACTTGTGCCAGATAGTAAAAACTGAATGTTAAACTCTAAAAACAGCGACAATGCTTTAGCAGTTAATTAGGATTTATTAGTTTTCAAAAAACAGGAACATGTTAGAGATGATATATATATATATATATATATATATATATATATATATATATATATATATATATATATATATATTTATATATATATATATATATCATCTCTAACATGTTCCTGTTTTGCATGCATAAAAAGAATAACATGAATTCTATGCACGTTATATCTAGCTAAGTCCATATAGTCTGGTATGTAAGCATTGTCGTTCCGATGGGACTCAATATATCTTTTGCATAAAATTATTTTTCTGGTTCCGGTTTTAGTTTTTAGATTTAAAAGGTTTTACGCGATAGTGAAAACACTAAGGCTTCAAGTTAATAGCATGACAATGTGAAACTTGTGCCAGATAGTAAAAACTGAATGTTAAACTCTAAAAACAGCGACAACGCTTTAGCAGTTAATTAGGATTTATTAGTTTTCAAAAAAATGTTTTGTGATTGTAAATCTGTGAGCGACGACAAAACATTTATGGTTTTGAAATATAACATAGGTCAATAGTGTGACGGTGTGAGACTAATGTTTTTAAACTGATACTTTTTGTCGAAAAATATTTTTAAAATGTAACAAACACCAAGGATTTATGGAATCCCAGAGGTACACTGGAAATCACATTCCGGTCTCTCTTATTTGATATATTTTCTAAGATTTATTCTAGTTTTAATTTTAGCAATGATTTCCTCTTGTCAAAATATTTATAACCTTAGATTTACATAATATCAATTTATAACGATAAGATTGATTATTGGTCCCTATGAGTTCGATATCTTTTAAAACTACGATTGGTTATATGCACTTTCAGAATAACCCCATCAAAAATACAAATTAAAATACCAAACTAGAGTGAAATACTAAAGACAGCCCTTAATATTGATAAAAAAACATTTAACCAATTTGGTTTCATTTGTCATTTTTTCTTAAATTGGGCTCTTCATTTGGCCCACTATAATACATTCATTCCTCATTAGAACATTGACATGAAGTTAACTGAAGAAAAACAACTAACAAGACTTTCATGAACATAATTGAAGAATAACAAGTCTCGTTAATTGGCTAACCAAGTTTTATATATTAATGAGGTGAGTCATTTACTACTCTTTTTATTGGGTCAAAGTCATATTTCATAATTTCAAAGTTATATGCAGAGGAACCAAAATCTCTTAAAGAGGGACCAAAGTTATATATACATAATGCAATAGTTAGGCCATCCTATCATTTATTCACACATTAGAAATCTAAAGGCCCTTGCTTAACTTATCATTGGAAGGGCCACCTTTATTATAATCATCTCAGGTAAATATTAAAATTGTATTCTCGAGAATGTTTTTATTTAAAGGATTATTTAAAGGAATAAAAAGTACCAAAGTACGAAAATATAGAAACCAACACAAAAAAGAAAATTTCTTAATCCATCCCATGTATCTTTTAGCCACCTGGTGTATTTCCAATTATGCCCCTGGTTCCACTGATACACTTCCGGACACACTATTTTTTGGTTTTACGTTGGAACCTTTCGCAGATATATCTATGGAACTAGTGAATTCCATTTTTTTTAATTAGACCAGATTCGTTAGTCATATTTCATAAGTTCAAAGTTATATGCAGAGGAACCAAAATATCTTAAAGAGGGACCAAAGTTATATATACATAAAGCAATAGTTAGGCCATCATATCACTTATACACACATTAGAAAACTAAAAGCCCTTGCTTAATTGATCATTGGAAGGGCCACCTTTATTATTATCATCATAGGTAAAGATTAAAACCGTATTCTCGAAAATGTTTTTATTTAATGGAATAAAAAGTATCAAAGTACAAAAAGATAGAAACCAACACAAAAAAAAGAAAATTCTTAATCCACCTCATGCATCTCTTAGCCACATGTTGCATTTCCAATTATGTCCCCTGGTTCCGCTGATACATTTCTGGACACACCATTTATTTGTTTTACATTGAAACCTCCTGGAGATATATTTACGGAACTAGTGAATTCCATTTTTTTAATTAAGCAAGATTAATTAGTCATATTTCATAAGTTCAAAGTTATATTTCATAAGTAAGTTCAAAGTTATATATAGAGGAACCAAAATCTCTTAAAGAGGGACCAAAGTTATATATACATAACACAATAATTAGGCCATCCTATCACTTATTCACACATTAGAAATCTAAAGACCCTTTCTTAATTGATCATTGGAAGGGCCATCCTTATTATAATCATCACAGGTAAATATTAAAATTCTATTCTCGAGAATGTTTTTATTTAATGTAATAAAAAGTACCAAAGTACAAAAAGATAGAAACCAACACAAAAAAGACAATTTCTTAATCCACTCCATGAATCTCTTAGTCACCTGGTGCATTTTCAATTATGCCTCTGGTTCCGCTGATACACTTCAGACACACCATTTTTTTTGTTATACGTTGAAACCTTTCGCAGATATATTTGCGGAACTATTGAATTCCATTTTTTTAATTAAGCCAGATTCATTAATTGGAGACGTATATATAATGTTACAGAGACTAAAAACATATACTATTAAAGTCAACATGATGAAGATCTTGAGTCAAGAGATTAGGTTTCCCTCCAATAAATAACTTTGTTCTTCGTATCTCTTCAATGTGCTGTTTTGATGTAGCCATTAATCTTCATTCAATATGATGTATGATGAAAATAGATTCACTACAGATCAGCTACAAAGTTTGACTAATAAATTATGCTACATATAACAATATCATTTTCTTACTTTTTCTAAAATGATATTGTTATGTGTATCATAAGTTATTAGTTAAACTTTGGAGCTGATATGCAGTGAATCTATTTTTGTCATACAACACATTGAATCAAGATTAATGGCTACACCAAAACAACTAATTGAAGAGATACAGATAACAAGGTTTTCTATTGGTGGGAAACCTAATCCTTTGACTTAAGATATTCATCATGTTGACTTTAAGTATATGTTTTTTTAGTCTCTATAACATTTTATATACGTCTCTGACTATTTAGTTTGACTTAATAAAAAAATGTTTTGCTAAAATTCACTAGTTTCGCAGATATATCTTCGAAAGGTTTCAATGTAACACAAAAAAATAGTGCGTTCGAAAATATATCAGCGAAACTAGGGAGGGCATAGTTGGAAACACACATGGTGTGTGAGAGACCCATGGGATGAGATAAGAAATGCTCCACAAAAAATGACTGACATAAAAATGGAGAAATAAACAAGAAACAACAAAACAAAAATAAAAACTATTGCACGCTATTAATCAGAAAGATCATGCTACTAAAAACCCAAATCATTAGAAAAAGGTTAGAAACTCAAATAACCATATCCACCATGAATAGGCTAATACCAAAAATAGAGCACCAAATAACAAATAAACTAAAACTTACCACACAAAACGGGGTGAACACTTGATCCAGTATTGTTGCAGATATAGGATATGATTTTGAAGCCAATCAATGAAGTTACAAGAGTTCACTCCTGATCTATTAAAAACATTTCCAACCCAAAAACATACTATTCTCCTTCAAATCTTTCGTAGAGTTTGCGAATCCTTTGAGTATAACATCATTATGGGTTTTCCACATGAAACAAACAACTGAAAGCATAATCAAAATATAACCTCCCTAAACTTATTGCTACCATTTAAAGAAAGAAAATTCTTAAAAAAAACTTATGTTCATAGAGGACATTGATTTCCTTCCTTTTGTAAGAAAAAAATGGAAAAAGATTTGGGTTGAATGAGAAATTACGGTTACTGAAATATAGTCTTCGTATGTGGAACACTAAAACTTTAGGGTGGATCGATTTGAACATTCAAGAAGATTCTGATTTGTTTAATTCAGCAAATGAGCTGCTTAGCTGTTGTGATGAAGGGTTACTTGCATACATTTTCATTAACAGGAGCGAGGCACTTCAGCGATTTTGGTGAGAGATCAGAATCAAAGAAAATATGTTGAGGCAGAAATATTAAATTAAATGGTATTGTGAAGGGGGTGTCAACAACAACTTTTTTAATTACATCATGATGGATAGAAGATTAGGTAATGCTATAGGTATCATTAACACATCATAGAGGCAACTGGAAGGTGCAACTGCAGTTAAACATGAAGCCTTTAGGCATTTTTCTGAAATTTTCAAGGAACCTGAATTAGAGAGACCCACACTAGATGGAATTATTTTTAGGAGTTTAAATCAAACCAATATAGATCTTTTGGAGCAAGAGTTTACCGAAACAGAGATAAAGGAAGCCTTTTGGGCGTTGGGGGGGCTCCAAGAGTCCGGGGTCGGATGATTAAAATTTCTTCTTCCTTAGGAAATGTTGGAATATTATCAAGGAGGATGTTTTTCATTTTTCAAGGAGTTTCATGCTAATCCTATTATTACGAAGTCTATTTCTTCTTCTTTCATCACTTTGATCCCTAAGGTAAGGAGCCTTTTAAGTCTTGATGAGTTTCGTCCTATTTTCTTAGACGGATGTCTTTACAAGGCTATTGTTAAGGTTCTTGCATCCAGAATCAAACCCGTTCTTAGCTCTATCATCACTCCTTTCCAATCGGAATTTGTCCCTGGGATGAACTTTTTAGACGAAGTTTTGATTGCTAATGAAGTCGTCAATTTTGCGAATAAAGTTAAGAAGGATTGTTTTCTTTTAAAAGTTGACTTTGAAAACGCATACGATAAGGTGAGTTGGAGTTATCTTAGGTATTTAATGAAGAGAATGAGATTTGATCATAAATGGTTGAGATGTATGGACGCAACGATGTTTTCTAGCTTCCTACCTATTCTTGTTAATGGCAGCCTGACCAATGCATTCAAAGCGGAGAGGGGCTTAAGGCAAGGTGATCCTTTATCCCCCGTTCTTATTTTGTTTTGGTAGCGGAAGGTTTAATCAGTTTGGTTAGGAAATCTTTGTCTCAATCTGATTTCTCTGGGTTTCAAGTAAATGATTGTGTTATAGATATTCTTCAATTCACCAATGACACGCTTTTGTTTGGTAACGGTAGTTGGAAGCATCTTTGGGCGCTCAAATCGGTCTTTAGGGGTTTCGAGATGGTTTCGGGGCTTGGAGTTAATTTTCTTAAGAGAAACTTCATAGGTGTGAATGTGAATCAGAATTTTTTATTGCTTGCGGAAAATTTCTTGTCTTGTAAGATTGAAAGTAAGCAATTCAATTTCCTTGGCATCCCAATCAGAATCAATCCCGGGCGTATAGCTTCGTGGAATTTCTTCATTCTAAGATGGAGGCTCGCATATTTAATTAGAAGTCTAGGTTGTTGAGTTTTGGAGGTAGGATCACTTTGTTGAAATCAATCCAGAGTAGCTTACCCGTTTTCATGTTTTCTTTTTATCGGGCTCCGATGATGGTTTGCAAAGAACTAACTAGAATGCTGAATAAAATTTTGTGAGGAGGGGATTCCGCTAGGAGGAAGATTCAATGGGTTCGATGGGAAAACCTTTTCCTTCCTTTGGAGCTTTATGGCCTTGGTTTCAAAAGGGTTAAGGAATTCAACATTAGTCTTATGCTCAAAAGGAGATGGCGGTTATTGGACCGGAAGGATTTCCTTTGGCAGTAGGTGTTTCAAGCTAGGTACGGAATTTTCTCAGTTTCTAGTTGTTTTTTAAATCACGTTACGACTTCATCTACGTTGTTTTTTAAATCACGTTACGACTTCGTCTACGTGGTGGAAGGATTTATTATCATTAGAAGACAAGTTGCCTACTGCCATTTTAACCGCCAAGATTAAATATTGTCTAGGAAATGGGAATTGAATTTCTTTTTGGCATGATCATTGGCTAGGTAACTCGTGTCTCAAAGTTGTTTTCCCAGAATTATTCGTTGCGTCAACTCTTCCTAAGGCGGAAGTTTCAGATATGGGGAGGTGGGAGAAAGGAGTGTGGTTTTGGAGTGAGTGTGGGATTGTCTGTACTTATTTTGTTTCTATGTAGGAGGAGTATTCCAATTTCCTTGACTTGATGTAATGTTGTGAACCTAACCGCGATACTCAAGATTCAGCTATTTGGATAAACGGATTTTCGAATTCGTACACGACTAACTCTGTGTACAGGGCGTTGTGCTTGGATTTTTTGGACAACAACGTTTCTATCACATCTAATTTATCCTTCGACCACTTATGGAAAACAATAACTTCGTTCCATAATGGGGATTTCAGTTGGAAAACGCTTTTGGAAAGGCTTCCTATTAAAAACCTTCTTCTCCATAAGGGCATAATTTCATTGGAAAATTCTTCTTGCTCCTTTTGTAATTTCGTACAGGAAAAGTTGCATCACCTTTTTTCATGTGAGGTTTTTCTAAGAAGGTGTATAGGGACATTTCATCTTGGGTAGGCAAGGAGGAGAATGACATTGGTTCTGAAATCAATAATCATTTCAAGTATTGGTTTAAAATTTGCAAAATTAAGAAGGTTAAGACGGGGGGGGGGGGGGGGGGGGGTGGTTTGCATTTTGTTGGCTACTTGTTGGAGCATTTGGGGTTTAAGGAATGAGATGTTGTTTATAGATGAAAAATGTGTTTTGGGTGATATAGTTTGGAACATTAAAATTATGTTATGGAAGTGGACTTTTAATGGGGATATTATGCATTCCAATTGTAATTTTTATGAGTTTGGTAGAGATCCTCTACATTATTTAGCCTAACTGTCAATTGGTGTATAATTTCCTTTTGCTCGGGTGTTTTTTTTTTCTTCCCTTTTTGTATCAGGTTCGAGTACCCCTAATACTAGTTTTATTGAATCCTTGCTTAAAAAAAAATTAACTATAGTTACCCACTTCTACATTATTTTAACACATTTGTTATAGAAATCTTACTAACTAGCCAAACAAATTTATGAGAATAATATTCCTATGAGAATAAAATGTCTAATAATAAGATTTCTAAGAATAATTTTCCTGTAATTGTATTTTTAATCCATCAAACATACATAAAAGATTTTAATTTTTTAAGTGAGTATTTTTTTCATATATTAAAAAAAAAAAAAGTTATTAAAGTTTTCAATTTTCAAGTAACAAAAACCGATTTTAATATTTTGGATTAATAGTCATTTACCCCCTGCAATATAGGCGTGTTTTGATTTACTCCCCTTTAAAAAAAATTTTTTGGATTACCCCATATAATTATAAAATTCTAAGTCTTTTTCCCCCCATGTGGAAAAATTACTCCCTATAGAATATTTTTTTTTTCGATTTACCCCCGTGGATTTTACACGCTTAAGGGATACCAAAAAATTTCAAGGGGGTAATCCAAAATTATTTTTTTAAAGGGGGGTAAATCAAAACTCACCTATATTGTAGGGGGTAAATGACTATTAACCCTAATATTTTTTAAAAACGTTTTGTAATTAAGTCAGAAAAAACGTTAAAAAATCTCTTTTACCTCGGTTGCAAAAGTGCGTTACGAAAACTTGTCACTTTTCCCATCGGGTAAAGTTCCACCGATGGTAAAGTTATACTAGTTCGAGGTTCGATCCCCGTCAACAATATTTTTTTTATTTTCAAAATCGCGTTACTTTTTACCTCAATTGGAAATAATACCCGAGGTAAAATAGTCTATTTACAAAAATAATAATTTGTTTTGACCTGTTTTTTCGTTTCAATCTGCCAAACATCAAATTTGTTGAGAAATTTAGAATCTTACTCAACAACAACAACAAATAAATAAATAGAATCATTGAACATTAAATATCAACAACAATAACAACATCAATAATAAATAAAATCGTTGAACTTTAAATCTCAACAACAACAAAATAAATAAATAGAATCACTAAACATTAAATCTCAATAACAACAACAACAAATAAATAAATAAATAGAATTGTTGAATATTAAATCTCAACAACTAAAACAACAAAGTCAATAAAATCTTTAAACATTAAATATTAAAAACAACAACAATAACAAAAAATAACAACAACAAAAAAATCAATAGAATCGTTAAATATTAAATTTCAACAACAATAACATTAAACATATTACTTAACATAACAACAACAACAACTAACATTGCTATGTTACATACATACTTTCGTAACTAATATTAAAATAAAATTAACATGCAATTATAATAGACGAGATTATATTAAGGAACCAACCTTTAAACTTTTTCATATTCTTCCAATCAATCCCATATAATGGTGTTGTATACTTTTAGTTCATTTTTTTCACTATGTTAAGTTTGCATTTCAGTACTTTTCCTCCAAGATGGATCATTATCGAATTCATTCTAATTTGATGGTGAGAGTTTCACGCAAATCAATAATGTTTCATGTGGATTGATGGGTTGTCAATATTTTGACCATTGTTACTAATGAAATCCATGACAAAGATTCATTACTTAATTTTTTTGTCAAATTGGATAAAAGTTTTTCCATCGTTTGTTAACTCAACCATGATAATATGGCATAAATGAAAAATGAAAAATTAAATAAAATGCACAAAAATTCACCTTTTGTAATTTAAAAGAGGGATTGATCAATACTTCTCCGTCCAGTTGTCAACTCAACCGAGGTAATAGGTCATTAAAAAACAAAAGGTGTTTTTCTTTCGATAAGCAAATCCAATAAGGGAAGATAAAGGAAATCTCAAACCGAATACAACAAACGGGCCAATGTCGACATCTTACAAGAAATCACACTACGCCAAAAACGTTTTTTAACAGCGCATCTTAGACAGCGTTTTTAAAAGAAAGCGCTGTCTAAGGTTAAAATTAAAATAAAACACGGAAAATGGTCCAAAAAAATAATGAAAGCGCTGTCTAAGGGGGGGTCTTAGACAGCGCTTTCTAAAAGCGCTGTCTAAGGGGGGGGGGGGGGGTCTTAGACAGCGCTTTTAGAAAGCGCTTTTAAATATATACCTTAGTCAGCGCTTTTGATAAAGCGCTGTTTAAAGTCTTTAAATTAAAAAAAAATTTATAACCAAAAGCGCTGTCTAAGGGGGGGTTTAGAAAGCGCTTTTGGAAAGCGCTGTCTAAGGCATACCTTAGAAAACGCTTTTCCCAAAAGCGCTGTCTAAGGTCTTATTAAAATTAAAATTCAGACTTCTATTTTCGTTCCTGTTCTTTCTGTTTTCCCTCCCAGCGAACGAACCCTACCAGCGAACGAACGCCATTACAGCGAACTTCAATAGATTGTTTTCCTTCATTCGTTTCAGTCTTTGAAAGAGTTTAAAGAATCGCCAGTTTCTACTGTTCTTCATTGAGGTATGTCCGTGTTTTCATTTTTTCATTTGTTCTGTTTCATTTCTTCGAACAAACCCTACGGCCGACCGCGAACGCCATCACATTGTTTTCTTTCATTCGTTTCAGTCATTGAAAGTGTTTAAAGAATCATTCGTTTCTACTGTTCTTCATTGAGGTATGTTCATTTTTTCATTTTTTCATTTTTTTTGTTTCTACTGTTCTGATTTATGATTTTTCTTCTGCTATGATATCAGTTCTGATTTTTCTTCTGCTATGATATCAGTTCTGATTTTTGTTTGTTAACAGTTCTGATTTTTGTTGAATATCAGTTCTGAGTTCTGATTTTTGTTTGTTTGATATCAGTTCTGATTTTTGTCTCTTCCATTTATTAGTTTAGAACTTCCATTTTGATATAACTACACTTCTAACAACTTAGTTTTATTTGTTTGAATATGGTGTTGATTGTATCAAAGGATGTTGAATAGAAAAAATATCCCTTATAATATTTTAAAAAATC